>BSBN01000714.1:0-600000 GCA_027924645.1 Cunninghamia lanceolata
TCTTGTGAACAAAATTCTTCATAACATGTTGCATCGACTTCAAGGTGATGCAAAGTTTAATGTTTCATGAAACCTGTAGTCAGATAGTGTAAATAAATTCTTAGATCAAAGTAATGATAATGGAATGGAGAATCTATGAGGTGCTCAACATTCATCTTGTAGGTTCTAATGAATCTTCTCATATACTTCTTTGTTGGTACACACTCCAAATACTCTAGCACAAGTGGAATAGTTAAAATTATGCAATTCTGTAAACCCAATATACGTTCACAAAATAAATCATGAGCAATCAACATCTCATTATCCATCTTTCATATTAACATAGCTAGTAGATTAGGGTGCATCTACTCCGTTCTATCATGTGTGGAGGACTTGGTTTGAAGGTAAAGGTATTGAGTTTGCTGTCATTATCTTTTGTATTGCCTTTGATCCATTTTTCCATCCACAAGATTAAATAAACTTTATCCTCTTATTTAATTTTAAAGGGTTATTTATAAAATAGTATTGTTTCCATTTGGGGAAAATGCGCCATAAAATTTTTCCCCCTATAAACCAACTGCTATCCTCAGTAGCTCAAGTTGATTCTAAAACATAATTCACAAAAATAAAATAGTCAAGCTAGTGTGGATATATCACTTTCAATATCACAATGAATCTATTTCACTTTAACTTCATCTATAATTATATTTCTCATATTTTAGATCTTCTCAATAATTTCTTTTATTTTAACAAAAATCACAATTAGATCCCATAGAAATACTTTGCTAATCAATAACGCGATTAGAACTATAAGTACACTCTCACATGAAATAGATCATGAATGTATACTTGAGGACCTAATGCAAGTACATATACTAAATCTCTTATTTATTTATTTTTCTCATGTGGTCAATTCACATAATCCCTTATCTTTAATATAGATGTTTTAATCTCTAGGTGTAACTTCAACATAAAATTTACAAAAGTATTATCATGTGATCATATATCACTTCATAGTGAATGACACACATATCCCATGCTATGCAATCACTTATCATTGAGTTCCATATAATCTATGTAGTCAAAATACACTCCAAGATGATAGTCATGCAATCCAGACTAGATGAATATCCATTTTTTTCCTACACTAAATACAATTGAATGGGAAAAAGTACACAATTACTCTTAAACAAAGTTCAGATCATTTCACACAATCATTCAAACAAATCTTTAGGAAAAGTCTAAATCTAACAAGGACTCAAATGTTAAAAAAATCTCTTCTTGACATTAGTTCTACTAGTCTTAAGCCTTTTGTATTATACCTTTCCATCTTACTCTTTCATGAATCAAATTAGTTTCTTAGTAATCACTTTCCCATTTTCTCTACATAAGGTGTGCATAGACTTTAGGTATTAAAGGGGAGACATAAACTACCTCTTAGTACATATGTATCAAGAGGTAAGGATTGTAGCGGCCTAATATGCTTACTAGGTAGATTTTATAATTGAAATAGTCAAATTGTCTTTTTGATATCTATTATAATTGATGTTTCAATTCCCATCTTGCCTTTGTTACAAGTTTAAGTCAAGGACATATTATTCCCTCTATATTTAGTTTAACCCACTCATAAATTGTGTCATCCTAAAGGTGTTGCAAGTATGTGCCTAATCGGTGTTGTCATTGATGTCAACATATTTGTGTTGTCATTGGTGTCAATTGTGCTCTTATTTTATTGCTTGCTTGTAAGGAGTAAGATGCTTTGTAATTACTTATGTAAGTGATCCTGATGTTGAGGATATTGAGAAAATTAGCTCCTTCGGTGGAAATAGTGTGTTACAATGGAAACAATGTATTGTATTTAGAACAATCCAGAAGATTACTTCGCATTTCCTGAAGATTGAATATCTTTGTCTGTAGTTCGGAAGTTATTTAGAGTCATGTCTGAAGATGTTATGTTTTGAGTTTTAGCTCTCTACATGAAGATGTGGGTGAGTTGTGTTTACCAGAGTGAAACCTATTTTTTCTGTGTATTCAATTGTGACAGAGGGTAAGTATTCTGCTTAGCAATTCTCCGCATTGATGTTTTACAGTTTGCGATTCTAGAATTAAGTTTGTAATGATGATAAGTGCCTTCAAATCTAATGGTTCATGGTTTGGTGGTCCGCAAGTGATTTTTCCTTTATGACAGTTGATGATAGTTAAGCTTATGTGCTCTAGATTGAAGAATCTCTGATGAAAATGGTTAGAGGTTGTATAGATGTTCCTAGTGATTACAGTGTGCTTGTGGATGTCTCTGATCATGTTCCTACCTTTGGATTGGTCTGCAAAGAGAAATTTGGATCGTGTTGAAGACTATTCCTAAAAGACTTAGTATGAACACCAGTCTTGGCTGACTTGGTTGTTTTCACTAATTGTGGAGATGCATTGAAGATTGTAGAAGTGTGTCATGGCGGTGAATGATTGCATTTGAGTCCAGCTAAGGCAAGATGTGATCTACATACATCTTTACATCTTTTCCTTAGAATTTTTTGTATTAAGTCCAGACCTATTTTATGTATGTTTGTAATGCTGACCTTGGAGATTGTTCCAATGGTTGATGAATGTAATGCCAACCTTGATGTAGATTCCAAGGTTGATGAATTGTATAAAGGCATGAAATGAAATCGTGAAAATGATATCGTTGGGCAAAATACGAAGATAAGTGTGAAGTGTAAAGGTAGAGCATAGCAGAGAAAATGTATTGTGCTTAAATGGAACTGAACCATGGCATGGAGTAGATGCTATTATCTTAGTTCAAAAATCCTTGGCAGTGAGCCACCCCTTAGAAGTGAGCTGATCTTTGCAGTGAGCATTTTGGGGAGTAAGCCTCATAGGCAGTGAGTCTATTTTTTGGTATTGTTATAACTTATATATTTATGTGGGCTAACACCCACCATGGTTTTTCCCTTATAGGTTTTCACGTAAAAATTTGGTGTCTCCTGTGTTGAATGTGTGATTATGATTCAATTTATGGTTTCATGGTTAAATCTGATTATTAGTAATTGAATAGTTGATGGTTTGATAATTATATGAAGTCAAGTTTTTGTGACAACTGATTCACCCCCCCTCTCAGTTGTCTTGTGTGTTTCAACAATTGGTATCAGAGTAGGTTCCTCAGAAGAAATCCTAATAGCTTGAGGAAGATCCAGGATGTCTTTTAAAAAGGAAGCTCCATAGTTTGATCTGACGAATTACGCTCTTTGGAAGGTACAAATGAAAATCCATCTCCTTTGTCTTAGTTATACAGAGTGTGGAAGCTGCAGAATCAAAATATACCATGCCTCAAAAGGGTTTGACAACTGAAGATGAAATCAAATAATATGAGTTGAATATGAAATTGAGAGATGCTCTGTTAAGTGCTTTGATTGACACTGAGTTGATAAAAGTCATGGATTTAGAGTTTGCAAATGAGGTTTGGGAAAAGTTGAAGAAACTATATGAAGGAGGTGATTTTGTAAAAGAAGCCAAACTACAGGGCCTGAAAGCAAAATATGAGAATTTAAAGATGAATAAAGATGAAAACATTACATCCTTCATGCAAAGGGTTGATGAACTTGTCAATGTAATAAAAGGAATGGGAGGAACCAATGGTGATAAGGAAGTTGTGATGAAAATTCTTAGATCACTACCAAAGTTCTATAGTCACAATGTAGTTACAATTGAAGAAGTAATGACTGTGAAAACTATTGACAGAGATCAATTACTTGGAAAGCTTATAGCCTTTGAGATGAGAGAATTTGGTGATGCTCTACTGAAAGTTGAGACAACTTTTAAAGCTAGTACTTTAGAAAAGATCTCTAGAGCTAAGAAATATAAGGTGGAACCTTATGATGACTTTGTTGAAATTGAAGCTGACTTTGTTGATAGATTGCAAAGAGGTTTTGGTAAGTTCAAAGGCAGATTACCTTTCAAATGTTTTTCATGTGGTAAACTAGGTCATTATGCTTCCAGATGTCCTGAAAGAATTGAAAGGAATAGAAAAAGATTTGAGAATAGGCCTAGAGCTCCAAAGAAATGCTACTATGTTAGAGATTTTGATGTTGAAGGTGTGATTGATGATGAATCTGATGATGCTAGTACTAGTGCAAATGAATGCTTGTTTATTGCTATTAAAGAAGAACCTGTGTCTACTAATTCTGCTAGTTGTGTGAAGGAAGAAAACTAGTGGAAGAAAGTGCTTTAGTTGTTCATGTTGAGAAGGATAAGGATGAATGGATTATTGATAGTGGATGCTCACATCACATGAATAGTGACAAAAGTAATTTTGTGAGTTTGGAAAAATATGATGGAGGTTTGGTTAAGTTTGGAGACAATGCGGCTGGTAAGATTTGTGGAAAAGGATATATTTCATTTGATGGAAAGAATAATACTAACAATGTCCTATATGTGAAGGGTTTGAAGCATAATCTTTTGAGTTTTGGTTAGATGTGTGAAAAAGGTTATGATCTGAGATTCAAAGACAATGGGTGCAAGATCATGGAAAGCTCCAAAACTATGATTGCTATCAGTAAGAAGACCAAAGGTAACATCTATCAATTAAGAGGAACTAATGATTACTGTTTATTAGCCCAAGCAGATGAGAGTTGGTTGTGGCATAGAAGGATGTGTCATATAAACTTTGATAATCTGGTAAAGATAAGTTCAGGTTAGACTATGAGAGATTTACCAAAACTTGTGAAACCCGCCAATACAATTTGTAAGGAATGTCAGATAGGGAAGCAGACAAGAACAATTTTCAAGAGCAAAGAGCAATTTTCTGTCAGTTTGCTAGATTTAGTACATACAGATCTATGTGGTCCTACAAGGATAAGAAGTCTACAAGGTGACAGGTACTTCATGTTGCTTATTGATGATTATTCTAGAATGACTTGGGTCACTTTTATAAGAGACAAATCTAAAGCCCTAGAGAAGTTCAAATCCTTCAAGGCAATGGTTGAGAATGAAATAGAGCTAAATATCAAATGCTTGAGGTCTGATAGAGGAGGTGAGTTCACATCAAATGAATTCAACATTTTCTATGAATAGCAAGGAATAAAGAGACAGTTGTCTGCACCTAGGACTCCTCAGTAGAATGGAGTTTTGGAAAGAAAGAACATGACAGTTCAAGAGGCTGCTAGAACAATGATAAAAGAAGGAGGTCTACCAGAAGTTTTCTGGAAAGAAGCTATACGTACTGTTGTCTACATTCAAAACAGAGTTCAAGTGAAAGGTAGTGGTACTAAAACTACCTATGAATTGTGGTATGGAAGAATTCCTATAGTAAAGTATTTCAAAGTCTTTGGAAGCAAATGCTATATTAGAAGAGATGAAGATCTAGGGAAATTTGACGCAAGATTTGATGAAAGAATCTTCCTTGGATACTCTACCAAGAGTAAGGCCTATCGGTGCTACAACAAAAGGCTGATAAAGATTGTTGAGAGTGTAAATTTGAAGGTGGATGAAGACAATAGAAGAACATCATATCAGAGTGGCTATGAATCAGATGAACCAGCTACTATAACATATGAAGAAAAGGTTGAATAAGAAGACAATCAAGATGAAGAAAAAAAGGCTTCGAAAAGTGCTACTAAGACCCCCAGGTATGTAAGAATCAGTCACTCTAAAGAACAAATTATTCGAGACAAAAACAAAGGAGTACTGACAAGGAAAAGAGTTGCAGAAGAACAAGTGAATTATTGTTTGCTCTCTACAGTTGAACCAAAAACTATGAATGAAGCCTGCAATAATAAAAATTGGGTAAAGGCAATGAAGGAAGAACTAATGTAGATAGAGAAGAATCAAACTTGGGAAATAGTTCCTAGACCTGCTGACAAAAATGTTATTGCTACCAAATGAGTTTTTAGGAATAAGATGAATAAAAATGGAGAAGTTGTAAGGAATAAAGCAAGGCTTGTGTGCAAAGGATATTCTCAAATTTTGAAGGAATAGATTTTGAAGAGACTTTTGCTCCAGTAGCTTGGATTGAAGTAATCAAAATGTTTCTAGCATTTGTAGCTCACAAAGAATTCAAAGTGTATCAGATGGATGTAAAGTTTGCATTTCTAAATGGTGAGTTGGAAGAGGAAGTCTACATTGAGAAACTAGAAGGATTCCAACTATCAGATCAAGGTGATATGGTATGCAAGTTGAAGAAAGCATTGTATGGACTTAAGCAAGCTCCTAGAGCTTGGTATGCAAGGTTGGATAAGTACTTACTGAAGTTAGGGTTCAATAAAGGTATTACTGACAATAATCTCTATTTCAAGATTAATTGTGATCAAATTTTGATTGTTGAAGTCTTTGTTGATGATATCATCTTTGGAGACAATGAAGGTATGTGTATGAAATTTAATGGTGAAATGTAGAAAGAGTTTGAGATGTCTATGTTTGGTGAGATGAATTTATTTCTGGGTTTGCAAATCAATCAATCAGATAAAGGAATCTTCATATCTTAGTCTAAGTATGTGAAAGAGTTGTTGAAGAAGTTTGGGATGGAAGACTCTAAACTGGTATGTACTCCCATGGTGACTGGCTGCAAGTTAGAAAAAATGATGAATCACCCAAGACTGATCAGAAAAAGTACAGATCCATGATTGGAGGATTGCTTTATCTAACTCAAACCAGACCTGATATTATGCATGCAGTTTGTCTTGTTGCAAAATTTCAAGCAAATCCAAGAGAATCACATGTGATGGCAGTAAAGAGAATCTTGAGGTATTTAAAAGGCACACTGGATCATGGTTTATGGTATCCAAAGAATAATGATTTCACTCTCAGTGCCTATACAAATGTTGATTGGGCCAGAGATGTTGATGACAAAAAAAGTACAAGTGGAGGTGCTTTCTTTTTGGGTAACAGATTGGTTTCATGGCTAAGCAAGAAACATGACTCAATCTCTTTGTCAACTGCAGAAGAAGAATATATTGCAACAACATGTTGTTGTACTCAAGTGTTATGGATGAAGCAAACTTTGAGGGACATAAGAGTTGTGTATGAAGATCCAGTTGCAATCTTCTGTGACAATACAAGTGCTATAAATATTTTAAAGAATCTAGTGATGCACTCAAGAACAAAGCATATATCTATAAGGTATCACTTTCTAAGAGAAAAGGTGACAGAAATTGAAATAAAGTTGGAATATGTAACCACAAAGGACTAGATTGTAGATATCTTCACCAAGCCTCTGCCTAAGGATACTTTTGAATATCTCAAAGAAAAGCCAGGGGTCTTTACCCGTCCTGCCCTAAACTAAGATGCATAGAATTGCATCAGTCCAATGGTGTCCCAAAGTCTCATTCTTTGATCTAGATTGATGTTCTAAGAACTACTTCTCAGGGGGAGTAGCTAAATGTTACTAGTATGAGTCCCTAAAAAAGAAAGTATTGATATTAGAGAAAGTTCAGTTGGAGTAGAGCAGCAAGATGTAGGTATGTGCCCTTTGCCGTTGATGTCAAAGGGGGAGAGAAATCATGTGAAAAACTTAGAAAAGAAAGGGTACATATGTGTAAAGTGAAAGGGGGAGAATCTTTTCTTGATGTTCTTTATAGTTTTTCACATCATATGTTGCCATCAATGACAAAGGGGGTGATTGTTGCAAGTATGTGCCTAATCAATGTTGTCATTGATGTCAACATATATGTGTTGTCATTGGTGTCAAATGTGCTCTTATTTTTTTTCTTTCTTGTAAGGAGTAAGATGCTTTGTAATTACTTAAGTAAGTGATCCTGATGTTGAGGATATTGATAAAATTAGCTCCTTCAGTGGAAACAGTGCGTTATAGTGGAAGCAGTGTATTGTATTCAGAAGAACAATCCAAAAGTTTGCTCTAAATTTCTTGAAGATTGAATATCTTTGCCTGTGGTTTGAAATTTATTTAGAGTCATGTCTAAAGATGTTATGTTTTGAGTTTGAGCTCTCCACATGAAGATTTGGGTGAGTTGTGTTTACCAGAGTGAAACCTACTTTTTCTGTGTATTCAGTTGTGACAAAGGGAAAGTATTCTGCTCTGCATTTCTCCACATTGATATTTTACAGTCTGCGGTTTTGGAATTAAGTTTGTAATGATGATAAGTGCCTTCAACTCTAATGGTTCATGGTTTGGTGGTCTGTAAGTGATTTTTCCTTTATGACAGTTGATGATAGTTAAGCGTATGTGCTCTGGATTGAAGAATCTCATGGATAAAGTGGTTAGAGGTTGTGCGAATGTTCCTGGGGATTACAGTGTGCTTGTGGATGTCTCTTAATCATGTTCCTACCTTTGGATTGGTTTGCAGAGAGAAATCTGGATCATGGTTGAAGATTGTTCCTAAAAGACTTAGTGTGAACACCAATCTTGGCCGACTTGGTTGTTTTCACTAATTGCGGAGATGCATTGAAGATTGTAGAAGTGTGTTGTGGCATGAAGGATTGCATTTGAGTCCTAGCTAAGGTGTGACATGTTCCACATACATCTTTACATCTTTTCCTTAATAATTTTTTGTATTAGGTCCAGACCTATTTTATGTATGTTTGTAATGCCGACCTTGGAGATTGTTCCAATGGTTGATGAATGTAATGCCAAACTTGATGTACATTCCAAGGTTGATGAATTGTATAAAGGCATGAAATGAAATCATGAAAATGATATCCTTGGGCAAAATGTGAAGATAAGTGCGAAGTGTAAAGGCAGAGTAGAGAAAAGGAAATGTATTTCACTTAAATGGAACTAAAATCTGGCATGGAGTAGATGCTATTATCTCAGTTCAAAAATCCTTGGTAGTGAGCCACCCCTTGACAGTGAGCCTATCTTTGCAGTGAGCATTTTGGGCAATGAGCCCCGTAGGCAGTGAGCCTCTATTTTTTGATATTGTTACAACTTATATATTTATGTGGGATAACACCCGCTGTGGTTATTCCCTTATAAGGTTTTCCATGTAAAAATTTGGTGTCTCCTATGTCTCTTGTGTGATTATGATTAAGTTTATGGTTTCATGCTTTCATGGTTAAATCTGATTATCAGTAATTGGATAGTTGATGGTTTGATAATTATATGAAGTCAAATTTTTGTGACAACTAAGTCATCCCCCCTCTCAGTTGTCCTGTGTGTTTCAACAATTGATACCAAGTTTGCTGACAAAATGGTCAGCGCTCCCTGTGGGATTCGTGACATGGACTAATCACCTCCCGTGGATTCATTAACTCTAGCACTTGTATCAGAAATTGATGGGTTAACGTTTTGGTTTAACAACAATCGTGGGCCAACAATTGGTATCAGAGTGAAAGGTCACAGGTTCGAATCCCCCCAAGTAACACTAGGGGGGAGTTTGTTGGCAAAATGGTCAGTACTCCCCGTGGGATTTATGACATGGACTAACCACCTCCCATGGATTCATTAACTCTGGCACTTGTATCAAAAATTGATGGGCTGACCTTTTGGTTTAATGACAATCATGGGCCAACAAAAGGAAGGGTCCTATATGGTTCATGGGTAATCATTAAATCATTTAAAATTTATAAACGAAATATGGAAAGGGAGGTCTTCAAACATTATCAAGGTATTAATATTTGAAAGGGTCGACCACATGTAAGGGAGACAACATATTTCAACCATTAGTTTATACTTTGTTTTTCACCTCCCATAGGTAATGCATATCAAAAGAGCTCAACTTTAGAAAATTTGAAAGCTTCCTTTCATCAAAATGAAGTGTATTGAGACAAAAGTTTTGGATGATGCTGTTGCAATTAGACCGGACAATTGAGAGGGGGGTGAATCAGTTGTCACACAATATAAACTTTTTCTACCTTTAACCTTCTTTATTATCTTACTACCAGATCAATGATGTAAACATTAAAGCATAGATCAACAATATATGAGCAGAAACATAATCAACACACTTGACACCAAGATTTTGACGTGGAAACCTAGTTAAGGGAAAAACCATAGTGGGGGTTAACCCACAAAGATTTGTACCCTGTTAAAAGTACTTTAGAAAAATAGAAGGCACATGCCTTTAGGCGCACTGCCTAGAGCTCACTGCTCAAAAAGAGAGGCTCACTGCCTACATAATTTATTTAGAATAGAAAGAATTAACTGAGAAATAGCATCTATTTCATGCCTAGTTCAGTTTTAATGAATGCTCAAAAACTTATGCTTTGCCCCAAATTCTTCTTTACTATCTTCACACTCTATACTACTCTCACTCTTTTTATTCTCTTCTCTACTTCTAATCCTTTATTCAGATTTAATCTATTTTTCTCAAGGATAATCTTTAACAACTCTTCAACAAGTATTTATACACTTCATCAATCTTGAAATGATCAACAAGGTTAGCCAAACTTAACATGGATCTTTACACTGTCAGCCAATCATAGATGAGACTTGAATCTTCCTCTACTAACATGCCATGCTTCATAAAATGATCTTTAGATCATCCGCAACACACTAGGAACAGCCGGTCAGCCAAGGCTAGGAAGAACAACTTCAAGGAGGAAATCTTCAATAACAAGCTCAAACTCCAATGTGGAACTCTAACATAGTAGCCACATGATCCAAAGACTTCCACAAGCACATTGAACTCACTAATAACATCCACTCTAAACCAAATTACCAGAATCATTTGTATCTTCCTTTAGAACCTCAAGAACACTGTCTGTCGTGACTGTCAAACTAGAAGGATGGCTTGTGGACCTCCAAACCACGAACCATTGGATTTGATGAAACACACTAACTTCCTAAACATGCCTTCAGATCTGCAAATCATAATGTTTTACTGTGGAGCAATCTGGACCAACTTACTGTCACTCTGTCTCTTCTGAATACTGCAAGATCCAGTTCTATTCAGATGGCCATAACTTCTTCAAATCTTCATGCGGACTTCTCAATTCTTAACTGGAGTAGCCTCTGACAATCCTCTATACAGCCATAAGGTCCTCAAACCTTGAGCCTTCATTAATTTTCTCAATATCCTCAACATTCCAGTCTCCTGAACATGCAACAAAATAAGGCACAGTTGACACCAATGACAACAAGAATATGTTGACATCAATGACAACACCACTTAGACACATATTTGCAACAATCTCCCCCTTTGTCATTGATTACAACATATGTTGTGAAAAACTAATTCAACCATCATGACAAAAAACTTCTCCCCCTGACTTCTACAACTACTTCCTTCATTGCTCCCCATGTCATCAGCAATTAGTTTTTCACGTGTCTTCTCTCCCCCTTTGACATCAATGGAAAAGGGCACATATTTGCAACCTTTACTCCCCCTTTTTATTTCAAACTGATCTCCAACGTTTGCATAGTGACTAATCCTTAGAGTAGTATTTTCTCAACATCAATCTGGATCTCAAGATATGACTAAGAATTCCACCAGATTGATGCACCTTAGTGCATCTTAGTTCTGATTCAGAGGGCTAATAACCCCTAACTTCTCTTTGAGATATTCAAAGGCATCCTTGGGAAGAGGCTTAGTGAAGATATCTGCAATCTGATCTTTGGATGACACAAACTCCAACTTGACTTCATTCTCATTTACTTTCTCTCTCAAGAAATGAAACTTGATGGATATATGCTTTGTCTTTGAATGCAACACTGGATTCTTTGAGATGCTTATTGCACTAGAATTATCACAAAAGATTGTGACTGGCTCCTCAAACACAACTCTGATGTCCTTCAACATTTGCTTCATCCACAGAACCTGAGTACAATTATTTGTTGCTGCTATATATTCTACTTCTACAATAGACAGAGATATTGCCTCTTGCTTTTTGCTCATCCAAGAGACTAATCTTCTTCCCAAGAAAAATGCACCACCACTAGTACTTTTTCTATCATCCACATCTCCTGCCCAATCAACATCTGTATATGCATGAAGAGTGAAATCATTGTCTTTTGGATACCACAATCCATAATCAATTGTACCCTTGAGATATCTAAAAATTCTTTTGACTGCCACAACATGGGATTCTTTTGGATCAACTTGAAATCTAGCAACAAGTCCAATGTCGTTCATGATGTCAGGTCTGGTCTGGGTCAAATAGAGCAATCCTCCAATCATTGATCTATACCTTTTCTGATTTGCCTTGGGGGAATCATCATCTTTACTTAACTTGCATTAAGTTACCATAGGTGTAACTACTAGCTTTGAATCTTCCATTCAACTTCTTCAGCAATTCTTTCACATACTTGGACTGAGATATAAAGATACCTTTATTTGACTGAACAATTTGTAGACCTAGGAAGTAATTCATTTCTCCAAACATTGACATCTCAAATTCACTTTTCATCTGGTCAGCAAATGCTTTACACATACATTCATTTCCACCAAAAATGATATCATCAACAAAGACCTCAACAATTAGGATGTCCTCATGATTAATCTTGAAGTAAAGATTACTACCAGCAGTACCTTTGCTAAAACCTATCTTAAGCAAATATTTATCCAATCTTGCATACCAGGCTCTTGGAGCTTGCTTGAGTCCATACAAAGATTTTCACAGTCTACAAACCATGTCTCCCTGATCAGATGACTGAAATCCTTCTGGTTGCTCAATGTAGACTTCTTCCTCCAAATCTCCATTTAGGAATGTTGATTTGACATCCATCTGATACACTTTAAAATCTTTGAAAGCAACAAATGCAAGAAATAATCTGACTACCTCTATTCTTGCCACCAGAGCAAAAGTTTCTTCAAAATCAATTCCTTCTACTTGAGAATAGCCTTTGCATACCAACCTTGCTTTGTTTCTTACAACTTCACCATCTTCATTTAGTTTGTTTTGGAAGACCCATTTGGTTCCAATCACATTTTTGTCCTCAGGTCTAGGAACAAGATCCCAAGTGTGGTTCTTTTCAATTTGCATTAATTCTTCTTCCATTGCTTTTACCTAGTTTTCATCAGTGCAGTCTTCACTAACTGATTTAGGTTCAATCCTTAAATCAAATAAACCTCTTTTTGATCTTCAGCAACTCTTCTCCTAGTTCGAACACCTTTATTTCTATCCCCTATGATTTGATCTTCAGGATGATTCATTGTTACATACGTGGGGGTTTTGGGAATTGCTTGAGCTTCTATTTCTTGAGCTTTTTCCTCAACATCTATACTAACTCCTTGAGTTTCTAGAGTTTTCGAATCAATCTGAATCTGAATCAGAGTTTGAACTAACCTTCCTTGACTTTGACTTTCATTTTGATCATCTGAATCATATCCGCAGAACCTAGAATGTCCTTCCTTGCTCTCATCAACTCTAACATTAGCACTTTCAACAATCTTTCTCAACCTCTTGTTAAAGCACCGGTAAGCCTTACTTTGAGTAGAGTATCCCAAAAATATTCCCTCATCACTTCTTGTATCAAACTTGCCTAAATCCTCATCTCTTTTGATATAGCATTTACTACCAAAAACTCTGAAATATCTTACAGTAGGAGGATGACCAAACCATAGTTCATAAGGGGTCTTACTAGAATTACCTTTGATCTGCACCCGGTTAAGAGTGTAGACAACAGTACTTACAGCTTCTCTCTAATAAACTTGAGGAACATTTGTTTCCATCATCATGGTCCTGGCAGCTTCTTGAATGGTCTGGTTCTTTCTTTCCACAACTCCATTTTGTTGGGGAGTCCTAGGAGCAGATAACTATCTTTTTATGCCATGCTTTTCATAGAAAGCATCAAACTCACAAGAAGTAAATTCTCCACCTCTGTTGGATCTCAGACATTTCAATTTTTCACTAATTTCATTTTCCACCATCACTTTGAACTTAAATTTGTCAAGAGCTTCTGATTGTTCTTTTAGGAATGTTACCCACATCACCCTGGAGTAATCATCAATCAACAACATGAAATATCTATCTCTTTGCACACTCCTAATTCTAGTAGGACTACAGAGATCAGTATGTACCAATTCCAATTGTCCACTTGAAGCTTGTTCCTGACTTTTGAATGAAATTTTGCTATTTTCCCAATTGACATTATCTACACAAGCTATTAGGTTTCACAAGTTTTGAAAGATCTCTTACATCCTGAGTGGTACTTATTTTGACAATGTTATCAAAATTCACATGACACATCCTCCTATGCCATAACCAACTTTGATCTATCTAAGCAATCAAACAACTTTTTCCAGAGCTACTTAAATGAAAGATGTTACCTCTAGTTTGAGTACTAGATGCAATTTCAGTTCCAGAACTCTCCAAGATTCTGCACTTTCCATCCTTGAATCGAAGATCATAACCTTTATCAACCAACTATCCAACACTAAGAAGATTATGTTTCAGTCCTTCCACATACAGAACATCATTTGTGCTATTCTTACCATCAAAAGAGATGAATCCTTTGCCCTGGATTCTGCCAGCTGAGTTATCTCCAAATTTCACAAGCCCTCCATAATTTTCAAAATTCACAAACTTACTCTTTTCTCCAGTCATATGATGAGAACATCCACTATCAATCACCCATTCATCTTTCTCAATAACCTAAGCAGCAAAGGAACTTTCCATATTTTCATAGATAGCAGATTCAGTAGACACCAGATCTTCTTCTTTGATGGCAATGAACACCCAATCATTTTCAGAGGAACCTCCATGATCAGATTCATCATTTGTGACTCCTTCTCCAGCGTCTTGGACATAGTAACATTTATTCTGATTTTTGTGTCTATTAGGGTTTAGTTTAGAAAACCTCTTCGAACATCTTGAGGCAAAATGACCAATCTTATTACAAGAAAAATATTTGAGTGGCAATTTTCCTTCATACTTACCGGATCCTCTTGGCAATCTTTTGGTAAGAAGAGCTTCAAGATCTGCAGTTTCAATTTCAACATCTTCAAGATCCTTCCTTGTCTTCATGAATCTGTTTGATCTTGTAGAAGAGCTTTCACCTGGATCATATCTTTGTTTTCCATATACACTGGCCTTAAATGTAGATTCAGACTTGGGAAGAGAATCACCAAACTCACTTAGTTCAAAATCTAAAATTTTGCCAACTAGATGATCTCTTGTAACTTCTGAGATAGTCCTGATCTCCTCTATAGAAGCAACCTTATGTTTGTACGAATCAGGTAAAGATCTGAGCACTTTTGATACAATCTCTGATTCTTCCAAAGTTCCACTGGCACACCTGATACCACACACAAGTTCATTTATCTTTTGCATGTAGATTGTGATGTTTTCATCTTCTCTCATCCTCAAAGTTAAATTTTCCTCCCAGACTTTGCAACTTGGCACATTTGACAAATTTATCGCCTTCATACAGATTCTCCAACCTTTTCCAGATTTCATAAGTAGTTTTTAGACCAAAGACATTTATCATTTCTGAATCAGTCAGAGCACTCAACAAGGCTTCTTTAGCTTGAAGGTTATTTTTAGCATCTCTAACTTGATATGGAGTTGAAGGACCTTTCACCAGAGGTTTATAGTCAACACTGGTTATTGCCCAATAGGCATCGCCCATACATTGCAAATGGCACTCCATGCGATTCTTCCAAATAGAATAATTTGTTCCGTCAAATCTCAGACTATCCTTCTTGTAGGTCAACATCCTAGATCTCCTCAAATAGTCAGGCTTTTAAAAGAGGACCTATCTCTAATACCAATTGTTGGAATTAGACCAAACGACTGAGAGGGGGGGTGAATCAGTTGTCGCATAATATAAACTTTTTCTGCCTTTAACCTTCTTTATTATCTTACTACTAGATCCATGATGTAAACATTAAAGCATAGATCAACAATATATGAGAAGAAACATAATCAACACAATTGACACCAATATTTGACATGGAAACCTGGTTAAGGGAAAAACCACAGTGGGGGTTAACCCACAAATATTTGTACCCTATTAAAAGTACTTTAGAAAAATAGAAGTCACATGCCTTTGGGTGCACTGCCCAGAGCTCATTGCTCAAAAAGAGAGGCTCACTGCCTACAAAATTTATTTAGAATAGAAAGAATTAATTGAGAAATAACATCTACTTCATGCCTGGTTCAGTTTCAATGAATGCTCAAAAACTTCTACTTTGCCCCAAATTCTTCTTTACTATCTTCACACTCTATACTGCTTTTGTTCCTTTTCTTCTCTTCTCTGCTTTTGATCCTTTATTCAGATTTAATCTATTTTTCTCAAGGATGATGTTTAACAACTCTTCAACAACTATTTATACACTTCATCAATCTTGGAATGATCAACAAGGTCGACCAAACTTAATGTGGATCTTTACACTATCGGCCAATCATGGCTGAGACTTGAATCTTCCTCTACTAACACACCATGCTTCATAAAATGATCTTTAGATCATTCGCAACACGCTAGGAACATCTGGTCGGCCAAGGCTGGGAAGAACAACTTCAAGGAGGAAATCTTCAATAATAAGCTCAAAATCCAATGCAGACCTCCAACATAGTAGCCACACAGTCTAGAGACTTCCACAAGCACATTGAACTCACTAATAACATCCACTCTAAACCAAATTACTAGAATCATTTGTGTCTTCCTCCGGAACCTCAAGAACATTGTCTATCATGACTGTCAAACTAGAAGGATAGCTTGTGGACCTCCAAACCACGAACCACTAGAGTTGATGATACACATTGACTTCCCAAACATGCCTTCAGATCTGCAGATCGTAATGTTTCATTGTGGAGCAATTCGGACCAACTTACTGACACTCTGTCTCTTCTGAATACTGCAAGATCCAGTTCTATTCAGATGGCCATAACTTCTTCAAATCTACATGCGGACTTCTCAATTCTTGATTGGAGCAGCCTCTGACAATCCTCTATATAGCCATAAGGTCCACGAACCTTGAGTCTTCATTAATTTTCTCAATATCCTCAACATTTCAGTCCCCTGAATAGGCAATAAAATAAGGCATAGTTGACACCAATGACAACAAGAATATGTTGACATCAATGACAACACCACTTAGACATGTATTTGCAATAGATGCAAGAGAGGCATATATGAAATATTTAAGAATATTGTACATCCTTTGTAATAGATGTGGCAAGTGGGATGTGCCACATCCTTCCATCCCCTTTGTATGATGTTAAGCCCTCATGATAGGTAATCAATGTAAAATACAAAGACGACACTAGGGGAAAGATTAAACAGAGACCTAGGTCACAGAGACCATCTTGTAGGAGGAGTCGTGACTCATAACGAGACCCAATAGTTCATTGGTATTCTATGCTTTGTTTTTGGGTACCCTTTCATGAATCATATTATTCCTCTACATGCTTTATTGATTTGATTTCAAAAGAAGTCATCCTCCTCACTTCCCAACCTATAATTGATTTCTCAATTCTTTGGATTTTGATGGCCAACTTGTTTCCATCACATCACTTTGAATTTTTTTCAATGATATTTTTATGAAAGATAATTAATCTTTATTTTTTTATCAACGAAGATTATTATGCCAAGAGGCATACTACAGTCATAGCAGGGTGGAGGAGAGAGCACTCATTTTTTGGTTGTAAATATAAACAAAAAAAGAAAAAATAAATTGCAAATAAAAAATTAAATAAAAATCTAAAAATATCCCCTAGAATCTTCGTGGTTTTAATTACCATGGCCGATTTTGCAAATGAAAAATTTAAAAATAGAATTATGGTTGGCTTTTTACCCTACACATACAAAAAAAAAACTAATATTTCTCTTGATATACCTCATCCTTTCCAAACGATCCTATCATCATCCTATTGTCATAAGCTTTGTCAAAAAATCCTATGCATTATACCTAGAATGGGGCATGTTATTCCTATGCGACATAGTCTTTGGAGATCACATCCTAGCTCCCTTATGATGCATACATCCATTCCACTATATCTTATCCTTTTATCCATCCATTTATTATGAGCTTTCCATTCCATGGCCTATCCTTTTATCTACCCATCTATCATGAATCTTCCATCCCATCCATTATAGCCTATCCTTTTTATCTATCCATATATCATGATCTTTTGCCTATTCTTTTATCCAGCCATCTATCATGAGTCTTCCATCCCATTTACTATTGCGCATCCTTCCATGCATCCCATCCTACATCCATCCTAGTATCTATACTTGGTTTTCCCTTGTCATTGGTATCTAGCACAAAGGCTATCCAAATTCTAATCCAATATCATTCCAAAACAAATTTAAAACATTAAAAAAATCAAATATTGAAATATCCAAACCATAATTCAAATGCAAATCATCCTTAATCCATACCAATCTTGTCAATCAATCTAGCCCAATTATCCAATCACATCCTTGGTTTTGATCCTAATCTTGTCATAAACCAAATCATTAATCATCATCATCATCAATGGGATATATTGTTCCCATATCCTTGTGTTGATCTAGGAAAATATCATTCCCCGCAATCACAACACTATCATCATTAATCATTATCAATTAATCATTGATTTACAGCTTGACAGGGGCAATACCTTGTTTGTTTTTGAATCATTTGTGCATGCTTGCTTGCTTGTGTGTGTTATCATTTTATCTTACATTTATTTCAAATTTGTATCTTTCTAGCTAATATTCATATCTTGTGTATGTTGGAATAGCTTTTTGCATTATCCTTTGCATCTAAGGTCATATCATACCTTTTGTGCATTAGGACTTTAATGCTCTAAGTTTTCTTCCTCATACGACTAAACAAGATTGTATTATGCTAGGTGCACAAGACACATCATCACCCTGGTCCTTATACCTTGGTGCATAATGTCTAGTGCTGTATCAAACTATATGATTGCTCACTTCATGGTAGCATAACGTATCATTCATCTCTTTCATCCATCTCTTATCTTGCATCCTCCATTTTCTTATCCATCCTTTATCATTTTATTTCATTTCGAGAGCATACTCATGTTCTTCCAACCCACCTATCCTCTCGAGGGGGCATCATCCTATCCTTATATCATCATCTCATTTCTTCATCCATTCCTCCTTGTCACTCTTTCAAGTGGCTAGCGTATCCTTTTCCTCTATCCACACCTTATCTTCTTTGAAATGATGTTACTTCTCTTAGTCGCAACATCATCTCAAAGAGGGGCAAAATGTAGACACCTAAAATTGACCATGTCTTACAACATCATCTTGTTGATACATTACTTGAGACATCTTATGACATTTTGTCCTAGGACCCTCACATACCCCTTTCATCACCTAATTAGTTAAATAAATCATATTTATTTAACTAATTCCCATCCTAATCCCATTTTAATCCCATTTATCTCATTAGCCAATTAATTAATTAAATAATATTTATTTAATTAATTCCTCCATCATCATTTAAATTAGCCCTCACCTTTATTCTCATCACAACACATGTCCCTCTCTCATAATTTAAGTAATTTTTGTTTGAATTATGTGTCACACTACCACCTTCATTAAATTACTTGTCACACCACTACCTTTAATTAAATGAAGTGGCCTTGAATTAAATCACCTTTTAATCTTAGTCGTTCACATCACACAATTCACCTTTCAATCCTAGTCATCGATCCTTATCTGTCATCTTCTATAAATGAAGCCCCAACCAAGCCATTCTTATGCATCCATCTTCATACAACATCATGCTATCGAAATGACTCTAGATCTCCATATCCATTATCTTTTATCTATCATTATGCTGCAGAAATCATGAGCAATCAACATCTCATTATCCATCTTTTATCTTAGAGAACATAGCTAGTAGATTAGGTTGCATCTAGTCCGTTCTATCATGTGTGGAGGACTTGGTTTGAAGGTAAAGGTATTGGGTTTGTTGTCATTAGCTTTGTATTGCCTTTGATTCATTTTTTCCATCCATAGGATTAAATAAACCTTATCCTCTTATAATTTTAAAGGGTTATTTATAAAATAGGTATTTTTTCCATTTGGGGAAAATGTCCCATAACATTTCTCCCCCTATAAATCAATTGCTATCCTCAGTAGCTCATGTTGAATCTACAACATAATTCACAAAAAAATTAGTCAAGCAAGTGTGGATATATCACTTTCAATATCACAATGAATCTATTTCACTTTAACTTCATCTATAATTATATTTCTCATATTTTAGATCTTTTCAATAATTTCTTTTATTTTAACAAAAATCACAATTAGATCCCATAGAAATACTTTGCTAATCAATAACACGATTAGAACTATAAGTACACTCTCACATGAAATAGATCATTAATTTATACTTGAGGAGCTAATGCAAGTACATATACCAAATCTCTTATTTATTTATTTTTCTCAATTTGGTCATTTCACATAATCCCTTATCTTTAATATAGATGTTTTAATCTTTTAGGTGTAACTTCAACATAAAATTTACAAAAGTATTATCATGTGATCATATATCACTTCATAGTGAATGACACACACATCCCATACTATGCAATCACTTATCATTGAGTTCAATATAATCAATGTAGTCAAAACACACTCCAAGATGATAGTCATGCAATCCGGACTAGATGAATATCCCTTTTTTTCCTACACTAAATACAATTGAATGGGAAAAAGTACACAATTACCCTTAAACGAAGTTCATATCATTTCACATAGTCACTCAAACAAAGCTTTAAAAAAAGTCTAAATCTAACCAAGATTCAAATGCAAAAAAAATATCTCTTCTCGACATTAGTTCTACTAGTCTTAAGCCTTTTGCATTATATCTTTCCATCTTACTCTTTCATGAATCAAATTAGTTTCTTAGTAATCACTTTCCCATATTTCTTTACATAAGGTGTGCAAAGACTAGGTAGTAAAGGTGAGACATAAACTACCTCTTAGTACATATGTATTAAGAGGTAGGGATTGTAGCGGCCTATTATACTTACTAGGTAGATTTTATAATTGAAATAGTCAATTTGTCATTTTGATATCTATTATAATTGATATTTCAATTCCCATCTTGCCTTTGTGACGAGTTTAAGCCAAGGAACGTATTATTCCCTCTATAGTTAGTTCAACCCACTCATAAAGTGTGTCATCCTAAAGGAAGGGTCCTATATGGTTCATGGGTAAACATTAAATCATTTAAATTTTATAAATGAAATATGGAAAGGAGGGTCTTAAAACATTATCAAGGTATTAATATTTGAAAGGGCCGACCACGTGTAAGGGAGACAACATATTTCAACCGCTGATTTACACTTTTTTTTACACCTCCCAACCATACCATACCCAATAGTTCATTGGTACCTTATGCTTTGTTTTTGGGTACCGTTTCATAAATCATATTATTCCTCTACATGCTTTATTGATTTGATCTCAAAATAAGTCGTCCTCCCCACTTCCCAACCTATAATTGATCTCTCAATTCTTTGCATTTTGATGGCCAACTTGTTTCCATCAGGGCACTTTCATTTTTTTTTAATGATATTTTTATGAAAGATAATAAATCTTTATTTTTCTATCAACAAGATTATATCTCATATATTTTTTTTAAGAGTTGTGTGGTCATGTATGGTTGAGATGACAATTAATAAGAAGAAAGAAAATTATTTTAAGGACAAGAAATACATGGTTGAAACGTAGAATGAGGAGTAAGAATATATAGGAAAATATTATTAGTCCCTACATAAAGCGGGGACTAATGTTTTCAGTCGACTAAATGCTATTAGCTCTGCTTTTGCAAATTGTGCCAACACTAGGAAGAACTTGTTTTGTTAAGGTTTGCAGCGTAAGGATTTAAAAATAAATTTCCGCTAATTTTTTACTTTTTTTTGATTCGCCCGCTATTTTTTTGCAAGGGTTTGGGGTTTTCCAATTTGTAAAAATGGGGAAAATTTTCTAACTAATGATAGATAAGCAGATGAAATAATTTCACGGGTTTCTAATGTTTTTGTCGCTCTTGACGTGTCTTCATGATGGATAACAAACCTGTTTTGAGGGTTTGTTGGTGGACACGTCTTTTCCCTTGACATTTTTTTAATTTCTACATTTGTTTTGGAATTTTTTGATCTATCGGGCAGAATCATATGAATATTAAGCTGTTCCATAATGTATTAGATTCTTTTCTAGGGACAACGCACGTGTTCTTCTTGTTGGAGATGTGACAGGGATTTGTTGTGCATGGAGGTGAGAGAACATGTTGTGAACATGCAACTTTATGCTCAGCTTCACAAATTTCGACGAGAGAACAAGTTGTGAACATGTGGCTTTCTCAGCTTCACAAATTTTTGCATTACATGAAACCTTCAAATTTATGTGAAATTGCAAAAAATTGTTGTAGGAAAGGACTAAATCTAGGTATTTTAAGGCTTAGAAGAAGATCTGCTCGCCCTTAGCTTAGCCGAATTCTTTCTACCTTGTCAAATCATTTTCAACTGTCAAAATTCAACGAGGGGAAAACAAATTTCTCGAATTTACATTTGTGGTAAAATTTACAGCTCATGAGTATTAAAATTTGTTATTTTCCAAGTCCTTATAGATTCTGTCAATTTTTTTGAAAAAAAAGTATTTGAATTTTACCATTTTGTTCACAAAAATTTGTTTTTCTATCATAGATATTCAGTAATGAGGAATTTGTGCAATGTCGATTTTTTTTTTTAAAACAAAGGGGTAAAAACTTTATTAGAAATCAGAAAAGAGCATTACAATAATAACTAAGGGACCCAGCCCCAGAAAACAAGGCGAAAACCCCAAAGCATAAACAACATCAACTATCCTCATGTATCCTCCTATCCTCCTCCAAGAACCGGTCTAAATCCAGATGCAGCTCAGGGTTAACCTGATCCCAATCCTCAACTTTCCAACCACTATCATGCTCAGAGGCCCATTTGGCCAAGCAGTCGGCAACTCGATTCCACTCCCTTGGGATGTGAACAAAGGATGCCTCCTCCAACCGAGAACTAACCTGAAGAATCCGCTGAACCACCGAAGCCAACTGCCAATTAATATCAGATATCTTTTGCTCATTCAAGAGATTAATCAAAATCTGTGAATCAGCTTCACATATAACTTTTCTCCAGCCCAAAGCAAGGGCCCTCTCAATAGCATGCAGAATTGCTAGACCCTCCATGAAGTTAACAGTCTTCACCCCCTCATGTATAGAGAACAGAAAAATCACCGACCCAGCTGAGTCCCTACCAACTCCACCAATTCCAGCAGGCCCAGGATTGCCCCTAGAAGAACCGTCAGTATTGATCTTTAAAAATCCATTGGGAGGAAGTAACCACCTTCCAACCCATTGAACCCTCTTTTTTCCATGCCTACAGTTCCTGGAACTGACAAAAGAAGAATGAATTTCTTGAAGACCCAGTCTGGCCATCAACTCATCATCACCTCTCTCCAAGGGGAAAACCAAATCACAATTAGCTGAAACTGACTCCTGCACCATTCCTAGCATACACAACCAAACTTGCCGACCCACCAACTTCTGATCACGAAAAATTCGGCGGTTCCGCTCCAGCCAAATCTGCCAAAGCAGAAAGGTAGGACCCACGAACCAAACTTCCTGCAAAAAGGAAGCCATAGAAGGAGGTCTTCCCATACTATCCCAGAATTCAACCAAAGAGCACGCATGAATACAAGGAAGCTTCCATACCTCCCACCACCAATGCCAAAGCTGCACAACAAAGGGGCACCGGAAGAACAAATGCGAAGAATCCTCTTCTGCTCCCCCACACAAAACACAAATTGAAGGTCCTTGAAATCCCCGTTTACGAATGTTATCCCAGGTCAAACACCTATTCCAAGCCAAAGTCCAAACAAAGCAATTGCATTTAGGCCACGAGAGTTTATTCCACACCCTTTTCTACCAATGAACCTCTACCCCAGTTAGCTTCTGAGCCAATAACACCTGATGACCAGAAGCAACAGAGTAAACCCCCTTAGGATTATGGGTCCAAGCAAGAATATCCTCTTCCAGAAGAGAACTACAACTCCTACTATGAAGAATCTTGTGAAGCTTAGCACTATCTTCCACAAGTCCCAAATCTGGCCACACTGCAGGATCCTTCCAATGAGCTACCTCCAACTGACCAAAAGAAGCAACAGACTTGAAGTCACTCACCCTAGCCCAGCCAGCCTCAAGAAATCTTTGGCACAAAGGAAGAAGGTTGGGGAACTGAGAAGTAAGTGGAGGGAATCCATCCCAAGAATCCAGCCAGAAGAGAGCTTCAGTTCCCCGTCTACAAATCCAAAATAAACCTTCCTTGATAAGCTTAGCACCCTTTTGAAGAGTATTCCAAATCACTGAACCTTTCCCCTCAAGAGGGTAACGAGGGAGATCCTACCGTGGAATCCCCGGGAAATACTTATGAGATAATATCCTAGCCCATGGCTGATCCAGTTCCACACACCATCTCCAAAATAGCTTAGCAGCCACAGCCACTCCAGATAACGCAGACTGTCGAAGACCAAGACCACCAAATTGCTTTGGGCTACACACAACATCCCACCTGACTAGGCTCCACTTGGAGGATGACAAACTTCCCACCCATAAGAACTGCCTTGCAAGAGAATCCAACTCCCTCAGAAAACCCATTGGAGCCACCTGAAGCATACATCGGTAGGTAGGGAGAGCCTACACCACCGACTTGAGAAGCTGAACCCACCCCGCAAAAGACAACCATCTGTGGGTCCAATGATTAACTTTTGCACGGAGCTTATCAATAATATTCTGCCAAGAACCCTTGGGAAGAGGGCGAACAGAAATTGGGAAACCCAGATATGTCAAAGGGAGAACCCCTATCTGAAACCTCAAGATATTAGCAATTCTTCTCTGAATGGGGGTCGGCGTATTGAAGAAGAATATGGATGACTTCTCCTCATTAATCATTTGTCCTGAAGCAACAAGATATATGTCCAACACCTGCCTCAAGTTAGTAGCTTCCCTAACAGTAGCCATCCCTATCAAGGCAGTATCATCAACAAACTGTAAATGAGATTGTGGAGGCAAGTCTCCACCCCATCGCCAACCCTGAATGGTGCCAAGCTCCACCCTTCTTTTCAACAAACGTCCAAGGCCTTCCACAAGAAGCAGAAAAAGATACGGAGAAAGAGGATCCCCTTGGCGCAAGCCCCGTGAGGCACAAAAAAGTTCAGAATGATCTCCATTTATCAAAACTGAGAAGGAAACAGACGTGACACAGCTCATGACCCATTGGATCCACTCCTCACCAAAGCCAAAAGAAACAAGGATCTTCTGCAAAAAAGACCATCTAACCCTGTCATAAGCCTTAGCCATATCTAGCTTAATGAACATAGCCTTCTCATGGGAGTTGTCCATGGAGTGGATGGTCTCCGTAGCAATGACAACCCCGTCAAGAATCTGTCGACCCGCCACAAATCCACTCTGTTCCTCTGAAATCAGCACTTTAAGCCACTTCTTCAATCGCTCAGCCAATAACTTAGAAATGATTTTGTAAGCCACATTGCAAAGAGAGATAGGCCGGAACTGAGATAACCTATCAGCCCCTTCACACTTGGGTATGAGAGCAAGGAAGGTGGAATTCAGAGCACGAAGCATCTGCTTATTCCTCTGGGATTCAAGGACAACCGCCAGAAGATCCAACTTTATGATATCCCAGAATTTCTGAAAAAATTCAATTGGGAAACCATCAGGACCAGGAGCTTTACCCTTCTTCATCTGAAACACAATCCCCTCTAGCTCATCAAGAGAGATATCTTTCATTAGATACTCATTCGCCTCCCTGGAGACCAACTGAGGAATACAAGAAAGAACTTGTGCTTCCTCAAGAGAGCCCCCTCGAGAATCCTCCCTAAATAAAGTAGCAAAATACTGAGATGCCTCAGCAGAGATTTCCTGAAACGAGGCAAGACGTTCACCCCTATCATTCACCAAAAAAGGAATGGAATTACCATACCTCCTGTCCTTCACAGAATTGAAGAAGAAGGCGGTGTTTTTATCACCTTCCTATAACCATTCAACCCGGGCCTTTTGCTTCCAATAGATTTCTTCCCGCAATTCAAATTCCTCAACCACTTTCAAAGTCTTAGCATCCTCCCTTAGAAGATCCTCAGAGGCCCCATTCTCACAAATCAACTGCATAATATTATTCAACTCCTCCTAGGCAGCAACCTTAGCATGAAAGATATTACCAAAACATCGTTGATTCCACCTTTTAAGATGATATTTGACAAACTGAAGAAGCTTGGAGAATGTGTACATTGCCGTACCAAAAGTTGGTCTACCAATCCGCCACCACTCAGCCACAAGTTCATGAAGAGTAGGATCCTGTAACCACATAATCTGGAACTTGAATGAGGGAGAACGAGGCCTCCAAGCAGAGATAATGCTAAGCTTAATAGGCCAATGATCAGAGCCTCTCCAATCAAGAATTTCAGATCGAGTGGACCATAAGTCTCCAACCCAATAACAGGAAACCAAGAATTGATCAAGCCTCTCAGCAACACAACTCTCACCAATTCTCCTATTATTCCAAGTGAAGCAACCATTACTTGGCAGAACATCAATAATATTTAATTCAGAAATGCTATCTCTGAATAACAGAGCAGAAGGCTCCAACCTAGGAATACCACCTCTTTTCTCAGACAACTCCACAATAGCATTAAAATCGCTAGCCATAACCCACGGATGGTAAGGAGCTAAGCTTCGAACAAAACGAGGATGGGACCAAAGAAGTTGTTTACCTAGAAACTCAACAGGAGCATACACATTAGAGAGGAGAATACACTCACCAGTCTCATACCAAGAGGCAACTAGGGATATAGAGGATCTAGAGGACATCCACCAGAGAGGGAAAATCTTCTGAGGGTTCCAAAAACAAGCCACCCCTCCAGAAGCACCAAGAGCCCCCATACACTGGCATTCACCATATTTCCACAGCTTAGGAGCCATGGCCAACATATTATCTACAGATAATTTAGTCTCCTGAAGAAAAAGAACAT
This sequence comes from Cunninghamia lanceolata, assembly GCA_027924645.1. Taxonomy (NCBI): domain Eukaryota; kingdom Viridiplantae; phylum Streptophyta; class Pinopsida; order Cupressales; family Cupressaceae; genus Cunninghamia; species Cunninghamia lanceolata. The sequence continues at coordinate 26,840 of BSBN01000714.1, forward strand.
CCGGAGAATGATTCCTAACCAAATCACGAACAGCTTTTTGTCGAGGGCCACTGTTCAAGCCCCTTACATTCCATGAGAGAACAATCATTTCTGGGGGCATGAAAAATGTGAATCCAGAGTCTTGACTAACCCTGACTCCACCAAAGTTTCCCCAGTTAATTTAATCTTCTCCATATCCTTCTTCCTTCCCAACTTGGAAGTCCTGTCACTAATCCCTTTCTTCAGTTCAATTTGCTGAATACCCAAAAGAGGGGAGGCCAACGAGCTCTTCCCCACATTCTTGCCTCCTTTCAGGGGCAATGGGGAACCACCTCCACCACTCTTCGAAGCTCCAATAGAAGATTCTTGTTCAGTCTGGACAATCAATTGTTGATCCATATCCATCTCCCCAACCCCAATCTCTTGCACAACCTGCATGGCCTCCAATGGTGGCCCATCCTGTCCTGTACCCAAAGTTCCCTGATCCAAGTTCAGCAACCCTGGATTCACTTTCCCCTGGCTGAGATCATCCAGCACCTCAAACCTATTAAAAGTTTCATCAACCTGCCTCTCCCTCAAGGTCCGCTTCTGGCCCCGATTCCTATTGCGAGCCTTGACAGGGACATAGCCATCATCTCCATTACCATCACCCGGAATAGGCTCCTTACCATTATCAGCCCTAGGTGGATTACAAGAAGGCTAAGAAGGTTGGGGCACCACAGGCTTAGCCCTAGGGCACCTACGCTGCAAGTGACCATATTCATGACAAAGACGGCACCGAAAAGGTAGGGTTTCGTAATCTAGCTGTTGCACCCAAGTATATGATCCAGCACTCACTTCAATAGAATCTGGTAGTGGCTTGCTTAAATCAATTTCTACACAGATACAAGCAAAAGTCATTACCTTTTTATACTGTGTTTGTTGTGAAGACCCAACAGGTTTACCGAACATTGAAGCCACCAAATGCAACACGTCATCCCGCCAACACTCCACTGGAAACCACGGCAACCGAACCCAAACTGGGATCCGACTTGGTAGTGCCTCAGTCGGGTTGAAGCCAGCATGCCATGGCTTTATAAACAAACCCACTTGGTTATAAAAATAGGGGCCGCCCTCGAAGACTTTATTCCGATCTGCCATGCAATCAAAAGAGACCATAAAAAAGTTGTTTGCAAGGAGCCTAATCTCCATCTCCCCCTCTGGCATCCAAGCTCGCTGAGCCCAAGATTCCAAAAATTGCAGCGAGACTCTCAAACCCATGAACTTGCAATAAAAAGAGTGCCTTGAATAGTATTCAATATCATCTGCAAGCATTTCCATCGGGATAATCAACTTCGGTCGCTCTTTGCATCTTTCCAAACACCCATTAATCTTTGTTATTCGGGAACCACTAACCGATCCTAGATCATTCATCTCCATCGCTGAAGAAAACAGCGTATTATCAAAAACATTCACTCCATGTGCCGGAGGCTTCGAACCAACTGCTGATCAGAAATCTAATTTGGGGCTAGCCCCAGATGTTTCCCCACCCTGCATAGCAAAAAACAAGAACCCCAGCAGGCATGCAAACCCCCAGGACACGTTTGCAAGAAATCGAAAAAGACAAAACCCCAAGGGAAGGATCAAAACCCTTCCACCCACAAGCCACCCAAACGGCAGCAAGAAGGCCTCCAGAAAAGAAAAAACCCACCACCACCACCCCGAAAGCTTCAAAAAACCCCCCCCCACAACGTAGAGGCAAGCAACACACAGAGAACGAGCTAGGGCACGGTCGCCCTAGCTCGGCTTGCAGAGCACGTGAACGCCATCCAACTCCTAAATTATCATTTGCAATGTCGATTGAATTTCCATATCTTAGTACATTTTATTGCAGCGAACTTATCATTTGCACTGAAAGAAAATGGAGATTCAGATAAAATTGGTCTTTTTTGTCTCTTTGAAATTTTTTATCTGCATTGAATTTTGATTCTTTGTTGTAACTTGCAAGAAAGAGGAGAATTACGTGGCATAGGCATTCAACAATGTTCCTTTGGAGTTTGTGATATATCTTGCTACAAGACTAAAATTTGTTCAAAAGTTGTTTAGACAGACATTTGGATGCTTTTGCACCAGTTAAGTTTGTACTTTCACCCAAAACCTTTGGCAAGTTTGGGAATTTTTAACTCTATTAATACTCCAATATATTTGTTTAACGAAATGTCTTTCGAATCAGTGGCATATCTTAATTATGTTAGTGGCAAAAGTCTTAACTTGCTCATTTTCTTCAATGGGTTGTTAGCGTTAAATTAGCACATTGATATCCCTTTATCATTGTGGCTAACTCATACACTTTTCACGCTTCTGGCATCAGTGTTGTTTGTTTAAGATACAATCAAATGCCTCAAGTAATCTTAATATATTTTTCTTGAGAATCCAGATCCCATATTGGACAATACAACTTGTTTCATCAGCTTCCTTTATTAGGAATCAAGAGGTTGACATACTTCCCAAGGGCCAATATGTATCAACATTATTAGAGTTGTTTGAATGAGGCTTGTAAGTTACCAAAGACAATTCTTTTATTATAAATGGTGTTCTATGAAGTAGTACTCCTTAAAATTAATAAAGAAAGAGGGGCATTTTTGTTTGCGGTTTCTTCGCCAGGCTTCTATGGTTGGGGATGGCTTCTACTTTTTGGTTTGATGCATTTTTTATTAAGATTTTGGAGGTGCTGGGACATGAAAATGGGGAAATGCATTTTAGGGATGTCTGGAGGGACCCCTCTAGTTTCGTGGGAAGGTGTAGGGAAGGAAGGGATTCAAAATTTATATTAAAAGAAACATAATATAAACAATTGAGAAATCTCAATGTGAAATCTTGCCACTTACACTGTGTCATGGATCTCTGAGGATGCATCTCTAGTTTAAGTGGTTTGGAGGCTCAAGTTTTATTTAATTGAAGACAACACTAAAGGGACTTAGATTGTTGGTGTCTTGAAAGTTAAAATCTTCAATCTGTTAGTGACATTACACTATATGCCAATTATCAAGGTAAGCAAAAGAGATGTGAGAAGGGAAATTTTAGTCTACTTCTTGTAAAATTATAGTATAAATATATACATTGTCATCTTTTGTCAAAAGCTAATTAGGTGAAGATTATATGTGGACACCCATAATAAGTGGGCGTGTTTTAGTCAAAGGTGAGTCACTTTAAATTTTTAGAATGGGGTTTATTTTCAAGGTTAGCAGTTATTTGTCTACAGTAGAGTTCTTAGTGGTTGTGTGAGTGTAGAATAATATGAATTTCTCTTTAGATTAAGAAATTACATCATTGTTAATGTTGTTAGGATTTTTTTATTGTTGGTAATTTGTCTTTAAGAAGTTGGCTTTAGGTGGAAAAGTGTATGCCTTTGACATCTTTTTTCCATATTTATATCTAAATTAGTTGGAATATGTAATTTTTGATACTCAGTTAAAAATGATTATCTCTTTACATAATGAGCTACACTTTTCTTGCTTCACCATAGGATTTTGCATCAATCCTTAACTTAATTTTAAGAAGTATGTTTCATTTCTCATTTTATGGAAGGTATCACTTTTTATTCATGTAATCTTCCATGGATGATGAGTAATGCCATGTTAACAAATTTGTTATTTCAATTAAGGTCTAAGTGGTCTTCTAAAGGGCTTCTTCTTATGTATTCATTTAAAATTAATGTTTGTAATATTAGGCTAAAAGATTTAAAAGGGCAGAGGATAAACCTAATAAATCCAATGAAAATGTATAAATAATTAAGTTTGCTTGTATAAATTATGTGAAAGTTGACTTATGGTCTAAGCCATGTTATACTAGCATGATCGTACACTTGTCTCAAGTTCTTATCAGTCTTTTGTCACCTGTTATTGAAGCTTCCAAATAATTGATACTTGTAAAATATAGTGAGTGGTTTGAGTTGTATTGGAGATATAAATTATTTATGGGCAATATAGCTAGATCAATACTTGTGAATCCATATGAGTTATATTAGGGCTATAAAGGAACAAAGAGGAGATGAAGCTTCTTATGCAAAAGTAGGCGCTGCCTTTATGGTTGATAAAGGATTAGTATTTTTAAAAGTTGAATCTCCTTTGAAGGCACCATATATGAGCAACCTTTTGTTATAAAGGCACATTCTTCAAATAATGGAAAGACTGTTATATCTCCAACATTTGGTGCACATGAACTTCTTGAGTGTCTTGTTTGTACAAATTCTATGTATCCACCAACTCATCAAGTTTTATTCTCTCCCTTGTATAGTTTCAATTTTATTTGTTTATCTCTTCATATCTATTAAACAAATTTATTTGTATGATGACAATATAAAAGTAATAGAAATATGTATAGAGCCTTTGCAACATTTAGTTTAAGTTGACGCTTGTAGATATTGAAAGTTACGATGGAGTCAAAGATGAATTGTGGGTAAGTGCATAGAGTTGTGGGACCAAAAAGTCGTCACATGATTTTTGATCCCATGTAAGGCAAAACACGAGCACGTTATAACATGAGCACATTATAATGTGCTCGCATTTTAACCTATCAAAACTCAAAACAAAAAAGAAAATTTAGAAGAGGCCATGGCTCATTTCATCATTTGGCAAGCAAAAAATAGGTTTTAGAGTACAAGTGCATTAGTAGAAGAAGGATTCAAGCAATTTCTAAGTGGAATCGACATTTTCACCATGCCACCTTGCCAATCCCACTCCCGAGGACATCATGAATGAAGTGTAGAGGATGGAGCAACTGAACAAGGTAGGGTTTGATTGATTTTTATGAATTTGAAAAGAAATTTTTACTTTTGCAATGTTTGATTGATTTTTTATGTTAAATTTACATTCAATGAGGCACTACAAAACACTAATCCAGTAGAGGATGCTCAAAACAACCCTCAAAACCCCCACCTTCACATCCTCACCGTGAAAGAGACACACAAGAAAACTATTTAGGATAAACTAAAGAAAATAAAAAACATCTTGAAACCCTAATTGAAATGTTAAATAGTCCAAGTGCAAGCATTGATCGTAGGAGAGCCCTTGCCAGGTCATTAGAGGTGATTGTTTCTCACATGTTGAATATGTGACAAACCAAATCACTGTATGGAATGACTATAGGGAGAGGATTCAACAATCCTATGCTGACAAATAGTCTTACAAATAAATGAAGGACAAAAAATTACAAAATCTAAATTATGTTCACAATTTATCAATCCTAAAACTGGCCAAACACTAGAAGAGACTTGCAAATGCTTGCCTAATCATTGGTGTGTGAACCAATATATATCCCAAAACTTTTCAGATAGATGGTACATGGTCTTTGATGAGCATCCATGTAATAATAATGAGGTGCCACAATATTTCTTGAGGAAACTCTATTGTGAGTTCATCCTCAAGGAGATTCCTAATTACTTCAACATTCAAGAGTTCCCAGCAGAGGTGGTGGCTCTGCCCAAGATAGATAGGGGGCACATTGAGACCAAAATAGCATACCTAGATCTCTCATTAGGCCAGTACATATCTCACTCCCTTCAACTTTGAAGGAGAGTGTTGAGGTGGAGATACCGCATTCATTGAGTTCTCTCACCCAGTCTCTAGCATAGCACGATGATGATCTCACCCAGGCCGATGAGGGTGAGAGTAGCAGATGTCATTTGTCCCCACATCTTTGTAGTTCATGTGGGAACTTGTGCAATTATGGGACATAAGACTCTCGGTAGGATGCTACAATGTAGAGATAGCAACCAGTGATGGCCACATCCATATTGTATGAGATTATTTTCATAGATGACCTCTTACAACATACGTTTGGTATTGACTCCCAGGTATTTTTTTAGAACGTTCATATTGATTTAATATATTTGTATTTCAAATTTGTAATTAATTTTATATGACTATCTATATTATAAGTCAAAATTAATGTATGTAATTGTCTACATTATGAAATTCCAGGGTCAGAATCTTCATCCTGCATCTATTAGCCATCTAGTGTAGGGTTATGAAAGGAGGTTGAGTCAACAGGTATGTAATTTATCACATGATCATAAATATAGTACATATATTAATGGTAATCTTATTTAGTGACAATTTGATAATCATCAGGGAGCTTCACCAACACCTCCATGATTTCCTTGGTCTCTTGACCGTAGAACCACTTTCACGGAGGTAAATTTAACCATTTGTACAATCATTATGAATTTAAACAATTTAATGTATCTAAATAACCTTGATCTCTATTTTTAGATGTTGAATATGGAGAGTCCTCATCTTCGTCAGTCAGTGGAGGTGGGTATTATTGCAACTATGTTGTCTATAAATCCTTTGAATGAGGTATGAGCCAGCAACATGTAATTATCATTTTGTATTTCTTGTTTTATCTCATGTCATTTGATGTACATAAATGATATTTATGTTTAGTCAAATTTCTTCTTGATGCTTCTCACAGGAGGTCATAACTCCAACCTGTCCAACTATAGATGAAGAGAGAAAAAATGATCGAGAGGGATCATCATCTAGCAGTAAGTGATTGATTACATATGCGATGTTATGTATTTCATGTTTTCTATATTAATGTGCATATTGTTGGATTGTATTAATAGGTGGAGCTACAAAAATCTCTATCTAGGAGGTCTAGTTGACAAGAGAGATAGGATGAGACACTGATTGACTCTCCATCTTCATGGCCAAGCAAGGGCCACTGATTATTTGATAGTAGTCCATAGGAAACTAGATTTTGGGACATTGTTTTGTATGCCTAGATGGCTTTGTATACATACTTTTGTATGTTACCAATGTATATCTTTGTATATGCCTATATGGAATTGTTTGTACATGCCTATATGGCTTTATATATAGACTAGATGTTATGTTCATGACATTATGTATATGACAATTTACATTAAATATAATATGATGATCAATTATCATTACAAGAATTTGGTTTTACACATGCCAACTGTGTTGGTGTGAACAGGGTTATCACCTAACTAGTTTGGCCTTGTGTGGATAATTCATATTATTTAACTATTTATTAGTTAAATAATATTCACACCTCACACATAATTCACACATGTTAAGTTGACTTAGTGAGTCTACTAGATGTTTCTAGTTGTCTAGTTGTGTCTAGTTGTGTCTAGTTGTTGATAGTTGTTGATAGTTGTCATCTTATCCTATAGTTGTCACATGTCATAGGATAATGACACTTGTCACTTGACTACAACATCCTACATCTCAACCTTGTCTTTATAAGAAAGGAATATCATGTACATTGTAAGATCAATCTAACAACAATCTTTTGCATTCATTGATAGAATAACATTATTCTCTTATTTGATCTCTCTTGTGCTTTCATGAAGTCCTAGATCCTGGGTAGCTACAATCATAGCCAACCCTAACAAACTGCATTTGCTTGAAAGTTTATAAATCCTTTTCAAAAAATCCATTTTTTGCATATCTTGCAATCATTGCATTCCATGAGACTGTGCATTTATTTGAGGCATCATGTCAAACAATTCACGCGCCTTGTCTATGCTTCCACACTTTGCATACATGTCTACAAGGGCAGATGCAAATGCAACATGTGACAAAATTCCTATATCCTTTATGCTTTGATGGCTATCCACACCTTATTCTGTAAATCTCATTTTGGCATAGGCAAGGAGGATGTTGGATAAGGTTGTGGAATTTGGTTTTAGACGTGCCAATTGCATTTTCTTGAAAGTTTTTTTTGTTCATTTTCTTGAAAGTTTCTAAAGCCTTTTTAAAAATATATATATTTTGTGCATATCTTGCAATCATTACATTCCATGAGACAACATTTCTTTGAGGCATCATGTCAAATAGTTCATGTGCCTTGTCTATGCTTCCACACTCTGCACACATGTCTCCTAGGGCAGTTGTAACTACAACATATGTCAAAATTCCCATATCCTTTATGCTTTGATGGATGTCCATGCCTTGTTCCAAAGATCCCATTTGGGCATAGACATGGAGGATGCTGGCTAAGGTTGTGGAATTTGGCTTTACACCCTCCAATTGTATCTGCTTGAAAGTTTCTAAAGCCTTTTTGAAAAAAACCATTTTGTGCATATATCTTACAATCATTGCATTCCATGAGACAACATTTCTTTGAGGCATCATGTCAAATAGTTCACCTTCCTTGTCTATGATTTATCACTTTACATACATGTCTCATAGGGTAATTACAACTACAACATTTGATGAAATTCCCATATCCTTTATGCTTTGATGAATGTCCATAGCCTGTTCTGAAGATCTCATATGGGCATAGAAAAGGAGGATGTTGTTTAAGGTTGTGGAATTTAGTTTTATACCTGCTGTAACGTCAGAAATTGTCCTCCTATATGGAATGGTACAATTTCCCTCAGTTTAGCTCCTCACTCTTGGTGACCTCTCAACCTTTTCTTTTTCAGCCTTCCTAAAACTCTAATTGACTTAGTCTAGGAGCAGTTTATTCACCTTTTGAGGTAACTTATTGATAGAACCCAGAAAGAGATTTGAGATTTGGGTCCCTAGGACCCCCAAAAATGTAGATTTGAGCTAAAATTAGAGGCTAGGACTTCGGCGCCCGCACCCTAGTCCTCCCCCATTTCACGAGATGTTGAATTTTTGGTGGGATTTTGTTTTCAAATTCTCAGTTTTTGTGCAAACGTTATTTCAAAATTTGAATTCCCTAAAGCTAGATATAAAAATACGTTTGCAATTCATTTTATCACACACAATTCTAATGCAAACTTGATGCCAAAACTCTACTACAATTGCCATTGAAGATCAGTGACTTGTTGAAGCTCTTCGAAGTATTCTTTATTTGCTATCTTTGAGATAATGGATTAAGATTAGGAATCAAGATCTTGAGTCTATCTTGCTCTTCCTAGGGTTTGTACACCCTTTGCATGATCAGGAGAAGGGTTGAAGCCTCCAATAGCAAGCTTGTAGATCCTCCGTGGACATTGCTAATTCACCTTCTTATTCATGCAAGTCTTCATTTGTCTCATCTCCTTGAGGTGAAGTTGTATGTGTTTATTGATGCAAAGCAAGTTGTTGATCTTCCCTTGATTGAGACATCTAGGGTTTGATTTTATGCATAACACATTGTTAGCTTTGTACACACTTCTACAAATCTTTATCTCTAGCTATTGTTGAGGCATAAATATCGAAGATGGGGCTTAACTGAGGCAAGCTCCTATATAGCCGCAATAATGTCCTTCTTTTGTATGTGCAGATCATGTTTCGTAGGTTCCAGGGAAAAGAAGCTATAGGAAGAAGGATATTACGGGTAAAGTCATGACAAACTTTCAGATTTTCAAATCTTGAGATGTGTGGGACATTGGTGTGGGTGCCCTAGTCCAACTAGGGGTTTATTCTGGGATCTGGTAGCCTTTTAGTAGTCTCAGACACCCTATGCAAAAGATTTTCTTATTCAGGATCTTTTAGGACAATGGAACAGGTGCCTTAGTCCATGTAGCCCTTAGAATCTGGGTACACTATCTTTGAAACCTTCCCTCTACAATTATGTACTTAGTTTTACCAATTGCTTCATCAGTTTATGTATATTGTTGATTTAAGGCATAATTTAGGGTTTTACTTGGCTAAGAGGAAAGTACTTGATAAAATCTTGATTAAGGTCTTAGGTTTCATAACCACGCGAGCATAAGGGATAGACAAAGTGATTAGAATCTTGTTCACAAGCTCGATCCTTGTCCTCCCAATGCTTAGCGGTGGAAATGGTAGTATTTAACCTAGTTGAACAAACTATCAATTTTCACCCTAAACATTTTGGTGAACCCGAGCTTTAAAGAATTTTCATCCTTTTAAACTTTAGATTTGAAATAATTTTCTATTCTAGAGCATAATTGGATTGAAAAACCTCTTTAGTGAAATTGCATATGTTAAATTATGGATTACATTCTTTATCTTTTCACTAAAAGGGTTGGAAATTAGCATTTATTGTTGGAAATTGTATTTCATTTGCAAAGGCCATCATTGTGCATTTGAACCTTGATTTAAATAGAGCATGTTAGAATGTCAAATTATTTTTTGCAAGATTTTCATGCTTATGATGAGCCATTTAGTCATGATGACTTCGATATGTTAGATGAAGCCCTTGAGGACTTTATCTTGATTAAACATTCCACTACGACCTTTAAGCCGTCACTATTTCAAAGATTTGTAAATGCAATTTATTTGCCTAAATCTAAAGAAGAGATTGAAAAACCCAAAATTGTGGTCACTCTATGTGCAAATGTGGTTCAACCATCCTCTAAACATGTGCTTGTTGTTAAAGGTCTTTCATCTTCTTCTTAATCTCCTGATCACATTTATGATTGTGCAAAATAAATTGTGAAACAAAACTTACAACAAACCAATCATAATGTGGTTGTTCATGCATATAACACTCATAATAACAAACAAAGTACACAACAAACAAATGATCCAATATCATTACCAGCTTCTCAACCTATGCTTCCTCAAGCACCTCGTATAACATATAAAGGTGGTAAAGACTATGATCTTGTAGAGCAGCTTCGCGCTACTCCTGCAAAGATATTTCTTTGGGAACTTATACAAACTTCACCTACTTATCATGGAATGCTACAAGAAGCTTTACAAAAGGTGATTGTTCCTCCCGCTGTTAAACCAAATGATGTTGCTACTTTACTAGACTGTATGCATGCAACAAAAATAGATATTTTATTTCAACAACATGAGTTACTATCTCTCAAGGTTCAGAAGCAGTATGATCCTTTGGTTATCTTTATTATGATCAACAAAACATTGGTTAAGAGAGTGATAATTGATAATGGGTCAGCCCTTAATGTTTGTGGTATTGATTTATTGCATAAATTTAAAGTTGATATATCTACTGTCAAACCGGAATCGTTAAGTATCCATGGCTTTGATAATGTTGGATGATAATCTATGGGTACTATAACTTTACCTATACAAGTTGGACCTGTGATGGTACCTACCTTGATTCATGTCATGCCTTGTTCTTTATCTTATAACATGATTCTGGGTAGACCTTGGATACATGCATTAGGAGCGGTTCCTTCTACTTTAAACCATTCGATTAAGTTTATCTTTAAAGGAAAATTGCATACTATCCATTCAGATCCTGAACCAGACAATTGTTTGTAAATGGAAGTGCATAAGCATGTTGTTGGTCCTAAGATTTTAAACAATCTAAAAGATGAATTGTCAGCTCCTCTTGCCTCTAAAAATGTTAAGCAAGAGCCTAAGCAATCGAATGCATTTGTTGGTGATGACTGGGGTTCGTTAGATTTCGTACCCTCCTCCACATGAGAGTATAAACTTAAAAACCCCGTCCCCAAGACATCAAATATTACATCGATCACATCGCATGCTTCGAATGATAAACACAAGATTTGTTTGTTGACAAATAAGGATAATACTTTGAGTTATACTACTGATTATGAGACTTATGAAGCTCCGCCTTCATCTAAAGAAATGGTCTCTCTCTATGGCAGAGGATTCTGAATCCTTTACAAAAATTGTGACTATGTAGGTAATGGTTGTGGCATAAATCAACAAGGAATCAAAGCCCCTATAGAATCCGCTTCGCAACATTACTCAAGTGGCATTGAATATAATCCTTTCAAGGAATCCAAAGATCGCAAATGCCCTACTCTAAATGTGAATACAATAGCAACACTTAGTTTGATATTCCCTGAGATGATTGACACCAATTGTCCTCCAAGATCACTTCCATTAGATATGTTTACGGCGGATGAAGCGATAATGGATTTCTTAGGTGCTTATGATGGTATTCCTCATTATCACCATAAACGTGGCATACCTTATTGTTTAAACAATGATGCATATTTTGGAAAGACTACTAGCACAATAACTACTACAGTAGAGCAAAATGAAGAACTTGAAGAACAATTACAATCCTACAATCCCCCTAACCATAGTACTCTCCTTAATGGAAAGACGATCAATGTTGTTATGGATAAGGATAATCCTGAAAATGTTATCCCTATTGGTGATTGTTTAGATGCATATGAAAAAGAAGAAATGACTAAATTATTGAGTGAATTCTTAGAATTGTTTGCTTGGAATTATTCAGACATGCCTAGTATAGATCCTCAGATTGTAATGCAAAATATTGTGTTGAAACTAGATGTTAATACATTCAAACAAAAGATTCGTAAGATGAATCCTAGGATTGCTTTGCTTATTAAAACTGAAATAGAAAAACTCTTACAAGCTGGTTTTATTTGACCTATTGATTACTCTTCATGGATCTTGAATATTGTTGCCATCACAAAACCTAATGGTCATATAAGAATGTGCATAGATTTCTAAGATTTAAATTTGGCATCTTTGAAAGATGATTTCCTGATCCCTAATATAGATATGGTCGTAGATTCCATAGCTGGACACAAGCTGTTATCTTTCATGGATGGATTTTTAGGATATAATCAAATCCTTATAAATCCCCTTGATCAGTATAAAACAACCTTTATAACACCTTGGGGTACATTTTGTTGGGTAGTCATGTCATTTGGACTTAAGAATGCAGGAGCTACTTACCAACGTGTAATGACTCTTATATTTCATGACTATATGCACAATATTTTAGAAGATTATGCTGACGACATCCTAGCAAAGTCTATCCATTGTAAGGATCATGTGACAAATCTTTGACAAATATTTGAGCGCATACGAAAGTATAATATGCGATTGAATCCTCGTAAGTGTGTTTTCAGTGTAGATAGTGGAAAGGTACTTGGGTTTATTGTTTCAAATCGAGGTATAGAAGTTGACACAAAAAAGATAGATGCGATTGTTAATATGCCAATACCTAAGAACATATCTCAACTTCGTAGTTTGTAGGGAAAGATACAGGCCATCCGCCAATTTGTTTCACAACTCGCGGATAGGACTCGCCTCTTTACGCAACTACTGAAGAAAGATTCTCACTTCCAATGGAATTCTAAATGTCAAAAAGCTTTCAATGATTTAAAGGATTACTTAGCTAATCGACTTGTTTTACAACCTGCTATTTCTGATAAACCATTTATGTTATAAATTTTAGCATCTAACAATGCCCTAGTAGCTTTGTTAGCACAACATAATGCTAAAGGTAAAGAATGTGTTGTTTATTACATTAGTCATACTTTGATTGATTATGAAGTGCAATACACAGTTATAGAGAAGCATTGCTTAGCTTTAGTGTTTGCCATGCAAAATCTTAGACATTATCTCTTAAATGTTGAAGTACATGTAATGGTAAAATTTGACCCTTTGAAACATCTCTTCACAAGAATAGATTTATCGGGTCATCTTTCTAAATGGGTTATGCTGTTAACAGAATCCGATCTCAAATTTATTTCACAAAAAGAAATTAAAGGGCAAGCGATAGCTGATCATTTAGCTAAAGCTCCCTCGCCCTTTTCTATACAAAATGTTGATGCTTTCCCTGATGAATAGATTTTAACAATCTCGACGAATGAAAAATAGGAGTTATACTTCGATGGATCAAAATGTCAAACTAGCTCTGGAGATGGTGTTATATTAATACCTACCATTGGTAAGTTGATTCCCTTATCTTACCGTTTAGATTTCTTATGCACAAACAATATAGCTAAATACGAAGCTCTTATTACTGAACTTCATGCAGCCTTGGCTCTTAATATCAAGAATATTACAATATACAGTGATTCTCAGTTGATTGTTAAGCAAATCATGGGATCGTATCAGACTAAGCAAAATAAGCTTTCTCAATATCACGAGTTTGCATTATCTCTCTTTCAACAATTCACATCATATTTGATCGGTACCATTCCCAGGAAAGATAACCAGCATGTGAATGCAATGGCAAGTGTAGCTTCCCTTATATCCCCTGATGGTTCTCCTGAGGAGTTTACTTTTTTTGTTCATAATCTTAAGACACTAATAATTGAAAGCCCTATAATTGTGAATTTAGAATTCTGTGGTAACACATACACTGATGAATGGCTCTCCTACATATTCAATTATTTACATGATGGAACCATTCTGGACTCGACATCTAAGAATGCCTGACTCCATTTACGCAAACTAGTAGCGTGATACATTATATTATCAAATGTCTTGTACCGATGAAGTTATAATGGTTTTTTACTCTGATGTTTAAGTAATGCAGAGATTCTGATAGCTTTAGAAGAAGCTCACTCTGGTGCCTATGGAGGGCATTTCGGTGGAAAATCGTTGGTGCAAAAATTGTTACGTATGGGGTTCTATTGGCAACATATGGAATAAGATTCCTTTTCTTACGTTAAGAGATGCCCACAATGCCAAAAACATAAACACCTAATCCATGCTCCCACTCAAGAGCTTCGTGCCTAGGTGTCACCATGGTCATTCTCTATCTGGGCCTGGATCTAATTGGCAAAATTTCCCCACTTTCCTCTCAGGGACATATGTTTAACATTACTGCTACTAATTATTTTACAAAATGCGTCGAAGTGGTCCCTTTACGACCCACGACCACCGATGTAATCTATTGATTCATACAAGATAACATAATTTCTTGATTTGGAATACCTTCCTCCTTGGTTTCAGATAATGGTACGCCATTCAAGAACAAGGATGTGAAAAAGTTCCTTGAAAAATATCATATACAACATCGCTTCTCTATGCCTTATTACCCTCAATCAAATGGCCAAGAAGAAGCTTCAAACAAGGTTATTGGATAGATTCTAAGGAAAATTGTTAATAAACATCAAAAAGATTGGCATACACAATTATCCTATGCACTATGGGATTACAGAACAAGTATTTGAATGACTACGGGTAACACACCATATAATCTTGTCTATGGCGCAGACGCAATAATGCCCTTGGAGTTAGAAATTCCTTCCTTGCGAATTTCCCTAAGAGACATCATGGATGATGACATAGAACGAGAGAAAAGATTATAGGAACTTGAGATGCTTGATGAAAGATGTATTAACGCTCTTGAACATTTCAAGGCTTATCAAAAAGGTGTGCAACGAGCCTATAATGTGCAAGTCATACAACGTTCATTTAATGTTGGGGACTTGGTTCTTTATGAAAATCAACACAACGTAAACTCACCACCTGATGCAAAAGGTAAGTTCAACCTTAATTGGCTTGGACCATATATAATCACTGAAACCTTTGGATCCAAAGCATATAAATTAGCTGATGAGCAAGGTACGCTGCTTAAAGAACCTATTAATGCAATGCACCTAAAAAGATTTTATGCTTAAAAGATCTAATGTTAAATGTTCCTAAGCTAATTTAGCACATAGATTAGCTTCAATTTCGACAAGATAGTATTTTTTTGTCTTAATTCATTTTGCATTATATTTTTGTTCAGTTGATCATTGTTGCATCGTGTTTAAGTAATAATTGCTTAGATCACTTTTGTATTAACTAAATATAGCATGGAAGTTAAAAAGTTATGTGTAAGATAATTAATCATTGTGTTTATTACTACATGTTTTTTTAAGAATTGTTAGTATATCACAATAGTAAATAATTATAGCATTTAGACATCATCACTAGTTGCATTTTTACAAAAATCACATGTGATAGATCAAAAGCCATTACACATAGACAAAAAGAAGTAAACATCATATATATATCATAGTTTATTGTATACATCCAAGTTGACTATCCCTCAAAACATAATGGGATGTCATAGTGCCTAAAGTCTATGCATCATATAGCTAAGCCTCGATCGCCAGTACCCTCAGGCCCTTGTGGTGTGCGAGTGACAGAAGCCTAACCATGCGTGGCTATGGATCGCAAATGACTTCTAGAGACACTTCACGATCGTAACCCCCTAGTCTCACCTCTCATCTCTATCATCTGTTCATGTGCCTCCTAGTACATCCTATGGTACTGGTCTCTCTCAAACTGAGCACTGTCTCTATCAACTCTTGCCTACTGGATCTCCAACAGTAAGAACTCATTGATAGATGGCTCTCCCTCCACTATAGGAACTGCTACCATCTACTCTCACTGTGCCCTGAGCTCAGCCTCAACATGATCAACTCTCTATCAAAACTACTCTCTCTCTCGTGCAGACTGCTCTAGCATGGCCTCTCTAGTAGTCCTGTATCTGACGACAGGCATAAATAACTCAGCATGCCTCCCAATGGATGATCATGGCAAATAACCTGCCTGCACTCGCTGCTCTGAGGCATTTGTCGGTACTATGTCTCCTATGATGTGAATCACAAAGTCTCGCCATGCATCTGTCTCAACTGCAAAATAGAGGATGAGATAGATGTTAGACTCCCATATAAAATAATAAACTATACAACACATAAAATAATAAATCAAACCTTACTTGGATCTACGTCTCGCCAAGATGGATCTCAAATCGCCAATGGTGTGATGAGCTCTGCTGTATGATCTGCAGCTGGGGGCATAGACCTACTACTCTCCCCTCACTTTGTCTGACTAGGCTTTGCATCATCTGCGGGAGTAGGACCGCGAGCCTTAGACCACAGTCTCGACCTAGTCTCCTCATCAATGTCTGTCTCCTGCTAGCTCTGTCGTGATCTCACTCTAAAGACATACTATGATGGGACCTCCTCAGACTCATCCTTGTCCTCCTCCATACCCTCCTCGAGATTGTAGTATCCCACAAAGTCATTGACATCATCCTCCACCCCTGTGTCACTGGCATGACCGAGCCAAGGTTGGGCATCTCCTGTAGGGTGCTTGGGTGGAAAGATAGGTGTAGGCCATGCTGTTTGCCACCAGGTCTGATATGCTTGGGTACACTCAACATCATCTGTGTCTGACACTGGCTTTGCATCCTCAGGACCTTTGTCATCGCTAAGTGGTACGTCTGCTATAGTCAGCCGTCAGACAGTATTGGCTCTAATTGCACTCTGAGATGCATGTGCGTAGCTCAGACAAACTGCAGGAACATCTTGTATCTGTTTGAACTATTGTGCCACCCTTTCAAAGTAGAACCAAGATACAACATGATCGAGGTGACCGGCCATTAGCCAATCCCTCTACATCCAAGCTAACTACCTCTACTCTCTAGGCCATCTGATGTAGCTGTGATATGGTCTCCAGGTGATGTCAGCAAGCTATAATCTGTCAAATACTACTCTCCAGTATAATAGATTACCGTGCCTCCAAAACCTGACTAGTGGGTAGGCATAGACACACAGATGGGTAAATGATGCCTCTATGGGATAACCCACTAGTCGTGTGCACCTGATGTCCTCAAAGGCCCAAACCTATAGTAATGTGTAGACCATCAGACTCTACATCTTGTAATGGACATATCTCCCTAAGTTGTGATATAGGTGCACAAGCATAGTGCGCCCCCATGCGTAGACCGTCTGATGCTCCTCCATTGCTTTGATAGTGTGAACAAGACCCCCATGAAGGTGAGTGCCTTGTCCATCTAGTGCGATAGCTAGTGTGACCATGACAATCACAATCCTCCATAGTAAGGGAATGTCTCTGTGTCCCTGCTCTAGTAAACAGAGTTGAATGTGTCCTCGCCCTGCCTATGAAACAATGCGAGCCAAGCAATATAACTGACTCTCATGAGTATACTCTGCTGAGTGATGTCCAACAACCCTCATTATCTCTCCTCAGATTGGCAGTCGAAGGATCCTAAATACATCCTCCAGTGTGATGGTAATCTCGCCAGTTGGTAAATGGAATGTGGATGTATCTGCATCCCATCTCTCCATCAGTGCCATAAGCATCGCGCAGTGGAATTTGATTGTGGACATCTTAAACACCCACCATAGGCCCACCATTTGTAAATGCTCTCTCTGCGGTAGTCAAAGCGCTAGCATGCTCTCATAGAAGTGCCATCAGATGTCTGCCTATGTGCTCACGCATCTCAGGGACATCCTACAGATTGGAAAGCAAGCAAGAGTATCAGAATGCCCGCTAGAAACCAAAATAAGCTATCTAAACATTGAATAGAGTGCTTGTGCCTAGACCCGGTGTCCTCTATGGACCAGGACGCCCCAGGAAGACTAGGGCACCCCAGAGGGACACCGACGCCCCTGTGGGACTAGGGTGCCCCAGAGAGACTCTGGCACCCTAGGTGGACTCGGGCACCCTTGTTTGGGAACCCTATCCACCTTCCCCCTCTTGGCATAGACATCGATAAATGTGAAAGCAAAAGTACAATGAAGGATGACAAAAGGATGGAATTAGGACCCTACCTCGGCCTCGAAGCGTCTCTCCGCCACTCAGGCTTGGAGTATCTTCAGTCGTGGTGGATGGTATGGACATCAGCTCGACATGGTTGCTCTCTTGTTATCCTTCCCTCTCTCTTTGCAATGACAAGAAACAAGAATGAGTTAAGTGATAAGTGACAACTCCCTTTTACATAAAGTAAGTGAGTGAGAAATTCTATCCCTAACTAGGTGCAAAAGTGTGCTCTTTCACTCTTGAGCCCTTTTCTTGAGTGGTTGAACTCTGATTTCAGTGTTGTTTGTTACATTGGAATCTTGGTTCCACTCTCTTTCTTCCCCAATGTGGCATTTGAGCGTTGTATGACCCTCACAACACATTTCCCTTGAAATCAACACATGGATATCTCCTTGTTTCTACTCTCGAACTAAGCAAACAAAAACAAGGGAGGGCATATATGTCCCTTGATTTCCTCCCTGCCTCATCACTCAACCCCCTTAACATTTTTGATACTGATTCATTGGTGGTGGTTGCAGGTGGATTTGATTTTGATTTTTCTGACAAGTGTTCCTTTGCAGGATGCAAGTCCTAACTTTGTGGTCTTGCAGGATTGCAGACTTGGGAGCTCCTCCCTTTTGGTGACAACACTTCAGCTTCCTCTACAGTATCCTTTTAGGTATCATTTTCATGATTAATGTATTTACTTTTCTTTAGTTGCATATGCACGTAGTGTCATATGGCCACTAAAGTGGGGGCTAAATGTAAAGTCAAAAATTGTCCTCCTATATGGAATGGTACAATTTCCCTTAGTTTAGCTCCTCACTCTTGGTGACCTCTCAAACTTTTCTTTTTCGGCCTTCCCGAAACCCTGATTGACTTAGTCTAGGAGTAGTTTATTAACCTTTTGAGGTAACTTATTGATAGAACCCAAAAAGAGATTTGAGATTTGGGTCCCTAGGACACCCAAAAATGTAGATCTGAGCTAAAATTGGGGGCTAGGACTTGGGCGCCTGCGCCCTAGTCCTCCCCCATTTCATGGGATTTTGAATTTTGGTGGGGTGTCAGTTCTTGCCGAGTGCCCTGGGATTCCATTTTCAAATTATCAGTTTTTGCGTGATATCGAGATATTATTTTAAAATTTGAATTCCCTAAAGATAGATATAAAAAGACATTTGCAATTCATTTTATCACACACAATTCTAATGCAAGCTTGATGCCAAAACTCTACTGCAATTGCCATTGAAGACCAGTGACTTGTTGAAGCTTTTCAAATTATTCTTTATTTGCTATCTTGGGGACAATGGATGAAGATTAGGAATCAAGATCTTGAGTCTATCTTGCTCTTCCTAGGGTTTGTACACCCTTTGCATGATCGGGAGAAGGGTTGAAGCCTCCAACAAAAAGCTTAGAGATCCTTCGCGAACATTACTGATTTGCCTTCGTATTCATGCAAGTCTTCATTTGTCTCATCTCCTTGAGGTGAAGTTGTATGTGTTTATTGATGCAAAGCAAGTTGTTGATCTTCCCTTGATTGAGACATCTAGGGTTTGATTTTATGCATAATACATTGTTAGGTTTGCACACACTTCTACAAATCTTTATCTCTGGCTATTGTTGAGGTAGAAATACCAAAGACGGGGCTTGACTGAGGCAAGCTCCTATATAGCCACAACAATTTCCTTATTTTGTATGTGTAGATCGTGTTTCATAGGTTCTAGCAAAAAGAAGCTACAGGAAGAAGGATATTATGGGTATAGTGGCAATAGACTTTCAGATTTTTGAATCTCGAGACTTGCGGGACATTGGAGCGGGTGCCCTAGTTCAACCAAGGGTTTATTCTGGGATCTGGAAGCCTTTTGGCAGTCTCAGACACCCTGTGTAGAAGATTTTCCTATTTGGGATCTTTCAAGACACTAGAGCAGGCGCCCTAGTCCATGCAGCCCTCAGAATCTGGGTACACTATCTCTAAAACCTTCCCTTTGCACTTCTGTAGTCAGTTTTACCAATTGCTTCATTAAATTCTGTATATTGTTGATTTAAGGCATAATTTAGGGTTTTACTTGGCTAAGAGGAAAGTACTTGATAAAATCTTGATTAAGGTCTTAGGTTTCATAACCACGTGAGCATAAGGGACAGAGAAAGTGATTAGAATCTTGTTCACAAGCTTGATCCTTGTCCTCCCAATGCTTAGTGGTGGAAATGGTAGTATTTAACCTAGTTGAACAAATTATCAATTTTCACCCTAAACACCCGCCAATTACATTTTCCTGAAAGTTTCTAAAGCCTTTTTTAAAAAAATTGTTTTGTGCATATCTTGCAATCATTGTATTCCATGAGACAATATTTATTTGAGGCATCATGTCAAATAGTTCATGTACCTTGTCTATGCTTCCACACTTTGCATACATGTCTCCTAGGGCAGTTGCAACTACAACTTTTGTTAAAATCCCTTTATCCTTTATTCTTTCATGGCTATCCATACCATAGAAGCAAATAGTAAGTATAGTTCACTCAATAGTGTCCCTAACTTCTTGAAATACCTCTTAATTTTATAGAAACGACAAGCATTTTAGGACAACAATGTTCTGTCTCATCAATGTTTCATATTAATCATTTTTATCTTAATATTTCCTATAATGTTGACTATAGTATTGATGCCCATATTAATTGACCATAGTACTAATAAGGATGCTACTAAACACCATAATGATGGAGAATGTATAGGTCACAGTAATGACAAAATGCTATTGATTAGTGATCATAAGAACATTACTAATCACAAAAGGATATTTATGTCTAAAGAGAATGATGACGGCAACCATCTCAATTGGTACAACATTATTAACAACTGCTATGTAATTATGAAATTGCTAAACAATTGCCTCAATAATACAGTTCTATTTGATGAAGGGTACTCCCCTTACCAACCCAAACACACAACAATAACAAAGAATAAAATAACAAATGCAAGAAAGAAACACATGCTTTCTATTATCTCAATGTAATGACATTTACAATATTCAAGAAATTTTCAAGCTACAACCACATGTGCCTTCTAATTACAAAACTCTACAATCTAGAGCCACCATCTACACCACTGAACACCCTGTAACCCCCATTTGCCTCTTTTATTTGGAATCTGTAACTACCCCAGAATATTCTAGAAATTGTAGCTCCCGCCAACAAGATATTTTCATTTTTTAAAAAATTTTGGTAGTACAACTTCGCAAGATCATAACTTTAGGGTACATTTTGATCTGACCGTTAGGGTACATTTAGGGTACATTTTGATTTTTGGCCAATTTTTGGGCCTATCTGGAGCCTAAGTGCCTCAAATTTGAATTCAAACATTTTATCAAGATTTTGAAAAATAAAAAATATTAATATCCCACAAATGACAAATGATATTGAAGTGATTTCTTCACCATTGGCTTCAATTCACCATTCTGGAGGTCTATGTAAGATTTCATGTTCATACGTGTACAAATGCCAACTTACTAAAATAGTAACCCTACCAATTTTAGCCCTTATTGAAAAATAAACAATATTTTTGGGTGATGCAAGATTGCTCTTACACCTTGGATGCTCCTGTATCACTATTTTACAAATGAAATAATGACAACACTAACATTTGTGATACAATAATAATGACAAGCCAAAGGATAGCATAATCATTTGACAGTTTTGTCTAGTAATGAGTATGCCAATAAATCATAAATAATGAAATAAATGTTTGTTGTTGTCAAAGGCAACAATTATTACCACTAATTACAATAACAATATTAGAATATATTGGAATATATCAGGATATTTTAAAGATATATGCTTCTATGGTCCATACCCTATTTCAAAGATCCTAATTTGGCATAGGTAGGGAGGATGCTTGCAAAGGTTATGGATTTTGGTTTTACACATGCCAATTGCATTTGCTTGAAAGTTTATAAAGCCTTTTCAAAAAATCCATTTTCTGCATATCATGCAATTGTTGCATTCCATGAGATGGCATCTCTTTGAGGTGTCATGCCAAACTATTCACATGCCTTGTCTATACTTTCAAACTTTGCATACACCTCTTTGAGGTTGTGGAATTTGGCTTTACACCCTCCAATTGCATCTGTTTGAAAGTTTCTAAATCCTTTTTGAAAAAATCCATTTTGTGCATATATCTTACAATCATTGCATTCCATGAGACAACATTTCTTTGAGTCATCATGTCAAACAGTTCACTTGCCTTGTCTATGCTTCATCACTTTGCATACATGTCTCATAGGGCAGTTGCAACTACAACATTTGATGAAATTCCCATATCCTTTATGCTTTGATGGATGTCCATATTGTGTTTCGAAGATCTCATATGGGCATAGACAAGGAGGATGTTGGCCAAGGTTGTGGAATTTGGCTTTACACCTGCCAATTACATTTGCTTGAAAGTTTCTAAAGCCTTTTTGAAAAAATCCATTTTGTGCATATTTTGCAATCATTGCATTCCATGAGACAACATTTCTTTGAGTCATCATGTCAAATAGTTTATGTGCCTTGTCCATGCTTCCACACTTTGCATACATGTATCCTAGGGTAGATAGAACTACAACATCTATCAAAATCCCCATATCCTTTATGCTTTGATGGATGTCCATACCTTGTTCTGAAGATCCCATATGGGCATAAACAAGGAGGATGCTGACTAAGGTTGTGGAATTTGTCTTTACACTCACCAATTGCATTTTCTTGAAAGTTTCTAAAGCCTTTTTGAAAAAATCCATTTTGTGCATATATCTTGCAATCATTGCATTCCATGAGACAACATTTCTTTGAGGCATCATGTCAAATAGTTCACCTGCCTTGTTTGATGCATGAACATAGGCTCAAAGCCAATAAAGTGACTTTAGGAGATGGAAAGGAGGACGTTTTCATGTTTCTAAGTGGTCTTGTAGGTCAAGACATCCATTGAAGTCATTTAGATAAGGGTTTCCCATTTTCCCTCCAAAATGGATTATTTGAAATTCAAGTTGTATAAGGATTTTTGGAGGCCTCAAACATAAACATGAAAAGTGTCAAGAGGTTAAAATGACCTTGAAGGTCTCATAGAACATATTTATAATCTTTCATATTGTAAAACCACCTTGAGATGTTGTCAAGAGGTGAATGAGTGTAGTGGGAAGTAAAAAGGATAAGTTGACTAGGTCTAGGTGGATAGGGATGCTTATAAGTTTGAAATCTAAAGTTATAGGGATGAAGTCTGCATGGTATTAAGGAGATAACCATGTTTTCTATTCAAGGAAGCGATTGAATAACTTTAGGAAAGGTTGAGTTTGTTTAGGAGCAACTTTAGAGGTTGCCAAAGATAGCAAAGACTATTTCTTGTATATAATCCATTGAAGAAGATAATAGGAGAAGTATGCAGGTGTATAGTAGGTGTGGAGAAGGTGTGAAGGCATTGTATTTAGAGTTTAATGAAAGAATAAGCAAGTGATTATAGTTGTGTATACTCTGTTCCATGTTTTCTTGTTTCTTTTCTTGTATTTTTGGTATCTAAACTTCCATGCAAACCCTTAGACCCTTTACCTTGAGCACTATGATGATTCCATGAGGTGTAATATACATGAATAGACCTAATCCAATGAGTTAGACCCTTTGAAGCAACTTATTTTGCATTTTATAGAAAACTGAGTACTCTCAGCCATTGAGGGGGTAGTTTTAGTAAATTTGATTTTCTCCCAATTCCACCATATGTAGTTATATAGAGCTACATGAAATATTTTAGAGGTTGGTCACACATGTAATTGCCATTTTGAATAAGCCTTGCTCTATTTGGCCTAAAGAGGCCCTATTTTAGTGTATTTTTGAGAATTCTTGTGTTGGGTGAGTGATTTATGCAAGGGAAGTGTTTAGACATGTTATATATGCCTATTTACACCTTCCCTATCAATCTCATGGTTTAAATCCACATGCAAGTCTCTGTTGTTACATTACAGTCCCCAAAATAGGCCTAAATTGACTGTAACAACCTAGTTTTTTCCTATTCTATACAAAACAACCCTATCTCATTTTCACATATGTTTTACAAGGACTAAATGGGTATCCAAATCAGGTCTTAGATCTCCATTATCAGGTGTATGAATAAAGTTATGACAAGAAAGGTCTCTAAGACGAGATACAAATTCCTAGGTCACTTACAAGGAAAGTACATGTTATACTACAAAGCTCTACCCATGCATGGAAAAGGTTGGTATAGTTAATTTAAGCATACTTGAGTGTATTCAAACCATGTGAATCTCTATAAGTCTTCCAATCAATATTTGGTCTTGTTTTAAGCCTAGAGTGAAGCTAGTGTGAGCTAGTGCGAACTTGAATTGCTTAGTTCATTGCATGAACATATCAAGTTGAGGTCATATGATCTAGTGCAGATCTCTAGACAAGATCTATGTCATGAAGTTTAGGAGTCATGTGAATAGACAAGGCATGATAGGTTGTAAGAAAGTGTTCAATGTAAAGAGCCGAGTTGATGTGAGTATGGCTAAGCTAGGATAGCATCACTTGTCTATGCTTCCACACTTTGCATACATGTCTCCTAGGGCAGTTGCAACTACATCATATATCAAAATTCCTTTATGCTTTATGCTTTGATGGATATCCATACCCTGTTCCAAAGATCCCATATGGGCATGGACAAGGAGGATGCTAGCTAAGGTTATGGAATTTCATTTTACATGTGCCAATTGCATTTTCTTGAAAGTTTAGATATCCCTTACTTTCTCATGCAAATGGATAAACTATGTTTTCATCTTATAATGGATAATGGATGTGTACATGTTTTCTATCAATGATAATGGATGTGTTCTTTGTACAATTTTCAAGAAATGTAAGGGATGAAGTTACATTGCCTCATAAACTTTACCTTCTTGTCCTTCATTACCTTCAAGTAGATTTGTTTCCTCACACTCACTAGTTAGTCAGTGAAGTTAGCTTACAACTTAGAATATAAATTATGTAAATACATGTGATAACAACTCTCTTATAGATCTTATACAAATTTCTCATTACCTATGTTGACTATGCATTTGTCTTTCTCTTGCAAAATGAGGAAGAGAGTGAGAGTGAGTGAGAGAGAGAGAGACATTTGGCATCATTCGCATATCCTCATTTCACCTTCTATATGGTTTCTATGCTTTGCATATCCTCATTTCACCTTTCTACATTTTCTTTACACCTGCCACTTTGCATACATGTCTATCAGGGCAATTGCAACTACATCTGAAAAAATTCCCATATCATTTATGCTTTGATGGATGTAATTAGAACACATTCCATACCTTATGGGGTTAAATTGACTATGCCAATGCATTGGGGTGGGTGGGTGAATGCTAGGGGAGGTGTCTTTTTAGCAACAAAGCCTCCTAGTCATTATCGGCTACATCAAACACAGACAATCTCTCAAGAGCCCTAAGACAAAAAAGGTGTCAAAATTTGGACCGACTGTTCCGTCAAACTGTGACACCTAGGAACATCTTCTTTGCATGTATATGTGGATGTTAGGTCCACCAAAAAATACCTACCTCAATTTTTTTAAATCAATTTCATTTGCCTATGGTGGTAAGGAACACATTGTTCCAAAATGCTTCAGTTTCATGCAGTGGAAAGGTGCTAGGAGTGAGATTCTGCATTCCATAACTTGCGGAGCTGAATCAACTGTGCCAATGCATCAGGGTGGGAAGGTAAATGCTAGGGGAGGTCTCATTTCATTTTCCAAGTGTCGCAATCATTCGGGGCAGCATGCTACCGACAAAGTCACTTAAGATCTTAAGAGCAAAAAATGCCAAACTTTGATAGAGCAGTTCTTAGAATTCATAATGGAAGGGAATGTTTTTTTACCTACAAGTGCATGTGGGGTCTATCCATAATAAACTCTCTCAGTTTTGGTCAACTTCAATCTATTTGACCATGCCAAAATCAAATGCATTCTTGTAAAATGCTTCAGTTTCATGCAACACAACCTTGCCAGGTGCCATATTTTTTGTTTTTCTCATCATGGGGTAGAACTAACCACACCAATGCATTGGGGTGGGTAGGTAAATGTTAGGAAAGGTCTCATTTCATGTGCCAAGTGTCCCAATCATTCCAGGATGTAAGCTACCGACAAAGTGACTTTGCTGATAGCTTACAACCTGGAACAATTGGGACACTTGGCACACAGGGTGAGACCTCCCCTAGCATTTACCCACCCATCCTGACATGTTGGCATAGTCAGTTTGGCCCCATGACCTGTAGAATACAAAATTTCACTCCTAGAACCTTTTGACTTTGCCAGTAGCTTGCAGCGCAGAATCATTGAGATAGTTGGCTGATGAAATGAGACCTCCCCTAGCATTTACCCACCAACCTCGATGTGTTGGCATAGTTGGTTCAGCCCCACGACCTATGGAATGCAAAATTTCACTCCTAGCACCTTTCAACTTTGCTAGTATCTTGTAGCCTGGAACGACTAAGATACTTGGTGCATGAAATGAGACCTCCCCTAGCATTTACCCACCCACTCCAAGGTGTTGACATATTCAGTTCAACCCCACAACCTATGGACCACAAAATTTCACTCCTAGCACCTTTCGACTTTACCGGTAGCTTGCAGCCCAAAATGATTGAGACACTTGGTGCACAAAACAAGACCTCACCTAGAATTTACCTGCCCACCCTGACCCATTAGCATAGTCGGTTCAGCCTCACGAGCCATGGAATGCAAAATTTGACTCCTAACACCTTCCAACTTTGCCAGTAGCCTACAACTGGGAATGACTGAGACACTTGGCGCATGAAACAAGACCTCCCCTAGCATTTACCTAACCACCCCGACATGTTGGTATAGTTGGTTTGGCCCCATGAGTTGTGGAATGCAAAATTTCACTCCTGGCACCTTCCACTGCATGAAACTAGAGCATTTTGCAAGAATGCATTTGATTTCAGCACGGTCAAATGGATTGGAATTGACCAAAACTGAGAGAGGTTATTATGGATGGACCCCATGTACAACTATAGGTCCAAATAGAACATTCTCAACTGCCATGCATTCTGAGAACTACTCTGTCAAAGTTTGGTAGTTTTTTGCTCTTAGGGATCTTAAGTGACTCTATTGGTAGCTTGCTTCCCCAAACAACTGGGACACTTGGTGCATGAAACGAGACCTCCCCTAGCATTTACCCACCCACCCCAACATTTTGGCATAGTGAGTTTAGCCCCACAAGATGTGGAATGCAAAATTTCACTCCTAGCACCTTTCAACTACATGAAACTGAAGCATTTTGTAAGAATGCATTTGATTTTGGCACAGTCAAAGGATTGGAGCTGACCAAAAATGAGAGAGGTTATTGTGGATGGACCCCATGTGCACCTATAGGTCTAGATGAAACATTCCCAGTTGCCATGAACTTCGAGAATTGCTCTATCAAAGTTTGGCAAATTTTTACTCTTATGGATCTTAAGTGACTTTGCCAGTAGCCTGCTACCTCGAATGATTGGGACACTTGGTGCATGAAACAAGACCTCCCTTAGCATTTATCCACCCACCCCAATGCGTTAGCATAGTCGATTCAACCCCACAAGTTGTGTAATGCAAAATTTTACTCCTAGCACCTTTCCATTGTATGAAACTGAAGCATTTGGTGAGAATGCATTTGATTTTGGCATGGTCAAATGGATTAGAGTTGACCAAAATTGAGAGAGTTTATTGTGGACAAACCCCACATGCACTTGTATGTCTAAATGGAACATTCCCAACTACCATGAATTCTGAGAACTGCTACATCAAAGTTTGACAGTTTTTTGCTCTTAGGGATCTTAAGTGACTTTGTCAGTAGCCTGTTGTCTCAGACAACTGGGACACTTGACGCATGAAATAAGACCTCCCCTACCATTTAACTGCCCACCCCGATGTGTTGGTATAGTCAGTTTGGCCCCATGAGCTATGGAATGCAAAATCTCACTCCTAGCACCTTTCCTCTGCATGAAACTGAAGCATTTTGGAACAATGTGTTCCTTGCCGCCATAGGAAAATGAAATTGATTTAAAAAAAACTGAGGTAGGTTTTTGTAGGTGGACCTAACTTCTACCTATACATGCAAAGAAGATGTTCCTAGGTGTCATGGTTTGACAGAACAATTAGTACAAAGTTTGACACCTTTTCTACCTTATGGCTCTTAAGAGACTTGTGTGGTTACACAACACGCCCCATTTTTACCCTACAAAACAAGGACCCAAAATATTTCTTTTTCTTGGCTTGTTTTGTTTTCCTTTGCTTTGGGCGGTATGGTAAAAGCAACCTCTATCAGTATGCATGTCTAGGTCTTGTCCTAGGCATATCCGGATCTCGAAGTATGAAGTCAAATTTCCAAGTATGAGTCTTTCCTCATAAAGCCTACAAAATGAAATCTAATGAAAATCTAAGCAGGTTTACCTTTTGAAGCATGTTGAAATTCCCTAAAACAAAGAAGTTATGCCTGGTCAAAGTTTGGTCAACTAGTCATAGGGATGTTCACATTATCTTAATATCCAGAAATTCATTAATGTCCAGACATACCTTTATATCATCATCTTTCCAAATGTCCCGACTAAGAAATTGCTAAGTAGAGAGTTAATATCCCGACATTCACAAATGTGTGCAAGTCAAATTTTACCTCGTCATATAGGCATTTTGTCATATGGATTTTCACTTGGTCAAATATTCGTGTCTTGACCTAATATCTGTGTCCCCGTTGCACTGTTCCTTTGTATCACATTTAGTTTATTAACGAAGTATGAAGAAAAGCGATATGTGATGAAGCTCTTTTGCCATGTGTCGGCTCCATGGTTCATCGCACGGGGTCATTGCATCGTGGATTATATTTATGAAGGGGAAGAAAAGTGTGATGTGCATTGGGTTCATAGCTTTTCCATGTGTCTCCATCCTAGATCATCGCATTAGCCCTTCGCATCGCATTTTGTTTTTCAACGATCAATGAGGAAATGCAATATGTGCTGAAACTTTTGGACAGGTGTCCGCTCTACCATCCGTCACATCATGCCTTCGCATCGCAAGTTATTTAAAATGTAAATATGATAAAGAGTGATATGTGATGGATATCAATATCTTGATGATGTCATATCATCTTGACCTCATAAGGGAATCATTAGTAAGCTTATGTCATAGGGACATTTGTTCATATGGATATTAACTTTTCGAGGATCTGGACCTTATTCTTAATATCCCTATCCGTGTGACATCACTTCGCCCCTACTTAACAAATAGTATGGTGACATGTGTCCACATAATATCCCAATTGAGTCTTAATGGAATTGAGGCCCAATAACATATTTTTAGTAAATGATCGTTGACCTGATCATCATACTAACTATTAGAAATGAAAGCAACACTACTTTAATGGAAATCAGATTTGAATAAATTTTAGCAATCTTTAAGTGTGCATTAACAATGGAGATTGCAACAAAACATAAAACCCACTATAGAAAAGATGTCAAACATGAAGAACTCAACACAATGACACAGTGTTTACGTGGAGAAAACCCTTACAGGTAAAAAACTCCACCAAGAAAGAGGCACAAGTTTGTATTAATCTCAACAAGATTGTACAATACAACAACACCACCAATCTCTCCTTCAGTCTTCAATCTAATAGCATTCCTACAACACTAGAGCACCTAAAATCTGTATTGCAGCAACAAATACATGGCAAATACTTATAGAAATGTTTTCCAACTCCTCCTAGGCATTCACCTTCTCTCTCCTAAGATTCTCCAACCTGTAAACATTAATTACCATCTTACACTTGTCCAAAAATAGCCATGCAAAGGTTGGGGGCCCAAGACTAAATCTAGCCTCTTACAACATCTTATGATGCGTCATAACTGTCATAGATTCCACAAAAGAGTATCTTTCCAAGATAGGAACCTTGGGCTAAATATAGAAAATATATAACTAACATATCCGTCATATGCGTCATAGAATCTCAGAATCTTATGACAACCTACAATTGTCATAGATTCACCTACCAAACATTATGATAGTTGTCATATATGCCAAAAATAGTATATTCTTCAAGGGAGCATGCCTACCCTCATTTACTTTGAGTTTTTACATTTGCCAATAGTAAAAGTCACTCCGTAATTACCTCTGGTTACTCTAAAATTACTCTTGCCAGTGAAACTAGTACATCTCCTCATGGATAATTACAAATTTACATATAATAAATGGAATAAATACAATATTGGGATTTACAAGGTTAATGGAACCTTATCCCAACACTAACGTCATTAGGATATCTGGATGTCATGATATTCACATCTGGACATCCATGTCCTAATATCCCGATTTAATATCCAAAGGCCGACATCCTAATATCCAGATATTGACATTTCACATATCCAAAGTACCTTATTCACGACCCGATACTCATTACTGAGGATATATCTCGAGCCTGATATTCATTGTTATGAGGGATATCCTGACTTGATAGTCGTATCTGAATATCTACATCTAGACCTACTCTCACAGTGAATGATATGCACATTTTCTTGCTAAGAGAAATGAAATAAAAGGATTAAATTCTATATCTTTGCTATAGGATATAGAAGGTGATTAAGGCTTGGAAGATGTTACTCATAGTGTAGAAAAACAGAGAAAGTTGGATGCCGAACAAAGAAGGCGTGAACCAGAACTAGGGGGATGCCACTGAATATGCTATCAGCCAGCTGGAGCATGGACTAGTTTAAAGATACTGGAATATTCCTTGCCAACTGTGCTATTCTTATTGGTTGTTGACTTAGTCAAACTATCTGGACCATTGATTATTCTGAATGGATCATGAGCGTTGGATCAATGTAACTATTTTCTAGCCTTTTGTCCTATAAAGGGGCCATGACTTGTCATTTTAAAGAAGAGAGCCAATTATTTTTATACCTAGCTAGAGGTCAAATTGTTGTAGACCTGGTAGGAGATCAGATTACTGAGACTAATGGAGATTGAATTGTTGAAACTATGGGAGGCTGAATTGTTTCAATTCTGAGCACAAGTTGTGATGGTCTACAATTTGATGAATCCTCTTACAAGGTTCTTTCTTCAGATCACTATAAATATAACTGTTCTAAAGCATACCTTATGGAGGTGAAGCTACAGATTACATCCTGATTGTAAACTTGTTGTCCTCAAAATCAGATGTGCTCATTTTGTAGGACGACCCCTATGAAACTTGTCTATTTCGTAGCCTACACTCTAAGTTTGCATTTCAAGGTAAGTCTTCTTGACCTCATGCGAAGTCATCCGACACTTAAGAAAAGCTTATAACATTCCCCTAGGTTATTTCCTTGAAGTTTGTGAAATTGACTAGGTTACAAGCTCGTAAAAAATATCAATTTTGACCTTTTTAGGGTGTTAGGAATTTTTCATAGTTTACATGCAAGGGCGGCCAAAAACTCCGCCCTTATGTAACTTGTTTTTCCATATGCACGAGTGGGGAAAATGACCACCTAGACATGTGTTTAATCAGCTTTCATGTAGGAGCAGTCAGAAGTACTACCCATGCATGCCTTGTTTCTTTAAAGTGCATGAGCAGCCAATTCTACTGCTCATGCAAGTTATTTTGGTTTTCAACTTTTTGATGTAAAGGCAACAATTTTCTCTACCCAAACATCTCTAAGTTAAGTTGAGTGCATTAATGGCGCTCGTGTGATGTTTTAATACGTCTCTTTTTAAACCTTTTTAAATTATTTTTAATTGTTATTTTTACTTATTCTTCGAAACCCCCTTGGTGTGAATCAAAACCCTCGTGATCTCCAGCATTATCGTGCATGACTTTTTTTACTCCAGATCTTCACCGAAATCAAGTTGTGATTTTACAAGGTGAGTTTTTCTTATTTTTCCCTATCGTGATTTCCTTTAAGAGATCATTCTTTTTGTTTTAAATGTTGTTAGTTCTTTGGTTTATGTGCTATTTTATTTCTCTCAGAATCGTTTTCAAATTCTTCATTTTCCTTTTGAAATGGTGTTATCATTTTGAATTCTAGGGTTTGTGTGTCTTAGGTTTTTAGTTTTGTTTTTGTTCAAAGTTTAAACATGACAAAAATCGCCGCTTGTCCATAAACTCTAGTTTCATGTTTTGTTATAAAAATGAGTCATTAGTAGGGTTGGGGGTTTTTACCGCTTGTATTGAATGACTTAGAAGTTTCCCTTAGCATGTATGGGTGGTGATTTTCACTGCCCATGCCTTTGTTTCCTTTTGTGTTTTACCCTAAGTGTAAGGGCGGCAATTTTTGCTTCCCCTACACAAACTTCAATATAAAGATTGTTCCCTCATATGCGCAAGTAGTCAAATTTGCTGCCCGGTCACTTGAACCTTTGCTTAACTCCCTCATGTATGAGTGGGCTTTTCTACCACTCCAACACAACCAGATTTCTTCCTTAAAGTTCATTAGTGGCAAAATTTGTCATTTGCACACTTTAGCAAACATTCCTACCTACCTGTAGGAGCGGTCATTTTGACCGCCCTTACATAAAATATCAAAACTACCTCATGCAGGAGCTGTCATTTTGACTGCCTGTGCATAACTCTCACAAATTTTTCCAACTTTGAAAAGTATTGCAAAGTGATACCTTTAACCTGCTTTTGCTAAATTTCTTGACTTACACGCTCTCAAGCCATTTCAAGCATATTCCTATGAACATGATCATTAATTCAAAGTGTCCTTAATTTGCCAAATTTTCCCCTAACTGCGAGATCATGAACTTTTGCAATTTCATCAAGCAGGTGTGATCGACACTGTTTTCAGTGTTCTCTTCAAAGCCGATGTTAGGGCCATCTCTATCCAAAGATAAGATCATGAAGTACAAATACCAAGGGGTTTTCCCTATCACTTTAGTATAGTCTAATGTTGATGAGATCAGGGATACGAAGATAGGACATGTGGATATGATAGAATTTGTGGAGAGGACTAAACAAGCTAATCCTTCCCACTATATGTAGAAGATCATTGATAGCAATATACACCTAGTTGCATCTTTTTCTATTACTGCTCATAATCCAAAGTTTATCCTCCAAGTGGCAAGTCACTATGATAAGGATATCAGAACTGTAACTGATTCTCAGGGGAATGTTATCATGAGACTAGATGCTGAGTTCTTGGATAAGATTTTCATGTGTCCACCCATAGAGAATGTTGGGGAGATTGACTTTCCTAAAGGTCATAAAGATTTTGATGCTGATGTTGAATATGCAAAGAGGCACATTAATAGCAAATGGTTGAAAACCCCTGGGAGCAATCTATCAAGATGGCCCAAGGAACTTTCGAGGAGTGATTTTGTAGAAGAAGTTAGTGATCTAATCACTTTGTTGAGTATATTTAGAGGTCTTTCTTCTTCCTCTAAATTCCATGAATGGATGTACACATATATCAAGGTTATTCTCAGAGGGCAATAGAAGATATTTTGGGGGGAGCAAATCAGCAATGCTTTACATGATTAGTTGCTTAAGGTCAATATTACTTTCAAGTTCTATATGACCTCTTATTTGGTAGACATTGCTGCATCCATGAGGATATTTCCAAGTCTTACTCAGGACGGGGATCAGAGGCTTGTGCCAGTTTTTTAGTATTATCCACAACTAACTCTAATAGGATCTATTCATCATTTCTAGAGGGTGAATGATGCCTTCGTTTCAGTTTTTATGTGCTTATGGAATAATGAGCTAGAACATAAAAGAGTATCTGATGAAGCATGGGAAGTTATTAATTCCTTTGGTTGTTTGTTTCTTCAATTTCCTACTTTTACTTATTTGAGAGTTGGATACTATCCAGGTTACCCATATATGTTGCCTAGATATCCAAGTGATAAGGTGGTTCTAATGGAATTATGCAGATAACTAATTGTTGTACATAATAAAAAAATAGAATTGAAAAAGTCAGGGATTAAGTTTCCTGTGGAGATTGGAAGATATTCAGTTCAATCTGCTACTAAGGCTAAGGCAGTTGAAGCAGAGATGCAACTGGTTACAATGAAAAAATTCAAGAAGAGAAATTATTTTGATTTCTAAAAAGTACATGAAAAGATTAAAAGGAGATCAATGTTTCATGTTCCCATGATAGAGGATATTTGGGTTGACTTGAGGACCCAAAATGAGATAAGAAAATTGGATTACTGCAAGTTGCATCTGAGTCAGATAGAAGAACTGGGGTTAGTTGATGCTTCGGAAGGCATGGAGGATGAGCGTGATGTTCTAGACCCTAAGTACAACAATGAAAACATTGAAGCTTTAGCCTTTCCATAAATCAAGTGGTTAGTGAAAGAAGAGACTTCCCTCAGGAAAAGATTCTAACCTATACTAGCTAACACCAATATATGGTTGTAGAGAAAGGGTATTAGTTTGAAAGAGTTACTTACTGTGTTAGAGACAGAGATTTATAAACAAACAGGAAAGAAGGTGGAAAACAGGACTAAGAACAAAAGTGACACTCCTTCTTCCAAGGTGTAAAAACCAAGGATCAAGTTTGTTTCTAAAGGAGGTAAGGCAAAGGAAGTTGTAGAGAGTTCTAATGTGGAAGATCCAGGTACTGAAGAAATGAATGTTGATAATATGGAAGCTGAAAATGCTGAAATAGAACAAAAGGATATTGAAGAACCAAATACTAAACATATAGAGATGAGTGAGAAGCCAGCTGATGAAAGTGATAAGGAACAAGAAATAGAAAGAGATGTAGAACAGGAACAACTTGGTGGTTTGCAAAAATCTTCCCAAGAAGATATTTCCCAAGAGCCACAAGTTTCTATAGCTTTGCCTCATATTTCTACTTCTGCTAATATTCCTGTGGTTTTTAATGTTCTCACTTCTCCTATTATTGTATCGTCTGATTCTACCCCCTTCTGTAAAGACTAGTTTTGGAACTACTTTTGATTCCTCTAGCTCAATACCTAGTTTATCTTCTCCTTTTGATATTGGAGAGAAAACTATTCTGGATCATTTTCTTGATAGCTTAGAGAGAAATGTTGATACTATAGGTATAGTTTTTACCACCGCTACTCCAATTGTTACCATAATAGGTGCCAGGATAGATCCTGCTAACTAGATAATTGATTCATTTCCAAATGTCAATGTTCAAACACTGCCCCCATGGTTGTCTACTTACACACCAAAAAGAAAGAAGCAGGCTATTTCATCAGATGACATTGATATTGGGAAGTTGCTACCTGCTAAGCCAAAAGATCAAAAGAAAAAGCCTAAGACTGTTTCTAGACTGATTGATGAAAAGGGAGTTAGATATGCAGAGATTGCAAGACCTCCTCCTGATGCCACCACAGACACTTTTCACGTAAATGATTACATTATTTCTAGATTTGAATTGGGTAAGATGACTCATGAAGGCCTTAAATCAAATTTTCAAGAAACAACAAGCTCCTTGCTTGTGAAATTTGATGAGGAAAAGAAAGAAAAAGAATAATATAAAGCTAAGGCTGAGCAGCTCGTTGCCGTTCTTCAAAAGATAGTCAAGTCATCAGAAATTGTGGGACCAATGGCAGTCACTATTGAAGATCCTTTGATTCAAAAGGTGGAAAAGGTTCAAACAAGAGGAAGAGTTGTTGGTGAGATTCTGGACTGATTATTGATACAGGGCAGAGTTCTTTTAAAGACTACAGTGGAGAGGAAAGAAAAAATGGAAAAGGAAAGAGCTGAGTTGGATAATCTTGTTGATTCATTATCTCAGGTACTTCAAGACCAAGAAGAAACTTTAGAGGAATGGGTTGAGATGAAGAAAATGAAGATAAAGAATTTGATTGCGATTGGTGTCGTGTCAAATCAAGAATCATATGTCAAGACCAAAGAATCCTTGACTCATTACATCAATGTGTTAAGAATCTTGCTTGAAGATTTGTCACAAGTATAAGAAATTAGTGAAGATAGTGATGTCTCACTTTTGCATAGAATAGATGAGCTACCATGTACTCTAATAGGTGAAAATCACAAATTTCTTTCTACGGATGAAATGATTGATGCTTTTGAGAAAATGGTTCAAAAGAATTTTAAAGATGAGGTGTTTTCAGTTGCTTCAATGGATAATCTTTATGATTACCATTCAACCTTTGAGAATTTTAAAGATAACCTTGGAAAACATGAAAAAGTGATAAAGGTAGTCAAAGATGCAATTGTCAGGGCCAATACTATTTCAGACAATACAATCGGACCAAATGTGTATGAGATGTTAGCAGTGAGGACCATGTACCAAGATTTTCTGAAGAAGAATGATGGTGGCAGCTGAAATTCTTCTTCATACCTTAGTTTATTTTCAGTTTTGTATATGTAATTTGTAATTAGTTTTGGATATATCTATATGTATTTTAATAAAATGTAATTACATATGGAGCAAAGGCAATCCTAAGTCAAATAGGACTCTTTTGTTGAATAAGTCAAAGTAGTTGTAGATTTCCTATTTTTGCTCCAGGCTCCTCCCTATATATAAAGAGGGCCTTTTTTGTAATCTTTATCTTTTGTCTATTGTAAGAAAACTCTAGCGAATTGAAAAGCAAATCAAGACTTTGTGCTTCTTTATGAGAATCAATTATCAAATATTTATCAATACAAGAAAGCAAGTTCGATTCCAATCTTTGTCTTGGAGTTATTTGTGTTATGATATCATTGTACTTACGTCTTACTATCATAATCTTCTTTGGTAATAATTGAAGTGTGGAGATTGTTTCAAGTGATTAAAGAGTGTTCTTAATTTGATTGTGATAGACTTTGTGTTATTAAATCATTTGTGAGGATTGTGTTTATGTTTGTGAGAGTAAAATAGCTTGAAGACTTTGCGCTACAAGTTGTATTCAATCTACTTATATCATTTTGGAGAAGAGTAAGGACTTTGGGCTGCATTCAACTTCAAATAATTTTATTTGCAATTAGTAAGTGAGGCGATAGAAGACTTTGTGTTTATGTAGTTTTGTGATAGTTTATAAGTTCTTTAATATCAGTTTCATTGAAGTCATCATCTTGAAGTAGAAGCATCTATTCTAAAAAAAGAGAATAGGTTGAGATTGAGCCACCACAAATATAGTGTTTAGTGTACATAAGTTTCATAAGTTATTTGTTTGTAATAGTTAAGCAATTAGAGGGAACCTCCCCTTATTGAGAGGAGAGACTTTGTCTCATCATACCTATGGCTGATATAACCATTTTGCCATTAGTAAGTTAATGAAAAAATATTCACCCAACAAAACTTTACGTAATCTTCTAGTTGATTTCTAGATATGTAATGGTGAAATGTTGTGTTCAACATAAGTGCTTTCATTTTATTGCATATTGTTGTCAACGTTTCCTTTGAAGATTTGCATTGGATCATGCGGATTTGTGGACTATCCTGGTGAAGTCTGATTTAGTTTACTTCTCTCTATTATTGTATCAGAGCATGTATGTGGATCAGTGGTCTCAGTTAAGTAATTTTGGGAATCTCATTCTCTAAACTCTATTTTCTCATTTTAAATTCATAGAAAACTATAGGATAACTACAAGTAATGGTAAATCATAAGTAGATACAATGAAAATATGCTGAATTAGTGCAAATAATCATATTACAGTAAGAAATGCACATTATAATGTGCAAATAATCAGAAATTATAGTGAAATACATCCTTATAGGCACAATATTTGAGTAGATTTGAAGTGCAGAAGAAAATATTAGTTCAGATAAGGATAATATCAAAAGAACTAATTGAATCTAGAAATATATTCAGGATCAGTCTAATCAGAGACAAATTTTAGTAAATTACTCTAAGTTAGGATCAAATTGATGTCTATTTGTTTAAATCCTGACTTAATAGAGTAAGATTTGATAGAATTATTAAAAATTTGTGCAGAGTAGGCAGAAATGATAGGATATTTGAAAGAATATTGAAGAACTTTGCAAGAATTACTAAAGCATGTAAGGCCCCAAACTGATTAACAACAACACACATCAACCTCTGAGTAACGTCAGATGATCATGACCTGATCCACAGAGACTTGGGATCATAAATTCATCCTAAATTTATCATGTCTTTCAACATGATAAAGGTTTGTTGTGTAAACTTTTATTTGTGTTAATGTGACTAACAATTATCATCAACATAATTGGTGCTAAAAGGAGGTCATGTGACTAAAAGCTTTGTACTTTTGTGAATGTTGCATAAATATTTCATCATTTTGAGTTTGGTGACTGCAAATATCTATTGGCTGAGGGGATTTGACTATATCTTTGCTAAGATTCAGCTCAAAATCCCAAAGATTAATTTGATTTTCTGAGATTTAAGTTTTATTTTGAGATATGTTCGATCTCATTAAATTTCAAAAATTCTAAAAAAATGAAAATAGAGTCTCATTTTCAATGAAATCGTATGAGGATAATTTCCAAGTTGATATCCCTTTCTTTCAAGAAGCTTTAAATAGGCAAATTTATCCTTAGAATTTATCTAACTTTGGTTTATCCAGAAGGTGCATGATACACAATTTTATAGAGTATGGTGAAGTTAGTTGTTTGAATTTCCTCACAAGGTTGGATTTGGATTTAAAAGAACCAATTCCTTTCTCAGATGTGTACATGGCTGAAGTCTAGTAGGAAGATGAAGGAATTCTGGAGCAATAAGAAGATACATCACCAGAGGTCACGAATTCTCTAGACAAATCAACAGTTGAACCAGTTCTGGGAGAAAAGGATAGTAAAACACCTTTCCTTGAATCATTTGATGGTAAGAATAAGAGTTCTCCACACCTTTTTCAAAGTTTGAATATGATTGAAGCAGAGTGCAGGTATGAATCTTTTGAAAAATGTAGAGAAGAAATTACTCCCTATTTTTAGTCAGCAGATAATAAATCAAGAGGATTAAAGTATCTTGATTACACTTGATAAATATATCAAATTATTAAGAAATACTTGTCACAATAATGTCTCTAGATCTGATTCTAATAATTTTGATGAGGGTATTTGGGCAATGAAGTGTAAATAGGTGGTGAAGGAATTGAAATACACAGCTGCTGAAGTTTCTATGATAGTAACTAGAAGAGTCATAGAGAAGAGAGTGAATAGCGATTTATTATTTGATTCCTTTAATTGAATGATCTACTACAAGATTGTTGCAAGACAATGGAACTAGACACTCTACTGGATGATAGAACTGAATTGTTTGATGAACAATTTATGAAAATGAAAGATACAAAAGTCTTTGTTGTTGCTGTGCATGATCAAATCTCATTCCAGTGCCATTTTGCAAATGAAATAGGGAAGTGCTCCTATTAATAAAATGTTGTTTCACCTTTGTAGTTAAATTATTTAGAAATGATAAATTTATGTATATCAAGGTATGATGATGAAGATACTCACCTAAGTGCTGATTTGCAAAGAATTGAAGAGAACATTGAAGTGTTTCTTGATGTTAAAGATCAAATAAGCATACAAAATGAAGAAGTGAAGTTGGATAAAGATGAAGAAGTAATCCATCAGAAGTCATACATCCTTCAAGATGAAGTGAGACAAGACATTGAGTTACTAAATGGAAGATTAGCTGGTAGCGAACAAGCATGTCCAATAGAACAGGAAATGCACTAGGTTGTATTTTTCTTTTCCCCAGTGAATGATGTTGAATATTATTTTGATTATGGAAATTCAGGAGCCTTTACATGGATTAATAATGAACCTAATGAGCTTCCTCAATTACTGATTATTAGGGATTATTTTGTTAAATATAGTGAATTTAGAATTGTTGGCTAACAGATTTGTCCTTATTCTGAAAATGTTTTATGCTGACTCTATACCCTTCTTTAAAGAATAAATGAGTTAAACAACAAATGGGTGAACCTTTTAAATTAGTTCCCCTCTGAATTTAGGTACAACTCCCTTTAAGATTTTTAATGAATTTAATCTATTCAACTATCCAAATACACTTTTAACCAGAAAGTGCCTAAAGGCAAAACTAACATTCATACATAACTATGTTATGAATGCGGTAAATTTCTGCAATAACAGTGAGTAATAGAATGCACAGATTCTATTTTCAATACATTTAGATACATAAACACATACATATATATTTGTTGAACCTATAAATAATAGAACACATATAATGAGTTGTCCAATAGAAGAGCAATTACCAGATGAAAGGAGATTTCACACAGAAAATCCAATTTCAAACACTCAGACGCATAGATCTAAGCAAATAATAACTGTTTCTTCTTTCCATTCATAGATGAAAAATTTATCAGACAATCATCATATACTGTAAAACCATAAAATAGTTCAGCCCAAAAATTTTCTTCTATTTTTCTGTTTTTCTCTATCTATCCCCCATGAAAGATTTAAAAACCTATATATATGAATGCCCTAATCATAACATCAAGTAAACCAAACCCAAAGTTAAAGTAACTCTGACCCATACGGGATTTAGTTTATAACAGATTGATTCAAAGATCAAGATTACAAAAATAGCATAACTGAAGAACTGAATAAAGGAAAATGAGCGAATAAGATCATGACTAAGGCAACGAATTTGAATCTCTAGATTTGTCATCGGCGGTCGGAGAAGCACATTGAGTCTTCCAGTCCTAAAAAGCTGCAACAAATTCCTGAATTCTTGGGAGGTTGGGGATGCCTATGTGCTTCATTCTTGATTTCCAAACTTCTCTCTCTCTCCGTATTTTCCCAACCTTTTGCTTATATTCTGGAAGTGCGTCAATACAAAGGTAAAGCAATGATTCTACCTTAGAAATTTGGGATAAATCTTCAGTTAAGATATTATCATTTTCTTTGACAAAGTTGATTTTATCCACGAAAGTTTGAATCACTGTATCGATGTTCTCCTCTGGCTGCCCATCATCTTTAATGTATTTGACATCAATACATTGTAAGTCACGCTGTAGCGATTGAGTGAACTCAGTTATCTCCTTAATCAATTTGGTAAGTTCAAAACGCCCCTGCTGTGATATGGAATTTCTCCATTCAATATTTTTCTTATTCACATATAGTAGATCTTCATCCAAACCAGTTAGGCCCTTTTCTGTCAGAAACTTCACTACTCCATATTTTTGAACTTCATCGATTTGATTCATTACACTTACCCATTTACCTTCATCTTTTGCCCGAGCAGTAATCTGTGCCTTGAGGTCTTTAATGGTGGTAGTAGTTAGATCATATATATTCTTAAGTTCATGAATATATTCAGTCCCCTTCTATGCAATACAGTCCAACCAACCGTTGAATATCTTAGCCACCATCTTGTTTCTGTGAACCTGATCCAACATTTTCTGGTTAACTGGGGACTTAGGATTGAAAGACAATGAGAACTGTGAAACTGGCTATGGGCTGGGGTTATGGATAGCATCAATGTACTCTGCCATTGAACGTAGAGTCTGCTTCAATTCCCTTTTGTCCTTTTCATCCTTCCAACTCTGACTAACTATCCTCTTGGTGGATGCTTCAAGGTGATGAACATCTGCAGCTCTTGAAGCAGCTCCAAGATCCACTTTTTCAACAGTGAAATCTTGCACAGTTGGGTCCTGTACTTCTTCTTCAATCACTGGTTTGGCTATCTT
Source organism: Cunninghamia lanceolata (assembly GCA_027924645.1). Taxonomy (NCBI): domain Eukaryota; kingdom Viridiplantae; phylum Streptophyta; class Pinopsida; order Cupressales; family Cupressaceae; genus Cunninghamia; species Cunninghamia lanceolata. The sequence goes on from BSBN01000714.1 coordinate 68,586, forward strand.
AGCACTCCAATTTCTAGTATTTGGATCAATGCTTACTCTGGATGTCATCTTTAGCTTCTTAGACTTGGGTGTTTTCCCTAGGCATTTGCTCACCATGTCCTCTAAAGGGATAGAAAAAGGAATTATTTTTCTCTTGTCAACAATAGAACTCTCCAGCCACTTGGGTACAAGGGCTAAGGTTTCTTTTTCAGGGTTCAATCCATCAGAGGATGCATTAGAAATCGTTAACAGTTCAGAGGTCTCTAGAATAACCTCTGACTGTGGCTCAGTATTAACTTCCTCTGTTCTGTGTGGACTAGATTCTTTATCACCCATGGGTTCTTCTGAATCTTCCTCTGAATTCAGATCCACAACTATTCTTTCATAAACCTGTTTCTTTCTCTTACTTTTGGTTCTCATCCTAGTAGCACGAGGGGGGAGGATAGTTGTGAGGGCTCTTCTAGATTTCTTAGTAGCAGGGCTCCTTCCAGTTGATGACTTGGAAGTACCTGCACCACAGATAGCAATAGGTTGGTTAGAAGAGCTTATGGGGAATGATGACTCAATCATTGAAGTGAATTGTTGGGTATTTTTATTCTAGATCCCTTCCTGTTTCTTTTCTCTTAACCATTTCTCGGTTCTCCTTATCACTGGGAGAGTTTTAACCTCAATCCTATCTTCTTCCTTTTTTCTCTAGTTGATTTTTGGAATAGGTAATTGCTCTATTTGTGCAAACTGCTGATCAATCACCTATTCTTCATCATCAACAACTCCAGAAATACCCATATTTAAGTTAAGAGTAATTATCTGTCCCAAAGAGAACCTACACCACAGTCTTCTCTTGACCTCAAACTCATCTGAATAGTCTTCCCAGTAATCCTCTAACTTAGGAATGTGTGAAAGCCCTACTCCAGAATCAAAGTTATCCCTGACAATTCCTTTGCTGTCAAATTGGGACCTAGCAGTGAAGAACTGGAAATTAAACTTTTTAAGGTTGACCTCTAAATTCAAAGCATCAGATTTTGACCAGCATGAGTAATGTCCAAGTTTGATGGGAAAAGAGATACCAAATCCCTTCTTTGTCAAGAACTTCTTATCCACATGTGCTAGCTGTCTGCATACCTCTATTAGTACAAAATGGTCAAACACATATCTGGGTAACCTAACAGGTTCACTGTCAAATCCTCCAATTCTGATGTAAGTGAACTTGGAAAATTGAATAAAGAAGCTACCATAAATGCTAATTAACTGCATTGCCTCATCGGACATTCTTTTATTCAGATTGCCTGCCAATTCACAAGTCATCCTTCTAGTGAAAACATCACTAACCCCTTTGTAATTTTCATAACAATTCTTCATCTGCAATTGTGAATAATATTCATAAATCCTACTATCCTCAGCCAAGGGTGCATGAAGCAGACCCAACCACTGTCTTGTAGATGCCAGGCAATAAAACAGGTATGAAGACATATAAAAATTTCTATCTCCCAAATAATTACTTAGCTCCTGATGCAAACAATCGGCAACAATTTCTACCCAATCTAGATATTGCTCTCCTTGGAGGATAACTTGTATGAAAAAGTACATCCAATCTTCCCAATAATATGCATGCTGGCTACCTTTCAGTCTATGCAATAACACTACCATATCCCTCACCTCCTTAATCAAGTGATCCCTAGTAAGTGGTCTAGGCAGCCTTGAACCACGCTTCTAAAATTTCAGTAGCTAGTTTCTTGGTATCACACTTTTGTAACTTGCTTTCTTCTTCAAAAAATACCCATAAGAAGAAGTAATGTTGAGGCTGGAATACGCCTCTTTAGGTGGTATTCTCATCATAGACATCAGGGTTTGTCTGTCAACATGAAACAATACATCACCGTCTGCGTTTCTAATGCATCTGCTTTGGGGTTCATACCTATTCATACATTCCTAAACCAGTTCTGGGCACTGTACGACCTTAGGAAAGGCCGTGGCTTCTATTAAGCCACTTCCTACTATCTTCTCCATCATAGGAGTTAGCACAGAGCTTCTAGACCTTTCTCTAAACTCTTCCAAATCATATTGTATTAATGAAGTATCCCCAAATTCAGGGTGAGAACAGGTAAGGCCAGGGCCGTGTTCATTTCCCAGACAAGTAGATTTCAAGGCCATACTCAAAGGATATAACCAAAAAGCTTTGAATCTTGAAAATAAGGTCAGAAATTCAAAGGGTTTTCTTACCAACTTTAAGAAATGGAAACAACAGGTAGGAAGAAATGAACTCACCTTCAGGAAAACTGAAATTACCGTGAAATTTGGGCATTCAGACCTTATAGCTCCTGCACTGCTCTACTCAGCGTCGCACAGTATGTTCACTTGCTAAATTTGGCTTAGAGGGCCTCAAGAAGTGGTAAGGTTGAAATTCATCGAACCGGTGAACTTTGAACCATTGAACCTTGGGAACGTGGTTCAAAGTTCAAGTTCAAAGATATGAGAACTGCACGGACCAAATAACAACACATGGCTTGTAAAAAGACTTAAACGATGAAAAAGCACACCATTGAACCTTGAACCATGAACTTTCAAAAGGTTCATGCGGGAGGTTCACCGACATATAAAACCGAACAAAGGACCGGGTAATGTGACAAAGCACCACGTGTTGAACTTTGAACCTTGAACCTTAGAACCATTAACAAAAAGGTTCAAGGTCAACACGAAAACTTAAAGACGATTAATTACATGGAACAAAACAAGTCGTCTTTTTGATAGAATTTGAACATATTGAACCATTTAAATCTTGAACTATTGAAAATGGTTCAGGTTCAAAGGTTCAAACCTTAAGTAACTTCACACATAAAGACGATAAACAGGTAAATTTGAGGGATCAAGAGCTGATTTAAGAAACAAAGGTATGACCAATAATACAACACATCAAATTGACTCTTGTTTAGGAAATATTACCAAAAGATAAATAAGGGCGACTCAAAAGGTAACAAGAATAAAAGAATATTTTTTAGAATACAAAGATGAATTCACTAGGATTAGAACCATCACCAATGCCCTAATGCTCCTACATGTTCTGAAAAGGCATGGAAATACAAGTGTTTGTGGGCCTTATCCTGGGTTTCATTTGCCTTGTAGTGTCTTGTATATAATCTGATAGAGTAGTTGTTGTTTCTATTCTTTCCTTTCTACCCTTTTTTCTTTCTGTCCTGCTTTCTCTTTTGTACAATAGCTTGCTTCATGTGCTTTTCTTTGTTTGTGTGTTGTTGAGTCCTTGTTTTGGTTAGGCAAGATAGAGCACATTTCCATTTCAGAAAACTAGTGAAATTGTTAGAATCCAACAAAGAACTACAAATTCCCACATAGGTTGTAACTCCTGTCAGCTTTGATTATTTTGATTAGTTGTGAAATTATATTCATCAATAGTAATTCTTTTGTTCAAGGAGATCCTCACATGAATACACCTAACAGTCTTGGATTTGTTGAAGATACTAGTGTTTGTGTAAGTGAAAAATCTAAAGGTTTGCCCTTGCTACCATTGCAATTCTTAGCCTAAACAAGCAAGTGCCTACACCTTGGAAATGAGATTACAAGATCATATCTTATGAATATTGAAAACAAAAAAAGAAGGAAATATATTGAATATCAAAAGAAAGAAATCCTTAGGTCATCCAAGTAACTCTATCGAGGTTATGGACCCCTGTCTGGTCATTTCTGGGGCTATGGACACCTGTTGGCAGCAAGGCTCTATCCAAGGTTGTCTTAGAGGGTTAAATCCAACTATGTAGCTTAACACTAATTATTGGTGTTTTCGACCTTTCTTCAAGATGAAGGAAATGAATCACATGCACACACCTGATTCCTTCTCATTATATTGTTGTACTAATGAATATGATCTCATTTAGGAAGGTCAAGATGCTTATGCTTGGTAAGAGTTGGAATATTATGTCTTAATTTGTCCTCCTTTCTTGAAGTATTCAAAATTTTGGTTGTTTTCTTTGGTGGCAATTTGTTGTGTGGTTACACAACATGCCCCATTTTCCCCCAGCAAAATAGGGACCCAACATTTTTTGCTTTTGCTTGACTTATTTTGTTTTCCTTTTCTTTGGGCAATATGGTAAAAGCAACCTCTATCAGTATGCATGTCTAGATCTTGTCCTGGGCATATCTAGATCTCAAAGTATGAAGTCAAATTTCCAAAGTATGAGTCTTCCCTCAGAAAACCTGTCAAATGAAAGAGAACAAAAATCTAAGCAGGTTTTCCTTTTGAAGCATGTTGAAATTCCCTAAAACAAAGAAGTTATGCCCGATCAATGTTTGGTCTATTGGTCATAGGGATGTTGACATTATCTTAATATCTAGACATTTGTTAATGTCTAGACATACCTTTATATCCTCATCTTTCCAAATGTCTTGACCGAGAAATTGCTAAGTAGAGAATTAATATCTCGACATTCACAAATGTGCACATGTCAAATTTTACCCCGTCATATAGGCATTTGGTCATATGGACTTTCTCTTGGTCAAATATCTGTGCCTTGACCTAATATCTGTGTCCACATCGCATTGTTCCTTCGTATCGCATTTAGTTTTTAACAAAGTATAAAGAAAAGTGATATGTGATGAAGCTCTTTCACCATGTGTTGACTCCATGGTTTATCACGCAGGATCATTGCATTGTAGATTATATTTATGAAGGGGAAGAAAAGTGCAATGTATGCTAGGTACAGATCTTTGCCATGTGTCTCCATCCTGGGTCATCGCATTGGCCCTTTGCATCGCATTTTGTTTTTCAACGATCAATGAGGAAATGCGATATGCAATGAAACTTTTGGACAGGTGTCCTCTCTATGGTCTGTCACAGCATGCCTTCACATCAAAAGTTATTTCAAATGTAAATATGATAAAGAGCGATATGTGATGGATATCAATATCCTGATGACGTCATGTCATCTCGACATCATAAGGGAATCATTTGTCAACTTATGTCATAGGGATATTTGTTCATATGGATATTAACTTTTCAAGGATCCTGACCTTATTCTTAATATCCCTATCCATGTGACATCACTTTGCCCCTAGTTAACCAATAGAATGGTGACATGTGCCTACAAGATATCCTGATCTAGTCTTAATGGAATTGAGGCCTGATAACATATTTTCGGTCAATGATGGTTGACTTGATCGTCATACTGACATCATCAGGATATCTAGATATCTTGATATTCACATCTGGACATCCATGTCCAAATATCCTAATTTAATATCCAAAGCCTGACATCCTAATATCTAGATATTCACATTTTGCATATCCAAAGTACCTTATTCACGACCCAATACTCATTGCTAAGGATATATATCGAGACTAATGTTCATTGTTATGAGGGATATCTTGACCCGATAGTCGTATCCAGATATCTACATCTGGACCTACTCTCACAGTGAATGATATGCATATTTTCTTGCTAAATGAAATGAATTAAAAGGATTAAAGTTTGTATCTTTGCTGCAAGATATAGAAGTTGGTTAAGGCTTGGAAGATGTTACTCAGAGAATAGAAAAGCAGAGAAAGCTAGATGCCAAACAAAGTAGGCATGAACCAGAACTAGGGGGATGCCACTGAATATGCTATCAGCCAGCTGGAGCATGGACCAGGTTAAAGATGTTGGAATATTCCTTTCCAGCTATGCTATTATTATTGGTTGTTAACTTAGTCAAACTATCTGGACCATTGATTATTCTGAATGGATCATGATCATTGGATCAATGTAACCATTTTATTGCATTTCATTTTATTGCATATTGTTGTCAACTTTTCCTTTTAAGATTTGCACTGGATCATGCAAATTTGTGGACTGTCCTAGTGAAGTATGATTTAGTTTACTTCTATCTATTACTATATTAGAGCATGTATGTGGATCAGTGGTCTCAGTTAAGTAATTTTGGGAATCTCATTCTCTAAACTCTATTAAATCTCATTTTAATTTCATAGAAAACCATAGGATAACTGCAAGTAATGGTAAATCATAAGCAGATACAATGAATATATGCTTAATTAGTGTAAACAACCGTACATCCAAAGTATATTATAGTAAGAAATGCACATCATAATGAATATCATGCAAATAATGGCAAATTATAGTGAAATACATGCTTATAGGCACAATATTTGAGTAGATTTGAAGTGTAGAAGAAAATACTAGTTCAGATAAGGATAATATCAAAAGAACTAATTGAATCTAGAAATACATTCAGGTTCAGTCTAATCAGAGATAAATTTTAGTAAATTACTCTGAGTTAGGATCAAATTAATGTCTATTTGTTTAAATCCTAACTTAATAGAGTAAGATTTGACAGAATTATTGCAAATTTGTGTAGAGTAGGCATAAATGATAGGATATTTGAAAGAATATTCAAGAACTTTGCAGTAATTACTAAAGTATGTAAAGCCCCAAACTGATTAACAACAACACACATCAACGTCTAAGTAACATTAGACGATCATGACTTGATCCATGGAGACTTGGGATCATAAATTCATCCTGAATTTATCATATCTTTCAAGATGATAAAGGTTTGTTGTGTAAACTTTTATTTGTGTTAATGTGACTAACAATCATCATCAACAAGACTATCTCCATTCAATGTAGTCGAGAATGACGAGGAGGCTTCACCACTAAAAAGATATCTCCCCTAGCATTTACCTACCCACCTAGATGCAGTGGCATCATCCGTTTGGCCCCAAGAGATGTTGAATGTAAACATTCAGTCGTAATACCTTTCTAGTAAATGAAAATTTAGTACAATATAGGTGTTCTCACTTGATCCAATGTCTTGTAGGGCATCAATTAAGGCTTCCCTTACCATTGATATCAATTGTTAGCACGAAATGTGAAGAAAAAAATGAGGATTTGTCATTAAAACTCATAGTAACATCATTAAAACTCATTATGAAATAGTAACTAAAGGACATATCATCATGAAATAATCATGAAAACCTACCTTACTTTCTTTTCAAAGAAAACTTCATAAAGATTATGCCTACCTCCATCATACTCAAATCTTGCATGTAAATGTAATTGCACTATTTAGCTAAACTAAGTACACCAATGAACTGTCTAATGAAACAAAGATAATCAACTAGGACCAAGGAGCACATATAACAAGGTAAGATAGGTGTCAAACATATAGAAGGTGAAATGAGGATAGTAAAGAAAAATAATATACCTTTTTGTCATTCCACTGATCCAATCTAATAAACCGTCTGGGTCTCCTCTACTCTTTATTCTGTCGAGCATTGTGTCATGGTCAGAGTCACGAATCTTCTACAAGGTCCTGTTCAATAGTATACCCCCATATTTGATCAAATGAACGTTTGATGACACAACAAGGTTAGAATAATGAATAATCTTCCTATGTGTGTCAAAGTCCTCGAACAACCACACATCAGACTTCTTCACCGGGTACCTTCTAAGTCATGTTCCAGTAACAACCACTTATCCTGTAAGGTACTCAATGTTTTCTCCATCTATAACAGGGGCATCCAATTTCCTTTTTGCTTCAACACAATGAGACAAATAATAATTTGTTCCTTCTTCATTGTCTTTAGTTGAAATAACTGCATAAACATGCCCTACATTGATATGTGCATTCAGTGCAATGAATATATTCAACAATACAAAAACACTACAAAATAAGATAGAATATTGAATTTTATTAAATTTGAATGCTAATAATACTTGGTTGAACTAGATCTGAAACATGGTCAAAGTCAACTGATGATTCAATCTGTGTGAGTTGTCATGATGTTGGGAGTCAATATGTGTCAACCAGGCTTAGGGTTCTTGTACACCATTCATCGACCCACTCCTTTGACTCACAATCATACCAAGCTTGATTTGTACATGAAGAACAAAAGCATACCATCCATAAGCATCAAAGGAAGAATAGTAAAAAGACAAAGAGTCACTAAGATGCAAGCATGCAACCATAAAGATTCAGGAATGAATAGAAACATACAAGCACAAGAGAGGCTCCTTGCCTCTATACTATTTTCCTAATTTGTTTGTTGGATGTGCAGGTATAGGTACTTGAAGTGAAATAGTAGTAGCTTCACTTATACCATTGTGTGTAACAACAAGAGTGATAAAGGACAACATAATATGTAAGGGAGCAGTCCTTAAAATGACCTTACGATGTCAGGCAAATCAATCGAGATGGCTCATATGCATATGATAGTGGTAGTAGTCAGGAGAAAAAGAACAACCTTTTGGTTACTATAATCAATAGAGAAGTACCAAGTTTGTGATCAACCTCATGGAAAAGCTCTCACAACCCTCATTACTTCATGTTCTTAACTATAAAAGGGCCTAGTGGAATAGTCAAGGACAAATCACAATAAGGTTGAGAAACATGCCATGTGTCCATAGGCTCAGTGAAGATTTTGTGTCCATAGTTACTACTCAATAGAAGGATATCCCCACAGGCATATCACTTTTGGAGAAGTCATAAAAAGTTTAGTCTTCAAATAACATGATCATGCAGTAAGCTTGACAAGGAGATATGAGAGATAGTCAACCCTGTATGTCACAGTGAGATAACTGTTGAAAGGAGAATAATAGTTGTCCAAAGGCATGAAATAGTTTATTAAAAGAAAACAATCATCAAGCTCTACTATTTTTCAAAGACTTCCACTATGTCATAGTATTGAAAGAAGACTAAGCAAAGTTATGTAAAGTCTTGATCTATGTGGAAGATATCAGACTAGAAATAATCATAATAAATGTAATAACAATTAGCAGGGAACACACCAACAACCATCAATGAGAAGCATATAATCTATATCCAACATGCGCCATTGAAGCAAATTCTAAACTTTGAAAATGATACAACAGTGAAGCATATGACAAATACATGTATGCAGATGTTTGAGAAAAACTTGATTGAGAAAATCAATGCTATTGAAGATTGACTGATAAAAAGCACAAGAAATAGCTAGTTTTGACTATCAGAATAATTGACAAGAGGCATAGAGCCAAGACACCAAGTCTACATTAGACTACAAGAAGCAAGAGAGCTCAAGGTATTATTGATCCTGTATTTGAGTTGATGCAGCAAAATAACTTTGGTCTTTTGCCTCCACGACCTCAACTTCAACAAACTAGGAGTTTTCCTCCTACCAATGCTAGGTCTCTAATACCAAGTGAAGCTTCTAGTTCTAGTACTAGCAGAGTTTTGTTTGTTCATATTCCACAGAGGTTTTTTATCCCACCCTTTAATCAGTACACCATGGTAGCTCAAGGCTCTTGGAGTAACACTTTTGGTCCTTTGAATTTAACCCCACCATTGCATGAACTACCTTGTAGTTCAAGGAAGAATTTTCCTAAGTTCTATGGCGATGGGAAAGTCCACCTTGATGAACACATTACAGCTTTCTGCATAGCTTGCAGTGTATTAGGTGTGGAACATGAAGACGTAGTGGTAAGACATTTTGTGGAAACACTACAAGGTGCTACTGCAGATTGGTTTTACCATCTTCAAGCTCAAACTATAATGAGTTGGAACACTCTCAAGACCAAGTTCGAAGCCAGGTTCAACCTTGTGGAAGATGCACATGCCTTGTTAGCACAACTAACACAGATGAAGAAAGAGCCGCATGAACCCATGCGAGATTTCATTGCTAAGTTCAACAAGATGACAAACAGGATTCCTACAACCGCTCAGCCAACAGCGAAGAATCCTAAGTGTTTCTTTATCAATACTCAGCTTCCTGAGGTGAGCTTTCTGCTAAGGTGGGCTGGCCCCACCAATCTTCCTGCAGCTCAAATTTTAGCTACTAAAGTTGAAGATGATCTTATCCTTGTGGGGAAGATAAGAAGAGATTCTAATAGAAATAGAGGTCCTTCTTCTGCTGATAATTCTTCCACGAGCACCATGGATCCTATGGTGCAAATGTTAGCAAATGAATTGCTATCTCTGAAAAGGCAAATGTCACAAGGTATGTCTGCTCCTCCTTATTGGGATATACCAAGGAGAACCTTTCCTAACAATTCATATCAAGGCAATGCTTCCAAAAATCAAGGGTAACACAATTGTCTTCCACCCACACAAGGGAAGCTCACCATTGAAGAAGCGTTGGTCAACTCAGCAATTGGCTATTATGAAGTAGAACATGATCATTCCTTCCAACCTGAGTTGGATTAGGAGAATGATGCTAATCTTTTTACAGAAGGAGAAGAAGAATTAGCTGGCGACTCTACCATTGGCTTTCTGAATTACTAAGATGAAGATGAAAAAGAAGGAGAAGTATATGATGGAGCATATGCTATTTTTACTAGGTCCCAAAATCAGTCAAATCAACAAGCTAATTGTTGGGTGAATATTTTGTCGTTAACTCGCTAACGACAAAATGGGTATATCAGCCACAGCTATGATGAGACAAAGTCTCTCCTCTCAGCAAGGGGAGGTTCCCTCTAATTACTTAACTTTTGCAAATCAAACAACTTATCAAATTTATGTACACTAAAAACTATGTTAGTGGTGGTTCCATCTCATCTCATTCTCTTTTTTCAGAATAGATGTTTATATTTCAAACTCTTGGTATAAAACTTATAAATTATCACAAAATCACAGAAACGCAAAGTTTTCTGTTACCTCACTGATTACTTGTAAACAAAACTATTTGAAGTAGAATGCAGCCCAAAGTCTTCACTCCTCTTCAAGATGATAAAAGTAAATCAAATATAACAACTTGTAGCACAAAGTCTCCAAACTATTGTATTCTCACAAACATGAACATATAACCCACAACTGATTTGATAACACAAAGTTTATCAGAATCAAATTAAGAGCGCTCTCCAATCACTTGAAACAAACTCCACACTTGAATTATTATCAAATAAGATTATGATAGCAAGATGTAGGAACAAAACTATCACAACACAAATAATCCCAAGACAAAGATTGGAATTGAACTTGCTTTCTTGTATTGATAAATATTTGAATATTGATTTTCACAAAAAGCACAAAGTCTTGATTTGCTTCTCAATTCGCCAGAGTTTTCTTGGAATAGACAAAAGATAATATTTACAAAAGAGGCCCCCTTTATTTATAGGGAAAGACCTTGAGAAAATCTAGGAAATCTACAACTAATTTGACTTATTCAACAAGAGAGTCCTATTTGACTTATGACTTCTCTTGTTTCACATGTAATTACATTTTGGAAAATTACATGTGTAGATGTCCAAAACAAAATTCCATTTACATAATATTTAAGAAAAATAAGCTAAGGCACTAGCTTCCTCCATCCTTTTTCCTTAGGAAGTTCTGATACATGGTTTAAACAACTGACATCTCGCATGCATCTGGTTTTGCTGTGTTTTCAGAGATGGTGCGAGCTCGAAGGATTGAATCTTTCACTACCTTTACTGCCTTTTCATGCTTTTCTAAATTATCCTTTAGGTTCTCCAGAGTCGAATGTTGATCATACAGGTTGTCCATTGAGAGCACAGAGGGAGCTTCCTCTTCAAATTTCTTCTGTACCATTTCTTCAAAAGAACTTATCATTTCCTGTGCCGTGAGGAAGCTATGATCTTCCCTTGTCAAGGTGCAAGGAAGTTCTTCCAGCCGATGTAGGAGTGTGACATCACTGTCTTCGCTGGCTTCTCAAGCTTGGCACAGATCTTCAAGTAGACTCTTTATTATGAAAATACAATGAGCTAGAGTCTCCTTGGTCTTGAGATATGATTCCCTGTTGGTGATGACCCCAATGGTGATTAGATTCTTTATCTTGATCTTCTTCATATCTATCCACTCTTCTAGGCTCTCTTCTTGATCTTGTAACTCTTGTGAAAGTAGATCTACCAGATTGTCCAGCTCTGCTTTAGCTTTGTCCATTTTCTCCTTTCTTTCCACAGCGGTTTTCAACAGAACTCGTCCTTGTGCCAACAACCGCTCCACCACATCCCCCACAATCTTGCCTCTAGCTTGGGCTTTTTCAACCTTCTGTATCAGGGGATCTTCCACTGTCACTGCCATTGGTTCCACTATCTCTGATGACTTTACTATTTTCTGAAGGACAGCAACCAGTTGTTCTGCTTTTGCTTTGTATTGCTCTTTTTCCCTCTTGGCTTCATCATATTTTTCAAGTAGGGTGGTGGCAGTGGTCTGGAAATCTGCTTTGACACCTTCATGAGTCACTTTACCAAGTTCAACCCTTGAGATGACATAACTGCTCATGTCAAAAGTATCAACTGTGGCATCTTCAAGAGGTTTGGCAATTTCGGCATATCTGATTCCCTTTTCGGTGACCAACCTAGAAACAGTCTTAGGCTTCTTCTTTTGGTTCTTAGCTTTCACGGGCAACAGCTTTTCAATGTCAATCTCATCAGGTGAGATAGCTTGTTTCTTCCTCTTTGGAGTATAGGCAGATAGCCATGGAGGAAGTATAGATGCATCAACAGCTGGAGGAGGATCCACTACTTGCTTGGTTGGCTCCGTGTTTATACCCGTGATGGTTACAATTGGACTTGTGTTGGTAAACACGACACCAGTATCAACAACCTTTTGCGAAGCATCAAGAAGGTTCTCCAAAATAGTTTGTTCCCCAATACCAAAAGAAGGGGAAGATAAGCTTGGAATGGAACCAGAAGAATAAAAAATGGTTCCAAGACTAGCCCTCATGGATTGAGGAGTATTGTCAGAAGAAACAAGAAAAATGGGAGAAAGAGAAACATTTGAAATTACTGGCAAACCATCAGAAAATGGAACATGAGGAGGAGGTGTAAGAACTTGTGTATTAGAAGGAAGATCTTTCACAGGAGTCTGCGGGGAACCCTCAAGTCGCTCTACCTCTGTATCTTCATCTTCACCTTGTTCAGCTTCATCAGATACCTTAGTTTTAGACCTTTGAACATTTTGTTCTTCAGTCTCAACATCCTTAATTTCCATATGATCATCATTGATGTCTTCAACATCTGACTTAGTGGCGTCAGAAGCCTCTGTGGTTTCTTTCTTCTTTCCTCCCTTGGATACAAATTTGATCTTTGGTTTGTGTACCTTGGAGGAGGAAGGAGTGTCACTCTTATTCTTAGTTCAGTTTTCCACCTTTTTACCTGTTTGCTCTTGTGTTCCTTCTTCAGACCCTGTCAGGAACTCTTTCAACTTGATCCCTTTACTTTCCAACCACAAGTTGGTGTTTGCCAATATAGGTTGGAATCTTTTTCTGATGGATGTCTCCTCCTTGATTGACCATTTCACCTCTGGGAGAGGTGAAGCTTCAACATTCTTTGCCTCATATTCATGATCTAGGACATCTCCATCATCTTCCATTCCATTTGGAATATCAGCTAGTCCTAGTTCTTTAATTTGGCTCAGATGAAGCCGATAGAAATCCAGTTTTCTGATCTCATTTTGGGTTCTGAGATCTGCCCATATGTCTTCGACCATTGGCTCATGAAAATTTGACTTCCTCTTGATTTTATCTTGAACCCTTCTGAAGTCAAAATGATTTCTCTTGTTGTAGGTCTTCATGGTGACTAACTGCAACTTGGAGTCAATTATTTTATCTTTGTTGGCAGACTGAACTGAATACCTCCCAATTTCAATGGGAAACTTTATTCCTGACTTCTTAAGTGATGCAGAGTGCCAGCAGAAGCGAATGAAGATTAGACTATGTCTTCACTATCGGCAAGACCTTTTACTTTTCTCACCGAAACAATCCCCCTCTTGCCTATCGGCAAGACACTATTCTATCGGCGGGCTCCTTGAATCTTCTGCCGACGCTTATCGGTCACACCGATGAGTGTCTAACTCCCACTTTTCCATCGGTCTGACTTGATCGTCGGTGGGACTTTTCTCTTCTCTACCGATATTGTATCTCACACCGATGTGCTTATCACCAAGAAGCTGTCGGTAAGACTTCTTACTTCGGCCAGGCTTTCTTCACCTACACCGATACCTTGTTTCTCACCGATGCTGTCAGGTACATCAGCCAGACCTTCCGCTTCGGTAAGACTCCAGTTCGTGGCCCCGATGGTTCATCTCATTCCGACGAGTCCTTTGTCGCTGAGACTTCTTGAACTCCTTCCGATGAACTTCTATCGGCGGGACTCTAACGGTCGCCGTGACTTCTTCGGCTTCCCCCGACAAGGTTCCTCACGCCGATACTCTTTATCAGCGATACTCCGAGGATGTCTCACTGATCGGTGAAATGGTATACCGTCGGCTAAGTGTATTTTCCTTAGCCTGATATCGTTTCTCTCACCGATGAGAATAACAATGGTATGTGTCTCCGACACTATACCAATCTTCGGTAAGACGGAGAGTATTTCACGCCGATGCCAGTTTCATCGGTTAGACATAGTCTATCGGTGGCCCTTCAAAAAGCTATTCCGACACTTGATCTCACGCTGATAGACTCCCAACTGTTATGAGACGCCGAACTCGGATTCCCTTCGACAGAACAATGGAATTTGGCTGTTTCATATATCAACCCTCGATCATTGTATCAATCTGATCCCCAAATCAAAAACTATGCAATTTCACTCTGATTTCCCGACTAGCCACATGACGATGTCTAGTCGAACTTGATAGAGTTCACTGGCTTCCTGGGTAAGAATTCAACAACAACAAACGTGAAAAGTCTTTCCCCCATCACACTGATACTATACAGGGCTTCAGTGGATAGAGGAAAGGGCCTCCATGTATGAATCAAAACCCTACTCCTAGGTTACGAACCAGCCACTATGGAACCGTGGGTTTTACACCATCTGCACACTACAGAGTCACTATGGATTGACAGATAGCATCCGGTTAGGGTTCCATTTACAAAATCAGGATAAAGATATCAAATCACTAAGAACAACCAAGAAAATCAACACAGATCATACCCAGAACTCTCTTTATTTAGTTATCAAAAAGAACTTGTTGTAATACACACTTCTCTCTCTGCTCCGTGTGACATACAACCTGCCTCTAAAGAAGATGTAGAGACAGCAGTTATCCCCGCCAACCGTGCAAACTGATTTTCAAATCAGTTAGCCGTTGGTTTACCCTTCATACAAGCAAATCACTTGTTTGCCTTGCACAATTACATTCATGGGACCAAATTGACCCTTATTACAAAATGAAATGGCTTAAGAGCCTTATGAGACAACAAAAGAAAAGATGACCCTGCACTACAGAGAATGTGCTCTGCACTACAGAGAATGTGCTCCTGCACCATACTCCCCCTGCAGGAAAAACTCAAGTCCCTTGAGTTGCTAATTGCTGAAGTGTCTTCCCATGCTTTAGAATATCTGCTTCACTCATCCAGGTTGCCTCTGAATCAGGAAGATCCTGCCACTTGACCAAGTAGTCTTTGTATACCCCTTTTCTTGTCTTCTTGACAATTTTGGAATCCAAAATGCATTCCAATTGCAAAGGCTTACTTGGAGGTAAATCTCTGATCCAGTCTTCATCTTCAATCACAGCATCTGAGCCATCTTCAGCATGTAATGGAGGTCTAAAAGGGAATAGGTCTGCAACATTGAAAATGGGAGAGATACCAAGGCCAGATGGTAATTCTATCTCATATGCATTTGGACCAAATTTATGCACTACCTTACAAGGTCCTATCTTCTTCATCAACAATTTGGTTGGTTGCCCCTTAGTTAATCTTTCCTTTCTGAGGTAGGCCATCACCAAATCTCCTACCTTGAACTGTACCTCCCTTCACTTCAGATCTGCCTGAGTCTTGTACTTGGAGACAGTTTTCTCCAACTGAAGCTTGACCTGATCATGTACTGTTTTCATGGTAGCAGCAAAGTCTTCTCCTAGAGCACTCCTTTTATCCCATCCTTGGAGGTCTTTGAGTTCAAGTGGTCCTCTTGGGTGGAAACCATAAACTATTTCAAAAGGGCTTTTCCCAATACTTCTGTTTCTTGAATCATTATAAGCATATTCAGCTTGACTGATCACTAAATCCCATGCCAATCCATGCTGTTTGGTAAGGCATCTCAAAAGGTTTCCCAAGGACCTATTAACAACCTCAGTTTGACCATCAGTCTGGGGATGGTAGGCTGATGAAAAAGACAACTGAGTGCCCAATTTTCTCCATAGGGTCCTCCAAAAATGACCAACAAATTTGGAGTCTCTATCAGTAACAATTGATAGGGGTAAACCATGAATTCTGACCACCTCTCTGAAAAAGAGACCAGCAATATGAGATGCATCATTTGTGCATTTGCATGGCACAAAATGAGCCATCTTACTGAATCTATCCACAATGACAAAAACACTGTCTACACCCCTTGCTGTCCTAGGAAGACCAAGCACAAAGTCCATACTAATGCTTTCCCAAGGTCTGGTGGGAATGGGCAGTGGTTGGTACAAACCAGCATTAGAAGACATACCCTTGGCCTTTTGACATATGGTACAGCTTGCAACATATCTCCTTACATCTGTCTATACCTTGGGCCAATAATAGAACCTGGTGACTTGTTCCAAAGTCTTGTCCAACCCAAAATGTCCTCCTAAGGCTCCATTGTGCTTCTCCTTGATGATATTGTCCCTCATTGAACATTTAGGAACACACAACAAACTACCTTTAAATAGGAGTCCTTCTTGCAGCACAAAATCAGAATACTCACCATGAAAAGTGTTAGTCAAACTTGCACACACTTCATAGGCAGCCTTGAAATTTGCATCATCCTT
Source organism: Cunninghamia lanceolata (assembly GCA_027924645.1). NCBI lineage: Eukaryota > Viridiplantae > Streptophyta > Pinopsida > Cupressales > Cupressaceae > Cunninghamia > Cunninghamia lanceolata. The sequence continues at coordinate 85,239 of BSBN01000714.1, forward strand.
GTACAACTCCTTCAGACATTCTAGACCCATATGTTCCATTTGTACTTCCTGTATGACCAGTATCCTTCTACTCAAAGCATCTGCCACTTTGTTGGCAACACCTTTCTTATGCTTAATAGTGAAGGTATAGGCCTGCAATTGTTCCATCCACTTGACGTGCCTATGATTCAACTTTTCTTGACTATTTAGGAAGCTAAGAGCATGGTTGTTAGTAAAAAAAATGAACTCTTTTGGCAGTAAATAGTGTCTCCATTTTTTCAGAGCTTGCACCATTGCATACAACTCTAGGTCATAGGTAGAATACCTCTGTTGGGCCTCATTCAACTTCTCTGAAAAGAATGCTACTAGTGTCCTTCCTGACTAAGAACAACACCTATAGCCTATTGGCTTGCATCACATTCCACAACAAATACTTTGTCAAAATCAGGGAGTACCAACGTAGGTAACTCGGCCACTTTCTGTTTCAACAGTTCAAAACTATCATCTGCTTGTTTTGTCCATTGAAATTTACACTTCACTCCACCCTTGATGGTATTGAGAATAGGAGCACTTAGGTGACTAAACCCTTTAATGAACTTCCTGTAAAAAGTTGCCAAACCATGAAAACTTCTTACATCTCCTACTGTCTTAGGAGTAGGCCAATTGAGAATAGCCTCAACTTTTGTAGGATCCATTTTCAAACAGCCATTGGAAATCACAAATCCAAGATACACTAGTTCAGTTTTCATAAAATCACATTTATCCAAGTTGATCATCAACTTACTCTCATGTAATTTCTTTAACACCTGTCCAAGATGCTTCACATGCTCTTCTTTGGTCCTGCTGAAAATCAATATGTCATCAAGATAAACAATAACAAATTTTCCAATAAATTCTACAAGTACCTCATTCATCAACCGCATGAATGTGCTTGGAGCATTACTGAGTCCAAATGGCATGACAAGCCACTCATAGAGACCTTCATTTGTTTTGAAAGCAGTCTTCCATTCATCTCCCTACCTTATTCTGATCTGGTGATAACCAGATTTCAAATCAATCTTGGAATAGTAACATGAACCACCAAGATAGTCCAACAGATCCTCAAATCTTGGCATAGGAAATCTATACCTTATGGTGATCTTATTGATAGCGCTTGAATCAGTGCATAATCTCCATTTGCCATCTTTCTTAGGAGCAAGTACACTAGGGACTGCACATGGACTAAGACTTTTCCTAATCAAACCTTTCTCCAAAAGTTCTTGAATCTGTCTACCTACTTCTTCATTCTGTTGTGGTGTCAACTTGTAGGCAGCTTTGTTGGGTAATGTGGCTCTAGGAATCAAGTCAATCTGATGACTTATGTCCCTCATAGGTGGTAAGGAGTTAGGAGTATCCTCTACCACAAGATCTTGGTACTTATCCAGTAATTGTTGCACTTCCAATGGAATCTCCTTCTGTGGTTTGCTTTACTGATTGGATATAGGCTTCATCATCAGTGCATACCCTTGGGTATCCTTCTCCTTCATGAGTTGTAGGAACTCTTTGCCACTCACTAACATGACACTGTTGTCATTGCTCTTCTCTCCAACCTGCTCTGGTAAGGGATCCATCTGAAACTTCTTACCATTCTTGGTGATCATATATGTATTCTTTTCACCATCATGCTGTGCCTTCACATCATACTGCCAAGGTCGTCCAAGAAGAAGGTGACAAGCATCCATAGGAATAATTTCACATAGCACCTTATCCCTATAATCACCTAGTTCAAACTCTACCCAAGTTTGTTCTTCCACCAAATAGTTCTGATTCTTATTCAACCAAGATATTTTGTGAGGATTAAGATGGGGTAATCTTTTCAGTCTACACTTTTCTACCATTTCAGTAGACACTACATTTTCAGTAGAACCTGATTCAACAATGATTTTATAGAGCTTACCATATGCTATTCCTTGGGTTCTGAAGAGATTCTTCCTTTGTGGGGGCTCCTGCTTCAATGGCATCTTCACAAGGGTCCTCTTAATCATCATATTCTCTCCTTCAAGCACTGGTGCAGCACTACCAATTGGTGAGTTTACACTTTGACAATCATCCTCCTGCAATAGTTGGTTCCTTCTCCCACCATCATGAGAGCTAGATGCCTTCTCAGGGCACTTACTTGCAGTGTGGCCTACTTGATTACAATTGTAACATCTTCCAGTGAAGACTCCACGTCCTTTGCCTGCACCACCACCTCTTCCTCTGCCATTAGGTCTTCTCCAACCTCTGAAACCACCACCTTTTTGTTCTGTATCAGAACGTGATTCTTGTTGACTTGAACTTTCACCTTTGTTTGGCTGTCCTCTGCCAAAATTACCTCTTCCTCTATTGTTCCTGCCACCTCTTCCTCTGTTATTTTGATCACCTCTCCTTTTCAGTTTATCCTCTGCCCTAGAGGCTAACTGAAAACATTCATCCACAGTCTTGGGAACCACCATACTGAACTCATCCTGTATATTGTACCTCAGTCCATCTAGGTATCTGGCCACCATCTCTTTTTCTTCTTCTCTGTGATTGGCTCTCATGCTCAATCTGTGGAATTCTTCAGTGTATGTAGCCACGTCCATAGCTTTCTGCCTAAGATGATTAAACTTTTTGATAGTCTGCAGATCATAATCACATGGTAGAAATTTGTCTCTCAGCATGGCCACCATTCTGCTCCACTTGGTGATTGGACTCTTTCCAACCTTCTCCCTTTCACATTGAGTGTAGTTCCACCAAACCAATGCAGAACCTCTCAGTCTGGTCTTTGCAAACTTTACTTTCTTACTGTCACTATACTCTTTGAAGTCAAAGTAATTACTTATGGCTTCAATCCAGTCCACAAGAGTATCTCCATCCAGTTTCCCATTGAACGTGGGAACATCCATTTTCAGATCACCACTATCTCCATGACCCTTGAGTGCGTTCAGGAATGCCTTTTGATCAGCAGACATACCTTCTCCTTGAGGATTCTCTCCAGTTCCTCCTTCTTCATCCTCTTCTGACTCAGAAGTGCTTCCATCCTTCTCTTTGGATCTTTCTTCCTTCAGTCTCTCTTTGAGCATTTCTTCCACCATCTTCTGGATGGCTGCTTTACTCATCGTCTTGGGAGGCATTGTGCTAGCCTCTGTTTCTATCTCCAATTCTTCGTCTGACATACACGGCTGTGATTCAGAATATTGGCTCTAATACCAATTTGATGTAGAGTGCCAGCAGAAGTGAATGAAGATTAGACTATGTCTTCACTATCGGCAAGACCTTTTACTTTTCTCACCAAAACAATCCCCCTCTTGCCTATCGGCAAGACACTATTCTATCGGCGGGCTCCTTGAATCTTCTGCCGACGCTTATCGGTCACACCGATGAGTGTCTAACTCCCGCTTTTCCATCGGTCTGACTTGGTTGTCGGTGGGACTTTTCTCTTCTCTACCGATATTGTATCTCACACCGATGTGCTTATCACCAAGAAGCTGTCGGTAAGACTTCTTACTTCGGCCAGGCTTTCTTCACCTACACCAATACCTTGTTTCTCACCGATGCTGTTAGGTACATCGGCCAGACCTTCCGCTTCAGTAAGACTCCGGTTCGTGGCCCCGATGGTTCATCTCATTCCGACGAGTCCTTTGTCGCTGAGACTTCTTGAACTCCTTCCGATGAACTTCTATCGGCGGGACTCTAACGGTCGCCGTGACTTCTTCGGCTTCCCCCGACAAGGTTCCTCATGCCGATACTCTTTATCGGCGATACTCCGAGGATGTCTCACCGATCGGTGAAACGGTATACCATCAGCTAAGTGTATTTTCCTTAGCCCGATATCGTTTCTCTCACCGATGCGAATAACAATGGTATGTGTCTCCGACACTATACCAATCTTCGGTAAGACGGAGAGTATTTCACGCCGATGCCAGTTTCATCGGTTAGACATAGTCTATCGGTGGCCCTTCAAAAAGCTATTCCGACACTTGATCTCACGCCGATAGACTCCCAACTGTTATGAGACACCAAACTCGGATTCCCTTCGACAGAACAATGGAATTTGGCCGTTTCATATATCAACCCTCGATCATTGTATCAATCTGATCCCCAAATCAAAAACTATCCAATTTCACTCCGATTTCCTGACTAGCCACATGACTATGTCTAGTCGAACTTGACAGAGTTCGCTGGCTTCCTGGGTAAGAATTCAACAACAACAAACGTGAAAAGTCTTTCCCCCATCACACTGATACTATACAGGGCTTCAGTGGATAGAGGAAAGGGCCTCCATGTATGAATCAAAACCCTACTCCTAGGTTACGAACCAGCCACTGTGGAACCGTGGGTTTTACACCGTCTGCACACTATAGAGTCACTATGGATTGACAGATAGCATCCGGTTAGGGTTCCATTTACAAAATCAGGATAAAGATATCAAATCACTAAGAACAACCAAGAAAATCAACACAGATCATACCCAGAACTCTCTTTATTCAGTTATCAAAAAGAACTTGTTGTAATACACACTTCTCTCTCTGCTCCGTGTGACATACAACCTGCCTCTAAAGAAGATGTAGAGACAGCAGTTATCCTCGCCAACCATGCAAACTGATTTTCAAATCAGTTAGCCGTTGGTTTACCCTTCATACAAGCAAATCACTTGTTTGCCTTGCACAATTACATTCATGGGACCAAATTGACCCTTATTACAAAATGAAATGGCTTAAGAGCCTTATGAGACAACAAAAGAAAAGATGACCCTGCACTACAGAGAATGTGCTCCTGCACCATTAAGCTCCATCTGTTTGTTATGAACCACAATCAGTTGTCTGCAAAGCTCCATAAGAACAATACGATCACTGGGATACCATGGCAGCATGTAAGGGTAACCAGGATAGTATCCTACTCGAAGATAAGTGAAGGTGGGGAATTGTAGGAACAAACAACCAAAAGAATTTACAACCTGCCATGCTTCATCAGAAACTCTTCTCTGAACCAGTTCACCATTCCACAAGCACATGAAAACTAAGAAGAAAGCATCATTGACTCTTCTGAAATGATGAATCGACCCCTTCAGAGTGATTTGGGGGTAGTATTCATATACTGGGACCAATCTCCTGTCCCCTACTTGGGTCAAACCTCGAAAGTTCCTCATACTTGCAGCAATGTAGACAAGGTAAGAGGTCATGTAAAATTTGAAGGTAGTATTCACCCTTAATAGTTGCTCGTGCAAAGCATTACTGATCTGTTCACCCCAGAATATCTTCTGATTACCCCGTAGAATCACCTTGATGTAAGTGTACATCCAGTCCTAGAATTTGGAAGCAAAAGGGAGTCCTCTGATGCAACTCAAAAGTGTAATCAAGTCACACACTTCCTCCACAAAATCACTCCTGTGAAGGTCTTTTGGCCACCTGGTCAAAGTTGCCCTCGGAATTTTTAACCATTTGCTGTTTATGTGTCTTCTAGCAGATTCCAAGTCATTGTCGTAGTCTTGTTGACCCTGAGCAAAATCAATCTGCCCGACATTTTCAATTGGTGGACACATGAAGATTTTTTCCATGAATTCTGCATCCAATCTCATGATAACATTTCCCTGTGAGTTCGTCACAGCTCTAGTGTCCCTATTGTAGTGGTTGGCAACTTGTAGAACAAATTTAGGATTATGTGCACTGACAGGAAATGATGCAACCAAATGAATATTGCTGTCAATGATTTTCTGCATATGCCGGGAGGGATTTGCTTGTTTAGTTCTATCTATGAATTCAGCCATGTCTACATGTCCAATTTCAGTGTCTCTGATTTCATCAACATTCGACTGAACTGCTGTTATCGGAAAGACACCCTGGTACTTGTACTTCATGGCTTTGGACTTTGAAGGAGATGATTCTGACATGAGCCCTGGAGAAAACTATGAATTCGAACACCACCACAAATGCTGACTGAGAACTGCAAAAGGCCATTATCTCGCAGTTAGGGGAAAATTGGATAAACTGGGTCAACTGCGTTTTGACGATCATGGATGGGAAAGCATGTGTTAAAAGGGCTTGAGCGCGCAAATCAGGGCAAGGGTGAAAGTGGGCTTTTGGCTTTGAAAAGTGAATTTTCCAGTGTTAAGGAAAAATCAGGGAAATGTGCTTGGGTGGGTGAATTGGCCGCTCTCGCAAGTTAGAAGAACCTCTAGGTGTAAAAGTGGTGAATTTAGCCGTTTCTACATGTTCTTTGGAAGATTTGATTTGTCATGTTTGAGCGGTCAAAATCACTGCTTTTACATATGATGTGTAAAAACTTCGAGTGTTCGGGTGGAGAATTTGGACGCTCTTGCAAGTTGGAAGCGATTTTGGGTTTCGGTGTAAGGGCGGATGAAAATACCACTCATGCATTCGGGAGATCCATCGGTCAGTATGTTCGAGCGGTAAAAAATGCCGCTCATGCAGGTAAGTAACTTCAAGGGTTTTTGATGCAGGGGTGGCGGAATCAACTTCTCTTGCAGGTGGAAAGTTTACCAAACTGCGTGGGCGGCAGAAATTTCTGTCGAAGCACATGATTCTAGGTTTAGTTCGAAGTGTTTCCTCATGGGTATAGGCACGTTGGTAGTTTTGGGAGGATCTAGTGGTGAATTTGGATGCTTCTACATACAACGGGAGGGTTGGTAGTGAAGGTTTCTGGTATGAAAGACACATCGTTTATAAAACGATAAACCCTAATGCCATTCTAAAACCATCCGAACACGACTCGCAAACAATAGAAAAAAACCTAAAAAACTTGATAAACCAACAACACAAACAATCAACGAGCAAAAACGGGGAAGAGAAACACAATAAACTTACCCGTAAAACTTGAAACCCTAGGTTCAATCTTCAACGCGAGATCCGTCACAACTCAGGAGCATACGATCAAGCGGTCGAATGTTGAACGTTGGTGAATCAACTAAAAGGCTTTAGCATAAGAAATGACAACAATGGGAGTGATAACACATTTAAAAGGTTGAGATTGGAGTTTTAAATGCCTGGCATGAGTGGCCATTAATGGCACTCGACATCAAAATCCTGAAGATCTCGCTCGAGCGGTGATTTCGGCCGCTACGACACTACAATTGACAAATGTGTAACGTCGGCAAAAAATGCCGTTCGAACATATGTGACAGAAAACACATGCGATGGCGGTGAATTTAGCCGCCCTTGCGCATTAAACTTAAAAATGATGCAATAGCGGCGAAAAAGGCCGCTTCTACATCAAACAAAAACAAGTCTAAAAATAATATGTAGGAGCGGCGTTTTTCACCGCCCTTGCATATTAAGAGTCGAAAAAATTACTAACTCTTAAAGATAACCAAAATGACATTTTTACTAGTTTACGACTTTAAATGATCCTTGCGAAAATCGAGAGATCAATTCAAGGGAATGTTGCAAATGAGTTTTAAAATGTCAAATGACCTCGCATGAGAACAAGAAAATCTTTTCTCGATTTGCGATCTTAGAGTGTAGATTCACGAAATGGACAAGTTTCGTGGGGGTTGTCTACAAAAACAAGCGTAGCTAATTTTGAGAACAACAGCTGGCTCTAACTGGGGGAACTTCCTTCAATCAAACTTTGAAATGATTGAGGGGAGTAGAATCCAGTCTCTAAGTGCCTTCATCCATGCCATTGGGCCATAGAGTCAAGCTAAAAAGAAAAAGACACAAAAGAGTAAATGAAAACACAAATAAAAACACAAGACTATACAAATGTACAATTTAACTTATCTGAAACTTCAAGGATTGAAGTGCTTCAGATGTTGTCCACTGTGAGGCAACAAGAATGGTGTCCCATCCTGATACTCCAGCAGGAAACTGTTTTCACCACAGAACTGATGAATGGTGAATGGACCTCTCCACAAGGAATCAAATCTTCCGTGCATCCCTTTTGGTTCTCTCCTCTTGTCCCACAACAAGACTTGATCTCCAACCTGAAACTCATGAGCCTTTGTCTTCTTGTCGAAGAGTTTCTTTACTTGATTTTGGTGCTCAGCAATACGGTCCACCACCATAGTGCGCTGCTCCTCAAGTTCAATCAAATACATGATCCTTTTATCAATAGAACTATCAAAAGTTCTATCTTCCAATGCCTTTACCAACTTTAATGCTGGCAATTCCAAGGTAATCGGTATCTCTGCATTCAGACCATATAGAAGTTGAAATGGCGACATGCCTATCACCCTTTTGGGTGTAATTCTATCTACCCATAAAGCATCAAACAATGCCTTATGCCAAGTTCTCTGATTCTCATCTACCAGTTTCCTGATGATAGTGACCAAATTCTTATTGCTTGATTCTGCTTGACCATTCCCTTGTGGATAATAGTCTGAAGAATGGGAAAGAGTGATCCCATGTTCGTAGCAAAACTCAGTAATCTCATGAGAGGAAAAACAAGTAGCATTGTTTGCTACAATCTTGTTTGGAACTCCAAACCTGGAAATAATGTTCTCTTTAAGAAAACTGCATACCACCTCTGAAGTAGCATGCTTGACTGGAATAGCTTCCACCCATTTGGTAAAATAGTCTATTGCAGTGAGAACATAGTTATGTCCAACACTTGATGATGGATTCACTGCACCAATGAAGTCAATACCCCATTGCTGAAAAGGCTCCTCAATCACCACTGGTTTTAGAGGTAAGGCTGCCAATTTTGGTTTCCCAACAAACTGCTGGCATAACTCACACCTGCGTACCCAATTGTATGCATCTTGGAACAGTGTGGGCCAATAGTATCAAGCTCGCAGAATCTTGTGAGCTGTTACAGGTGCTGAAAAATGTCCTCCACAAGCCAAATTGTGGAAAGACTCCAAAAGTCTACCTTGTTGCACTTTATCCACGCAACGTAGAAATACACTGTCAAGGCTTCTCTTGTACAAACCATTGTCCCAAAGGACGTAGTTAGCAGCTTTTAACTTGACAGTTCTCTTTTCCTTATAAGGCAAGTGAGAAGGGCACTCACCATAGGTAAGGAAATGAGCGATATTGGAATACCACTCGTCAGTTGTAGTAACAAAAAGAACAGTTGGCGTGTCCACAACTTCTTCTTCTTCGTCCCCAGTCTCTTTTGGAACATTGTCTGCGATTAATTGACACAAACCTTTACCATGCACAAGCTTGGTAGGCTTGATATCCAGATCAAATTCTTGGATCTTAGCAATCCAATTACCCCTCTTTGTTTCGAACTCCTGTTGAGTTAGGATAGATTTGACTGTTGTATCAGGCACCATGACAACAATGTGTGAGTTTAGAATATAGAACCTGAAATGCTTAACCACCTTGACTACAGCATAGGCATGCTTTTCCATATTCGAATACTTCAATTCATGAGCTTTGAGAGGACAACTCATAAATGATATGGGGGATTTGACGCCTTCTTCATTCTGCTGAACCAGAATAGCTGAAAGTGTGTGCTCTGAAGCGTAGCTATAGACTACAAAATCCTTAGTGTAGTCGGGACAAACAAGAACTAGAGCATGAGCAATAGCTCTCTTGATATCCTCGAACGCTTCCTTTCCTTCCATAGTCCAACGGAAAGTATTCTTACCCTTCATCATATTAACAATGTGACAAGTTTTTTCTGCAAACTCAGGAATGAACCTTCACAGAAAATTCACCTTTCCAAAGAAAGAGTGAACAGCAGTCTTACTTGCTGGCAGAGTGAGACTTTGAATAGATTTAACTCTCTCTGGGTCAATCCTAGTACCTTCCCGGGATACAATGTGTCTGAGAAGCTTGCCTTCCATCACCCCAAAAATTGACTTCTTGGGATTGAGGGAAATACCATTTTGCCGACAGCGCTCCAGCACTTGTCGCAAATGATGCGCATGATCATGACGATTTTTGGAAAAAATAGTCAAGTCGTTGAGATACACCACGATGAACTTACCCATTTCATCTCTGAAGGCAAGATCCATCGCTCTTTGAAATGTTGCGCCAGCATTGATCAGACCGAAAGGCATTCTGCGATATGCAAATGTGCCCCGTGGTGTGGTGAAAGCAGTTTTGAACTGATCAGCTTCATTTACCTCCACTTGGTTATACCCCAAAAAACCATCTAACATAGATAGCATTTCTGAACCTGTCACTGTTTGCAATACTTGGTACATGATGGGCAAAGGGTAGTTATCTTTCAAGGAAGACTGGTTGAGATTTCTGAAATCAACACAGATATGGATTTCTCTGTTCTTCTTCCTTACAGGTACTATGTTTGAAACCCATGTGGAATGATGAATTGGAAAAATTATCCTTGCATTCAGCATCTTCTGAATTTCAGAAAGAATCATACCTGATATCTTTGGATTGTATTGCCTCTGCTTCTGTTTGTAAGGCAACGATCCAACCTTGAGGGGAATTTCGTGTTGAACCTCCTTAGGCCTAAAAGACTTCAGGTCATCATAGGAGTAAGCCAAAACATCAATGTAATGACGGAGGAGGGTAATGAATTTGAATTTTTCATCAGCAGTGCAACATTTTCCAATGTTGACCATCTTAGGATCCGCTTCTGAACCCAAATTGACCTGTTCAAATTCCATGGAGGAACCTGAACCCTGTTGTTGTTGCCGCTGCTTGATATACCTATCATGTTTATCAAAGAGTTTCTCAAGGGAAACCAAACCTTTTGGGATTTTATTTCCTTTCAATTGTAGAAATTCTTCACCAGTTTGTAAATCTACCTCAGAAACATATTCACGAGGTGGTGATTCACTTCCTTCAAAGTAAAGCTCATCAAAACTATCCATCTTTTCTAGGAAAGCAATGATTTGATTATCGCCATTGAACACCTGCCAATGGTCAGCGTTATCAGGTACACTTGGTCGGAAGACCAGCTCAATAGTATACTTGTTTCCTTTGAAATCCTTGTGAGGCACCATGAGAGTGGCGGAAACAGCTAATGAATCTGCACGATCATTGAACTCTCTAGGTACTGCTGAAATATTGAAAGCATCGAAATCTTCAATGCAATCCCATACACGATTGCGATAGTGTCTCAGTCTTTCATTTTTTGTTTGGTACAAATTTCTTACTTGACAAACCACCAATTCGACGTCCCCTTGAGCATGAAGGATCTTAACACCTCTGACATGTGCCGCTTCCAATCCGAGTAACAAGGACTCGTATTCGGCGGTGTTATTGGTATTGTCAAATTGTAGCTTGTATGAAAAAGGTAAAATATCACCTTGTGGTGATATCAAGACCACTCCAGCTCCAGAACCGGTAGAAGAACAGCTGCCATCAAATTCTAAAATCCAGACTCCATCAGAATTTGATTTCTTGGACTTTCTCTGGTCGGAAGATTCCTCTCCATCGGTGAGGGAAGAATCTGGAATTGCTATACCCTTACCTGGACTTTCATCTAAAAACTCTTCTGAGTCTCCATCTGACATATCGGAGCTATCACCTGATGTAGCCTCATCTGATGAATCAGAACAATCTTCAGTAGATAGAAAATAGTTACCCATTCCCGAGGACTCAAACAAAATTTGAGCTTTGGGGTTTGATGTTTGAGTAACAATGTATTTTGCCTTCTTCTCAGGAAGCAGCTTCTACATGACACCTTTAACAGGTATCCTAGCTTCAGACAAATCCATGTTCAACTCTCCACACACATCCTTGCAGAAATTACGTCCAAGGAGAATGCCGTATGAAGCTGGAACATCAGCTACCAAGACTGTCATCTTGATTCTCTTATCCGGAAAAGCTGCAAATGCAAATTGGGTGTCTTTGATTTGACCCAAAAGTGGAACTTGCTTATTTTCCATAGAGAAACACCTCCCAAAAGTTTTGGTTAAGGTGAGGCCAAGGGCATCTGCTACCTTAGCAGGCATAACATTGTCTGAGGCTCCAGAATCTATTACGCAATTGCTCAACTTATGACCATTTACTAATAGGGAAACATAGAAAGGTTCAATTTTCCCAGAGGCTTCAGGGGGAGTAGTAACAAGATTGTTTTGGGTAGGTTTACTTTTGGAGGAGTCATGAGTAACTTTGAGAAACTCTTGTCCTGTAGGAACAGCCTTATTTTTGACATATTTGGCTAATCTATCAAATTGTTCAGGATTAGCCTGTAAATATTCAACTTCAGACATTTGTATCTTAGTTCTCCTAGCATGGTCTATTATATCAAACTGCTGAAAAGAATTAGATACGGAGGAAGAAAAACCATCATTTTGATTTTTGGTAGAAATAGCACTAGTCTGGGGAGTAGAGGTGGAAGGTACAAATTCATTAGAGGCACTTACTTGTTTATTGACCACCAGGTCTTTTGATTGGAAAGGTAGCGGAGTCCCCTGTTTAGTGATTGAAATCACCGGTTGAGATTCTCCTCTCACCTTCCCTTTATCAACTTGAAGAGCTGACTGATTTTGAGACCTAGTGAAAATAGCATATGCTCCTTCACTCACTTCTCCTTTTTCAGCTTCGTCCTGGTAGTTCAGAAAGCTGATGGTAGAGTCGCCAGCTAACTCTTCTTCTCCTTCTGTGAAGAGATTAGCACCATTTCATATTCCAACTCAGGTTGGAAAGAAAGTTCATTTTCAGCTTCATAGTAGCCAATAGTAGAGTTGACCAGCGCTGCTTCAATAGCAAGCTTCCCCTGTGTAGGCGGAAGACGGTTTTGATGTCCTTGATTCCTAGTAGCATTGCCTTGATATGAATTATTTGGAAATGTCCTCCTTGGTATATCTCAGTAAGAAGGAGGTGCAGATATACCTTGGGACATTTGTCTCTTGAGAGCTAGCAATTCATTTGCTAGCTTTTGTACCATGGGATCTGTGGTGCTTGTGGAAACGTTCTCAATAGAAGAGGAACTTTTATTTCTATTAGTGTCCCTTCTTATCTTATCCACAAGGATAAGATCATCTTCTACTTCAGTTGCCAGAATCTGAGCCACAGCTAGATCAATAGGAGCAGCTCGCCTCAATAGGAAACTCACCTCTGGAAGCTGTGTATTGATAAAGAAACATTTGAGGTTCTCCGCTGTGGGCTCAGCAGTGGCGAGAATCCTGTTTCTCAATTTGTTGAACTTAGCGATGAAATTTCACATTGGTTCATGAGGTTCCTTTTTCATCTGTGTTAGCTGTGCCAACAATGCATGAGCATCTTCCGCAGGTTTAAACCTGGCTTCGAACTTGGTTTTGAGAGTAGCCCAGTTTGTTATGGTCTGAGCTTGGAGGTGGTAAAACCAGTCTGCAGCAGTGCCTTGTAGCGTTTCTACAAAGAGTTGCACAGCCACGTCTTCGTGCTCGACACCTATCACACCACAGGCTATACAGAAAGCCGCAATGTGCTCATTAGGATGAACTTTTCTGTCACCATAGAATTTGGGGAAATTCTTTCTTGAACTACGAGGTAGTTCATGCAATGGTCGGGTCAAATTTAGAGGACCAAAGGTATTACCCCAAGGACCTTGGGCTGCCATGACGTGCTGATTGAAAGGTGGTATAACAAACCTTGGTGGCGTATGAATAGCCAAAACTCTGTTAGCACTGGCAATAGAAACTTCACCTCGTATTGGAGACCTGGTGTTTGTAGGGGGAAAACTCCTGGTGCGCTGAAGACGAGGTTGTGGAGTCAAGAATCCAAAATTATTCTGCTGCATCAATTCAAATGCAGGATCAATAATACCCTGAGCCCTCTTACTTTTGGTGTACCAGGAATCTGCAGACTATATTATGCTAAACACAATTGTGCAAGAAAATGGAAAAGAACTAAAAATGCTTCAACTCGGAGCGTAAGGCTTCAAGTTGTGCATTCCTTCCCCAGCAGAGTCGCCAAAAAATTATTGGGTGAATATTTTGTCATTAACTCGCTAACGGCAAAATGGGTATATCAGCCACAGCTATGATGAGACAAAGTCTCTCCTCTCAGCAAGGGGAGGTTCCCTCTAATTACTTAACTTTTGCAAATCAAACAACTTATCAAATTTATGTACACTAAAAACTATGTTAGTGGTGGTTCCATCTCATCTCATTCTCTTTTTTCAGAATAGATGTTTATATTTCAAACTCTTGATATAAAACTTATAAATTATCACAAAATCACAGAAACACAAAGTTTTCTGTTACCTCACTGATTACTTGTAAACAGAACTATTTGAAGTAGAATGCAGCCCAAAGTCTTCACTCCTCTTCAAGATGATAAAAGTAAATCAAATATAACAACTTGCAGCACAAAGTCTCCAAACTATTGTATTCTCACAAACATGAACATATAACCCACAACTGATTTGATAACACAAAGTTTATCAGAATCAAATTAAGAGCGCTCTCCAATCACCTGAAACAAACTCAACACTTCAATTATTATCAAATAAGATTATGATAGCAAGACGTAGGAACAAAACTATCACAACACAAATAATCCCAAGACAAAGATTGGAATTGAACTTGCTTTCTTGTATTGATAAATATTTGAATATTGATTTTTACAAAAAGCACAAAGTCTTGATTTGCTTCTCAATTCGCCAGAGTTTTCTTGCAATAGACAAAAGATAATATTTACAAAAGAGGCCCCCTTTATTTATAGGGAAAGACCTTGAGAAAATCTAGGAAATCTACAACTAATTTGACTTATTCAACAAGAGAGTCCTATTTGACTTATGACTTCTCTTGTTTCACATGTAATTACATTTTGGAAAATTACATGTGTAGATGTCCAAAACAAAATTCCATTTACATAATATTTAAGAAAAATAAGCTAAGGCACTAGCTTCCTCCATCCTATTTCCTTAGGAAGTTCTGATACATGGTTTGAACAACTGACATCTCGCATGCATCTGGTTTAGCTGTGTTTTCAGAGATGGTGCGAGCTCAGAGGATTGAATCTTTCACTGCCTTTACTGCCTTTTCATGCTTTTCTAAATTATCCTTCAGGTTCCCCAGAGTCGAATGTTGATCATACAGGTTGTCCATTGAGAGCACAGAGGGAGCTTCCTCTTCAAATTTCTTCTGTACCATTTCTTCAAAAGAACTTATCATTTCCTGTGCCGTGAGGAAGCTATGATCTTCCCTTGTCAAGGTGCAAGGAAGTTCTTCCAGCCGATGTAGGAGTGTGACATCACTGTCTTCGCTGGCTTCTCGAGCTTGGCACAGATCTTCAAGTAGACTCTTTATTATGAAAATACGATGAGCTAGAGTCTCCTTGGTCTTGAGATATGATTCCCTGTTGGTGATGACCCCAATGGTGATTAGATTCTTTATCTTGATCTTCTTCATATCTATCCACTCTTCTAGGCTCTCTTCTTGATCTTGTAACTCTTGTGAAAGTAGATCTACCAGATTGTCCAGCTCCGCTTTAGCTTTGTCCATTTTCTCCTTTCTTTCCACAGCGGTTTTCAACAAAACTCGTCCTTGTGCCAACAACCGCTCCACCACATTCCCCACAATCTTGCCTCTAGCTTGGGCTTTTTCAACCTTCTGTATCAGGGGATCTTCCATTGTCACTGCCATTGGTTCCACTATCTCTGATGACTTTACTATTTTCTGAAGGACAGCAGCCAGTTGTTCTGCTTTTGCTTTGTATTGCTCTTTTTCCCTCTTGGCTTCATCATACTTTTCAAGTAGGGTGGTGGCAGTGGTCTGGAAATCTGCTTTGACACCTTCATGAGTCACTTTACCAAGTTCAACCCTTGAGATGACATAACTGCTCATGTCAAAAGTATCAACTGTGGCATCTTCAGAAGGTTTGGCAATTTCAGCATATCTGATTCCCTTTTCAGTGACCAGCCTAGAAACAGTCTTAGGCTTCTTCTTTTGGTTCTTAGCTTTCACGGGCAACAACTTTTCAATGTCAATCTCATCAGGTGAGATAGCTTGTTTCTTCCTCTTTGGAGTATAGGCAGATAGCCATGGAGGAAGTATAGATGCATCAACAGCTGGAGGAGGATCCACTACTTGCTTGGTTGGCTCCGTGTTTATACCCGTGATGGTTACAATTGGACTTGTGTTGGTAAACACGACACCAGTATCAACAACCTTTTGCGAAGCATCAAGAAGGTTCTCCAAAACAGTTTGTTCCCCAATATCAAAAGAAGGGGAAGATAAGCTTGGAATGGAACCAGAAGAATCAAAAACAGTTCCAAGACTAGCCCTCATGGATTGAGGAGTATTGTCAGAAGAAACAACAAAAATGGGAGAAAGAGAAACATTTGAAATTACTGGCAAACCATCAGAAAACGGAACATGAGGAGGAGGTGTAAGAACTTGTGTATTAGAAGGAAGGTCTTTCACGGGAGTCTGCGGGGAACCCTCAAGTCGCTCTACCTCTGTATCTTCATCTTCACCTTGTTCAGCTTCATCAGATACCTTAGTTTTAGACCTTTGAACATTTTGTTCTTCAGTCTCAACATCCTCAATTTCCATATGATCATCATTGATGTCTTCAACATCTGACTTAGTGGCGTCAGAAGCCTCTGTGGTTTCTTTCTTCTTTCCTCCCTTGGATACAAATTTGATCTTTGGTTTGTGTACCTTGGAGGAGGAAGGAGTGTCACTCTTATTCTTAGTTCGGTTTTCCACCTTTTTACCTGTTTGCTCTTGTGTTCCTTCTTCGGACCCTGTCAGTAACTCTTTCAACTTGATCCCTTTACTTTCCAACCACAAGTTGGTGTTTGCCAATATAGGTTGGAATCTTTTTCTAATGGATGTCTCCTCCTTGATTGACCATTTCACCTCTGGGAGAGGTGAAGCTTCAACATTCTTTGCCTCATATTCATGATCTAGGACATCTCCATCATCTTCCATTCCATCTGGAATATCAGCTAGTCCTAGTTCTTCAATTTGGCTCAGATGAAGCCTATAGAAATCTAGTTTTCTGATCTCATTTTGGGCCCTGAGATCTGTCCATATGTCTTTGACCATTGGCTCATGAAAATTTGACTTCCTCTCAATTTTATCTTGAACCCCTCTTAAGTCGAAATGATTTCTCTTCTTGTAGGTCCTCATGGTGACTAACTGCAACTCGGAGTCAATTATTTTAGCTTTGTTGGCAGACTGAACCTAATACCTCCCAATTTCAATGGGAAACTTTATTCCTGACTTCTTAAGCTCCCTCTGTTTGTTATGAACCACAATCAGTTGTCTGCAAAGCTCCATAAGAACAATGTGATCACTGGGATACCGTGGCAGCATGTAAGGGTAACCAGGATAGTATCCTACTCGAAGATAAGTGAAAGTGGGGAATTGTAGGAACAAACAACCAAAAGAATTTACAACCTGCCATGCTTCATCAGAAACTCTTCTCTGAACCAGTTCACCATTCCACAAGCACATGAAAACTGAGAAGAAAGCATCATTGACTCTTCTGAAATGATGAATCGACCCCTTTAGAGTGATTTGGGGGTAGTATTCATATACTGGGACCAATCTCCTGTCCCCTACTTGGGTCAAACCTCGAAAGTTCCTCATACTTGTAGCAGTGTAGACAAGGTAAGAGGTCATGTAAAATTTGAAGGTAGTATTGACTCTTACCAGTTGCTCGTGCAAAGCATTACTGATCTGTTCACCCCAGAATATCTTTTGATTACCCCGTAGAATCACCTTGATGTAAGTGTACATCCAGTCCTAGAATTTGGAAGCAAAAGGGAGTCCTCTGATGCAACTCAAAAGTGTAATCAAGTCACACACTCCCTCCACAAAATCACTCCTGTGAAGGTCTTTTGGCCACCTGGTCAAAGTTGCCTTGGGAATTTTCAACCATTTGCTGTTTATGTGTCTTCTAGCAGATTCCAAGTCATTGTCGTAGTCTTGTTGACCCTGAGCAAAATCAATCTGCCCGACATTTTCAATTGGTGGACACATGAATATTTTGTCCATGAATTCTGCATCCAATCTCATGATAACATTTCCCTGTGAGTCCATCACAGCTCTAGTGTCCCTATTGTAGTGGTTGGCAACTTGTAGAACAAATTCAGGATTATGTGCACTGACAGGAAATGATGCAACCAAATGAATATTGCTGTCAATGATTTTCTGCATATGCCGAGAGGGATTTGCTTGTTTAGTTCTATCTATGAATTCAGCCATGTCTATGTGTCCAATTTCAGTGTCTCTGATTTCATCAACATTCGACTGAACTGCTGTTACCGGAAAGACACCCTGGTACTTGTACTTCATGGCTCTAGACTTTGAAGGAGATGATTCTGACATGAGCCCTGGAGAAAACTATGAATTTGAACACCACGACGAATGCTGACTGAGAACTGCAAAAGGCCATGATCTCGCAGTTAGGGGAAAATTGGATAAACTGGGTCAACTACGTTTTGACGATCATGGATGGGAAAGCATGCATTAAAAGGGCTTGAGCATGCAAATCAGGGCGACGGTGAAAGCGGGCTTTTGGCTTTGAAAAGTGAATTTTCTAGTGTTAGGGAAAAATTAGGGAAATGTGCTTGGGCGGGTGAATTGGCCGCTCTTGTAAGTTAGAAGGACCCCTAGGTGTAAAAGTGGTGAATTTAGCCATTTCTACATGTTCTTTGGAAGATTTGATTTGTCATGTTCGAGTGGTCAAAATCACCACTTTTACATATGATGTGTAAAAACTTCGAGTGTTCGGGCGGAGAATTTGGATGCTCTTGCAAGTTGGAAGCGATTTTGGGTTTCGGGAGATCCATTGGTCAGTATGTTCGAGCGGTAAAAAATGCCGCTCATGTAGGTAAGTAACTTCAAGGGTTTTTGATGCAGGGGCGGTGGAAACAACCGCTCTTACAGGTGGAAATTTTACCAAACTGCGTGGGCGGCAGAAATTTCTGTCGAAGCACATGATTCTAGGTTTAGTTCGAAGTGTTTCCTCATGGGTATAGGCACGTTGGTAGTTTTAGGAGGATCTAGCGGCGAATTTGGACGCTTCTACATACAACGGGAGGGTTGGTAGTGAAGGTTTCTGGTATGAAAGACACATTGTTTATAAAACGATAAACCCTAATGGCATTCTAAAACCATCCGAACACGACTCACAAACAATAGAAAAAAAACCTAAAAAACTTGATAAACCAACAACACAAACAATCAATGAGCAAAAACGGGGAAGAGAAACACAATAAACTTACCCGTAAAACTTGAAACCCTAGGTTCAATCTTCAACGCGAGGTCCATCACAACTCGGGAGCATACGATCAAGCGGTTGAATGTTGAACATTGGTGAATCAACTAAAAGGCTTTAGCATAAGAAATGACAAAAATAGGAGTGATAACACATTTAAAAGGTTGAGATTGGAGTTTTAAATGCCTGTCACGAGTGGCCATTAATGGCACTCGACATCAAAATCCTGAAGATCTCGCTCGAGCAGCGATTTCGGCTGCTACGACACTACAATCAACAAATGTGTAACGTCGGCGAAAAATGCCGTTCGAACATATGTGACGGAAAACACATGCGATGGCGGTGAATTTAGCCACCCTTGCGTATTAAACTTAAAAACGATGCAATAGCGGTGAAAAAGGCCGCTTCTACATCAAACAAAAACAAGTCTAAAAATAATATGTAGGAGCGGCGTTTTTTGCCGCCCTCGCATATTAAGAGTCGAAAAAATTACTAACTCTTAAAGATAACCAAAATGACATTTTTACTAGTTTACGGCTTTAAATGATCCTTGCGAAAATTGAGAGATCAATTCAAGGGAATGTCGCAAACAAGTTTTAAAATGTCAAATGACCTCGCACGAGAACAAGAAAATCTTTCCTCGATTTGCGATCTTAGAGTGTAGATTCACGAAACGGACAAGTTTCGTGGGGGTTGTCTACAAAAACAAGCGTAGCTGATTTTGAGAACAACAACTAATAAAGGAAAGGCAAGAGAGGAACCTCAGCCAGTGATCTCAATTGCCAAATGGGGGACTCTGTTGCCTTTTCAGTCAAAGGACCTGGTGGGCAATAAGCAATTAAGTACATCTAACAATCCTATATCTTCTACTTCTATCCCTCAGATCAGTACTACCCCTAATAAAACTCAGAATGATGGATTTCCTTCCTCTGTCCCTAGTTCATTTCAGCTATTTGATATAATAGATCATGCTAGGAAGACCAAAATCCAAATGTCTGAGGTTGAGTATTTACAAGCTAATCCCGAACAATTTGATAGGTTAGCTAAATACGTCAAAAACAAGATTGTCCCTATAGGACAAGACCTTCCAAAAGTTGCCCATGATTCCTCAAAGAACAAATCCACCCAAAATAATCTTGTCACTACTCCCCTTGTTGCCCCAAGAAAAATAGAACCTTTCTATGTTTCTCTATTGGTTAATAGTCATAAGTTGAGCAATTGCATCATAGATTCTGGGGCCTTTGATAATGTTATGCCTACTAAAGTAGCAGATGCCCTTGGTCTCACTCTAACCAAAACCTTTGGGAGATGTTTCTCCATGGAAAATAAGCAAGTGCCATAGTTGGGCCAAATCAAAGATGCCTAATTTGCATTTGCAGCCTTTCCAGACAAGAGGATTAAGATGACCATCCTAGTGGCTGATGTTCCAGCCTCTTATGGTATTCTGCTCAGGCCTAATTTTTCTTAAAGATGTGGGTGGAGAACTGAACATGGACTTGTCCAAAGCTAGGATACTTGTTAAAGGCATCATGCAAAAGTTGCTTCCTAAGAAAGAAGAAAAATATATTGTTACCCAAATGGCAAATCCCAAAGCTCAAATTTTGTTTGAGTCCTTGGGAATGGGTAATTATTTCTTGTCTACTAAAGATACTTCTAGTTCATTAGATGAGAGCTCCAACATTTCAGATGTAGAATTAGAGGATATTTCTGGTAAATTAGATGAAAGTTCAGATGAGAGCATAGTGATGCCAAAATCTTCTCTTTCTGATGATGAAGAACTGACTAGTAACAGAAACATCAAAGTAAAAAATTCAAATGATGTTTGGGTTTTAGAATTTGATGGCAGTTGTTCCTCTACCGGTTCTGGAGCTAGAGTTGTTTTGATATCTCCACAAGGTGGTATCTTCCCTTTCTCATAAAAGCTACAGTTTGACAATACCAATAACATCGCTGAATATGAGTCATTGTTGCTCAGATTGGAGGCTGCTCATGCTAAAGGTGTTAAAAACCTTCATGCTCAAGGAGATGCCAAATTAGTGGTTTGTCAAGAGAGAAATTTGTATCAGACCAAATATGAAAGATTGAGACATTATCGTAATCGTGTATGGGATTGCATTAAATATTTTGATGCTTTTGATATCTCTGCGGTGCCTAGAGAGTTTAATGATCATGCAAATTCATTAGCTATCTCTGCGACCCTCATGGTTCCTCATAAAGACTTCAAAGGTAACAAGTACACAATTGAGTTGGTTTTTCGACCAAGTGTACCAGATAATGCTGACTATTGGCAGGTATTCAATGGTGATAATCAAATCATAGCTTTCTTGGAAAAGACAAATAGCTTTGATGAGCTCTATTTTGAAGGTAGTAAATCTCCACCACGGGAATACATTTATGAAATAGATTCACAAACTGGTGAAGAGTTTCTTCAATTAAAAGGGAATAAGATTCCAAAAGGTTTGGTTTCCCTAGAAAAGCTATTTGATAAGCATGATAGATACATTAAATTGCCCCACAAGAAGAAACAAAGGCAATAAAATCCCAAAGTATCAGGTACCATTCTTTCTGAGATTCAAAAAATGTTGAATGCAAGAATAATCTTTCCGATTTATCATTCCACCTGGATTGTGAATATTGTTCCTATAAGAAAGAAGAATAGAGAAATCCATATTTGCATTGATTTCAAGAATCTCAACTAGTCTTCTCTAAAGGATAACTAGCCCTACCCATCATGGACCAAGTATTGCAAACTGTGATTGGTTTAGAAATGATGTTTATGTTGGATGGTTTTTCAGGATATAATCAAGTAGAGGTTAATGAAGCAGATAAGTACAAGACTGCTTTCACAACAACTTGGGGCACGTTTGCATATCGCAGGATGCTATTTGGTTTGATCAATGTTGGCGCCACATTCTAGAGAGAAATGGACCTTGCCTTTAGAGATGAGATGGGGAAATTCATTGTGGTATATCTTGATGACTTGACTATTTTCTCTAAACAACGTGATGATCATGCGTATCATTTGCAACAGGTGCTGGAAAGATGTCGACAAAATGGTATCTCTCTCAACCCTAAGAAATTAGTCTTAGGGGTTACAAAAGGTAAACTTTTCGGTCACATTGTATCCCGAGAAGGCACTAAAATTGACTTAGAAAGAGTCAAGTCCATCTAAAGTCTTACTCTACCTACTAGTAAGACTGCAGTACACTCTTTCTTCAGAAAGATGAATTTTCTGCAGAGATTCATTATGGAATTCGTAGAGAAAACCTGCCACATTGTCAACGTGATGAAGGGTAAGGCTACTTTCCATTGGAGTGCAGAAGGTAAAGCGGCATTTGAGGATATCAAGAGGGATATAGCTTATGCTCTGGTTCTAGTTTGTCCTAATTATACCAAAGATTTCATAGTATATAGTTATGCTTTTGAGCATACACTTTCAACCATTTTTGTTTAGTAGAATTAAGAAGGTGTGGAATCTCCCATTTCATTTATGAGTTGTCCTCTGAAGGCTCATGAATTGAAATAGTCAAATATGAAGAAACATGCTTATGCCATGGTCAAGGCAGTAAAGCATTTCCAGTTCTATATTTTGAATTCACATACTGTTGTTTTGGTGCCTGATACAATAGTAAAGTCAATTTTGACTCAACATGAGTTTGAAACCAAAAGAGGCAATTGGATTGCTAAGATCCAAGAGTTTGATCTTGATATCAAACCTACCAAGCTTGTGCGTGGTAGAGGTTTGTGTCAGGTTATTGCCAACAGTGTACCAAAAGAGACAGGGGATGAAGAAGAAGTTGAAGATATGCCGACTGTTCTTTTTGCCACTACTATAGATGAGTGGTATTCAAATATTGCTCATTTTCTTACCTAAGGTGAGTGTCCTTCTCATCTATCCTATAAGGGGAAAAGGTTATCAAATTGAAGGCTGCTAACTATGTCCTATGGGACAATGGTTTGTATAAGAGGAACCTTGATGGAGTGTTTCTCCATTGCGTGGATAAAGCACAACAAAGTAGACTTCTGGAGTCTTTCCACAATTTGGCCTGTGGAGGAGATTTTTCTACACTTGTGACAGCTCATAAGATTCTGCGGGCTAGGTACTATTGGCCCACACTATTTTAGGATACGTAAAATTGGGTACGTAGGTGTGAGTTATGTCAACAATTTGTTGGAAGGCCTAAGTTGGCCGCACTACCTCTCAAGCCAGTTTTGATTGAAGAACCTTTTCAACAATGGGGCATTGACTTCATTGGTGCTATGAACCCACCGTCAAGTGTAGGTCACAACTTTGTTCTCACCGCAACTAATTATTTTACCAAGTGGGTGGAAGCCATCCAAGTAAAGCATGCTACTTCTGAAGTGGTATGTAATTTCCTTAAGGAAAATATTATTTCTCGGTTTGGAGTTCCAAACAAGGTTGTAGAAGATAATGCTACTTGTTTCTCTTCCAACAAGATTACTGGTTTTTGCTATGAACATGGGATCATTCTTTCCCACTCTTCAAACTATTATCCGGAAGGAAATGGTCAAGTGGAATCAAGTAACAAAAATTTGGTTACTATTATTAGGAAATTGGTGGAAGATAATTAGAGAACTTGGCATAAAGCATTGTTTGATGCTTTATGGGCAGAAAAGATTACCCCCAAAAGGGTGATACATATGTCACCATTTTAGCTTTTGTATGGTCTAAACGTAGAGATACCTATTACTTTGGAGTTGTCGACACTGAAGTTGGCAAAGGCAGTGGAAGATAGAACTTTTGAAAGTACTATTGATAAAAGAATCATGTACCTCACTGAACTTGAAGAACAGTGAGCTATGGTAGTAGACCATATTGCTAAGCATCAAAGTCAAGTGAAGAGGCTTTTTGACAAGAAAGCAAGGGCTCGTGATTTTCAAATTGGAGATCAAGTCTTGTTATGGGACAAGAGGAGAGAACCAGAAGGAATGCATGGGAAGTTTGATTCCCTATGGAGAGGCCCATTCATCATTCATCAACTTTGTGGTGAAAATAGCTTCTTTTTGGAGTATCTCGATGGGACACCATTCTTGCTGCCTCACAGTGGATAGCTTCTAAAGCACTTCAATCCTTGAAGTACCAGATAAGTTCATTTGTATAGTTCTGCATTTTTATTTTTGTGTTTTGTTTAGTCTTTTATGTCTTTTTCTTTTTGGTAGCTTGACTCTATGGCCCAATGGCATGGATGAAGGCACTTAGAGACTGGATTCTTCTCCCTTCAATCATTTCACAGTTTGATCGATGGAAGTTCCCTAGTTCGAGCCTGCTGTTGTTCTCAAAATTAGCTAAGCTCATTTTTGTAGACAACCCCTACGAAACTTGTCTATTTTGTAGTCTACACTCTAAGTTCACAAATTGAGACAAGTACTCTTAGCCTCATGTGAAATCATATGACATCCTACAATAGTTTGTGACATTCCCTCAAGTCAATTCCTCAAAATTTGTGCAAATCAATTAGGTTGCAAACTGATCAAATATCAATTTTGATCATTTTGGGGTGTTAGTGAGTTTTTGAAACTTCATGTGCAATATAGCAGTCAAAACTACCGCTCTTGCATACTTTTCTATTTTTGTGTTAAGTCGGCCAAAAATGCTACTTTTACATGTTAGTCTTGTTTTTTGATTTAAGCATGGCCAAGCGGCAATTTTCACCGCCGTTACATGTTCTTCATTGAAGGAAATATGTATAGGAGGTAATTTTTACAGCCATTGCATTATGGATAACACATGTTGGGTCGGTGATTTTCACCGCCCGAGTAGGATCTTGCAGATCACAAACTTTAGTGGCATTTATTACCACTCGTGTTGGCATTAAGATCTTACCTTTTGAACCTTTTTTATGTGTAAACTCATTGTTTGTTGTTATTTCTTTTTCCTAAACCTTCCAATTGACTCTTGAGACCTTCCAAAGATAGCTCAATCGCGTTGATTTCAGATTTGCATGAGTTTTGGGGTCACCAAGGTCGTGGTTAGGGTTTCAGCTTACTGTCAGAGGTAGGTTATTATTTTCCATTTTCAATTTCTAGGGTTTCGTTAAAATGATTGTTTTGTAGCTTTATTGTTTTGAATTTATCATTTGTTTTTGAAAAAACCTTTGTAAAGCGTTGCGTTTCTGTTTGATATTTTCATTTTAAAGTGGCTTGGTCTTTTATACCAAATCCTTGTTCTTCAATGCGCTTTGTCGAGGTCCCTGAATAGGTTGTAAGTTTTAAGGTTTTTCTGTTTGAAAACTTGTGAGTGTCATTGGTGGAAATCACCGACCGATACTTGTGCCCTAGGTTTCGAAGAAGTGATGTGCAATGTCGGTGGATTTTGCTGAATGAACACCAAACACAATCATCCTACATATGTAACAGTGGCAAAACTTACTAACCTTACCTGACACTTGCAATTCTCCCATATGCGAAGTTGGCCAATTTTGCCACCCGAACTATGTAACATACCTCTCATTCGATGTCGGCAAAATTTGCCACTCAAACATAAAGAACTTGTTTGACATGCAAAAGAGGTTAATTTTACTGCCGATACATTTGCATTTTAGCCTACATGTAGGGTTGGAAAAATTTGCCACCCTGACACTTGCAATACATCCCTCTAATGCAAGGGAGGAAAATTTTGCCGCCCGTGCATTCACTCTCTCAATTTTTTCTAACTCTAAGAGATTTTCAATTTTTCTTTCCTAAGCCCACTTTCCTTCATTTTTTCAACCTGCTCGCACTCTAGTCCTTTCAAGCATATCCCTATAGTCATGATCGTTGACATGCAATTTTTGTAGATTACCAGTATTTCCCCTAATTGCATGATCATGGATTTTTGTTGCAGTTTCTTCTACGGACTTTCACTCTTCACTGACATCCTTCTGGTGTTAGCTTTTTGAGATGACTGAGTTGTCTCCAAAGAAGTTGAAAGCAATGAAGTATAAGTATCAGAGTGTTTTTCCAATCACCTCAGTTACTTCCAATATCGATGACATTCGAGATATAGAGATCAACCATGTGGACATGGCTGAGTTTGTGGAAAGAACCAAGTCTAATAATCCTAGTTCTATAATGAAGAATATTATTGATAGCAACATTCATTTGGTGCCATCTTTCCCGGTGGCAGCTCATAATACAGAGTTTGTTCTTCAATGTGCTCAATTCTACAATAGAGATACTAGGGCAGTGGTGGATACAAATGTCAATGTGATAATCAGATTGGATCCAGAATTCATTGATAAAGTTTTCATGTGTCTTGCTGTTATAGAAGTTATAAAACTAGATTTTGCTGAAGCCCAAAAAGAATACGACAAAAATTCTGAGAAAGCCAAGAAGATAATCAATGCTAAATGGTTTAATACTTCAAAGTCAAACTTATCCAGGTGGCCGAGGAGTTTTCCCAGAAGTGATTTTGTGGAAGAAGTTGGTGACCTCATAACTCTTCTTAGTAGGATAAGGGGGCTGGCCTCTTCTTCACTTTTCATGAGTGGATGTACCCTTTTATCAAGGTTATAATTCAAGGCAAATAGGCCATCTTTTGGGGTGAGCAAATCAGCAATGCTCTGTATGAGCAATTGACTAAGGTATCCACTACCTTCAAATTCTATATGACTTCTTACCTTGTGTATATAGCAGCCTCCATGAGGATCTTTCCAGGTTTGACATCGAAAGGAGATAGGAGAGTGGTTCTTGTATATTAGTACTATTCTCAACTGACATTGAAGGGTTCTATTCACCACTTTAGAAGGGTAAATGATGCTTTCTTGAAAGTGTTCTTGTGTCTTTTTGACCCTCAGCTAGAGAAAAGAAGGGTTTCAGATGAACCTTGGTCAGTGGTGAATAATTATGGATGCATGTTCTTACAATTTCCTTCTTTCTCATATTTAAGGGTTGGCTTTTTCCAAGGTTATCCTTATATGTTGCCAAGGTTTCCTTCAGACAAAATTGTTCTAATGGAATTATGTAGACAAATGATTGTTGTACATAATAAGCAAATGGAGCTCAAGAAGCCAGGATTCAAATTTCCAGTTGAAATTGGTTGGTTTTCAGTATCAACTGCTACAAAGGCTAGAGCCATGGAAACTGAAATGCAGCTAGTAACCATGAAACAATTAAAATGAAGACCAAGGTTTGATTACAGGGGTGTGAAAGACAAGATCAAGAGGAAGACCTAGTTTCATGAACCAATGGTTGAAGACGTCTAGGTAGACTTGAGGACAGAAGAAGATATCAGAAAACTGGACTAAAGCAGGTTATCTCTAGAACAGATTGAATATCTGGGATTGGTTGATATTCCTAAAGACCTGGTGGATGATGAAGAGCTGATTGATTCTAGATATAACATTGAGCAGGTTGCTGGTTCTCCTCTTCCTCCTATCTAATGGTTAGCGGATAAGGGAATTGCTTTGAAAGAATTCCTTACAGGATTAGAGACTGAAATCCAAGAACAAATAGGTAAGAAGGTGGAGAATAGGATGAAGACATTCCCTCTTCTTCCAAGCCACATAAGCCTAGGATGAAATTTGTGACGAAGAAGTCAAAGACTGTAGAGAAAGAGTCTAAGGTAGAAGATATGGAAATTGAAAAATAGAATATTGATGAGCCAACTACCAAGGAAATGGAGGTTGAAGACAGATCTACAGAAGGACAAAGAGATGAAGTTTTGTCTCCACAGGAGAATGTACAATATGAAATAGGAGTCTCTTCTCCTTTGTCTAACATACCTGTTTTAGTTCCTCTGTCTATTTCACCCATTGACATCCCCTCTTCTGA
This sequence comes from Cunninghamia lanceolata, assembly GCA_027924645.1. Taxonomy (NCBI): domain Eukaryota; kingdom Viridiplantae; phylum Streptophyta; class Pinopsida; order Cupressales; family Cupressaceae; genus Cunninghamia; species Cunninghamia lanceolata. The sequence goes on from BSBN01000714.1 coordinate 113,036, forward strand.
ATCTCCATCACCTTCAAAAATAATTTTTGATAATCCTCAAACTACTTTTGATGATGTTCTTTGTTTATCAGAGTCTATTCCTAGCTTGTCCTCCTCATCATTTGATATTGGAGATGCTTCTATATTTGATCACTTTGTAATGAGTTCTGAACAGGTTTCTAATGTGAATGTGTCAGGTGTAGTTTTTACTAATACTCCACCTATTGTTTCTACTTCTAGTGCTAGTGTAGTTCCAGTAACACCAACAATGGAAATAGACCCTAATGTGAGTACTTCTGTGCTTCCTCCATGGTTGTCAGCATATACACCTAAAAGGAAGAAACAAGCCATCTCTCTAGATGACTTTGATTTTAGTAAGCTGGTGCCTGCAAAGGCTAAGACCCCAAAGAAGCCAAAGATTCTTTCGAGAATGCTTGGGGACAAAGGACACAAATTTCTAGAGATTGCAAGGCCTCCACAGGATGCAACCATAGAAAATTTTAGTATGAATGATTACTCTATCTCTAGGGTTGAGCTAGGCGAAATAACTCATGAAAGTGAAAAGACTAACATGCAGTCAACAATGGATATTCTAATTTAGAAGTTTGACAAAGAAAAAGAGATGAAGGATCATTACAAAGCAATGGTAGAACAATTGACTGCAGTGGTGAGGAAAATTACTTTGAATTTAGAATCAGTGACTCCTGAGGCTGTTTCTGTAGAAGATCCTATCATTCAGAAAGATGAAAAGACTCATCTTAAGGGAAGAGTACTTGAAGAATATTTGGAAAGGATGCGCACACAAGGAATTTCTCTTCTTATAGAGCTAGCTGAGAAAATAGACAAAATGGAGAAAATAAGGGCAGAACTTGATGAATTGATTGATGTTGTTTCTTAGGATATTGAGCGTCTAGAACAGAATCATGATAAGTGGGTAGAGATGAGGAAGCTGAAAATAAGCGCTCTAATATCAATTTGTGTCATTCCAAATAGGGATTCATATACTAAGACCAAAGAGGCATTGACATATTGGAGCCATGTGCTGAAAGATCTTATCAATGACCTAGAGACTCCAAGGAAACTAAGTGATCAAAGTAATGTTAGTCTCTTGCACAAGTTGGAGGAGTTACCATGCAATCTAGTGTCACATGATAATTGATTTCTTTCTATAGAAGAGATGATCCAGGAATTTGAAAATATGTTTCAGAAAGAGTTCGAGGACAAAACATTTTCAGTGGCCTCCGTGGATAATATTCTTGATAATCAGTTAAATTTGGATAATCTGAAGGCCAAGTTAACTAATGCAAAATCAATTACCATGGTCAGAGATGCAATAGTTAGAGCCCGGATGATTTTCAAGAACACAATTAGTCCGGACAGTCTTGGGATGCAAGTAGTGTTCACCATGTATGATTGCCACATGAAGAAAGAAGGCAATGCAAGTTGAAACAGCTTTTCCATTACTTAGTTTATTTTCTACTTTTCAGATGTACTTTTGAAATAATTTTGGACATATTTACATGTACTTTTCTCATATGTAATTACATGTAAAAACATAGGAAGTCCCAAATAAAAAAGGACTCTGTTGAATCAGTCAGTTAGTTTTTCTTTTCCTATTTTTTCTCTCAGTTCCCCTTATAAATAAAGAGGACCTCCATTGTAATTATCATCTTTTAGTTATTACAATGAAACTTTGCCAAATTGAAGAGCATTTTGAGACTTTGTGTTCAAATTGTAAATCATATTTTATCAAGTGAATAGAAAAGAAAGAAATTGTTCAATCTTTGCATCAAAATAACTTGTGGTGTATTAGAAATTGTTCTTATGTCCTTTTCCTTATACTATCTTATCTACTTGATCAAATTGTAGTGTGAGTGTGAATAATCTAGGAGATATTCTAAAGCTGATTTTGGAGACTTTGTGCTACAACAATTATCTTTAGTTTGTGATTTTATGTTTTGAAGTAAAATATACTAGAAAGACTTTGAACTACTATTATCTTTTGTGATCATATATTTTGTCGTAGTATTCGGTGAAGACTTTGATCTGCACCTTGTCCTACTTGATTCCAAATTGTAAATCAGCAAAAGGAGCAACGATGGACTTTGTGCTCTCATGGGTTTCTTGGTTATTCAAATTTGTATTGTGAAAGTGCTCTTTTATATTGTAAACATCATTTCTGAAAAAAGAGAAATGGATGATATGGTATCACCCTGAAGTTAGTATTTAGTGTAAATAAGTCTGTGATAGTTAATAGGGAACCTCCCCTTGATGAGAGGAGAGATTTATCTCATTACACTATGGTTGATATAACCATTTTGTCTTTAGTTAGTTGAATACAAAATATTCACCCAACAGACAATACAGTACGGACTTGTGTAATAGCAAGGAAAACAATAAAAAGATTAAAAAACTCAGAAAAAGCAGGGCAGTCACAATATTCTCCTTATTCTCTCCATTCAAACTTCATAAGTCTACAATGCTCAACATGTCAGAGGTCTCCTCATGAATTTCCTTATTTACAATCCTTCCCAATTGTGGGAAAGGCTAAAAATAGCCTAGAACTGTCAGTTTTTTCATAAAAAAGATTATTTTCTAAAGATAGATTGTCACAACATAGATGACTGCAGACTCACTAAAGGTAATTGCCTATTCTAGGCCTCCACACTACATGAGCATGCCTATTGAAGGCTTTGTTACATTTTTAAAACTCCATTTTACCTTTAACAACCAAAAATTATAAAAATTTGACTAAATGATTATTCTAGGTGCATTGAACCATACACCCTAACTTGTAACTTTTCCAAGTCCCTTGGAAAGAATCTTGCAAATTATCCTTCATTGCTTGCCTCTGACCTTCTTGTTTGTCTTCTTCAATTTCATCTTGCCTTGATCCTTCACTATATTTGTTATCTCTGCTCTTGTCCTTCCTTGAAGTTTGTTTCACTCTGTCATAGAGTACTCTGTCACCAAATTCTGCTACCTTACTCTCCTTTGCCTCTATTTTCAGCACTTCCTTCTCAACTCCTCACACCACTATCTCATACTCTTCTTGTGTCCATTCTTTCCACTATCATTACCCTTCTCAACCTTTGTTAGGCCTGCAACTAGTTGATTCACTGTCCTTGGAACCTTGTAGACTGCTGCATCAACTTTACTTGACTCTCTCTTTATAGGACACTTGACTATCCCAACCATGATTACTTCATGCATTTCTTACTTTTCCACAAGCTCTTCACTCTTGCATTTCACATTCTCACTCACCTCCTTCTTCCACATGAAGACATTCCTCTTCACAACTGGCTACAACTCATCTTCACACTTGCTCTTTATTGTCTTAATAGTTTTATGCCTTGAAAAGGTTGCACACTCCTTGTTTTCACTCTCTTCAAACATCATTGTCTCCTTCTTGCCAAACATAATCATCTTTTCTGTCCTTGACTGCTCCTCTAATGGTAGTAGTACAAAAGTCTTCTCATCCTTCTTAATAGTGAAGGTATTGGCTCATCCATCATAAACTGCAAACCTATCAAATTACGAGGGTCTTCCAAGTATCACATGACAACAATCCATGGGTAGGACGTCACAAAGTACCCTATCCTCATATGCTCCAATCTTGAACTCTACTAATTCTTTCTCACTCGCTAAAATGGACTGATGATCACTCACCCAAGAAACTTTGTAGGGTATTTCCCTAGGTACTCTCTTCAATTTCAATTTGTCTACCATCTCACTTGACACCATATTATCAATACAACCAGAATCTACTACTACTTTACATACCTTGTCCTTTCTCTTGCAAGTTTTCTTAAACAATGCTCTCCTCTGAATCAACTCCTTCTCCCTGGAGGTCTTCAGTAGTGCTCTCTCTCTCAGCATCAATGCTTCTCCTGCCTCAGCAACACACTTTGTGGAACTAGAACCACATTCTTCTTCTTCTTGGACTAATTGAGTCCTCTCACTCTTCCTTTCACCATCACTTGAAAACTTTTGCTTCTCAGGACACTTATATGTTGGGTGCCCAAACTCTTGACAATTGTAACACTTACCTATAAAGGTATTTGTACTCCTTCCACCACCGAATCTACCTCTAGAACCTCTACCTCTAAAATTTGCACTTTGCCCTTGTGCCTTGTTCATCTCTTCTCGACTCTCATTAACTTGCTTTGTGTTTTGAAAGGATCCTCTACCTCTAGAGGTATTGCCTCTACCTCTGGTTGTCTTGTCTTTTCTTCTCTTTAGCTTCTCTTCCACTCTAACTGCCATCTGATAACAGTCTTCAAAAGTCCTTGGATTTGCCAACACTAGTTCATCCTGCATGTTAAACCTCAAACCACCAATATACCTAGCAACTTTTTGCACTTCACTTTCATTTTGACCAGACCTTATACTCAATTTATAAAACTCTTCAGTGTAAGACTTAACATCCATTTCCTTTTGCCTTAAACCTTGAAGCTTCTTAAACATTTGAACTTCATAATCTTTAGGCAAGAACTTACCTTTGATTTTTGCTACCATCTTGTCCCATGAAACAATCTTTGCCTTTCCTTGCTTTCTCCTCTCTATTTGCTGATAATCCCACCATAACAAAGCATGACCTGTCGGCTTGGTCTTTGCAATCTTCACTTTCTGATCGTTAGGAACTTCTTCACACTCAAAGTGGTTGTCTAATGCTACAATCCAATCTAGCAACTCTTCATCATTCAAGCTTCCTCCAAACTTTGGCACATTTATCTTTATCTTGTGCTTGTCTTCTTTTACTTCCCTCAACAACTTTACCATCCTCTAATCCTTAGGGTCCAACTCTTCTTCCACATCTTCATACTCAGCTTCCTCTTCTTCCTTAGACTCATTGTCATCACCTAGATCCACTCCTCTTCTCTAATTTTGTTCTAGGGTAGCCATTCTTTCTTTTAGCTCCCTCAACTCTCTAGCATGTTTCTCCTTTAGCTCATTCATCTCTTGAGCCATGTTTCTCACTCTTGGAGGCATCATGACAAACTGCCTCTTAACACTTCTCAATCACAACCAATCAACTAACTATGTTCTTATACCAATTTGATGTAGAGCTAACACCACAATACCACTAAGGGCCAAACTAACTTCACAGTAGGAAAAGGATATAGGGGATGGCAGGGCAAACAAGTCTCTTAGGCCCTAGTGGACCAAGATGCAACACTTGACTTTAAACAAGACATGACTGTCCACTCATTCTCCATGGTTTCACAATTACACAATAACCCCATTTTTAGGTTCATATACATAGGAACCTTTCCAAACTTTCTAGGGACCCTAGAACTTCTAGGTTTGACTATCCCAAGCTCACAAAACCACCAAAATGCTCAGGGGGTACCTCCTTGTACCACTTCCTTCACAACTATCCTAACTTCCTTGTAGTCCTTAGAAAAGGACTATCATGCAATAACTTTATATGTAGACCTCCTAACTAGACTATCATAGGCTTTTTGGATACCCATTAGCTTTTTATTTAACATACTCAACACACACTATAGGTTGTTTTGGAACACAACACTCTAAACTTGACTGTATCAATTTTAAAAGAGGCCTAATTTGGTCAGTTTTGCAAAGGAAGTACACACAAACACAAAACAAAACTTCTCACTCCTGTTCCAGAGGATCCATTATGATGCAAATAGACTAATTTCAAAGGTTTTATGGGTCTATGGCCTTTTAACTTCATTCAATGACCAAATCTTCACTCCAACTAGGCTAGTTTGCCAAATTCATGTCACAAAGAGGCTCAATGGCTCAAATCTTCACCTTAAACTTGTCCTCTTATTGTGCACACAAAACCCATTAGAAAAGACACCATCTTAAACTTGCTCCACCCATTTTGGGGTTCTAACACAATAAGTTTTGATAGGAAATCAAAAACCTCTCTAAAACCCTTAAAACAAGAACTTTCACAAAACAATGATTTAAAATGATTAAACCACCATTAAAACTTCTGCAACTTGACTCAAATGAAGACTAAGAACATCTACTACATCATTTTGATCATCTCTATCCATGACTATGCAGTAGGATTGAGTACAGTATAGGGGAACAATAACAAAATAGTGATAAAATTGGGAAAACAAAGCAGTAGCAAGAAAAGATTGATAAAATCCTTCAATGTTGATGAAACCTGTCCAAACTTATTGCAAATCAAAGGTGACACCATGTACTTCAACATTCTATGCCATTTGGAACTTGATAGTATAGTACGGACTTGTGTAACAACAAGGAAAACAACAAAAGGCTAAAAAAAAACTCAGAAAAAGCAGGGTAGTCATAGTATTCTCCTTATTATCTCTATTCAAACTTCATAAGTCTACAATTCTCAACATGTCAGAGGTCTCCTCATGAATTTCCTTATTTACAATCCTTCTCAATCATGGGAAAAGGCTAAAAATAGCCTAGATCTGTCAGTTTTTTTCATAAAAAGACTGTTTTCTAAAGATAGACTGTCACAACATAAATGACTGCAGACTCACTAAAGGTAATTGCCTATTCTAGGCCTCCACACTACATGATCATGCCTATTGAAGGCTTTATTATATTTTTAAAACTCCATTTTACCTTTAACAACCAAAAATTACAAAAAATTGACTAAATGATTATTCTAGGTGCACTACACCATTAGGTTTAGGGTATACGATTTAGGGGTTAGGGTTTAGGGTTTAGAGAGAGGACTAATAGGGATATATAGAGGATATTGATGGGAGAGATAGGGAGATAGAGAGTGAGGGACAGGGCCAGAGACATAGGGAGAGAGATTAAGAGGTAGAGGGATGATAGAGATAGCGAGATAGGGGAGAGATAGGGAGATAGAGGTTTAGGGTTGCTTGGGTTTAGGGTATATGGGTTAGGGGTTAAGGTTTATGGTGCAGGAGCACCTACCTGACAGCTGGTCTTGATAAGGCAGTTAGTAGTTTAGGTCTTGTTTAAGTTTCCAAGAAGGTCTGATAGACCAAATGCATGTAATAAGGTCATGCTGATCATGATAAGATCATGCTGACCAGGCTTTTGCTATTTTTAGTTAGTTGGTTATAACAGTTGTCATGATGTATGTTCGGTTGGATCTCCCAGCCGCTTGGAGAGTTCCCAGCCGCTTGGAGTCGGGTCGGTAGTACTCGTAGGGAAATCTTTATAAGCATGAGATCGGATGATTGTAGATATCATCGATCGAGCTAGGATTGCAGAGAGTGAGACTGAGAGAGAGATTGATCATTGTATTGCATCTTTGAAATCAATAAAGATCCTGTTTTCAGTTTCCTGTTTGATCCCCTTTGTAATCGATTTGCTGGTTTGGGTGGCTTCATGGATGTACTGATCCATTCCACCGGTTGACTCATCTGATCGGTGGAATGGTAATGTACAGTAGAGTAGGAGGTAGTTTGTTTTCTGTTTGCATGCAGGTGTGCAGGATCGCGGCTGAAAGATGTTGAAGACCCTAGCATGGGCATGTGCTAGGTCGAGCTGATAAGTTCGAGTTGGAAGATCACCCTGAGGTTGGATCGGGTCATCCCTGGAGGATCGGTGAAGTAAAATTTCGCTAAGGCTGGAAATCGGCGAAAACGGCATCATCAGGATATTTCTGCAAATATCCTGCAGACAGTTCGAATATCGTCATCCGGATAAGTGAAGGAGAGCATGATGCTTTCGAGTGCATGAAGTGCAAGTGTGTCGGGGTGATCATCATCTGGAGGAGCCGAGGAGGAACGTATCGGCATCAGGATCATCATATCGGGAGTGCCAAACATCCGCGTATCGCGAGTAGATGCGGGAGAGAAAGTTGGGTTTTTTTTGACTAAGTGTTGAAGAGGTCATCAGGATATTGGGTGACGTCATCGTCATCAGGATATGACGTCATCGTCATCAGGATATTGAGATATCCCCTTATGCGAGTTTATCCTGCCGTCGTTAAGTGCTAAGGTATCGGCGGAAGTCCGTGGCAGAAGGTTGTATTAGCATCATCAGGAGGTTTCGAGAGAACCGGATAAAGTAGATCATGATGCTATTGCTTGTATCGTCGGGTAGCGGAGCATCGAAGGTAAGCTGCTGAAGGTGATCGTCATCAGGATATTTGGAGCAACCGGATATTTGGATATCCTGCTGACGAAGGTAGTGTCGGAGATCATGATGATGCCGATAGTGTTTGGAGCCCGATGAACAGTGCAACCGGAGGATGTTTGCGCCCGCTGAATATCATGATGATGATAGGCGACTGGCGGAGGAGGTGAACAGTAGTCGGCAGGAGGATGATTGTGATCGTCCGAAATATGATGATGCTGACTGTGTAACGCGAAACATGATGATGCTGTTGGTGGTTTTAGGAAATATGATGATGATGGCGAAGATGATGATGATGAGGTTGGTCTGCAGACATTCATGCTATATGCGAAGGTTATAGTGTGGATGCCTCTGCATCATAGTGGTATCAGAGCTCAGCAAAAGGTCTGGGCTGTTGTGTGTTGATTCTGTCACCGAAAGGGCAGAGGTAGAGGTAGAGTTGAATTGTGTGTAGATTGTGAGGTTGACAAAATGCCTCCAAAAGGTAGTGGTACTGCAAGGGAATTGCAGGAGATGAAGGAGAAACATGCTAGAGAGATGAGGAAGATGAAGGAGCTTGCTGAAGCACTTCAAGCCAGGCTGACAGCCCTGGAAAAGAACAAAAAGAGGGAAGTGGAAGACAGTGAGTCTGAAGAAGAAGAAGATACTGTAGAAGAGTATGAAGAGGTAGCTGAAGATCTGGATGCTGAAGACCAGAGATTGGCAAAACTGTTAAAGGCAGTGCAGAGTGAAAAACCTAAGGTAAAGGTTGATGTTACCAAGTATACTGGAAGCTTGAATGAAGATGAATTGTTGGATTGGATTGCTGCACTTGATAATCACTTTGAGTGTGAAGATGTTGCTGAGGATTAGAAAGTAAAGATTGCAAAGACCAAGTTAGGAGGTCATGCTTTGGTATGGTGGGATTATGTACAATCTGAGAGAAGGAAACAAGGGAAGTCAAAGATCACTTCATGGGATAAGATGGTAGCAAGGATCAAGGGTAAATTCTTGCCAAGGGATTATGAAATCCAGATGTTTAAGAAGCTGCAATTTTTAAAGCAGAAAGACAGGGATGTGAAAGCATATACTGAGGAATTTTATCTATTAAGTATGAGATCTGGTCATCATGAGAATGAGGTAGAAAAGGTGGCTAGGTACTTGGCTGGTTTGAGATTTAACATACAGGATGAGTTAGTGTTAGCTAACCCTAAGAATGTGGAGGATTGTTATCAAATGGCAATCAGGATTGAAGAAAAGATGAATAGAGGACATGATAAGTCCATGAGAGGAAGAGGAAACCATAGGGGAAGAGGAACAGCCCCTGCACAAAAGCAAACCATTGAGGGTCAAGAAGACACTGGTAAAGGACAAGGACAGTCTGATTTCAGAGGTGGATGGAAAGGTAATAGAGGAAGATTTGGAGGTGGTAGAGGTTCTACTACATTTTCAGGAAAGTGTTACACCTGTGGAGAGTTTGGTCATCCATCTTTCAAATGTCCAGAAAACAAAGGTTCATCATCCAGAAATGATAGAACTAGTGACAAGAGAGTACAACTGGTACAAGAAGAGAAAGTAGAAGAAAGTGCACAGAGTTCAAACAAAGGTCCTGAGAATTTTGGATATCTAGAGAGTGGAGAATCATTGATGCTAAGGAGAACTAGTTTGCAGGCATCAAAGGATCTGATGCAAAGAAGAGCTCTTTTCAAAACCACATGCAAGAGCAAAGGTAAGGTATGTAAGGTTGTCATTGATACTGGTTCAACAGACAACATGGTATCTCAGGAAATGGTGGATAAACTGAAGTTGGAAAGGATTCCACATCCACACCCTTACAAGACATCTTGGGTGAGTGATAGTCAATCACTTTTTGTCTCTGAACAGGCATATGTGGATTTCTAGATTGGACCATATCAGGATAGAATTTTGTGTGACATATTGCCTATGGAATGTTGTCACCTACTGTTGGGTAGACCATGGCAATTTGACAGAAGAGTACTGTATGATGGGTATGCTAATACCTACACCATCAAGAAGGATGGGAAGATCATTAAGTTGATGCCATTGCAGGCAAAAGCTGCAGTACAGAAGGCAGCTCAAATCATTTTAATGGGAAAGAAGGAGTATGTGCAGATGCCTAGAGGAGCAGGCATAAAGGCAGTTCAGGATACTGCAGGGAAAGGAGTTGTTACAGACAACAAGCTGAAGAAAGTTTCAGTTGTGACTGACAGAGGTCAGCAACAGGTTCAGAGACAGGATGGTAAACAGCAACCAGTTCAGAAGAATGACAAGGATGTTGTCATAGTTGGGACTATTGCTTGTCCTATAAAGATTGACAGGAAGATACAGTTGAACATTTCAGCAGTTCAAGAAGCAGTTCAGACAGAGGTTCTGGTCAGACAATCTGATAAACACAGGGTATGTGAGAGAAAGGCCTACATCAACAGGCATGAGGATTTACTTGCCAGAAAGCAAGTTACAGTTCAGAAGTCTTGGAGCAGCCAAGAGACAGCAGCAGACAAAGCTGGAGCAGGTCAGACTATTGACAAAGCAAAGTGTAAAGGTGGAGGACTTCCACATGCTAAACTCATGGGACATGAGTTCTTTTCTTTTGGGGAGTATGGTGCAGGAGCACCTACCTGACAGCTAGTCTTGATAAGGCAGTTAGTAGTTTAGGTCTTGTTTAAGTTTCCAAGAAGGTCTGATAGACCAAATGCATGTAATAAGGTCATGCTGATCATGATAAGATCATGCTGACCAGGCTTTTGCTATTTTTAGTTAGTTGGTTATAACAGCTATCATGATGTATGTTCGGTTGGATCTCCCAGCCGCTTGGAGAGTTCCCAGCCGCTTGGAGTCGGGTCGGTAGTACTCGTAGGGAAATCTTTATAAGCATGAGATCGGATGATTGTAGATATCATCGATCGAGCTAGGATTGCAGAGAGTGAGACTGAGAGAGAGATTGATCATTGTATTGCATCTTTGAAATCAATAAAGATCCTATTTTCGGTTTCCTGTTTGATCCCCTTTGTAATCAATTTGCTGGTTTGGGTGGCTTCATGGATGTACTGATCCATTCCACCGGTTGACTCATCTGATCGGTGGAATGGTCATGTACAGTAGAGTAGGAGGTAGTTTGTTTTCTGTTTGCATGCAGGTGTGCAGGATCGCGGCTGAAAGATGTTGAAGACCCTAGCATGGGCATGTGCTAGGTCAAGCTGATAAGTTCGAGTTGGAAGATCACCCTGAGGTTGGATCGGGTCATCCCTGGAGGATCGGCGAAGTAAAATTTCGCTAAGGCTGGAAATCAGCGAAAACGGCATCATCAGGATATTTCTGCAAATATCCTGCAGACAGTTCGGATATCGTCATCCGGATAAGTGAAGGAGAGCATGATGCTTTCGAGTGCATGAAGTGCAAGTGTGTCAGGGTGATCATCATCTGGAGGAGCCGAGGAGGAACGTATCGGCATCAGGATCATCATATCGGGAGTGCCAAACATCCGCGTATCGCGAGTAGATGCGAGAGAGAAAGTTGGGTTTTTTTTGACTAAGTGTTGAAGAGGTCATCAGGATATTGGGTGACGTCATCGTCATCAGGCTATGACATCATCGTCATCAGGATATTGAGATATCCCCTTATGCGAGTTTATCCTGCCGTCGTTAAGTGCTAAGGTATCGGCGGAAGTCCGTGGCAGAAGGTTGTATTAGCATCATCAGGAGGTTTCGAGAGAACCGGATAAAGTAGATCATGATGCTGTTGCTTGTATCGTCGGGTAGCGGAGCATCGAAGGTAAGCTGCTGAAGGTGATCGTCATCAGGATATGTGGAGCAACTGGATATTTGGATATCCTGCTGACGAAGGTAGTGTCGGAGATCATGATGATGCCGATAGTGTTTGGAGCCCGATGAACAGTGCAACCGGAGGATGTTTGCGCCCGCTGAATATCATGATGATGATAGGCGACTGGCGGAGGAGGTGAACAGTAGTCGGCAGGAGGATGATTGTGATCGTCCAAAATATGATGATGCTGACTGTGTAATGCGAAACATGATGATGCTGTTGGTGGTTTTAGGAAATATGATGATGATGGCGAAGATGATGATGATGAGGTTGGTCTACAGACATTCATGCTATATGCGAAGGTTATAGTGTGGATGCCTCTGCATCAGTTTAGGGGCATTATTTAGGGTCTAGGGTTTATGGTTTTAGTTGTTAAGGTTTAGAGGTATAAGGTTTAGGGTATGGAGAGAGAGGATTGATTGGGAGATATAGAGGAGACCAAGGGGAGAGATAGGGAGATAGAGACTGAAGGACATGGCTAGAGACATAGGAAGAGAGATTGAGAGTTAGAGGGATGATAGAGATAGAGAGATAGATGTTTAGGGTTGCTTGGGTTTAGGGTTTAGGGGTTAGGAGTTAGAGTTTAGGGTCATTATTTAGGGTTTAGAGGTTTAGGGTTACATGTCAAAAGTAACCTCTCTCTCTCTCTAAGCCCTAAATAATGCCCCTAAACACTAACCCCTAACTCCTAAACCCTAAACCTGAGGAATGCTAAACCTCTATCTCCCTATCTCTCCCTTATCTCCCTATCTCTATCATCCCTCTACCTCTCAATCTCTCTCCCTATCTCTCTAGACATCTCACTCACTTTCTATCTCCCTATTTCTCCCATCTATCTCCCTATCTCTCCCCTCTATCTCTCCCTCTCCCTTATCGATGAAGGAAAAGGAAACAAGAAAACTAGGACTCTCTCTCTCTCTTTGTATTTTCCTATCTCTCCCCTCTCTCTCCCCTCCATCTCCCCCTCTCTCCCTCTTCCTCCCTCTCCCTCTCCCTTATTGACAAAGAAAATGGAAACAAGAAAACTAGGACATGCAAAGAGGGATGAGGATATAAATTAGGATGATGAAATGGAAACAAGATAAAATGAAAGTTGATTAGATGAGAAGAATGATGAGAGGATAGGTGGAAAATAGTAAAATAGGGGAAATTGGTTGGATCTAAAGGGAAATTAGAAAGGAAAAGGAAGAGTAGGAGGTAGATAGGTGAGAGAGAGAGTTTAGGGTTTAGGCATTAGGGGTCAGGGTTTAGGGGCATTATTTAGGGTTTATGAGTTTAGGGTTGCTCAAGTTTAGGGTTTAGGGGTTTATGGTTGCTCAGGTTTAGGGTTTAGGGTTTAGGGGTTAGGGTTTAGGGTTTAGAAAGAGAAAGAGAGAGGGGACCAATAGAGATTGAGAGATATAGAGGAGACAAAGCGGAGAGATAGGGAGATAGAGAGTGAGGGACATGTCTAGAGACACAGGGGGAGAGATTGAGAGGTAAAGGGATGATAGAGATAGGAAGATAGGGGAGAGATATGGAGATATAGGTTTAGGGTTTCTTGGGTTTAGGGTTTAGGGGTTCAAGGGTTTTAGGGGTTTAGGGTTAGGGGTTAGGGTTTAGGGGCATTATTGAGGGTTTATGGTTTAGGGGTTAGGTGTTAAGGTTTAAAGGTTTAGGGTGTAGGAGAGAGAGAGAGAGAGAGAGAGAGAGAGAGAGAGAGAGAGAGAGAGAGAGAGAGAGAGAGAGAGAGAGAGAGAGAGGTGTTAGGGTTTATGAATTTAGGGTTGCTCAAGTTTAGGGTTTAGGGTTTATGGATTAGGGGTTGGGGTTTAGGGGAATTATTTAGGGTTTAGGGTTTCTCAGGTTTAGGGTTGCATGTCAAAAACAATCTCTCTCTCTAGCCCCTAAACCCTAAATAATGCCCCTAATCCCTAACCTGTAACCCCTAAACCTCTATCTCCCTATCTCTCCCTTGTCTCCCTCTCTCTATCATCCCTCTACCTCTCAATCTCTCTCCCTATCTCTCTGGACATCTCACTCACTCTCTATCTCCCTATCTCTCCTCTCTATCTCTCCCAATCTGTCTCCTCTCTCTGTCTCTACCTATATACCTCTCCCTATCTCTTAACTCTCTCTCCCCTATCATTCCTCTATCTCCTTATCTCTCCCCATTATCTCTCCCTCTCCCCTCTAGTTTTCTTGTTTCCATTTCCTTCATCGATAAGGGAGAGGGAGAGATAGAGGGGAGAGATAGGGAGATAGAAGAATGATAGGGGAAAGAGAGATAAGAGATAGGGGAGATAGATAGGTAGAGAGAGAGGAGACATATAGGGAGAGATAGATGAGACATAGGGGAGAGATAGGGAGATAGAGAGTGAGTGAGATGTCCAAAGAGATAGGGAGAGAGATTTAGAGGTTGAGGGATGATAGAGATGGGGAGATAGAGGTTTAGGGTTTCATGGTTTTAGGGTTCAAGTGTTTAGGGTTTAGGGGTTTAGGGTTGCATGTCAAAAGTACACACACACACTCTCTCTCTATCTCTCAAAAACCCTAAACCCTAACCCCTAACCCTTAAACCCTAAACCTGAGCAACCTTAAACCTCTATCTCTCTATCTCGCCCTTATCTCCCTCTCTCTATCATCCCTCTACCTCTCAATCTCTTTGGACATCTTGCTCACTCTCTCTCTCTATCTCTCATCAATGAAGGAAATGTAAACAAGAAAACTAGGAATCTCTCTCTATCTCTCTTACTCCCTATCTCTCCCCTCCATCTCCCTCTCCCTTATCAACAAAGAAAATGGAAATAAGAAAACTAGGACATGCAAAGAGGGATGAGGATATAAATTGAAAGGATGAAATAGAAACAAGATAAAATTAAAGTTGATTAGATAGGAAGAATGATGAGAGGAGAGGTGGAAAATAGTAAAATAAGGAAAAATTAGTGGGATCTAAAGGGAAATTGGAAAGGAAAAGGAAAACTAGGAGGTAGATAGGTGAGAGAGAGAGAGAGGGTAGTAGGTAAAGAGGGGAGGCAGAGAGAGATGTTTTAGTTCACCATAATGAGAGAGAGAGAGAGAGAGAGAGAGAGAGAGAGAGAGAGATGTTTCAGTTCACCATAATGTGAGCACATTATAACGTGCTTGCGTTATGTGTGTATAATGAAAAATTTGGATAAAATTGAAAAGAATAAAAGAATATGAAATGCATTACCTCATCCAAATCTTCAATACCTCATATAGATAGATGCAAGATAGATTGATTGAGTGATTTGATATGTTGGTTGCTCAATTCCGCAGCATAACATTAGCATAGGATGATTGATGAAAGAATAATAGATAATAGATGATGGATGAATGATGCAAAGGTTCTAATGTTATTTCAACAGCATAAGGATACTCCAACTCAAATGCATCCTAATGGCTTGGGAGAGGGTTGATTTATAGGAAAGGCTTAGTTCAAATGGATGGTCGAGATTAAAAGGCTAAA
The DNA here is from genome assembly GCA_027924645.1 of Cunninghamia lanceolata. Taxonomy (NCBI): domain Eukaryota; kingdom Viridiplantae; phylum Streptophyta; class Pinopsida; order Cupressales; family Cupressaceae; genus Cunninghamia; species Cunninghamia lanceolata. The sequence continues at coordinate 128,382 of BSBN01000714.1, forward strand.
TTATTGGTGTGGATGGCTAGGATTGATTAGTTATTCCCACTCTTCAAGGAAGTTGTAGTCATGTGACAAGTGGAGGGAGGAGAATAGGGCTCATGTGTGACCATGTACATAAAAAGTACTACATGTGAAAGATATTAAATAAAAGATGTAGTACCACACATGTTTCAAATAAGAGATGCACACATGTCATCTTGTGATAAAAGATGAAGATAAGTGATAAGAGAAATTAATTAAATAAATAAAATTTATTTAATTAATTGGAAAGTGGGATTATGAAGGGATTTTAATTAAATAAATAAAATTTATTTAATTAATTGGCTAATAGATAAATGGGATTAAAAGTGGGATTTAGAGTGGGTTTAGGACAAAATGCTACATGATGTCTAGATAATGTTTTTGACTAGGTGTTGCAAGACATGGACAAATTTGGGTGTCTACATTTTGCTCCTCTTTGATACAATGTTCGTTAGAATGTTGTGCCAAAAAAGATAGGATGGTTCGCTTGATAATGAAGATTATGCCCCAGTGTAACTAACAAATGATGGCCCCTCAAGAGGTAAGCCAGGCTAACCAGGAAGGGTTGGGTTGGCTCGTGATAAGATGAAAGGCTAGAAACAAGGTTGAAAGAAATGATTGATCTTGGTTGAGGACTATATAGGATTAGGATGGAATGGATAAATAATATGACAATTTTTAAAGTAATTGCTCAAAAGTAGAGAAATCTAATCCTTATGTTTGATATAGCATATGGATATTATGCACCGAGGTATAGAAGACCAAGGTGTCAAGGTATCCAATGCATAACTAGCATACTACAATCTTGTCTAGACGTATGAGGTCGAGATGTTGAACCAGCATACACAAGATATGAATAACACCTAGTGTTCTGAGATGGACTTTGATTCTACAAGCAAAGGTTTAGGCTTATCCCCACTACACATAATGACACCTTGCTGGTTATATGTATGGAGCTAGTCTTAGCATAGAATAGTCTCAATGCATAAGAGACTGTTTAGCTTCTCAGATGCAAAAGATATTGATATGCAAGATGCTAATCCAAACATGTAAAAGATACCAATATGCATAGGAAGAGAGTAAGATCATCCCACAGTCACAGCATACGAAAGCAATATGACCATGCCCCATTCCATACTTCATCGCAACATACCAAAATATCATAGATCAAGGCAGTCTTGATTATGCATAAGAAAGGGACAAAAGATAAATCAAAAGATAAAATAAAAGATACTGCCATCATGTTCTCTTTCCAAATTTAAGTGCTCTTGGATGGATTAACCTGGCGCCTTGTTGAGAGGAAATTTGTATCTTGTTAAAGGCTAAAGATGTTAATAAAATGCTACAGTAAATGTTGGCTTAAGGCATGCAGACAAATAGCTTCTGGCTTATCCCTGATTTGTTAAAGTGCTTGAGCTTTCTCTGATATGCATAGTCTACTTCTTGCTTGAGTTGGTCAAAGAGAAGAAGATAGAAGATGAAAGAAGATGAAAGGGGGTGGTGTTGATAACTGAGAGGGGGGGTGAATCAGTTATCCTAATTATTTCCCTTTTTGAACTTTCTTATTAATTGATGCAGCATTGAATCAAACACTAAAACATTAACATGAAATAAGAAACACATAACACAATATTTTTGACGTGGAAACCCTATTAAGGGAGAAAACCACAGGGTGATTAACCCAAAATTATTCTCTGTTAGAAGAATAGGAGATTACAAAAAATGGTACTTGCCAATTAGGGCTCACTGCGCGAGCACACTGCTCACAAGAGGCCCACTGCCTACAAGAAGACACACTGTCTACAAAGTGATAAGAATCACAGTCTTGAACTGATTGGAAGCATCTACATATGCTGGAGTTCAGTTCCGGTTAGGCTCAGTATACTAATCTGCTGCACTTCATCTTTCCTCTGTTCTTTATTCTGCTATCTTTCACATACCGGATCCTTTTTGCTACTTCTACTCTGTTCTGGACTTATTCGCATATATCTTCTCACCATCACACTTCTTCACAACTAAATCCATCCTCTATATATATCCGCACAAGTAATTTCATCACCTTTCTAGTCGGCATCCGGAATAGTCTAGTTTCTTACAAACATTTGTTCTGTCGGCTGAATCCTTCCTCACCAAGCAATGCGGATCAAGCATATACTTGTAGATATCATTAATCATGTCGGCCAAACATGATTCATGCCTTCACAACCTCTATCATCAATAGTAACACATCCGGAAAGTAGTCTGATACTCTGTCAGTCAGTTCTTCCTCTGTTTTCACTGTCTCTCAGGAATCCGGTACTCAACTATTCATATCTTTCTCCTTGTCCATCACCGGAGGCTAAATCCTTGGAATATACCACTCAAGGTAGTCCTCTTGACTTCCCCAAATCCGCACTGCACCAAGACACTTCCTCTGAGAGATCCGGATCAATCTGTCAGACCTTGCCACATGCTCTGTTCTTGTTCACCGGACCACAACATTCTTTATTCTGACTTCCGGTAGAGACACATCATGACTTGCGGATATGTGGGATGACCTTTGTTGCCATCAATGACAACAATCATGACTCCATATAGTGTCTCTTGCCAACAATCTCCCCCTTTGGCATTGATGGCAACACTTAGTGAAAAATGACTAAGTGTTTTCACTATGCTCCCCCTTTGCTGATGCTCTGTCTTTATATACAATTTCCGGAACTCCCCCTTAGTTGGATTCCTCATTTTTCACTGCTCCTCACTCCCCCTTTGACATCAATGGCAAAGGGTGGGGTCCGCACACCAAAATTTTCAAAAATTTTCTATACATAGCCGCATATTTACATACTCACATATACTGAAGAATGTCTGCAAAGGATGTCTGCAGTTGAATCATTTCTGTAGCCCAACTTTGCTTCATTCTGTCCAAAATTGAAATGTGACCACTCAACAAAAATGCAAAAGCTTCTGCCCGCTTGAGGTCTGTCGGATCTTTTGTTTGGGCGGTGGTCTGAGCATCACTGATGGCCTCATGCATAGTTTCCAACTTAGGGATTATAATCCTTCTAAGTTCTCCCATCCGGTTAGTGATATTCTTCCTTTCCTTCTCAAGATTCTTTATTTCATTCAAGACTGCAATAGTCTGACATTCTTGATTTATTATGGAGGAAGAGAGAGGATCAAAACTTTGAGATAAGCTTTGTAGCTTATCTTGTTCCTCTTTTATTTTCTTATCAATTGCTGATGTTGCCTTTGACCAGGATATACAAAATTTGTAGATGTCACCGCCATCCTTAAGAGCATTCTCTAAGCTCTTTATTCCAATGCTTACAATCTTCCTATCTTTAGAGATTAATTCTAATATTTCTGAAAATCTCTTATCCAAAAATTCCTTCCGGACCTTTTCTTCAGCTGATTTTTCTAGAGAATCAAAATGTGTATCAACACTGCTGACTAAGGTTTTTAGATTACCGGAAGTGGAGGCTGTCGGATCTATCTGGATTGATGGCATAATCTTTACAAGTACTCCAGAAGTAGCCTCTATCAACTCACAGTCTTCCATATGAGACTTCAGGAGTTTTTCATTTGCCTTGGCATTTGCAAATGAAGCTATCTTCATTGTTTGTACCGGAGAGAGAGAGTCAAAGTCGAATGGGCCTTTTAGAAGCTCTGGTTCATCAATCTCTAAAGTTTCTTTGCTCAAAAATTGTTGAACAGTTTGTGCAGTGTCTCTTGCCGGAGACAGATGTTTCTTTTCTTCTGCAGTCTTGGAACTGTTAACCTCTTTGTCTTTCACCACTGCTTCCTTCTCCTGTAATTGCTCTTCTTCTTTGGATCCGGAGACTGTAGGGGAAACCGGAGGAGAGATGCTAGCTTGTTCATAGGCCACTTCTTCTGGAGCAGAGGGTCCCAAGTCCTCAGCTATTTCTGTACCTAAGTCCTCTACAACAGGAAGATTGAACCTTTTGAAGGCCTTCCGGAGGATCTCTTCTGTTTCTTGGGCCACTTTGTCAGTCTCACCAAGCATGAGTTGATTCATCCTGGCTTTACTTCTGAACTCATCTTTGCAGTCCTTGAAGATAATGTTCATTGTCTTGGGATCAATTTGAGGATATAGCTGAATAGCTATCTGCTCCCGGATCTCCAGATCTTTAGCATGAGCATTATTCTTTCTTACTTCCAATTCCTTTTCTAGGCTTTTAGGAATAAGAGATATGATCTCAATGAAAGCCTTATTATATATGTTAAGATATTTGACTGTGGCTTCCTGCAGAGTCTTTTGGTCAGCCTCACTGAAGTCATCATAAGATTCAGTCATTGGTTGAAGGTTTCCATCCACCGTGACCGACTTGATTACATTCTCTAGAGACAGAGTGGGCTTTTCAACAGATACCTCCGCCATTTCATCCTTGTCTTGGCCTGTGGAGGGTTTACCGGATCCTTTCTTCTTCTGTTTCTTTATTTCTTTTACTCCCTCATCTGACTCTGTTTCCTCTTCATCCTTTTGGCTTCCATAAGCCCTTGTGGCTTTTGTCTTGGATCTTTTACCGGATGCCTGGACTTCCGGTCTTGAACTTTTGGTTGTGGGAGGTGCAGATCTTTTTGATGATCTGGTCCGAGTGGGAGTTTCGACCAGAGCACTTTCTTTACTTTTCTCTTCTTCCTCAGCCTTCCTCCTCTTTTCCCAGCTGGCATCAAGTGCCTCTTTTGAGATGCCTAGGCCTTGAGCAATGTGCTCTACTTCTTTTCTCACCTTTCTTTTAATCTCAGGTTCCCTGAGTTCTACATGTATTTTTACACTCAGCTCCTCAAAGGTTCCAAACCTTTCTGCCTTAGGATCTTTAGGCTGACTTAGCATGTGTTGAACATGCAGCTCCACTATCTGTTCATCCACTTCATACCCCATGGGCATGATCCAGACAGTCCTTGGCTCCACTGCCTCCATTAGGCACTGATCAGTGTCAACCATAAAGCACACTGAGTCTTTGTATTTTTCAACAAGAGACTGGGGAATTCTCTCTCTTGCTTGCATCATGCTCTAAAAGTTTTTGAAGTATCCCCATAGAGCTGTATTTCTCGCTTTTGCATCCCCAAGTCCATGCAAATAGTCTCTTATCTGGACTGCAACAGGTTTGTCATTCTGCCATACCCATCCACTTGATCCGGGTAGCTCATTCATGAAGTAGAAGAATAGACATGCAATAAGAGTACCATACTTAAAGCAATTCTTCTTATCCTTCTTTGATTTTCTGTATATTTTCCATTAATTGGCTTAGCAGTAGTTCGCAGAGATCATATTCTGCATTCTTCCTTAGCATTTCATAGGCAGTGTATACTGCAGTTCTAGATACAGAATTCTCCCTGCTGGAGTGATAGATCTTGTATCCTATTATCATGGATGCATATTTGATATCCGGATTAGAAATATCTTCAATGGTCATTGCCCTCTTATCAAATTTTGATCCGGTGGCCTCAGTTACAATGTTGTTCTTGACAGATTTGAGGATAGGTATCCCTCCGGAAGAGTATAGACCAGTTACTGCTCTAATTGCCTCTTTTGTGATCTTGCAGGGTCTATCCAGCCATAGAAAGTTGTCATGCATTCTGCTCAGTACATACCAGACCCATTCATCTTCTTCAAAGCAGGGGAAATGAATAAATTGCTCAAATTGTTTCTTCTGGATATCCTTATACTTTGGTTTAAGCTCAAAAGCATTGTCTATCAGTTGCTTGTGATAGAGGTCTCTTAATTTGAATTCCCCAAATTCCTCAATGCTTGCATGTATGTAAACCCTAATGTCTTCAGTATGTAAAACTCCATGAGGAACACTAGAGAAGGCTCCTAGTGGATCTGCCTCCAATGATTTGTAAGGATGTTTCTTGAATGTGGGGCGAGGTCTATCAGAGATCTTAACTATATTTGGAGCAGCCATTCTTCAAAGATTTGTAGTGAGATAATGAAAAATGAAGAATACCTTATGCGCCTTCGGTTTGCACGGAGTGGTTGGATTGATTTCTTTATGCAATAACTTCGGCAGGAGATCCTTGGTGTGCTTGATGAACCTTGTTGCAGAGCTCCACTTTTCGCTTCTTCTTGAGTGCAAAATGACTTTTGAGAAATCCCTTAAATTGCTCCGCGAACCCTAATATCTGTCTGCAATAAATGCTTCACCTACATCATTCCGGTTTGCCTTGTCTGGATAGCTTGGAGTATCCCGGATTAGTCCTGATCTGTGGATATCATCTGGATCTTTCAATCATGAATAAATCGAGGTAACATATTACAAGAACATCCCAAACACTTTGTCCAATCCGCAGAACAAGATAGTGCACTTCCGGATCTCTCCGGACCTTTTTGTAATCCTTTATCATACCGGAGCATCTCCCTGAACAGATCTTACTTGATCGATCACAGCTTCTTCATAACTCCATGCGGACCTCTGAAAATTTGACTGAAGCATCTCAAGACTCATATCTGCAAACCCTTTAATCCGCATCTTGTGCCACATCCGGCACTACTTGTTTGGCTGGGGGAACATGATTTTCTTTGAGTCTCCCCCTGAGCCTGAGCTCACTTTTTAATTTCCGGAAGAAATATCAGCACCAGAGTCTGGTGCGGATCCAACCTCTGCATTCTCTGAACTTTTCTTCACCCAAATCTTGCTCATCTGATTCCTAACTTCATCCGCATTCATCTTTTGTTTACCCTTGTCTTGATTCTGATTATACACCGGACCTCTTTTGTCCTGATACTTGTTTCTGCAGACTTTAGCATTATGACCAGACCTATTGCAGATTTGGCAAATAACATTTCTTTGCATATTTGACTGATATCCTATTGATCTACATTGATTAGCCATATGACCTACTCTATTGCATGTGAAGCATCTACCTTTGAATGATTTGTTTACTTGCATAATTCTGCATTCATGGGATTTGTGTCCATACCTTTTGCAGTTGAAGCACTATCCAGAGAAGGATGAATTAATCTGATTCATTCTCATTCTGCACTGATTAGCTTTGTGACCAAAGTGGTTGCAGCTGTGGCAGTATCCATTGAAGGATGGATATCTTTGAGCATTTGGTTGTCTTACCGGAGGTCTTCTAGGCCTGCTCCTTGGATTTTCTGATCCAAGATTCTTCTGACCGGATCCGAAGCTTTCTCCTTTCTCATATCCCAAACCATACTTGTCATCTGTCCTCTTTTGACTTCCAAGAAGAACTTCAAGTTGAGCAGAACTTATCTTGAATTTCTCTTTATATTCATTTGCTGTTTGAAGGTCTCTTTTGAGAGAGGCAATTTGATCCTCAAGTTTTTCTTCATTATCTTTGGCATCTTCAAGATCAGATTCAAGATGTCTGATAATCCTGTCCATCTGGTGGCATTCTTCTGATTTTTCTTTAAGAGATTGTCTTAGATTGTCTTCAGCCTTTCTTTTTTCTTCAATCTCTTGAGTAAACTTTATAGTTCTTGATTCCATTTCATGTCTTAACATAATGACTTCTTTTGATAACTTTTCACATAACTTGGTTTGCTCAGTCAATTCTTCATTTGTATTGCTTTCTTCACTTTGTCTTGCCAACTGTTGGAGCAGCTCCTTTCTCTTTTTCATAGAGAGACTTAATTTGTCTTTTAATTCTCTCATGAATTCATCAGCCTGTTTGAGTCTTTCTTTTAATTCACTGACTTCAGAATTTGACTGTTCAAGATCCTCAAGAGCAGTCTTGAGTTGCTCCCTTAAACCATATGCATCCATTTGAAATCCCAGATCTTCCTCAAGCTGTTAGGCTCTATTAGGAGGAACTTAGCTCTGATACCAATTGTTGATAACTGAGAGGGGGGGTGAATCAGTTATCCTAATTATTTCCCTTTTTGAACTTTCTTATTAATTGATGCAGCATTGAATCAAACACTAAAACATTAACATGAAATAAGAAACACATAACACAGTATTTTTGACATGGAAACCCTGTTAAGGGAGAAAACCACGGGGTGATTAACCCAAAATTATTCTCTGTTAGAAGAATAGGAGATTACAAAAAATGGTACTTGCCAATTAGGGCTCACTGCCCGAGCACACTGCTCACAAGAGGCCCACTGCCTACAAGAAGACACACTGTCTACAAAGTGATAAGAATCACAGTCTTGAACTGATTGGAAGCATCTACATATGCTGGAGTTCAGTTCCGGTTAGGCTCAGTATACTGATCTGCTGCACTTCATCTTTCCTCTGTTCTTTATTCTGCTATCTTTCACATACCGAATCCTTTTTGCTACTTCTGCTCTGTTCTGGACTTATTCACATATATCTTCTCACCATCACACTTCTTCACAACTAAATCCATCCTCTATATATATCCGCACAAGTAATTTCATCACCTTTCTAGTCGGCATCCGGAATAGTCTAGTTTCTTACAAACATTTGTTCTATCGGCTGAATCCTTCCTCACCAAGCAATGCGGATCAAGCATATACTTGTAGATATCATTAATCATGTTGGCCAAACATGATTCATGCCTTCACAACCTCTATCATCAATAGTAACACATCCGGAAAGTAGTCTGATACTCTGTCAGTCAGTTCTTCCTCTGTTTTCACTGTCTCTCAGGAATCCGGTACTCAACTATTCATATCTTTCTCCTTGTCCATCACCGGAGGCTAAATCCTTGGAATATACCACTCAAGGTAGTCCTCTTGACTTCCCCAAATCCGCACTGCACCAAGACACTTCCTCTGAGAGATCCGGATCAATCTGTCAGACCTTGCCACATGCTCTGTTCTTGTTCACCGGACCACAACATTCTTTATTCTGACTTCCGGTAGAGACACATCATGACTTGCGGATATGTGGGATGACCTTTGTTGCCATCAATGACAACAATCATGACTCCATATAGTGTCTCTTGCCAATAGGTGGATCGTCTGTTCTTGCATACTGGATACTTCCTTCGTATTCCAAACTACCTACATACCCTATATCCACAGAATTAAAGCACATTATGATGGTGATGAGACATGATGAATATGTAGTTTTGGGCTTATTGATGATGCAAGTGATGAAAGATAGAAGAAAGGGAGATGATTGATTGAAAGATGATTATAAGAAAGATGAAAGATGGAATGATGAGAGGGGTCTATCGCCTATGCTTGAATCAGAGTGCTTCCTTCGCATCTCAGATTGCCTACATACCCTATATCCATGGGATCAAGGCTTTGAAAGATAGAAATGATATGTAGTTCTTGTTTATTGTGTTGATGGTTGATGACAAAGGATCAACTTTATTTATTGGATTTTTGTGATGTTTTGATTTTTTTTGGATTTTGATGTGTTTTGATTTTTTTTGGATTTTAATATGTTTTGATGTTATTGGATGACATGAGCTAGAGATTTAGATATCCACTTCCAAATAAGGATCGACAAGTGCCCCCAGTGTGGGATGAAGTTTATTAGGGAGATGCTATGATGGATGTGTTTATACAGATAATATGCTTGTTGACCCTTTTTTCCTCTGACCAGAGACAAACAGTCAACCTGGTATTTTCCTTGAAAAGCCTGTGGAAAATATTGCCTAGAAATGAAAAAGTGCCAAATTGCCTAAGAAACCTTAGCATTGGAAAGAGCTTGAAAAAATAGGCAGGTTTGCTTTTTACATCACCTTGAAATTCAGCCAAATAAAGAAGTTATTGATGGTCAAAGCTTTGGTCAACATACAGTTCAAATATACATTTGGCAGGCTTGAAAATCTCCATCGGCCTTAGGAAATAATGAAAAAATTAAGTTATATACATTTTTTGAATGTATATCGGGCCAGGGAAATGCATATACATTATGGGAATCTTTCGCAGATTCCCAAGAATATTCTAGATTTGTATATTGGCGATATACAAGTGGAGATGCAAGTGAAACATACAAGGTATAAGATACATTCAGGGAATATTCCTCAAAGATTCTATATTTGCATGTGGCGGCTTGTATGCTTGCCTTGTATGTTCACACATACAAGCAAATATACATTCGCTAAATGCACAAGGCAAGTATACATGGAAGATTCCTCAGAATATTCCGCGCTTGTATGCATAAAAAGGCTTGTATATTGCTTTGTATGTCCGCACATACAATCGGCTATATACAAATGGAATATATGCATCGCGGGTATATTCCATCAAAGATACCCTGTTTGTATGTGGAAGGGAGTTTGTATATTGCGTTTGTATTTTTTGACATACAAGGCCAATATATACATTTGCTACAGTGCTGGCAGGACATACAAAAGGTGGGGCCCGCAGGTTTAAAAATGAGATTGCATGCAAGAAGTGCCATGGGGAAATATACAAAGGAGTTTGTATATCTCATAGATACAAGTGGTGGGGCCCGTGAAGATACAAAGAGGTTTGTATATCATATACATACAAAGGTTTAAATGCTATAGTGGAATGTATATCGACTTGTATGTTCGCACATACAAGCCGATATACAAGGAAACATATACAATCCGGACCCAAATAGAAGTTTCAATCCATTCTATGTTGGTCCCAGGTCCGCCGTGAATAAAAGGTGTTTGTATGTCTTGACATACAAAATATACATACAAGCCGGATTTCAAGACAGGTACAGTTTGACGGAATGCAGCACTAAGTCCGTGGCTTGTATGTATATGGCAATTGTATATTGCGATATATAAGCCAAGATGCAAAAGAGGTATACAAGACGGATCCGATGTGAAAATCAATTCTGGCACATTCAGGCTTCAGGTCCGGCTTGTATGTATATGGCAATTGTATATTGCGATATACGAGCCAAAGAAATGTACAAAGAAAAGTGATACAAGTCAGATCCGATAGGACAATGAAAAGTAGCTAATGGTAAATTTCAGGTCTGCGGCTTGTATGTTTGCATATTCAGAAGACGAGGGACAAATGGTGGGGCCCACACATATAAGAGAAATTGTATGCATATGCAATTTTAGATATACAAGGCATATGCAGAGCCCGATATACAAGGCACCCTGCACATACAAAAGTGTTGCAGAATGAGTTTTTGAATGCCGATTCAGGTGCCAAGATGCAGCGATATATACAGGCAGTTGACCGAAAGTTTGACTGCCTATATCTCCTCCATTTTGGCAAATTTTGGCATGCTCCAAGAGGCAAAGTTACATATTTTGGTCCCCTCTTTCATTTGGCAGGGTTTTTCAGGAGCTTTGTCATTTTTCAATTTTTAGATCTGGAGTTGCATATTTTGGGTGACTGGATGTTTTAGCGACGACTTCAGTAGATGAAGATTTTTTGGGGCATTCATTGTTGCACAAAGATGATGCAGCTCGCATTGATGGTCAAAAATATCTTCCCACCTCCCTCTTCCAGATATTTTCATCTTTTCTACTACAGATCGATGAGTAAGCTGCTCGCATTCAAGACTCCAAAAAAAAAAGAGATCTCCCCATCCGCCCAGTTCTAGATATTGACGCCATAACTGATGCAGCTGGACAGTCATCGGTGGAGATATTTTCTGTGACAGCTCTTTGAGCAAATTTTTGTAACTTAGGATAGTTTTGGAATGCTATAAGTATGCATTCAAATGTTGTAAATAGGGTTGGAAATTTTTTGGCATTAAGGCTTTTCTGTTTCCAAACAGGGTTTTCATATGCTGTAACCGTGCCTTTCCATTGAATATATGCAAGTTAATTTTACCTCTTTACTGATTTTTCTAGTTCTGTGTATGGTTTGTCTGTGAATGTTTTATTCCTCTCAATCATATTGCTTCTCACCTCTGCTAGAGTCATCTAACCTGTGTATGCCTACTTGCCATATTCTGATTGTATTGTGCATCCTTCAGTTCTATGGAAATTTCTTTAAATCTGTTTGGTGCATCACCCTTGTTTTCAAGCTTTTATTTCATTTCCATTACAAGCTTTCTCTTTCCCTTTTCCCCTCAAAATTTAGTAGTTTTAGGTGATAACTAGACAAGGAAGCCGGCCTTCTTCGAAGGTCTGATCTCACTTAGCAAAGTCCCACACTTAGAGATCAGTCCCATGTTACTCCAGTTTGCAGAGGCTTCATGGCTGATATGCAAGGGTGCAAAACTGGGTGATAACAATGCTAAGGTGTTAAATGATATCTTAATCCCAACAAAGTCCAAACTACGACCACTAGTATGGCAGAGGTAAGGGCAAAAAGGCTCTTATTATGGATGGATAAGGGATAATGGATTGTGATGTTTAGATAGGATTGATAGTGGATTATGATATGGATTATGGAGGCAAGATAGTAGATGATCTTGTGGAAAATAGTGATCAAACAACTACGTAAATGATGGAGGCTGGTCTCTACACATAGTGCCTATTTTCCAGGTTTTCACTATGGTACTTATCCAAGGTGCCTGTTTACCAGGTTTTTACTAGAGGACGAATTATTTATCTTGTACTATTTTTTTTGTCATCCAAAGAGCCACAAATTGGTTTTCACTATTGGATGGTTTTTTTTTTTTGGAATGACAATTACACATGACGCTTGTTTGCCAGGTTTTCACCATGGTAATAGATAGGAGGAACTCAAGTGTCTAGTTCGATGAAAGGTTGATAGTGTCCAACTAGAGATGGATGTTGTCATATGGACCATGTCATTATGCTCATAGATGTTGGTAAAGAGATTACATGGAAGACAGATAGATTAGGTGGATAGTGGATTATGGTGCAGATTATGTAAGGTTCACACAAGGATATCTATGGATGAGAGATAGTGGACTATGACAAGGATTATGGAAGGTTTATGCAAAGGGGTGGATGCAATACTTATGCAATAGCATGGATCATAGGAAGATGATTGGAGGAGATATGTAGGATAATGGATGAAGGTTGGGGAGATGGAGGTATGTGGGAATGTTTTGGAATGGAAGGGAATCATGACCAATGGTTGCACACACCATGATAAACAATGAAGCTTTTGATGGGAAGGTGGTGTAGGAAGCAATTGGGATGTTTTCTTAGTGTATGGATGATGTAAGCATTTGGGGATCCAAATAGACTTAGGATTTTCATGATTTTTGCTTTTCTTGTGGGATTTAGGAAGTTGAAACTTTTGTATGGAATAGCATTTTTGGATGGAAGTGGATGATTGGGATTTTTGAGATATGGAAGAGGATGACTCATTTGACTTGCTTTCTCTTTGCTTAGGGACCCAAACCATTTTAGTTTTAACCTTTTCTTGTGAAGATTTGGGCTTGGGTAGTAGTTTGGATAGCTTTGTAAATGTACTTTGCTTTAACTTTTGGCATTGATGTCCCAAGGCATTTAGACCCTTAAGATTTTTGATAGGATTTTTGGCTTTATGAAAGGAGGCATCCAAATTTTTATTTTGGAATCCCATGGGTTTGGTGGAAGCGGGGTTAGTGAAATGAGTGGAAGCTTTATGTTTAAACAATGTGTGCATTTGTTGGTCATGATTAGGAATGTAAGGGGACTTATGGATAAATGGATTAAAAGTGGGTTTATGGATAAATGGATAAGGGGATTGGAGGATAGGGATATTAGGTGTTGGGAGTAATGGTACTAAAGTGGATGGAGGGATATTAGGAGTTGGAAGGAGTGGAGGTAAAGTGGATGGTGGAAGGTGTATCATCACATGCTTTTGCGATTTGTAGGATAGTGGAGGTGAAAAGGTGACATATGCTTTGGGTATATGATGTGGTTTGTGATGGAAAGTGGACTTAGGAGGGATGAAGGAATTACCAACATCTTTAAAGTGTTTATCTTGGGGTGTATATCCAAGGCCATATGAGCATGGAGGAATCCTAACATGGTTTGGCTCCAAAATACCTTGTTCATAAAGGCCTAGGCCTTTACCTTGGTAGTTCACGTTTCAGAGTATGCGATGGACTATAGGACTTGGTGTGCTTTGAACATTAGACTTGAGTTCATTATTGGATGGAGAAGGTGAAGTGGATAAAGGTCATTGTTGTCCTAAAGACATTCATGCATAAGGGTGGTAAGACCAAGTGGATATGATGGTGGACTTGAAGTGGAATCAATGGTGGATGCGGAAGGAGGATCATTAGGATCTTGATTAGCATGGTGTTCACTAAGTTCCAAGTTATTTGTTTGATCTTTTATTCTTACTTGAGTGACAAATGTCTCATCATGACAAGTGGATGTTTGCTCATTATGGATAGGGCTAGATGGCAGATGACTAGGAGCAATTTGGATATCTTGCTCATGGGTAGATATAGGATTATGGATAGGATCAAGGTGCTCATGGATAGCTTCTTTATAGGTATCATCTTGATCATAAAGAAGGTAAATGTTATAGATAGGTTGAATTTGGATAGCTTGCTCATGAATAGTTGTTGGGAGATTGATAGGATCAAGTGGCTCATGGATAGGTGCATCATCATGGATATCATCTTGATCATGGAAAAGATATATGTTATGGATAGGTTGCATAAAAGTGATTTGACCTTGAGTTGGACTAGGGCTTAATGTTTCCACATGCTTAAGATTAAACACTTGACATACCTCTTGGGTTGCTTGAATGTAATTGGATGACCCTAGGTGGTCAACTACAAGAGGGCATGATGACTCTTGACTTCGACTTATGGGAGGTCCTTCAATAGGCTTAATAGATTGTGGACCACATGAAGGGCTTGAAGGGCTAGGCATGTTAATTGAGGGCTCTTGAAGAGTCTCAAGGATATGTGGGCTATGTAAAGGAGTTGTAGGATTGGACATGACATTTGGAAGTTCTTTGGTAGGCTCATGAATGGGTGTTTGACATGGGGGTGTTCTATTCCATGCTAGCAGCCAATGGATCACATCCTTTGCAAGTGTATGGGTATAAGGACAATATAATGGATGGATGATAAGGATATATGGTGTTGTAGGCTTAGGATCATGATTAGGTTGAGGGGTAATTGGATTGGATGGATTAGGATTAGTATTGGAGGGGGGTGACACATGAGATTTGGATGATGTGGCATGATTTCCCATTGTATGTTGATACACCTTGTAAACAATTGGGACAAATATTGGGCATTTATTTGTATTATGGCCTTTGGTCCTATGGTATGCACAATAATCATGTTCATCATATGGACTTTATTCACATGGTTTGACTTCAGGAAGTTCAATAATTTTTGCTTCAAGCATCCTTTGTAAAACTATCTCAGTCACATCCTTTGATGAAGGATTAGAATGACATGGTGATGAAGGTAATGGAGGGCTTGGTGGTTTGGAAGGTAGAGGGATTAATGGACTAGGAATGGGATCACATGGTGGTGTTGGGATAGGACTTGTTGGCTCATGTGTTGGCATGGGATTAGATGGTGGAGGCTACTCTAGATTGGTATATCCCTTGTCAAAGGTAATTAAGTCTTGCATAGGATAACTTGGACTCATTTGGTTTATGTACAAGGGGCCACTTGGACTTGCATGTGCTTCTTGTTGCAAAGGTGGATCTAGATCTATCAATGATACTTGGTTGTTTTGTGGATGGGTTTGGTGATATGTTGGAATGTTAGAATGAGGAATTGGATAATGTTGGGGTGGAGGTTCATAGGTTGGAGGTGGAATTTGTTGAGGTTGAGATGGTGTTTGGATTTGTTGTTGTGATATGATTTGTTGTTGTTGGAATTGTTGAATAGGTTTTTGTGATGGTTAGATTTGTTGAATTGGTTGATGTGATGGTTTAAACTGTTGAATTGGTTGATGGTGTTGTGGTGGAGGGATTGCATAGGGTGATGACTAGTGTGAAGTGGCATGATGAGTTGTCACTCCACTTGTAGGATGACTAGGATTGGTGTGAAGTTGAGGGTGATGACATGTAAGGTTTAGGTGGCATTGGTTGGTGTTGAATGGATATAGGATGATGTGCTTGTTGGGTTTGTGATTGACAAGTGGCCATGAGGTGTTGGGCTTGTGCTATGAGTTGTCGCATTTGAGGTGACTGGCTTGTTTTTTGAAGTTGTTGGATCATGTCATTGGCCTCTTGAATGGTTTGTTGGCTTAGAGGTGATTGGCTTGTTTGAGCTTTGTGAAGTTGGAGCATGAGTTTTAGTACTTGGTTTTAAAATGTTGGCATGGTGTCACACAAATGTTTAAGTCTTAAGACCTTTTTGGCAAGTGCTTGATTATGATTCAATGATGATGTGGATTGCTTGGATGAAGTTGATTTGATGATTAGGATGAAGGTGACTAGGATGAAATTGATTTGGATATGATTAGGATATGATGACTTGTTTATGTGTTTGGTGTTTAGAACTTGATTTGGCAATGTTCAAACAAATGATTATGCATATACACACATGAATCACTCATGCAAGACACATAAGCAATTTTTGACTTTGAAAATGAAATGTGATGATTATTAAGTAGGGACTTGAAGAAGACATCAACAATCCTAATGTCTAGTCAAGTGGGTATGGCCAATTAGGTCTTAGGCTAGATTGCAAAAAGTTGACTAAGGAATTGAAAGCGAAATCCCACCACACAGCTGGGAGAAAGGGGTAACCCATCCTTCACCTTCACTTCCCAAAGGTATAGATTTCTTTGGGGCTTAGCCAAGAGTGACAAGATTTACAACTCCCAATTGGGGTGTCTTTTGATTTAGCCTCCGTTGAGGTCATCCCTTGGAGTGGTGTGTCTCCGAGTAGGCCTCTTAAATAGAATAAACAAAAGCAAACCAAGTGAGTTGTCACTTGATTCACACTTGCAGTTGTAAATTAACCCTTTAGAAAATGAAATGTGTGGAATACAATTCAAGCACTTGTTCTTTTTAGACTCAAATCCAAATGTGATGGAAGACACTTGTTCGTTTTAGCCTAATTTTTATGATGTGATAGCAAGCAAGTTGTCCGTTTTAAGCCCAAAATCTAAAATATGTTTGCAAACAATGATTAAGAGATGAAAGATTAGAATGAGTGCACCTGATTATTTTGCTTTTCCACTTGCTGTTTTGATTGATCCAAATACTGCTCTAGCTCCTTTGATTCACCTACAAGTCACCAAATCACAAAAGAAACAAGTAAACTTGCAAAGAAGATGATTATGTGAAATAGATGAAATTTGATTAAAAAAATGATGAAGATGATCTGATACAGCTAAATAGATTGCAAAAATAGAAGGTTCGGGAGATTCTAATCAATTTGAAAAAAAAATCGTTGAAATCTGATTGATTTTGCTCATGATATGCTCAATTGAAGTTTAAAAAACAAGTTTGACTTTGACTGATAAAAAAGAAGGTTAAATGATAGTCACCTGATAAAACCTACTCTTTTGCGAAGTTCGTCCTCTCATCTTTCCAACGAGTCCTTGTTTGTGCGATTTGGCCTCTGTATGTGAAAGTTATGATTAAAAAAACCAAACTCGAAAATGACAGCAACCAAAAGTGGGTTACAATTACCAAAGGTGACCAACTATTGATTATAAGTGATTTGAATTATGCCAGAAGTGATTAGTTACCAATCAGAAGTGACACAGAAAAACTAGAGGTGACCGATTATTGCTCATAAACGATTCAAATCTGCAGGATGCATGAAAATTTCCTGTTTCTGCAAAACTAGGGTTAAGGCTATGAAAAAAATGACTATTAGAGATTGCAAAACCTAAAATGGCAAATCCAATGGATGAAATATGATCAGATGTACACCCTGCAACCACAGATTAATCAAATTGAAAATCCTAGAATGATAACTTGATAAGATCTTGCAAAACCAAGGGTGTTGTTGATGACTATTTTTACACATTCATAACAACAGTTAAAATTCACAAAATGAACCTAAATTGTCTTGAAAGATATGAAGAAATCAACTAAGAGTTCTTAATCCCAAGTTGCTGTATGGTCAGGTCTTGACCTTGTGGACAATTCAACAGGTTAATGCGAAACTGTAATATTCAAGGGGCCTTACTTGATTTAAGATAAGTTGTGACTTATTGGACTCAAATTATGCAAATTGTTACAAATACAAACAAATTATTCATTCCTTTGCATAAACTTACTACTGTATTACAAAGATTTGTATGATTTATATTGAAACAAGCTCTACCTTTCAAATTGATATGAAAATTGTCAAATATTAACATAATTCCTCATGCTTCTATCAAATGTAAGACAATTTCCTTAAGATTGTTGTGTTTAAGCTAATTACTTCAAATGCTTGGAGAAAAGTTAGAGAAATTGAGTTGAGTATCATTTAACTATAGGATCTAAATGCTCTGTTACTCACGTCTTTAAGAAATACAACAAGTTAATCAAATCAACACATCTAAATCTTCAAATGTAAAGTCCTAAGTATTTTTACGAACATACATCAGAGATTACGAGCTTTCAAAGGATAATACTTCAAATACCAGTAAGAGTCAGAAAACACTCTGTAATAGACACAGAATTCCAAGTTTACTTGTATTCAAAGTATACAGTCATATAGAATTTACAATGTATGAATGACCTTTTGTTTCATTAATCAAATTGTTAGAAAACTTACAGACATTTTTACAGATACAATAAGGAAACTAGACATTCCGTGTATTCCTTAGTGTAGACACAGGTGACTTCCTCTTATAAACTAAAAGAAAGTGCTCCTCTACTCAAATATTCAAACAAATTACAAGTGCAAGCTATAATTCAAAAATCCCTATGTAAATATCATACAAGTAGTAGAGCTTCTTATATAGAATTTGAAGTTGCGTTCTACTATGGCTACACAATTTAATCCACGGTCAATATTCAAACTCTCTTGATCAAGGGTGTACATTCATTACTAACCATTTCCCAAAATATATTCATGGTATCTTTGCCTACTTCAAAGGATGCTTTTGGAATCTTTTAAAACAGGATGCCCATTGACCGCTTCCACTTTGTTGACCTTGCCCTCTGATACCCTTTAATTAACTCCTTCCTTAGTATTTTTTTCCTCTTTTGATTCTTTTCTAATCCTTCAAGTATATTCTGAAGTTATTCATGACACCTTCTATGAAAGTGCAATTTCCCCCTAGACTTCTTGTTCATATATATTCTTACATTGTGACTCCTTCCTTCAATTTCATTTCTTCCTTATTTAAACCTTCAACCCTTTTCTTATACTTCTTTATTTTGGCACTTGTTTCCATTAAAGAATCAATCATTTGCTTACTCAAATATGCTTCTGGATTCTCCAGACATGGTGCAAAGATGGCATTAAACTCTTTTAATGCCTTTTGTAATTCATATGCTGGTATGTCCATGCATTCATGGTCAATGAGCTTCTCAACTATCTTCATATGCGACTTAATCATGCTATCGGCCTTCTCCTCTAAATCCTGAGTAGCTGTGATGCATCTTTTGAGACTGTCATCTTCAAATTTTAGCTCCAATCTGGCCTGTGGTACTTGATTGGCCATAGGAGGAGTAATGAATCCTTCATTTATTAATTCATCTTCTCTTTCTTCAATCTCTTCTAGCTACCATAATTCAAATTTGCATTCTTCCATTCTAAACTGACAATTATGTATAAACATGCTGCATTTATTCTTCTCTGTAGCAGCCAATTCCCAGTCTGTCACTACCTATTTGGTCACCTCTTTTCCTTCTTGCATGAATTCTTTGAATCATTCTTCAAAAATATTGGCCTCAAGCCTTTTATTCTCCATGTCTTTCACTTCATCTTTTGACAACATGGCTATTTCACTAGGCAACTCTGGTAGTGTAACATTGGGATCAAATATTCCTTTAATGAATTGTTGTAACTAGACAATGTGTCCTTTCAAATATTCATGTTTATCTTTGTCTTTTTTTAACATCTCCACAGTAGCCTAGTGCATATCTTCCCACTCGTTTATGTGTTGCTCTCTTGTTGTGTGGCCTAGGTCAAAATTGAGTATCTTGTATTCCTCTACTATTATTTTACCTTTGGCTTTCTCCTTCTGTGGTATGGCCAAATTCAGTGTTCTGGATCCATCCGGACCCCTTTGTATTGCTGACATTGTTCTAGCCTTCCTCTTTTATTTTCGTGGTGTTACATCACCCAGTAAACTTTTGATATCTATGCGTACTAATTGTACCTCCACCTTTTCTCTTCTGATTTCTATACCTAGCCAGGTTGGAGCCTCTTTTGCACTTTCAGTAGCCTTTTCTTCATTAATTACCTCTTCCTGAGGCTTCTCTATTTCTCCTTGTTCTTGTTGTTGTTGCTGTTGATTGCGGCTGGGGGACTTGTTATGGAGCATTTGTATTATTCTATTGCTCGTATTCACCTTCATTAGCATCCTCTTCAATTTCTGTGTCCCCTCCATCCTCATCTTCTTCTTTTGGATTTTCTTCTTCTTCTGTTTTATCTTCTTGTTCCATATTTACCATGCCTTCATCTTCTACTTGCTTCTCAGGTTCAAAATTATTTGCATCAATATTCTCTATGTTCTCTTTGTTTTTAGGTTTATCTGTTATTTCCTCTACCTCCCTTGCTGTTTCAACTTTCTCTTGCATCTTTTCATGCATGTCAATTTGTTCTGCATGTGAGGGTGAACCTATAATCTTATCAGATTCATTTGTATCTTTTTCTTGTTTGTCTTTGTTTTCTATATTCTTTTCCTCCTCACTGTGTTCTCCATACATGTTCAAAATATTTAATACATCTACACCAGAAGTGTTGGCTCCTGTTTCTTCCTTAGCTTGAGCATGTGTTTCTTTTATTACTTCTTCAGGTGCATCCTCCCTTTCAGATTATTCTATTTCATGTGCTACATCTTGCACATCCTTAATGATTTCTGGAGGTACCAGTGTACCAAACGGATCATTTTACCCTTCTTCTTCATCTATACCAGTTTATTTTCTTGTCTTGGGATCAACTTCCTTTACCTCACTTCCACTATTATCATCTTCAACATTGACAGTCTCAGTAACTTGTTTGGCTTCATGCATTTTTGACCCATGCAACTTTTCTTCAGCCAATTCTATTTTAACCTTAGCATATGTTTGTCTTTTTTCTACTGAGATAAATGCACTAGGTATGTTACTTAATTTAGCATCTACCTGTTGTGCTCCTATAACATCACTCTCTTTTGAAGTTTCTCCTTTTGATGTTTCCACTGGTATTGCCCTCATGACTTTCTATCCTGCTGACCCCTCATCGGCCTGTGCCTGCTCTGTACTGGTATCAAGACCAAATGATTTTACTTCTACAAATGTGTTGGATGATACTACCACTATCACCCCTAATGCATATGGGTCCATTAGTGTGGCATTTTTATCTTTTTCAACAATCTTTGCTTCTACAATCTTTCTTTTCTGTTCATAGAAACATTAGAGATCATCCTGATGCTCCCTCACTCTCTTCTTACCTTTCTTTGGATATGTAGGCTCAATTCCTTTAGCCTTAAGCTCTTCTATTTTAATTTTTAACCAAGTTTTTGAAAACAAAATGACAGGCTTGGACAATACGTCCAAGGATGTATTCCACTATTGTGACCAATCAAGCTCACCAATAGGGGTAAGCCTTACATTCTTATAACTATAATGCAGCAATTCATTATCATCTTCAACCTCAGGAGGGACATAAATTTCTCCCATGGACCTCATTTGCTCTACTGTCAATCTTTGGTGAGCTCTCTTCCTTACCTCTTTGTCATTCTTGCAGTCTAACCAATAGTCCTCAATGTGTATCTGATGTTTAAACTTAGGATCAATGGTACTTTAGATCCTGTGAAATGGATCAAACCTCCTTGCTAACTCAAATTCTTAAAATCCATAATATCTCAGCTCTTTTTCTGAGTAGCTAGCCACTTCTTTGCTGTAACATGAATACCTACCAATTGCCCAAGGTAACTTAAGATTTCCTCTACTATACTTCTTCTTGTACATTTTGAAGGCATTCAAGTTTTACCTTGATAATTCTAAAACAATCAATTTGTTAGAAGGATACCTAGGTAGTATAAAAGGTTTTCCTTCAAAACCTTCAGTTCTAATATAGGTGAAGTTCTAGAATTGTATGTACCATAAACTATGCAAACCAATTGTATCTTCTGCATCTGTAGATAATCTCTTATCCTACTCTTCTCTCAAAACTCTAACCATATATGTATAAAATACATCATTTACTAAATCATACTTTCTTAGTGCGTTATCCTCCTATAAATCAAGATAATGGTAATATACAAGCTTTTGATCTGGGCCATTCCCTAGGGTCCCAACTCTATCAATCCCATGTATATATGGTTGAACCATTGTTGCACATGAGTATAATACATACGAAGACAAATAGAAAGGCATCATCTTTTGTTTTCTTAGCATTGCCTGTTTCCATATGGCTATGCTAATAGCCTTAGCCCAGTGAATTTGTCCTTCTTCCTTCTTTGCCTCTCTCATGAATTTGATAACAGTGAACATCAAGGTTCACACTTAGTGGCATCTCTTAAGCCTACCAGTCTACTTAACATTGTTATCATCAAATGTATCTCCTCCTCAAAATCTATTCTTTGCAAGATCTTATGTACTCTTGCCACGGCCTTGGGTTTGTTTTCAGCATTATACCAACTGTAGAAGATCTTGCTTCTACAATCCCTCTCATTATTATTGAAATCCCCATTGTACTGGTCTATATCAATATCTACCATTTTTTCATGTATCTCTAGTCCAAATGTTCTTGTGATTCCCTCCGTAGATAAGTCTACAATGACCCTATCCTGGTGTATTACTCTCCTGGTAGCTAAGTCATATAAGTGTATACAATCTAGACATAAGTCCTTAGCTTCCATAGCTAGCGGGAAACCTGTAGCTCTGTATAATCCACTTTCCCATATACATTTCATGTCCGGTGTAGCATCTGCTGCTGTAATCCTCTATAAAACATCCTTAGCATCATAATTTCCTATGCTAGTGTCTATTCATACTCTCCTTGTGCTGATCAGTGAAGGGTAACCTTTGTGTATTGGTAATTCTTCCTTCTTAGTTTCTTTGCGGGGCTTTCTTTCATTTTTAATCTTTTCTTCACCCCCTGTATCCACCTTCTTCTATTTTGGGGCCATCTTGTAAAAAACACATTTTTTACTTGTCATTTTCCTCTCATAACTTAGGGTTTTACCATGAATTTCTTATTTTTACATTTACCCTAACCCCCTTTTGTCTTTTCTATTTTGACTTTCGTATTATTTAACCCAAACTAACTAATTAACTATCAGAAACAGTAATTTAACATTTGCTTGCATTTTAAAATGAAATTACTGATAATCATTTTGCATTTTCAATCAACTGAACTGTAACAACGTTCAAGATAAATACCTATGTTTTTGACAGCTCAACCTTACAAACGTTGACTCGCTTTACCATTTTCCAATCTTTTCCCATTTTTGAAATTCCATCTTGCGATGAACTTTCCGTTCAATTTATGCAACAATTCTTCTTTCTGCAATTTTAATTTTAACAATGCAAATCTGAAAGAAAAATAACCTTTTATTTACCCTAACCCATTAAATTTCATCTTTCCAGTGGTACTTCAGCATTAATTGTAGCCATCAATGCACATACGGCTTCGGCTTTCTGTTTCAACATTTTATTTTCAAACATTCTATCTGTTAGTCTATTTTTTTGCATACATCGCGCTTTCTTGTATGTCTCCTTGTATATCATTTCTTGTATGTTACTTTGTATCTTTTTAATATACAAGCCTACATGCAACAGATTATAAACAATGTTACCCTTTTTCATTATGTCCAACTTTGTATCTTTTGTTTGTATGTTACAATGTATGTAAAATAGACACAAAACAATTATACAATTGCGACCCATACAAACCCTCTTTACCTTTTGATTCCTGACGGTGTCTTTTATTTCTTTGTATATCAGAATTGTATGTCATTAACATACAATCAACCAAACATACAAAGCCTTAACTTTATTTTACTTCCTTTTGAAATCCGCGTTGTATCTTACCTTTTAACTTCTTTGCATCTCCGCTTGTATCTCAGCTTGTATATGCCCTTGTATATCCATCTGTCTAAGCAATATACTATCGTAAGATACAATTGTGGGACCCACTTTACTTACTCTCTTGTATCTCCCCAAAATAAAAATACTTGCATCGACACTTAGATACAACCTTCCATACATGCAAATTCTTATATGATCATTCTGGACTTTTCACTATTCTTAACCCTATTGTATAACCCTTTCAGATCCATACATGTATATAAAGTGAATGCATATTTCCAAAAACATTAAGATACAATGCATTGCTTACATCCGATTTGACTAACCTTTGAAATCCACACTTGTATGTTCATTAAAGATGCAAGCCCGAAACATACAAACATACAAACTACGGGACATACCTTTTTCCCACCTTAATAAAACTGTATTTTATATCCTCCTCGGGTCCACGAAATGTATATCGTCTTGTATATTGGTTTGTATATCTCCTTTTAAAACAAACATACAAATCAAGATACAATGCAAACTTAACAATTTATTCACTCCATTTCTGAAAACCTATCAAATCTGACTTGTACACGAATAATAAAACATTAAGCATATGCATACAAATTACCCCGATATATAAACCCGACTATACCTTATGTGACTTATACAATGACTCTGCATACAAACGACTTTGTATATGCAACATACAAACCCCTCTAAAATGCATTTTACCTAAAACATGAATATCTTACAGAATATTGGGAATTTTTCACTCGTCCAAAAAGCAACCCCTATTCATCTTTGACAAAGAATTCACCTCTATTATGTTTTGGCACTTAATGCTAAATCTTCTCAATTTTCAACATGGTTTGTAACCTTTACCTCTTTTCCCTTTACCACCAAGCAAGACCACACCCAAGCAAAAAGCAACAGCCATAGCAAGGGTCCTCATTTTGCTAAAAGGTAAAATGGGGTGTGTTGTGAGCATCACAACAGGTGTTAGCTCAATTAAAATGAAAACCTTAATCAAAATGATTGACAAATGATAATATGAAGATTAGAGACATGAAAAACATAGATTAAAACCCCTGATTAATCAATAAAAATTTGGCATAGTAACCTGTAAAATCAAATGTTAACAGAAAACCCTAGATTGTCGAAAGCGACTGGAATAGCCAGATGCGATCCATTTTTTATCAAAAGCAATTCACTGTAGACCAGAAGTGACCAATAATAGTTGAAAAGTGATTTAGGAAAAGCCAAAAGCGATGGGTAATAGCTCAAAAATGATCTGGAAAGTTTCAGGTGACAGAATGTAGTGCTAACCAAAAGCGACCAGGTTTACCAAAGGCGACAGGTTTTCATTCAAAAGCGATGCAAATTTTTCCAAAAGTGATGTACTGTCATTCGAAATCAATGTAAATACTTCCAAAAGCAAGTAGTTTTTGTTCAAAAGCGAGCAGTTTTGGTTCAAAAGCAAGCTAAATTACCAAAAGTGATTTTCTACAGTTCGAATGTGAGTTTCTTCACCAAATACTCTTTCCTTCACAAAATCTAGGCAAATGTGTACTCAAAATTTATGGAAATGCCCTCCTGGACACAATGGTGAGGTTAGATTTGAGCTAGGAGATAATCTACATACATTTTCATCCAAATCTTGACAACTAGGGTTAGAAAAAGGTAA
Organism: Cunninghamia lanceolata; assembly: GCA_027924645.1. Classification (NCBI taxonomy): domain Eukaryota; kingdom Viridiplantae; phylum Streptophyta; class Pinopsida; order Cupressales; family Cupressaceae; genus Cunninghamia; species Cunninghamia lanceolata. The sequence continues at coordinate 153,932 of BSBN01000714.1, forward strand.
ATTTTTGCAACAAGAAGCTACAAAAACTAATGATTAGATATAATAGGGCATGTTCATGTTAGGTTCACCAGAATGTATAATGAAAAATTTGGATAAAATTAAAAAGGATAAAACAATATGAAATGCATTACCTCATCCAAATCTTCAATACCTCATATAGATAGATGCAAGATAGATTGATTGAGTGATTTGATATGTTGGTTGCTCAATTCCACAGCATAACATTAGCATAGGATGATTGATGAAAGAATGATAGATAATAGATGATGGAGAATGATGCAAAGGTTCTAATGTTATTTCGACAGCATAAGGATACTCCAACTCAAATGCATCCTAATGGCTTGGGAGAGGGTTGATTTATAGGAAAGGGTTAGTTCAAATGGATTGTTGAGATTAGAAGGCTAAATGATTGATGTGGATGGCTAGGATTGATTAGTTATTCCAACTCTTCAAGGAAGTTGTAGTCATGTGACAAGTGGAGGGAGGAGAATAGGGCTCATGTGTGATCGTGTACATAAAAAGTACTACATGTGAAAGATATTAAATAAAAGATGTAGTACCACACATGTTTCAAATAAGAGATGCACACATGTCGGCTTGTGATAAAAGATGAAGATAAGTGATAAGAGAAATTAATTAATTAAATAAAATTTATTTAATTAATTTGAAAGTGGGATTATGAAGGGATTCTAATTAAATGAATAAAATTTATTTAATTAATTGGCTAATAGATAAACGGGAGTAAAGGTGGGATTTAGAGTGGGTTTAGGACAAAATGCTACATGATGTCTAGATAATGTTTTTGACTAGGTGTTGCAAGACATGAACAAATTGGGTGTCTACAATGTGAATGCACACATTCATATAATGCGAGCATGTTATAATGTGCTCGCATTATGCTTAGGCTTGGTAATTACTAAGCCTAAGGCTTGGATTTGGCTTGGGCTTCCAACCCAAAGGCTTGGACTATGTTTAGGTTGTCTAAGGACGTGTTTTTCCAAACTCTAACAAAATTCAGATAATCTGGAGCATGCTCCCCATCAGGATTGCACTTTTTCAATGAAAAGTTAAAAAAAAATACCACCATAATCTTAATCTCTCTGTTAGCTATCTAACCATATAATTTTTTCACATTTTGAGTATGTTAAGGGTTTCATCTTTAATTTCTTTTGTTAGTGTATCTATTTTTTGTCAAAAATCAATGTCTAGTATTTTAGACTTTTTTTTAACCGTTCATCAAAATTTCAAATAAGTTACATTTTTAGAAACTAGACTCCATTCTACAGGTATTAAAAAAAATGATTTTCGATTAGTTTTCAAAAATTTTAGGGGGGTGCACGCTCAATTTTCTATTTTTCAGGATGTGTCCACTTTGAAAATTAGTAAAAAATTAATTATTTATGAAAAAATTATCAAAAAAATTAGGAATAAACTACATGGTGTTAGCTAATTTATCACCAAAGTGATTTTTGAAATACTAAAAAAAAGTTAACATTTTAGGGGGAGCATACCAGACGATATGTTATGTTTTTTGACAAAAATAGGACCAATTGTGTGCTCCCCCTTTTTGAACCCCTTAATCTCAACCATTTTTTTTAAAAAAATAGTATTTTAGAAACTAGATTCGGAGCACTATGACTCTTGTTTTTGTGGTATCTTCAAATTTTGAGTGTAACTATCTTCAATTTCTCATCGAACATCAATCTTTCCTGATTTTAGAAAAAATGTGGCATCTTAAGACCGCCTTTTGGTCCCTCATCTTTGTGCACTTACCCCTAAATAGTCATTAATTTATGTGTGAATTTGGTCTCTTTTGTCCTCCATATCAGCCTATGACACTCTCCCCATTTGATATTCTCTCTCAATAATTTAGAGGAAAAAACTCCCTAAATAACATGCAATAAAACCCATGAATTAGTAATAAACATTACACCATCACATAACATTACATTAGTAACATTAAAGCAACACTATGTCTTAGAAAGATCATTATTTTATTATAATATAATTAAAAATACTAAAATGTTACAATATGTAAATCATTGGGGGTTACTAAAATATTATTTGTGTATATGGAAAAAATGGATTAATTCTAAACTAAATAAAACCAAAAATCCAATAACATAAAGAAAACGAATTTAAATAAAAGCCATGACAAATAATCAATGCAATAAAGACTTTTACCGAAATTTGTGTTGTTTCCTTTGGATTGAATGTAGAATTGCTCAATGAAATTGCAAAGCCATAGCTGCAACAAGCAAGTGTAGTGCTCAAGAGATCAATGTCAAATGATCGTAAGGTTGCTCAATCGACGCGTTGTGTATACTCAAAGCTCTGTTAAGTATGCCTGAAAATACAATCGAAGAGAGAGAGTAAATGAAGGAGATGAGGGGGGTTTATATAGATTTCAAGGAAAATCAATCAACGGTCTAGATAATTCAGAAGAATCAACGGAGGAGATAAGTTGAGGAATGTGCAACGAATGAGAAGAAGACATGTGTCTTGCTTTCTTTTGCATGAGAGGAGTTATCAAGAATAGAAGAATGAGTTAACTGAAGAGATAAATCAATTAAAAGAATAAAGCAATCAGTTAAGTGATTTAAAACAAGAAGAAGAGATTTGCATGAGAAAAGAAGATATTTTGCTTTATTAAATATAGAAATATTTAATTGATGAGCAAGAAAGCTTGATTTATATTAGAGATAACTCAAATTAGAAGAAAAAGCAATTTAAATAAATAATTGATTTATTTAAATTTAGAGAAGATATTTTGGAAGAAATAATTAAATAATTAGAATTATTTAATTTAGAAGATTTAAAAACAAATTAAATAAATAAATTTATTTAATTGTTGTGCATGATTTTGGAAGAACAAATTTGATTTAATTAAATAATTAAGAATTATTTAATTTTAGATAAGAGGGAATTTGTTGAATTAATTAAATAATTGGATATATTTAATTAATGTGGATTTGATTTTTGGAAAGAGGATAATGATCTAATTAAATAATTAAAATTATTTAATTGTAGAAGAATATAGAGGAATTTAATTTAATTAAATAAATAAAGAGGATTTATTTAATTAATGTTGAATTTAGGAGATTTAGAAGAATTTGATGATAATTAATTAAATAATTAGATTATTTAATTAATGTGTGAAATGCAGGTGATTAGACAGATAACAGAATGCCAGTGATTTGACGACACGGTCATTTTAGGGTGTCTACATTTTGCCCCTCTTTGATGCAATGCAGCATGTAGTGTTGCATCAAAGAAAATCGATTGTTGAAGATGTGATACAATGTGTGTTTTTTTGTTTTTATGCCCCAGTGTAGGTAATTGCCCCAGCATAGTTAGTGTAGGGTGCCCCCTCGAGAGGAAAGACAGGGAAGTGACAGAAGAACTGTGTTGACGCTCGACTAGAAGATTTGTTGGAGATAGGCGAGGTTGAATAGAAGAAAGTGGAGATAGAAAAGAACATAAGAGAAAGACTGTTGATTGATCTTTGCTGGAAAACTATATAAGGCCATGGAAAAATGGATGGTGTAAATGGATGAGCTTGTTGCAATGGTTTCACATTTGTTTATAAAGAGCAATCCTAATTTTTGATATAGCACATGGATAGTTTGCCACCAAGGTATAAAAGACCAAGGTGCAGTAATATCTGAGTGCGTGGACGTTGACTCTGCAAGCAAGCGGTTTGAAATTAGATCCATTAGACATAATATAACCTTGTTGGAACATGCGAATAAGCCATAGTCTTGAACATAAAATAAACTTCAATACATGTAAATGCAAGAAGAATTATTAATATGTAAGATGCTAGGTCCTAACACACACAAGATAAATAGAATGCCAAGAAAGATACTAAAGATCATTCCTCAAACACAGCACACAGAAAGCAATGACTATGCCCCCAATCCGTACTGCATCGCAACATACCAAGATTATAGATAAATCAAGGTAGTCTTGAATAGGTATTGGAAAAGGAACAAAAGATAAACCATAACACAAATTGACTGACTTACAAAGTAAACATACAGCCAACATATTCTCTTGCCAAAGAGGTTGCTCAGGATAGATTGGATAGGAAAGATAACAACCTTATCGTAGGAACTCTGTGTCCGTTAAAGGGTGCTATCTACCGAAAAAGACAATGTCTTGCTGCGGGAAATGCCACATGTCGTAGGAGACACGTGTGTTGGTCTCGACAATGGAACACTTCGTAGAAGACAAGCTTGTGGATCTAGGGCTTGGTTAAGTGGTACTTAGCTGATGTTGGCAATCGGTATGCAGGACAGTAGATGACTCTGGAAGTAGGCCTCTTTGCTTCAAGTTTGTTAAGGACTTTTGCTTCGAAAGGGTGCGCTAGCTGGTTGCTTGAGTTAGTCAAGTTGAGGCGAACTGGATTTTGACAAACGGAAGACTAGAAGGATGGAATGCTAATGGATTGAGACGGGTGGAGAATGATGGATCGTGTGTGCCTGAGTACTAGATACATCCTTCGTATTCCAGACTGCCTACATACCCTGTATCCACGGGATCAAGGCACACTTACGATGGAGGATGAACGTGATAAATATGTAGTTCTGGATAGAGTGATGAATGGGTCAAGGTGAAAGGGGGAGATCTTATGTACCTGAGTACTGGATACTTCCTTCGTATTCCAGACTGCCTACATACCCATATCCATGGGATCAAGGTACTTTAAGATTGAGAAGAGATAATATGTAGTTCTGGTTAGTGTGATGATGTGGGAAAAGAGCGGAGAAGAGGTGATCTTATGTACCTGAGTACTGGAAACGTCCTTCGTATTCTAGACTGCCTACATACCCATATCCATGGGATCAAGGTACCTTAAGATTGAAAAGATGAAAGTATGTAGTTTTGGTTAGATGTGATGATGTAGAAAGAGTGTTGAGAAGATAACAGCCTTATCGTAGGAGCGATGTGTCCGTTAAAGGGTGTTACCTATGGAAATGAGACAAGATTGAAGTATGTGCTGCGAACCACGAACAAGGAACCAATCCTAGACTGAAGCTAAGGAAAGAGTTGCCCCCATTCTGGTAGAGGAAACTGTAGGGGTGACTGCCGAAGAAGACACAGAACGACTTGCCCTAGGACAAGACAGTGTGAACTGTAGACATAGATCAAGACATGGGAAGATGATGAGGGACATTGACAAATTTCCAAGCTATACTAGGTAGGGAGATGGAAATGCAAACAAAGTCAATGGTTTTATTATGGATGGATGGATGAAGTGCGTTGCGAACTGGACAAGGAGTGGACAGGACTCGATAGACGATGGATGCTGACTCTACGCATAGCGCCTGTTTACCAGGTTTTCACTATGGTACTTATCCAAGGTGCCTGTTTGCCAGGTTTTCACCAGAGGATGGATTTTTTTGTATTTTTGTATTTTTGATTTTTTTGATTTTTGATTTTTTGATTTTTTTTTATTTTTTTTGACTTTTTTGATTTTTTTGATTTTTTGTGGGAATACTCTGAGGATCAGGCATAGAACTTCTTGAGATGGACACTGTTAAGTGGCTCATCTAGAGGAATGCCGTCAGGTGTAGCTAAAGTATAAGCTCCCGATCCATATGCTGCTGTGACAATGAAAGGACCTAACCAGTTAGGCTCAAACTTGCCCTTCTTCTCTCGATCTGCTTGATTTCTCTGATTCTCCTTAAGTACAAGATCACCAACTTGAAACCGTCTTTCTTTGATCTTTTTGTTGTAATTACGCCGGAGGCGGTTTTGATAGACATGGAGATGATTAAGTGCGGCAAGACGCCTCTCATCTAGTAGTTCAAGCTCAGCTAATCTGGAAGTGCGATACTCATCTCCGCCGATCAGGTCTTGCATGGATACTCTGAGTGATGGGATCTCGACCTCTATAGGTAGGATGGCTTCAGAGCCAAAGACCAAGGCATATGGTGTGGCACCAGTTGGTGTTCTGATACTAGTGCGGTAGGCCCATAGGGCGGGATTGAGTTGCAAGTGCCAATCACGACCAGCTTCATTGACTATTTTCTTGAGGATTTTGAGAATGGTCTTATTGGAAGCCTCAGCTTGGCCGTTACTCTGCGGATAGTAGGGAGTTGAAAAGCGATGTTGGATAATGTATTGTATGCATAAAGCACGGACATCTTGGTTCTTGAATGGTCTCCTATTATCAGTGACAATGGCTTGGGGAATACCATACCGGCATATGAGGTAGTTTAGGATAAACTTAGCTATTTGTTTATTGGTGATATAGGTCATAGGAATGGCTTCCACCCACTTCGTGAAATACTCAGTGGCGGTAATGATAAACTTGTGGCCATTGGAGGAGGAAGGGTGGATTTGTCCTACGAGGTCGAGACCCCATTGAGAAAAAGGCCATGGAGTTGTCACAGGTTGTAACTCATGAGCTGGTGCGTGAATCAAATCTCCATGCTGCTGACATTGTAGACACTTCTTAGCAAACTGTGCAGCATCTTGCTCTATTGTAGGCCAATAATAACCTGTTCTGAGTATCTTCTTAGCAAGATTAGGACTGGTAGAATGTGCGCCACAGATACCTTCGTGTATGTCTCGTAAGGTAACTTCGGCTTCTTCTGCGTTAAGACATCGTAAGAGGATACCATAGAGACTCTGATGATATAGTGTATCACCCAGAATGATGTAACGAGAGGATCGACGGATAAAGGTTTTGCGTTGAGTGGATGATAGGTCAGGGGGAAAGGTATTGTTTTTGAGGTATTCATAGATATCTTTGTACCATGGGGAATTGGGACCAACAAGTTTGCAAATGATTTCAGTAACAGGAACATCGACGGCTGGTATCAACAATTGCTCGATCAAGAATTCACACTTCTGTGTATTTGTAGGCATATCAATCAATGACCCTACAGAAGCCATAGAATCTGCAGCTTTGTTATGTTCTCTTGGAATTTGCTCAAATGTGATGCTAGAAAAGTGTGGTTTGTAGGCATCCACTAGTTGCTTGTAGGGGACCAACTTTTCATCCTTTGTTTGGTATTCATCCGTGACTTGGCGAATGACTAGCTGTGAGTCTCCATATACTTGTAATTCTGTGATGTCCCATTGAACTGCTGTATTGAGACCTATAAGGAGTGCTTCATACTCGGCTATGTTGTTGGTGCAAGGGAATGCTAGCCGATATGACTTTGGAATGTAGTCATTCTGAGGTGTAACAAATAAGATGCCGGCTCCTGATCCATGCTGTGTGTAAGAACCGTCAAAGTACAACTTCCACATTATGGAGTTGGAGAGAGTGAAGAGATTCTCATCAGGAAAGTCTGCTACCATGGGATGTGTATCTTTCATAGGTGCTTCTGCTAGTTGATCCGCGAGGGCTTGTCCTTTAATTGCTTTGCGATCTGTGTACTCAATATCGAACTCACTAAGGATCATAACCCATTTAGCTAGTCTGCCTGTGAGAGCTGCTTTTGCTAGTAGATACTTCAAGGGATCAATCTTAGCTATCAGATTTGTGTGTTGGTTCAGCATGTAATGTCGCAACTTTTGGGAGGCGAACACTACTGCTAAACAAGCCCTTTCCATTGGTGAATAATTGAGCTCGTATCCCACCAAGGTTCTACTGATGTAATATATTGCATGCTCCTTTCCTGTGTCATCATTCTGTGCTAGCAGAGCCCCTACGGCTGAGTTTGTAGTGGAGATGTACAATATCAAGGGTTTGTCTGCAACTAGTGGAACCAATACAGGAGGTGTAGCTAGATACTCTTTAAGTTGATCAAACGCTGCTTGACACTTGTTGTCCCATCGAAACGAGACATCCTTTCGGAGTAAGTGTTGAAAGGGTTGACATTTATCTGCTAGCTGTGATATGAAACGCCTGATGGACTGTAACCTTCCTTGGAGGCTCCTTAATGCTTTAAGGTTTTTTGGTGGAGGCATCTCCACTATAGCCTTTACTTTTGTTGGATCTACTTCGATGCCCCTACGAGATACTATGTATCCCAACAGTTTCCCTGATGTGACACCGAAGACACACTTCTTAGGATTAAGTCTTACTTGGTATTTTTCAAGCCTGTCGAAGATCTGTCCTAGGATTCTGCCTTGATTCTGTTTCCCAAGGCCACCTTTGCCTTTATAGCCCATGTTTTTCACTATCCTTAAGCCATTGCCATATTGCTTGACTGGTATCGTGACTGGTTCTTTCTCCTTGTAGAGCCAAGAAGAGATGTCCTCAATAGTTTCCTCTTCCAATAACCATCCATGTTGGAATTGGGTTAGGAATGTTGGGGGAGGAATAGCTACTTTTTTGGTAACTTTGGCAATGGGTGGTTTGCCGTAAGATTTTGGAGATAAAGGCATCCGCCCTACACAACAAGATTCTGAGATATCATAAGTGCCAAAGCCAATATCTCGGACACGAGCTGTGATTTTGGGGAGGGGTGTAGGCTCACTTGTAGAGGCTTGCGTGAGAGTTTTAGGGTCAACGTAGAGAGGGGACTCAAGGGCTTTGTCATTTTTAGGCACTTGGTTGCAATTCTTATAGCTTCCTTGCAAGACACGGCAAAATTCAAAAGGATTAGGATCTCCTGGGATGGTGATCTCCGTACCATTGTATGGGAACTTGAGGGACTGATGGTACGTGGAGGGAATAGCTTTCATTGCATGGATCCATGGGCGGCCCAGAATAATGTTGTAAGGTAGCTCAATATCAAGGACTTGACACCTAGTTTCAAGCATAACAGGGCCTAGTTGTATAGGCAAGTGAATAACACCTTCTGAACGGCGTTCTGCATCATCATACGCCTTGATTGTAATACTATGCTCAGTGTTGACGTGATCCTCAGAGTATCCCAATTGCTTTAGTAACTTTAAAGAACAGATGTTGAGACCAGCACCACCATCTATGAGTATACGTTTGATTTTGCGCTTATGTATGAGAACTTCAATATGCAGGGCATCGTTGTGACAAGGATCATGGGAGGGGAGGTCTTTCTCAGAGAAGACCACATTGTAAGGCGAAGCAATATTACCCACTATAGCTTGGAAATCTGTGACTGCTATGTTGTTAGGAATGGAGGACTCTTGGAGGGCTTTTTCTAGCACTACTCTATGTGCAGGTGATGACCGTAGAAGGTCCAAAATAGAGATCTGTGCTGGTGTTCTCCCTAGATGTTCGACAAGATTATAATCAGACTGAACCGGAAGCCTAGGTGTAGGTGCACGAATGGTGACATGACCTCGACGAGTAGTAACAGCACAATCTGTAGATTTGCCTTTGATGGTGAGGGTAGACACTCGACTCTCTTCAAAACGACCTACAATGGAATCAAAAGACGTGGACGCGTGATTGATACCTTTACCTCTATCCTGAGGAGGAGGTGGACCATGATGAGGGAATGGTTCCTTGTACATATCGAGATCCTTGTTCGTGTGTTGCGCTGGTGATTCATTCTCAAAAGTGATTTGATTACCGTCGATGAGGTTTTGGATGAGGTGCTTAAGCTTCATGCAAGACGTAGTTCTATGACCTTTGCTCCTATGGAACTCACAATACTCATTGTCTCTGTAACGTGCAGTTTTGTAGACAGGTTCTCCGGATGGGGGAGCATCAGGTAAGGTTATGAGCCCTTTCTTCAAAGCTTGCTGTAAGACCGATTCGATGGGCACTCCCAAGGGGGTGAATTGACGTCGCAGAGGGTAATCTTGTTGGGGCCGCTCTTGTTGTCGTTGCTGTTGGTTGGGATAAGGCTGCCTTTGTTGCTGCTGTTGTTGAGGTGGAGCTTGACTTGGTTTGGAGAGTTGCAGCGGTGTTTGCAACGTTTGGACATGCTTAGTATCGACCACTCCATCATTGACCACGTTTTTATTTTTGTTCCAATATTTGGGTTTATCATTCGACCGTTGATGCGAAGAGCTATCTTTCGTCTCTTTAAAGATTTTGACCACACCTTTAGCAATGAGGGCCTTCTCTATGTTGATACCCTTGTATGTGATTTCATCGAAGGTTGTAGCACTAAGGATTTGCAAATGGAAACCTAACTCTTGGTTGAGGTTCTGCACAAAGATGCTAACAAGCTGTTTCTCTGGAATCTTGAAAGGGAATTTACTAGCCATTTGTCTCCATCGTTGGAGGAAAGAAATGAACGTTTCACCATTTTTCTGTTTATTGTTGCATAGGTCCGTCATGGAAATCTCATGCTCTGCGTTGTAAGAAAAATGGGTGGCAAACTTCTCTGCTAGCTCGTTGAAAGACTTGATACCCGTCGGTAAGTGTGAGAACCATTCTATTGCTTGTCCTCCAAGACTGCGAGGAAAAGACGCATAAGATATGTGTCGTTGTGAGAGACCTCGAAGCAAGCAAGATAGAATTCCCTAAGATGGTCTTTTGGGTCACCTTTTCCTTTGTACTTATTGAACTTGGGAATAGTGAAATTTTGAGGAAAAGGGATCATTGGTAATGACCGATCAAAAGGATAAGGGCACACTTCCTCTAAAGAGAAGGTCTTTTTGGTGTGGCCGAACGTAAGATTAGATAGCTGTTGTTGCACCTCCGCAATCTTTAGTTCCATAGTCGTGGGAGGGGTTGGTAACATCTCCTGTTGTCCAAAAAGCGGTTGGTGTTGCCCATATGGAAGATTATAATGTGAGCCATGCGCAGTGGTATTGTAAGGGTTGTAAGATTGATTGGGATTGTATGAATTGTATGATTGGTTCAGATTGGGTTGGAATTGGAGGCCTTGATTAGGCAGAGGTGGAGGTGGCGCTAGGTAAGAATGTTGGCTTTGTGACAGTTGAAGAAAGGGATTGGGGGGAGGAAAGCTAAAGTGCGTTTGATTAGGTTGTGATGGTGGCACAAAGCTTTGGGAAACCTGATGTTGGGAATGTTGAGAGTGGCTAGGCAATGTATGAAAGAAGTTGAGCGAGGATGAACATTGTGGAGGAGGAACATAGTTAGAAGTGATTTGTGACGGTTGGGGTTGATTGAAGATGAGAGTAGAAGAATGTTGTGGTTGGGGCTGCTTGATGACGAGAGTAGAAGAATGTTGTGGTTGGGGCTGCATGACTCTAATTGGTTGAGAGACATGCAGGTGTGATGATATAGGAGGTGGCATATGTTGAGACCCTTGTTGCATGGCTACATAAGTGTTCCCCGGATTGTAATTGGGTGGGAAACCTATGCGTGATGGGGTAACCAAGATTCCACTTGCTCTTGGGGTGGACACTTTAGGAGGTGGTTGCACATTTGATCGAGCTAAGGTGGCTTGCTTAGCTAACTCTGCTTGATGTTGGAGAGTTTCTTGTTGGTTTTGATAGATCTCCATAGGAGTCAAAAGTGGTGATATGGGCCTCTCCCCTGTTGGATTTTGAAAAAGGGGATTCCTATACTGCGAACCTTGAGTAGGTAAGGGCGTAGTTGCCGTGGACATGGTTTGCACTGCTTGTATGGTTTCTTGGGTGTTGGTGCTCTCCTTGAGAGTGGACACATCAAAATCTTGAGGTAACTTGGCACCTTGCTTTGCAAGCAAGCGAAAGAAATGATCTTGGTTCTCACTAAGGATTTTATCAAAGGCAGCTATAGCTCTAGGATCTTGTATAAATTCATCAAGATCTTGCCCATCTTCTTGAGAGGATTGACCTATTTCAAAGTGTCGCTCTTCTTGAGATGGGGTTTGATCTACGATATAACCTTGTGGGACAAAATCCGGAGGCAAGCCTGTGGTATACTGCGGTGCATTTAGCAAAGGGGTTCTATCCTCATGAGGATTGCTTGGTTTATCTATGTGTGGCATGTTTGGAGAGCTGATTGGTTTTACCGCGGGTGTACTAGGAGTCACCTTGGGAGTAATGTTGAGACGACCTGATTGTGGTGTGCGAGGGGGTGACTTGTGCTTCTTAGGGACAACTTGCCTAGACTTCATAGTTTGCTGTAGCCTAGTGGTGACCATGGGATTCACTTAGGCACAATGTAATGCTGGGAATCTATGAGATGCTTTGAAGAAACAGACAAACTCTGGTGCACAAAGTACTAGACCAAAGGCGCTATACTGTTTGACTAGAGGCGCAGGACTGTGCTACCAAAAGCGTGCTACTGTGGGCCAGAGGCGACGGACTGAGCTACCAATAGCGAGTTACTGCTATGCCAAAGGTGAGCTACAGTGACCAAAAGAGAGCTACTGTCATACCAAGGGCGCTGAAGTAGAGTTTTGCCAGAGGCGGGTTACTGCTGTACCAAAGGTGATCTACTGTATTACCAAAGGCGAGCTGCTGTAATACCAGGGGCGCTGAAGTAGTGTCTGATGTTTTTCAAAGGCAAGATTTTTCTGTTTCTGATTGGATTGGTTTGGCAAGAGAAAACACAGCAAACAAGTGGTCAAAAAAAGGCACAAGGACTGACACAACAGATAGTGTATGTTCAAGGCTCCAAACAAGCCCAATGTTTCCACAGGTCTAATATAGTTGCAATCAATAACAAGCACTTTTTATCCCTAGAGACAAGGTTTCATTGCAGTAGATCAGCTCACAGCTTAATACTCCGTCGATAAAAATATCATTCCATAAAGGTGTCGGATATTTAGTATCTTTGCGAGAGACGATAGGTAGGGATATCTCACCCTCCCCTTGGAAAGCTCAAGTAGGTCACAAGAGCTTTATGTCCAAGGGAATACTATCTCTTCTCAAGGGAGCCAATGGTGAGTATCTTAAGGGTTTAAATCGATTTCCCTTGCACTGATGATTACCGCAATGTTCGGAGGTAGGTCGGGTAGTCTCTATCTAAATTGGTTCTTAGTGACTTTGAGGGACCAACGCCTTACGAGCAATGCGACAAGCTACTAAAAGCTTTAACCAATCCTACTAAGAGTTTCAAACACTTCGCTCAATGTGAAAATCGTTTCCACAAAGGGCTAGTACATCTCTTTTCAGTTTGGCATCACAAGGTAAGGCTGACGTCGGTTAGGACTTGGCTTTCGCCTTATCCCTTTTATATAGCGGTTCAAAGGAAAACTCCGCTTAGGGTCGTCCCTTTTGGATGAATCGCAATCCAAAAGCAGGCCCTTCTAAAGGAAGTACAAAAAAAGTAAAAACAAGCACGTCACACAAAGGTTCAATTGTCCCGTTATAAGAAAAATAAGGTGCAACTAAGCTATGCACACACACGATTGTAGTTGTAAATTGTCCCTTATGAAATGAAGTGTTTGGCATTCATGTCCATTGTCCTTTAGAAAATTGAGGTGTTTGTTCATACATGTCCATTGTCCCTTAAGAAAAGTAGTATGTTCCTAAGACTTAGATTGCAAGAAAAGAATTGTTTAATTATCCTTTTAAGCATGCAATGTGTTTCTAAGACTTAGTGAGATAGATCAAGAGGTCTTCAATGCTCGTCCTGCATGAACATGTTAAAAACACTTATTTGCTCTGTGTGAGTAATAAGAAGCTGCAACAAGTGATATTAGGTCCACACAAACTCAAAAGTTAGCAAGTGCTTGAAGTCAGAGATTGAGAATAGGCCAATGAGTGGTCTTAAAAAATAAATCTCAGAAAATCTTTGAAAAAATATTACCACTGTGTAGAGGACAGAAAAATACCAACTTTCAAAAAAAACATCACCTGAATCCGAGTCCGTTTGTGAAAGTTATGAAGCTTGAAAAGTCAAAAAACTGTGACGAGACAAAGACAGCAGTGAGAAAATCAATTTTCTGAAAAATCAGAGAATCTTGAGAAAAAACCAATTTCACCACAATGTAGATCATGAAATTCTAGCCTATTTCAAAAAAAAAAGCACTGAAATACGTGTCCGTATGACCAAGATAATGAGGTTTGAAAATCGCCTATTCATTTAAAAAGCTCATTGAAGAGGGGTCTGTCTTAGCCCCCTGTGACTGGCTCCTGGTCACTGATGTGACCTGCTGCTGGGCTAAAAGAAAATCTTAAAAAAATAAAAATAAAATAAAATCTATTCCCATAGATTTATTTTATTTTATTTAAAAAAAAACTAACTTAAAAGCTTTCATATTCTCAAAAAGATACATTTTCATTAAAAATGTAAGAATATAAAATGGAAGAGGTACGTTGGAAGAAAGAGTACCTGCAAAAAGGTACAAGGTACCTGTCACACCTGTGCAGGTACGTACCTTTTTTTGTTTTTTTCACTTTGCTTGTTTTGACCTTTGTTTTTTTTTTTTTGTTTTTGTTTTTGCTTTTTTAAATTTATGAGTTGCTTTTTTATTTTTGCCCCTTTTTTTTTTTTTGAAAACCAAAAAAACTTTTTGTAAATTTGTTTTATTTTTTTATTTTTTTGACCTTTGTACCTGCGTAATGACTGTACTGCCTCGGGTTGCGTGCCTGAGAACAAAAAATTTTACCAGATTTTTGCCGTCACCGAAATAGGCCAAATTTTATATTTTTCTTCGTCCCTCGACCCTTCCGAACGCAACCGTGACCTCCGTTTTTGCCCAGCAAGCTTCCTTTAAAAATCCTTTTTTAGATCTCTCCAAAAAAAGAGTTAAAAAACCTGTGAAATCAAACTAAAAATTCCACAAATTTGATATTAAATCAGGACCAATGGGTCCCACCGGGCGTGCCAGAATGTGTATATGGAAAAAATAGATTAATTCTAAACTAAATAAAACCAAAAATCCAATAACATAAAGAAAACGAATTTAAATAAAAGCCATGACAAATAATCAATGCAATAAAGACTTTTACCGAAATTTGTGTTGTTTCCTTTGGATTGAATGTAGAATTGCTCAATGAAATTGCAAAGCCATAGCTGCAACAAGCAAGTGTAGTGCTCAAGAGATCAATGTCAAATGATCGTAAGGTTGCTCAATCGACGCGTTGTGTATACTCAAAGCTCTGTTAAGTATGCCTGAAAATACAATCGAAGAGAGAGAGTAAATGAAGGAGATGAGGGGGGTTTATATAGATTTCAAGGAAAATCAATCAACGGTCCAGATAATTCAGAAGAATCAACGGAGGAGATAAGTTAAGGAATGTGCAACGAATGAGAAGAAGACATGTGTCTTGCTTTCTTTTGCATGAGAGGAGTTATCAAGAATAGAAGAATGAGTTAACTGAAGAGATAAATCAATTAAAAGAATAAAGCAATCAGTTAAGTGATTTAAAACAAGAAGAAGAGATTTGCATGAGAAAAGAAGATATTTTGCTTTATTAAATATAGAAATATTTAATTGATGAGCAAGAAAGCTTGATTTATATTAGAGATAACTCAAATTAGAAGAAAAAGCAATTTAAATAAATAATTGATTTATTTAAATTTAGAGAAGATATTTTGGAAGAAATAATTAAATAATTAGAATTATTTAATTTAGAAGATTTAAAAACAAATTAAATAAATAAATTTATTTAATTGTTGTGCATGATTTTGGAAGAACAAATTTGATTTAATTAAATAATTAAGAATTATTTAATTTTAGATAAGAGGGAATTTGTTGAATTAATTAAATAATTGGATATATTTAATTAATGTGGATTTGATTTTTGGAAAGAGGATAATGATCTAATTAAATAATTAAAATTATTTAATTGTAGAAGAATATAGAGGAATTTAATTTAATTAATTAAATGAAGAGGATTTATTTAATTAATGTTGAATTTAGGAGATTTGGAAGAATTTGATGATAATTAATTAAATAATTAGATTATTTAATTAATGTGTGAAATGCAGGTGATTAGACAGATAACGGAATGCCAGTGATTTGACGACACGGTCATTTTAGGGTGTCTACATTATTCATAGATTAGAAACTTTATAGAATGAAAGAACTTATATGCATTCTAGTAGCATTTGTTTTCTACTCATATTCACAATAACTTTGATTGCCATATAGAGTCATGCATTTTGTATTGTATCTGCAACAATATATGTGTTAAAAACCATAAAGAAATATCTCATGATTTATTTTTTCCTTAAGAATTTTGTATATCAATGGAATGGCCACCTAATTCAAGTACCATAACATACAAATTGACTTGTTACTTATTTGATGCATACTACACTAACCAGTGAACTTGAATACTATTCCCATATTTTGACAAAATTAGCTAGTGACTTTTTCCCATCAAGTTGTTTATTCAGATAATAGCAGATATATTCTTTATGTTTTAACTTCTTGTATAGAGAGGGGTATTCTTCATCCACAAGGTTGCTTGTAGGAGCCGCTTCTTCATCTAAGCCTAGATAGTAAAACATAGTAATAGATAATCTTGTCTTTTCCTTGCTTGTCACTACCCGATGTTCTATACTCTAGTATCTCCCATTTGTCATCACCTATAATACAATTGAAATGTCACATATGATATCTTATAAATTAGTTATATTACAGACAACTTAATCAATAGCCAAACTTATACAACATTTAGCACTATTAGGTCACTGATGTTTACAACAAACACATAAGGAATAGGTTGAATAGGAATCTAGGGATGGGCTTAAATCACACACTCTAAGATTTGACCGCTTAGGTGGCAGATGTGAGCCCATTCATTTCACCAACATCCATCCTGTTCAAGCAACAATCGCCGTCAACTTTCAAACTGAAACTCTGTTCCTGCATGAAAGTTTGGTGGATGCCACGTCGTCTCATAGAAAATGGTTGCTGCAGTGAATAGAAGACATGGGTGTCCTCATGATGAAGTTACACCATTTCACCATATGCAACAAACAGGTTTCCAACTTTATCTGTTCTCATTTGCCAACGTACTCCCGGACTTTATTGAAATGGGAGCTTTGGAATAGGGTATGGACATCCATCAAAGCATAATGGAAGGGGGATTATTGTTAGATATTATAGACATGTATGCAAAATGTGGAAGCATAGACAAGGCACGCAAACTATTTGACGGGATGCCTCAAAGAGATATGGTCGCATGGAATGCTATAATTGCAGGATATGCATAAAATGCGTTTGTTGAAAAGGCTTTAGAAACTTTCAACCAAATGCAATTGGCAGATGTAAAGCCAGACTCTGAAACCTTTGCCAGCATCCTGCCTGTGCCAAAATGGTAGCTTTGGAACATGGTATGGACATCCATCACAGGATGAAGGATAGCTGAATTTTGTCATATGTTGTAGTTGCAATTGCCTTGGTAGACATGTATGCAAAATGTGGTAGCATAGTACGTGAACTGCTTGACAGGATGCCTCAAAGAACTGTTTGATAGAATGCCATTATTGTAGGATATGCAAAATGTGGAAGCATAGACAAGGCACGTGAACTGTTTGACAGAATGCCTCAAAGAAATGTGTTCTCATAGAATGCCTTGATCACAGGATATTGAAAACATGTATTTGTTGAAAAGGCTTTAGAAAATTTCAACCAAATGCAATGGGTAGGTGTAAAGCCAGACTCTACAACCTTTGCTAGCATCCTCCTAGCCTATGCCAGATCGAAGTTTTGGAACAAGGTATGGACATCCATCAAAGCATAATGGATAGAGGAATTTTGTCAGAGGTAGTTGCAACTAATCTAGTAGACATGTATGACAAATCTAGCTACATATTCATAAAACCTACATATTCAACTTATGGAGTAATTTTGATACCATAATTGTAGCTAGAAGTCACTATACAAACTAGTGAAGAATATTTGAGATTAAGGGAGTTGAGGAAGGTTTAGATGAGCTATATGCTTAGGTTGAAACTAGTGAAATATTATTTTGTGGATGTGCATTATGTGTGTGTGACTTGTGATGTTATTAAATTGTGACGATCTATGTCTAGGCTAGAGTTCTCATTGTCTAAGTTGGGATCCTTCTGTATGAGTTTGATCTATTGTAGCACAGTCTACATGTGATCTGGTGACAAGGAAGACTCTATGGACTAAATTGTTGATCATCCTTCCAGCCTCAATGGAGTCGTATAGTTGCCATTCTACAAAGATAATAGCTCCATGGTCATTCATGCATAAAGTAACACCGTGGTTATTTTGGTGAATAAAAAATCCAAATGATGGTCATCCTAGTAGAGATGGGATATTTTCTATCTCAGTTACAGGTTGAATAGTGTGTCTTGCCATGGTGAGGTGTTGCCTTGATTATCAAGGTGTTCTTCAGATGATTGCTATCTCAATTTAAAGTTGGATAGTGTTGCTTTGGTATAACAAGGTGCTACATTGTGAACAAGATATTTCATTGCTGACATGTGCTAGGGCCCATTGGAGTGGTTGTAGCCCCCCAAATTGTGTTGAATGTAATTGTGACTTGGATGTTTAGAGACTTGTGCGTGTCTATATGTATGCATGCTTGTGCATGTGTCGATTGGTCAATCTAGTGATATTGAGTTCTAGATTGGCCAAGTGGTGGATGCCATAATTTTCCTAGATTAGCTGAGTGGTGGATTCCATGGTTTTCTTGGATTGGTTCTAGAAATTAGCTACAAAATTTCTTAGATGGTAGAAGCCTTGCACCAATCAAATGGGTTGAGGACATTTAAATGGACACACACCTCACCAACACCCCTATGAAGTTGAATACCTCATTGTAATGGTGGATAGGAGGAAAAGTAGGCATGATACTTAGATTGCCCTCCAAGAAAAGTCCTCTGCACTTTAATAATAAATTGGTAACACATGTTCCTACATTCTATGAATTAATGAATAACTTTGGTTGCAATAAAGATGAATGAATATTATCTCTAAATTCATGAATCTAAC
Source organism: Cunninghamia lanceolata (assembly GCA_027924645.1). NCBI lineage: Eukaryota > Viridiplantae > Streptophyta > Pinopsida > Cupressales > Cupressaceae > Cunninghamia > Cunninghamia lanceolata. The sequence continues at coordinate 172,594 of BSBN01000714.1, forward strand.
TATAGTTATATTTGATTGTTGTACTAAACTTTGTGATCTTTGATTACCCAATATGCCTATAGGAGAAAGGGGTAGAGATTTCTTAAGGATGCTATCAAAGATGCATAATAGGAAGCATTAAGGATTATTGAGTGGAAGTTGACAATCATCAAATTCTTGGTTAAGGACGAAGAGACAAGTGTTATTAATTTGTCTTTAAGGCATTAAGTTGTAAAGTCTAGAGAACTATATAGGATATGTTAATAGTTAAAAATTATAGTACTTGTGTAAAATTTGACCCATCACCTCAGAGATGAGTTAGTTTTTGAATACTATGATTCTAGTTGATATAAATTACTTAAAAGATTGCATGAGCTTCCTAGAAGGTTTAGTGAGTACATGTTCATTTTTATTAGGACATTATAGTGTTTTCTTGTCATTTGGTAAAGTTAATTATGAACACTCTAAGGCTTGATACCTTCCTATTGAAGTATTGTTTTATATTATTATTTGGATTAATCTGTAAGACATGTGACATGGTTCTATAATGTTCTAGTGAATGAACCTAACTACCTATGTGTAATTGACCTAGAGTGAATTATCTAGACAAATAAATCCATGGATGGTTAGAGGCTAAAGTGCAGAGGTTATGTAACTGGGATTCCTAAATTTGGCAAGTAATTCTCTTATGTCATAAATTGAGCATATTCCCTAGATATAAATCAAGTCCTATGGATGGTCAAAATTCACTAAGAGATAATTATGTAAATCCCATGGATAAATATGTCAAGTAGAAAAGAGAGACTTAGTCTAAAAGGTTAAACTAGGTCAAACCCTCTTCTATCAACATTGGAACACAAATCAAATTTAGCTTCTACCTTGTGAGGAGAGCCAAACTACAGGGGTTTTGTCCCTTTGTTGTATAAAGGAGTGTCAACCAAATTCAATCAACCAAACTAGGGCAAAATATGAAACCCCAGTTAAGCAAGATATGTGAATATATGACTATTGAAAATAGATGCAGAGAATCTACCACCATAATAGGGATTAGAGGATAGAAGAGAACTTGGATCTGGGTTCAGGTGTAGAGAGGTACCAGGGCACTAGGTGCCCTAGACCTAATTTAGGGTTTTGCAGAATGTCAAGGTTCTGGTGTTTTCACCTTCTAGTATTCCTATTTCCTGTCACTTGATATCTTCAGATTCTTCTGGATGCGACCTGCACACAAATAAGAAGGGAAAAGGGTTGGTGCTATTTAGGAGCTTGCCTAAGTCAAGCTTCGTGAATGGTGTTTCCACCTCCATAATAACAATGATGAGATATCAAAGAGTGTGTGCCCTATGAGGGCAAATGAAATTTTGAAGTAGAATGGAATGCTGTAATAAAGCATAAATGAGAGGAGTCACCATGAGCATGGAAACCCTAGCTTGCTTGATGTGGCATAACAACTTGACTCAAGAAGTTGATGTAGCCCAAAGAAGTAGAGAGATCTTCACAAGACATGCAAGAAGTTAGTGCAACAACCATAATCCACCATAAAGAGCTTTAGATCTGAATAGAGAGCATGTGAGAGAGAGGGAGAGAGTGCAAGAGTGCCTAGATTGCTTAGATGTTCAAATAAATAAACTAACTTGCATATATATGTATTCTTGCTCACCAACAATGAATAAAACAAAATGTAGCCGACATGTATAAGCCAAAGAGGTGTTCTAAGCCGACACCACAAACATAGGGTTAGGGCTAACATCTGGGACCAGGGCACTAGGTCCTTTAGCCCCACAAACTTCGAGGAGTGTCAATTAAGGTGGGCTTAGATTGGTCCTAAGTTTATTTTTTTGGGTTTATTCATCGAGATTGAGAATTATTTGTTTTAGGTCCACTTGAGTGCTAAACTAGGTGTAAAATGGCAAGGGTACACATTTTACTCCATAACAAAATCATCATTTAAGTATAGGAGGTCGTTGCAAGATTCAATTATCTAAAGTTTAAATAATTTAAGTATAGGAGGTCGTTGCTTGAATTAATTATAATACCTCTTAGAGTCCCTTCATGAGAATTGCTCTATCAAGGCTATGCTTCAGGACTAGTTGCCTTTGTAATATTGAATCCTATTTTTGTTTCCAAGTCTTAATAACTCCCAACCATCAAGTCCTCAAGAAAATTATTGACCGTGGATGTCTTAGAGTAAATCTCTAATGGACATATGTCCCCAAGAGGAAAGAATCCTTGACAAGAGTCCTAAGTCAAGACAAAACCCTATTCATTACTTTATCAAGTTAAATCTAAGTCCTTGATTGACCATAGTTAATCATGCAGTGATGCCTATCCTCTAAATGTGAATTTGAATATTGCCCAAGCTATAAAAAACTAGAATTCAAATTATGTTAAGTGAAATTACAAGGAGCCTCACATCCACTAGGAGTTTTAGGAGTAAAGAAGTGTCAAATCCAAACTTGAGATCTCGAGTAACATCAAATTTATAAATACCCACATCTGTAAGAAATTTTAAATATATTCATAGATCAAGATTGAAATTGAGAGCTCTAATAAGTTAAAATTTTCAAGGATTCTTATGTCCATGGTATGCTACTATTCATAATGTCATAATACTTTTGGAACTGAGAGCCTAAGCATGTCAGAATCTATATAGTTCCCACGTTTGTGGAAAGTACTAGTGGATTTTCTATCTATTGATGCCCCAATTGAATCTATATCCATTGATCTACTAGAGTGAATCTTCACATACATGTGTTCATAGATAGATGAGGGTTGGAATCTAATTGTTAGTAAGTTCAAACTTGAGTGCACAAATTAGTCAAAGTTAGTAGGCAACTTAGGTCTATGGAACTCTAGGGATAAATCCTTTAAGTTCCAAAATCAAGGTCCCAAATAAATTAGGATTGATAATATGTTTGTGCCTAAGATGTTGAGAGACAAGAAACCTAACAATTGGGTGCATGTCATTTGTTTGTATCAAAGTTAACCCTTTGGAATACTTTAGAATATAGCCTTAGGATTCTGCAGCTGACTTACAATTATGTAATGTTTAATAAGACTCTTGCATCCACTGTGCCCACAAATCTAAGGCCATTAAATTATTAGACCTAGATACCTGGTTAAACTAGGTTGCATAAAATGTTTTCACATCCATAAGCATAATGAAAGTATGTCAAATATGCTTGGAATTTCATGAATGTAAGAATGTACCAATTAGAGTTGGCCACATGTTCCCATACTGAGTATATTGAAATTTGATGGTTCAACCCAAACGAAATCTTGTCTTAAGGCATGTCCCTCAAATTTGTCACCCTACATTAAGATTAATAATCTATTTTCCAACACATCCCACCATGAGCTCTCCCTCTGGGGTCTTTCCTCTCTTCCTCTTTGTTGATTCTACATGTTCTCAACCTTTCTTTTCAACTTATCTTCTTCCTTCATCAGAAATTGGTATGCTTCTTCTATGGTGGTCAATCCAAATAGACCTAGTTCCTCTTAGATACCATCTATCTCCATTGATGTATCTTGCAACCTTCTCTTCACCTTTTTCATTATGCCCTATTGTAATGAGCAACTTATGAAATTCTTCAATATATTCCTTCACAATCCTATCCCTTTGTCTTAAGCTTTACGAAATTTTTAGTAATTCTAGTTCATAGTTTGTTGGTATAAATTGCCTTTTCAACTTTGCAACCATCCTCTCCTATTTTGTTATTCTTTCCTTTCCCCTCAAATTTCTTTCTAATTGTATGTCTTTCCACCAAAAAAAAATTCTTTTAGCTTGGTCTTTGAAAATCTGACCCTCTCAAGGTCTTCAATTTCATCATACTTAAAATTCTCATCCAAATCATTTATCCTGTCAATCAATTCTTCAAGGTTAAAACCACTACATTAGTTAGAAATTTTAATCTTAGGTCTTTTATCAATTTTGGAAATGGCCTTCAACACGTTCAATTGATTTGATTATTCTTCTAGGTCTTCTAGTTCTTGCACATCTTCTCTTACATCTTCCTCCACATCATTCACATCATTGTCCCTTGGGATTCAACCCCTCTTCCTATCTTCCTCCAAAGCCTTCCACTAGATTATGTTCTCCCATACTTATTTCAATATCTCGTCCAATTTTCTAGTGATGTTAGAAACACCTTGGACTCTTCATAGTGCCATCTTTCCTATGGTTTGGTTCAAACTACCTCAAGTCTACAGCCTACCTACAATCACCCCTTGCAACTACACCACAATTAACAATTATTGACAACATTCTTGTAGGATACCTCAATTCAGTGATCTATTCACAAGAACTTTGGAACATCATGCTCTCCTATAGATTTGAACTTTACCCTCTAATACAACTTAATGTAGTCATGGGTAGAGGACCCAATGAAGGACAGTCCAACCCTGCAATAAAAACTCAAAACACACAATACACATAGTAAAACTCAATGAAGTTCTATAACATGAGCTTTATTGAATTCAAACCATAGAATAGTTATAGCCTATCATAATGGGATTCCTACATGCTAGGCCGCACCCATTTGATTACTAACATGGAAACTATTACATTCAAATGAAATTTACTACATTTTGTGACATCTATATCTTCATCATCAAACTCCATCCTAAACCTTCATTATTATTTTTGAAATCAAACCTCCAACGATCTCTATGAATTCTTCCTAACCCCCTTGATGATCTCAACAGATTTTAGAAGCCACATATATATATATCAATATTGAACCTCCAAAATGATTTGCATCAACTTTAAGGTGGTGTAAAGTTTAATTTTTCATGAAACATGTAGTCATCAAGTGCAATCAAATTCGTAGATCAAAATAGTGATAATGGAATGGAGAATCTATGTGGCGCTCAACATTCATCCTCTACATGTTCTATTGAATCTTCTCATATACTTCTTTGTTAGTGCACACTCTAAATAATCCAACACAAGTTTAACATTTATAACTATGCAAGTTTGTTATCCCAGTATAAATTCACAAACCAAATTATGCCATTTTTGAGATCTAAGTCTCTTCGAACACGGACATGTCATCCATTCATTTTTTTGTAAGATACTTTCAAAACTACGAAACAAAATATCAACTTGCAATGAAGTGTGGTGTCTTCTTCTATAACTAACTGGTAAATAAAATCCTACAAGAAAATATTTTTGGTTTATTGAAGATTGCTCTTGTCCCTTAAGATGCTCTTGCATCAATAAGAAAAATAGAATCCCATGAAAGAAGGAAATGCCTTAGAACTCATATATCATATCTTACCAAAGTAAACTTAACTATGTGTTAAAAGAACCTAAACAAGGAACTAGCTAGAAAAAGAACCCTTTTCACACCAACAATAAGTTAAAAATCATAAAGCAAGCTAAATAGCCATTAATTTTGTAAGTGTGAATTTGTTCTCTCTTGATCCTCCATATCATCTTATGACACTCTCCCCATTTGATATTCTCCCTCAATAACTTTGATGGCAAAACTAGATAAATAACATGAAAAAAACCCACGAATTAGTAATAAACAATACACCATCACATAGCAATAAATTAGCAACATTAAAGCAACACTATATTTTAGCAAGATCATCATTTTACTATAGTATAATTAAAAATACTAAAATGTTACAACATGTAAATCATTGGGAGATACTGAACATATTATTCATAGATAAGAAACTTTAGATAATGAAATAACTTGTATGCACTCTAGTAGCATTTTTTTTACTACTCATATTCACAATAACTTTGATTGCCATATAAATTCATGACTGCATTTTCTAGTGTATGTCCAGCATTTTATTTCTTAAAAACCATAAAATAAATATATCATGATTTGTTTTTTGTATAGGAACCTTATATATCAATGGAATGGCCACCTAGTCCAACTACCATAACATACAAATTGACTTATTACACATTTGATGCGTACTACACTAACTAGTGAACTTAAATACTATTCACATATTTTGGCAAAATCAGCTAGTTACTTTTTTCCATTGAGTTGTTTAGTCATGTAATAGCGAATATATTCTTGATGTTTGAACTTCTTATATAGAGAGGGGTGTTCTTCATCCACAAGGTTGCTTGCAGAAGCCACTTCCTCATCTAAGCCAAGATAGTAAAACATAGCAATAGACAATCTTGTATTATCCTTGTTTGCTGCTGCTCGATGTTCTATACTCTTGTATCTCCCATTTGTCATCACCTATAATGCAATTAAAATTTCACATATTATATTTTATAAATTAGTTATATTAGAGACAACTTAAACAATAGCCAAACTTTCACAACATTTACCTCTACTAGGTTGCCGATGTTTACGACAAGTGCATAAGGAATAGGTTGAATAGGAATCCATTCATTGTTCTTGCGAACATGAAGACCTTCTGTTTGATCCCCTTGAAGCAAAAGTGTTATGGCACCTCCATCTGAATGAGGGCTCAACCCCAACACTAGATCAGGTCTAGGACAAGGTGGATACAAATTCATCCTCATTGTCATCATTGGATCTTCTCTGATCTGATGTATCTCTGGGGAATGTCATGCGGTTTCTTTAGTGCAAGCTCCTGGACACTCTCCACAGCAAAGAAACTACCCCAATTTGGATTACTGAAAGATTCGGCGGTATGATTTGCAGAAGAAGCCATTTCTGTTCTAATTCTCCTTCTGTTATGATTTGACGTAGAATCCTATCCTGCTCGGGAAACTCCCAATTTGGCGCGGCTAGGAAAAAGCTGGCGAAGTTTAGGGACGTTGGCGTTGGTTGTGGAATTTAAATTCATGCCTGTCAGATCGCGTTCCATAAGGTAATATATCTTTTTAGAATGCTTTGTCCATATTGAATAGGCTACAGAACAAGACTCCCTTATTCAAGTCTTTGTCGATCTTTTCATCATGTTTTATGTATGCCTCTTCAACAAATCCATTTTGTACATATCCTGTGATCATTGTATTCAAATGATAACATTTCTTCTCTTTTAGGGTTTTTGCAGTATTGACGCTTACTTGGTAATTTTTAAATGTGATTTGTTATTTTGCAGCTGGTTTCTAAAAATGACATTAATAAAAATGTGGGATGCTGAGATCTATGTTTCCAAGATTATGAGGTTTTGTTGTTTAGGGTTTGATGAGGATAACTATTTTACCAAGTATAAGTTTAGGGTTGTAAGATTAAAATTGTAATATAGGTAAATAGAGCACATTAATATAGATTGAATGCACGTTAACTCACCATTAAATTGTTTCAACAAGAATTAACATTTCCAAGGTTTAAATGAAAATATAAGTGGATGGAAATATTTAAACTACAATACTAAAAAAAAAATATGTGAATTTTTTTGGATTTTAAATAAGCAAAGTTAGAACCAAAAGAGTGTAATTTTGGGGTTAAAAAAGTAAGATCCTAAAACAAGGCTAAGAGATCCCAATAAAACATGAGTGATTTGTTGAACTCAAATCAAACAACAATTATATGAATGATTTATGTAATTTTGAAGGGTAAGAGTATTTGCAAAGAAATAGATAAGAATATTATATGGACAAATACCAATGGTTTTATCTATTAATATAAATTTGGGAATTAATATTGCACCAATAAAAACATTTGAAATAACCCAACCGTAACCCTAACCATAATCTCTAATGTTAGAATTAGAATTAGAACTAGCATATTTATATTTTAAAAAAATAGGCGCCTCCAAAAGAATATCTCTTGGCGTACTTTAGATATATTTTTTAAAAATATAAATATGCTAGTATTATAATAATTATATATTACTATATAATGTATTTGATATATTGATAATTATGGTTCGTACAATCATTAAATTTTTAAAAAGAAAAATTAACCAAAGAAAGCTCTATCCTTGCCACATACCCATCCAGTGTTTTTTAATGCGGTTTCTGCAATAAACATTTGACATCGATACCCAGCATTTGGTGTGAATGCTTCATCGTAATTATAATATTTCTGTAAATTTTGTCAGATACATGCTAAGTTTGTATTTCTGTACGTTACAGATGGTAGGAATCATTTCTAAGCTTTCATTTTCTTTGAATGTGCAGATTCTATGCTATTATTGCAAGAGATCTCCTCTCTCCATGAATTTCAACGAAAACCAGCAAACCCTATCTGTTTTGGTTTTTTTAAATGTCTCTCTGTTTTTGGAGACCTAGGGCATAAGTTCGAATCTCGGTGGCGAAAAAAATTTAGGTGATTTTTTTCTTTATACCTAAACGGGAAAAAGGATAGCTCAGCAGATACCCAGACCAAAATGAATAGTTCAACGACTCATATTTTATATCTCTACGGAAGATTAGCATTTAACGTAGGAGGTGAGAAGCACGGGTTTAAATCTTGATTTTATCTTTGTAATAATAGTCGATAAGCTTAGATAGATAGATATAGAAAAAAAGAATGGAGTTTTTGGTATTTTTGTTTGGTTGCTAAAAATGAACTAAAAGTTTTTCTTAGCTTTGTCTTAATAAATTTAAGACTATTTCATGCATATACAGAGTGTGACAAATTTTATTCAAATACATAGGCACACACTTCACACAAACTGAATGACAAAACTAAATAACTTTCACACACACACACAGACACACACACTTCATATGAAGTGAATGCCAAAGTTAACTTTCAAACATGCACACAATGAATGCCAAATTTTATTCACACACACACACAATGAAAGTCAAAATTTATTCAAACACACAAAGACTCAAAATGAACATCATTGAATTTTGTTTGTAGACACATTCCACAAAAAGTAAAAATCAAAGTTTATTCATACATCACAAAAAATGATATCCAAAGTTCATTCGTGCGCGCACACAAAAAAAAAAAGAATGTTAGTTCTTTCAAGCACATTCCACATAAAGTGAACATCAAAATTCATTCATACACTCTACACAAAATGATATCCAAAGCTCATCTAGACACATACAAAATAAAGAATTTCAAATCTTTGAATTCCATTCTACACAAATTGAACATCAAAACTTGTTCATACACTCCACAAAATGTGATAGTTGAAGTTCATTCACTCCACAAAATGTGTTAGCTTAAGTTCATTCATAAATAAAGAAAAACTAAATGTAAAAGTTCTTTCAAGCTCACATATATACACAACAAATTCCAAAGTTGGCTCAAACACATATACCACACAAAGTGAATACCATAATTATTTTTTAAAAACACATTTTTAATAAAGTGAATGCCTAAATTAACTTTCCCACACACACACAATTTACATAAACAAAAAGTGAATATGTCAATGTTCAAACATAATTCATTCACACAAATTTAGTACAAGCATGCATTAACACTTAAGTTTAAACATTCGAAACTCCAAACACACTCATAAAGTGGGTGCTAAATTTATAAAACACGGTAAAGTACTGTTGCAAATATGTGCCTAATCAGTGTTGTCATTGATATCAACATATCCTTGTTGTCATTAGTGTCAACTATATCTTATTCTATCACTTGTTTAGAAGACTTGTATGTTGAGGATATTGAGAAAATTAGCCTCTCTGGAAGAAACAAGTGAGTTACATATCTCTCTGTCAGAGACAGTGAAGACAATGTAGTTCAGTGAAGTAGATTGCTCCGCATTCCTAGTGAGATGAAGATCAGACTCTGCGGATTAAAGGGTTTGTAGAGGATTGCCTGAAGTTGCTCCAGTTAAGATTTGAGAGGTCCGCATGAAGTATTTTGTGAAGTTATGGCCATCTAAGTAGAACCAGGTTTTGCAGTTGTTCAGAGGTGGCAAAGTGGTAGGAATTTGGTCTGGATTGCTCCGCATTGGGATATTATGGTCTGTGGATCTAGAGGTATGTTTGGGATATTGGTGTGTATCCTTAACTCAAGTGGTTCATGGTTTGGAGGTCCACAAGCAATCTTTCTAATGTGACAGTCATGAAAGTTGGTGTTCTTAAGTTCCTGGATGAAGATGCAAGTGTTTTTGGTGATTTGAGGTGATGCAATTGTTCTTGTCGATTTCATTGTGCTTGTGGTGGTCTCTAGATCGTGTGTGTATTGTGTTGGTGGTCCACATTGAGGATTGAGCTCGTAGTTAAAGATTTCTCCTTGAGTACTGTTGTTCTTTCCAATCTTGGCCAACCAGATGCTTGATGCGAATTGCAGATGATCTAAGAAGAGTTCTATGGAGTGTTGCATGTTGTTCGAGGAAGATTCAAGTCCCAGGTATGTTTGGCCAACAGTGTGATGGTTCGCATGAAGCATTTTAAGTTTTGTGATTGTAATTGCTTGTAATGCCTATCTTGGAGAATGTTCCAGATAGATGATTGTAAGGCCAACTTTGATGTTCATTCCAAAGTCGATGTCATGTATAAATAAGTGTTGTGAAGTCGTGAAAATGTGTGGTGTGAGCAAAGAAGTGGATGTAGCGAGGAAGTGAGTGGGGATAGAGTAGAGGTGTTGTGTGCTTCAATGGAATTGAACCCTGCATGAAGAAGATGTTGTTTCTCAATTTAACCTTTCAGTGTTAACATTGTAAATATTCTTGTAGGCAGTGAGCCTCCTTTAAGCAGTGAACTCTGGGCAATGTACCCAAAGGCAAGTGCCTTCCCATTTTTCTATTCTTTTAACAAAGATTAAATCTTGTGGGTTAATCCCCACCATGGTTTTTTCCTTAACCAGGGTTCCACATAAAAATCCTGGTGTTATGTGTGTTGATTATGTTTCTGCTCGTGTGTTGTTGATTCATGCTTTCATGGTTATATCATTAATTTGTTAATAAATGGTAAAGAAGATTAAGTGCAGCAAACGATAAAAGTTTTGTGATAACTGATTCACCCCCCCTCTCAATTGTCTACCCTAATTTCAACAATTGGTATCAGAGCCAGTTCCTCTAAAAGAAGCTTGACTGCTTGAGGAGATCCAGGATGTCGACATACAAGAAGGACAATCTGAGATTTGATGGAACAAATTACTCTCTTTGGAAGAATCGCATGGAATGTCATTTACAATGCATGGGTGATCCTTATTGGTTGATAACTAAGAATTAGTATAAACCTGGAGAGCTGCAGAATGGTCCTTCAACTCTAGATGAAATCAAAGACGTTGAAAACAACATTCAGGCTAAAGAAGCATTATTGAGTGCCCTAACTAATACAAAAATGACAAATGTTTTGGAATTGAAAACTACTCATGAAATCTGGAGGAAGTTGGAAACTCTGTACATGAAGGTGATACATAAGTCAAATGTGCTAAGCTACAGAGCGAATGTTTGAGGATGAGTGAAGATGAAAACATCACTTCCTATATGCAGAAGGTGAATGAACTTGTGAGTAGTATCAGGAGTGTTGGTGGAATACTGGAAGAATAAGAGATTGTTGCCAAAGTACTCAGATCCTTACTTGCTTCATACAAACATAAAGTTGCTACTATTGAGGGGATCAGGACTGTGACAACTGTTACAAGGGATCAGTTGGTTGGCAAGCTTTCAGCATTTGAAATGAGTGAGTTTGGTGATTCTCTTCCTAAATCAGAATCTTCTTTTAAGGCTAGTGTTTCCGGAAAACAAAGATTTGATCCACATGAAATCTATTCAAGAAGACTTACTAGATATGAAAAGGCAAGGAAGGAACTTGAAGAAGATGAATCAGAGCTTGAATAATTTGAAGTCCTTTTTGCTAGAAGATTACCAAGAGGATCCAGTAAGTATGAAGGAAAGTTGCCTTTCAAATGTTTTGCTTGCAATAAGATTGGTCATTTTGCTTCAAAATGTCCAAAGAGGGTTTCAAATACAAACCCTAATAGACCTAGGTTTCAGAAAAAATGCTAGTATGTCCAAGAAGCTGTTGATGAAGGAGTTACAGATGATGAATCTGATAAGGGAAGTACCTCTGGAAATGAATGGGTGTTCATTGCTATCAAAAAAGAAGATCTGGTGCCTACTGAGTCTACTAGTTGTGTGAATTTGGAAAGTGCCTTGGCTTCTCAAGTTGGAAAAAAGGATGAATGGGTAATTGACAGTGGATGTTCTCATCATATGACCGGTGATAAGATTAAGTTTGTAAGTATGGAAAGATATGAAGGTGGAATTGTGAAGTTTGGGGACAATTCAGCTGGTAGAATCCATGGCAGAGGATCCATCTCTCTTGATGGTAAGAATAACACTAATGATGTTTTGTATGTAGAAGGATTGAAGCATAATCTTCTCAGTGTTGGACAGTTGGTTGATAAAGGGTATGATCTTCGATTCAAGGATGGAAAATGTAGAATCTTGGAAAGCTCTGGAATTGAGATTGCATCTGGTACACAGACTAGAGGTAATATCTTTCATTTAAGTGGTACTGGGAAAAGTTGTTTGATTGCTCAGATTGATCAGAGTTGGTTATGGCATAGGAGAATGTGTCATGTAAACTTTGATAATATTGTCAAGATAAGTACTACTGAGGCTGTGAGAGATCTTCCAAAGCTTGTGAAACTTGCTAATAGCATGTGTATGGAATGTCAGTTGGGCAAACAGAGAAGAACTACATTCAAAAGTAAAGAACAAGTTTCAAGTGGATTTTTAGAACTTGTACACACTGATTTGTGTGGTCCTGCCAGAGTTCAGAGTTTGCAAGGAGACAAATACTTCATGTTGCTGATTGACGATTACTCCCAAATGATGTGGGTCACTTTCTTGAGAGAGAAATCAAAGGCTCTTAATAGATTCAAGGTGTTCAAGGCTAGGGTGGAGAATGAGATTGGTGTGAAGATAGAGTGTCTGCAATCTGACAGAGGTGGAGAGTTTACCTCCGGTGAGTTTAATGCATTTTGTGAAAAGCATGGAATAAGAAGACATTTATTTATTCCTAGGACTCCTCAGCAGAATGGAGTTGTGGGAAGAAAGAACTGGACCATTCAAGAGGCTGCTAGAACCATGATGATGGAATAAAATGTTCCACATGTCTATTGGAGAGAGGCTATGAGTACTACTGTCTACACTCTTTACTAGGTGCAGATCAATGGTAATACTGGTAAAACTCCTTATGAATTATGGTTTGGTAATGCTCCTACTATGAAATACTATAGAGTTTTTGGTAGTAAATGCTATATCAAAAGAGATGAAGATCTAGTCAAGTTTGATGCAAGGTGTGATGAAGGAATATTTTTGGATTATTCTAACCAAAGCAAGGCATACCAGTGCTTTAACAAGAGATTGGAAAAGATTGTTGAAAGTGCTAATGTCAAGGTTGATGAAAGCAAGGAGAGACCTTCTAGGTCTTGTGGCTATGAATCAGATGATTAAGATGAAAGTTCAAATAAAGGAAAGCAAGTTCAAGAAGCTAGTGCAAATGTTGAAGAACAAGTTCAAGAATCAGAAGTTCAAGAAAAACCCAAAACCCCCAATTATGTAAGGTTGAATCATTTAGAAGATCAGATTATAGGAGATAGAAATAAAGGTGTTCAAACTAGAAGAAAAATTCAAGAGTATTGTTTGATTTCAAAGATTGAACCAAAATCAGTGAATGAAGCTTGTAATGATGAAAATTGGGTAAAAGCAATGGAAGAAGCATTAATGCAAATTGAGAAGAATCATACTTGGGATCTTGTTCCTAGACCTGAAAACAAAAATGTAATTGGAACTAAAAGGGTCTTCCAGAACAAATTGAATGAAGATGGTGAAGTTGTGAGAAACAAAGCAAGATTGGTGTGCAAAGGATATTCTCAAGTAGAGGGAATGGATTTTGAAGAAACTTTTGCTTCGGTGGCAAGAATCGAAGCAGTCAAATTATTTCTTGCCTTTGCTGCTTACAAAGAATTCAAAGTTTACCAGATGGATGTCAAGTCAGCATTCCTGAATGGAGAGTTGGAAGAAGAGGTCTACATTGAACAATCAGAAGGTTTCCAGTTGTCTGATCAAGGAGATAAGGTCTACAGATTGAAGAAAGCATTGTACGGACTTAAATAAGCCCCAAGAGCCTGGTATGCAAGATTAGATAAGTATTTGCTAAAGTTAGGTTTTAGCAAAGGCACAACTGACAGTAATCTTTATTTCAAAATTGATCACGAACACATCTTAATTATTGAGGTATTTGTTGATGATATCATCTTTGGTGGAAATGAGAGCATGTGTAAAAAATTTATTGATTAGATGCAAAGTGAATTTGAGATGTCCATGCTTGGTGAAATGATTTTTTCTTGGGTATGCAAATCATTCAGTTAGATAAGGGCATCTTCATATCTCAGTCTAAGTACATGAAAGAGTTGTTGAAAAAGTTTGGAATGGAGGATTCAAAACCAGTGAGTACTCCTATGATAACTAGATGTAAGTTGAGTAAAGATGATGATTCCCCTAAGGTAGATCAGATCAGGTATAGATCAATGATTGGAGGACTGCTTTATCTGACTCATACTAGACCTGATATTATGAATGCAGTTGGCCTTATTGCTAGATTTCTAGCTGATCCTAGAGAATCTCATGTTCTAGCAGTCAAAAGAATTTTTAGATATCTGAAGGGAACATCTAATTATGGCTTATGGTATCCTAAGGGTGATGATTTCACTCTTCATGCATATACAGATGCTGATTGGGAAGGAGATGTGGATGAAAGGAAAAGTACTAGTGGAGGTGCATTTTTCTTGGGAAAGAGATTGGTTTCTTGGTTGAGCAAAAAGCAGGAGGCAATATCTTTGTCTACTACAGAGGCAGAGTATATAGTAGCAACAAGTAATTGTACTCAAATTTTGTGGATGAAGCAAATCTTGAAGGATATCAGACTTGTGTTTGAAGAGCCTATTACAATCTTCTATGATAATTCAAGTGCAATAAACATATCAAAGAATCCAGTGTTGCATTCAAAGACAAAGCACATATCCATCAAGTTTCACTTTTTGAGAGAGAAGGTAAATGAGAATGAAGTCAAATTAGAGTTTGTTCCTTCAAAGGATTAGATTGCGGATATCTTCATTAAGCCTCTACCTAAGGACACTTTTGAGTATCTAAGAGAGAAGCTAGGGGTGATTACCCCTCATGTTTAGAACTAAGGTGCACTAGTGTGCATCAGTCTGATGGAACTCACAGTCATATCTTGTGATCCGGATTGGTGTTAAGGGGATGCTACTCAGGGGGAGTAGTCAGTATGTTTTGAAGAAACAAAAAGGGTGAGAGATGATTGCAAATATGTGCCCTTTGCCATTGATGTCAAAGGGGGAGAGAAGTCATGTGAAAAACATGGATGGAAGTAAGTAGTTGCTGGTGAAAGGGGGAGCAGTGAAGCAAGTGGTTGTAGGTGTGATAAGAGAAAGGGGGAGAAGTCCTTGTCTTGGTGGTTGAATCAGTTTTTCATATCATATGTTGCCATCAATGACAAAGGGGGAGATTGTTGCAAATATGTGCCTAATCGGTGTTGTCATTAGTGTCAATTGTATCTTATTCTATCACTTGTTTAGAAGACTTGTATGTTGAGCATATTGAGAAAATTGGCATCTCTGAAAGAAACAAGTGAGTTACATATCTCTCTGTCAGAAACAGTGAAGACAGTGCAGTTCAGTGAAGTAGATTGTTCCGCATTCCTAGTGAGATGAAGATCAGAGTCTGCAAATTAAAGGGTTTGTAGAAGATTTCCTAAAGTTGCTTCAGTTAAGATTTGAGAGGTTTGCATGAAGTATTTGTGAAGTTATGGCCATCTGAGTAGAACCGAGTTTTGTAGTTGTTCAGAGGTGATAGAGTGGTAGGAATTTGGTCCAGATTGCTCCGCATTGGGATATTATAGTCTGCATATCTAGAGGTATGTTTGGGATGTTGGTGTGTATCCTCAACTCAAGTGGTTCATGGTTTGGAGGTCTGCAAGCAATCTTTCTAGTGTGACAATCATGATAATTGGTGTTCTTAAGTTCCTGGATGAAGATGCAAGTGTTTTTGGTGATTTGAGGTGATGCGGTTGTTCTTGTTGATTTCATTGTGCTTGTGGTGGTCTCTTGATCGTGTGCTTATTGTGTTGGTGGTCCACATTGAGAATTGAGCTCGTAGTTGAAGATTTCTCCTTGAGTATTGTTGTTCTTTCTAGTCTTGGCCAACCAAATATTATGCGTGTTGCGGATGATCTAAGAAGCATTTTATGGAGTGTATCATGTTGTTCAAGGAATATTCAAGTCCCAGCTATGTTTGGCCAACAATGTGATGGTTCGCATGAAGTATTTTAAGTCTTGTGATTGTAATTGCTTGTAATGCTTATCTTGGAGAATGTTCCAGATAGATGATTGTAAGGCTGACTTTTATGTTCATTCCAAAGTCAATGTCATGTATAAATAAGTGTTGTGAAGTCATGAAAATGTGTGGTGTGAGCGAAGAAGTGGATGTAGAGAGGAAGTGAGTGGGGGCAGAGCAGAGGTGTTGTGCGCTTCAATAGAACTAAACCTTGCATGAAGAAGATGTTGTTTCTTAGTTTAACCTTTCAGTGTTAACATTGTAAATGTTCTTGTAGGCAGTGAGCCTTTTGAGCAGTGAGCTCTAGGTAGTGTGCCCAAAGGCAAGTGCCTTCCCATTTTTCTATTCTTTTAACATAGAATAAATCTTGTGGGTTTAACCCCACCATGGTTTTTTCCTTAACCGGGTTTCCACGTAAAAATCCTGGTATTATGTGTGTTGATTCATGCTTTCATGGTTATATCATTAATTTGTTAATAAATGGTAAAGAAGATTAAGTGCAACAAAAGATAAAAGTTTTGTGACAACTGATTCACCCCCCTCTCAGTTGTCTGCCCTAATTTTAACAAGTATAAATACACACACTAGACAAAGTGAATGCCCAAATTAAATTTCACATACACAATTTAGACAAAATGAATGTCAAAGTTAAAACACACACTTCACTTACAGAAAGTTAACATGTGCCAAATTTTAAACATGCTTCATGCACAAAGTTTGTTCAATCACACACAAGTAAACACTCGAGTTTAAATATGCCAAAGAACAAACACACACAAAGTGAATGCCAAAGTTAAAGCACACTCTTCACACAAAGTTAGTTCAATCACTTCACACATAGTTGATTCAAATACACACTTCATACATGTATGTTTTTTTAAAAGTTATTTTGTGCAATGCTTCGTCAATAGGAAATTAGTAACATGGATTTTTATTATCCTATATTATTTAGGTACTGCACGGTTCACCTAATCTCTTGATTGCTTAGAATTTATTTAGTTCATTCATGATTTACTTCATGTGCTTATTCATTTACTACCACTCAATTATTTTTATTTACAAAAAAAAATTAAATTTCTTATAGTATTTATAGCCTTGTCTACCAACAACTACATGTAATGACTTTCCATAGTCATAAAAATATAAACTATTTAGTGATAGGCTTATAAATATTTGTGCTTATCGACCATTTGATAGCACCTTTGGTGCTTCTACTAGTATGTAATTGTTTGTTTGTGTACACTTCCTACAACTAGAACTTAGCACCCATAGGAGGTTCAAGGAGAATGCCAATAGGAACAACTGATGACTTTAGAACATTTTCTGGCATGAATTTATTTTTACGGCATGAGACAATTCCAAGCACTACAATGCTCACATATAAAAGCATATCGACTAATAATAAAAAAATTGTAGTTCTTTCTATTATAAAAAATATTTTTTAGTTTTTATTTTTATTTTTTAAATAGTTTTTTAATCTTTACATGCATCAAATAAACTATTTATTGCAAATGATAATTCCTATTTTTAGTCCCTGCCTTCGCAAGAGACTGTTGTTTTCACACAACTAAAATTGTATTTCTTTGCTTGGAGTATCTTGCATTTGTGAAGTATTAGACCAAATGTGAAGGTTTGGATTTTTTTATGGGTTTTTTTCTTGAATTATGGCTTTTTGTGATTGGAGCTGTATTTTAGGTCATGTGAAAAGGCCTGTGCAAAAAAAATAGTTAGGTTTCTAATGTTTTGCATAGATTTAGAGACGTGCCGTCTTGTGCGTTCGAGGGTTTGTTCAATGGTAGGTGTCCTGGCCAAGAACATGTGTTTTACTTGGTGGAGAGAACGTGTTTTGTTGCAGTCTCGTCCAAAATAGGTGTCCCATTTTCTGTCTAAATAGCGAAATTTCTAACGGATGATTTAGCTTTTTGATCTCTGCAATTTAATGAAAATGTTCTATGTTGCAAGTTTTGGACGATGGAGAGACTATCGCTAGTTATAGTTCCTCAAGTCCAAAAGCACATGTTTTATTTCCCCCAGGGTCACATGGAGCAAGTCAATAGATTTCAATTTCTATCAATTTTGTGTTTCATTTGACTTTTGTAGTAGCAATTGTGTTGGGGGCATAATTCCATTTTGATATGGTGGAATTTGGAAGGCATTTATTGTTATTTAATTTATTTTTTGTTTGTAGGTTGAGGCCTTGGCGAATTAGGGGGTTCATCAGCAACACATGCTACAATTTAAACTACCTCCCAAGATTCTATCTAAAGTCATAAATATATGGTTGTGGGTCTATTTCTCTTTGATTTCAGCATATTCAAGAGCAAGAGCTTTGATTGTTTC
Organism: Cunninghamia lanceolata; assembly: GCA_027924645.1. Taxonomy (NCBI): domain Eukaryota; kingdom Viridiplantae; phylum Streptophyta; class Pinopsida; order Cupressales; family Cupressaceae; genus Cunninghamia; species Cunninghamia lanceolata. Next base: position 191,089 of record BSBN01000714.1, read on the forward strand.
CATTTTTATGTTCTAGCTATCTGATTTCATTAAATAGAGTATAGTATATGTTATATTTGTTCTTTTAACATTCTTAGGGTTTTTGGCCTTTGTTTCTTTCAAGACGAGCTTGATACAAACAAGGTTTTTATTCAAATTACTCTTGTTTCTAAGGCAAATCTGAGTTCCTTGGTTTAGATTCCTTGTTGGTTTATTGATGTCTTAATGTTTTCTTGTAATGGAGGCATGGGTGGCTCTACAAGATTGCTTCAAGTGGTGTTTGGGATTAGGGGTAAAACGTTTTCAGCATTTCTCATATTCTAGGTTAGCAGATTTCATGTTTAGTGGAATTTTTGATAGCACTGATGTCGGTGTTTATGTGATTATGTGGTTGAAAGAATTCCTTAATATTTTTATAGTCTTTGTGTTGGGTGATTGGGCTTGTGTGTTGTCTTTGTTAAATAATTGCTTGATATAAATAATTTCTAATAGCTTTTGTGCTCTCTTTGTTAAATGATAAAATGTACTAATAAAACCCAGAGCATTGAATTTATATTGGAGAATACTAAATGCATAATATTTTTAACTTGATTGGAATTTATATAAATCTCAGGGCTTGATGGAAGAATCATTGAATGATAGTCAGTCAAAATAAATCATTAATGCCCTCTCAAGATCAAATATATCAATTAATTAGTAACACCAAAAATATGGCCACTATGGCATCTTGTTCCAATTATTCTATCTCTAGAGGTATCTTATGTGATGTATTTCAAATTTAAGATATTATAAAGTACCCTCAAATTTTGAATGCAACATGTTAATGCTAACAAGAAATACTGTTATGTACTTTATTTAACGACAAGCTTACTTCAAGTTTAATTCATGATTGTTGAAATGGACTTTATCTCTTTGATGAATATAAAATAAGGATTCCTTTAATCATGAGATCCACATTTAATACTAGGGTAAGTGCACAAAGATGAGGGACCATAATGGGGTCTTAAGACGCCACTTTTTTTTTTTTTTGAAGTTAGAAAACATTGATGTTGGATGAGAAATTGAAGATAGCTACACTCAAAATTTGAAGATGGAAAAAAAACTAGAGTCATAGTGCTCTGAATCTAGTTTCTAAACTACTATTTTTTAACAAAAATGGTTGAGATTAAGGGGTTCAAAAAGGGGGAGCACACAAAAAAACATAACATAGCATCTGGTGTGCTCACCCTAAAATGTTAACTTTTTTTTAGTATTTCAATAATCGCTCTAGTGAGAAATTAGTTAACACCATGTAGTTTATCCCTAATTTTTTTAATAATTTTTTCATGAATAATTAATTTTTTAGTAATTTTTAAAGTGGACACATCCTGAAAAATAGAAATTTGAGTGTGCTCCCCCCTAAAATGTTTGAAAACTAATCAAAAATCATTTTTGTTTGAATATGTGTAGAATGGAGTCTAGTTTGTAAAAATGTAACTTATTTCAAATTTCAATGAACGGTTAAAAAACAAAGTAAAAAATACTAGACACTAGTTTTTGACAAAAAATGGACACACTAACAAAAGAAATTCAAGATGAAACCCTTAACATACTCAAAATGTGAAAAAATTTATATGGTTAGATAGCTAACAGAGATATTAAGATTATGGTGGTATTTTTTTTGAGTTTTCATCAAAATAAGTGCAAACCTAATGGGGAACATGCTCCAAATTATGTGGTTTTTGATACAATCTGGAAAAACACGTCTTTGGACGTCCTAAACATAGTCCAAGACTTTGGGTTGGAAGCCCAAGATAAATCCAAGCCTTAGGCTTGGAAATAACCAAGGCAACGCATAACGCGAGCGCGTTATAATGCACTCGTATTTTGTGCATTCACATAATGCGACTCGCGTTATAATGTGAGCGCGTTATAATGTGAGCGCATTTTGTAAAAGCAAAACTCTCTCTCTCCCTCTCTCCCTCTCTCTCTCCCTCTCCCTCTCCCTCTATCTGTCTCTGTCTGTCTCTCTCCCTCTCCCTCTCCCTCTCCCTCTCTTTGTCCCTCTCCCTCTCCCTCTCTCTTCCTCTCCCTCTCCCTCTCCCTTCCTCTCGCTCTCCCTCTCTCTCTGAGAGGTAGAGAGAGATAGGGAGAAAGTGATATATAGGAACTTTCCCTCTCCCTCTCCCTCGCTCTCTCTCTCCCTCTCTTTGAGAGGAAGAGAGAGATAGGGAGACAGGGAGAAAGTGATATATAGGGAGAGAGAGAGAGATAGAAAGAGAGTCATAGTTTTCTTTTTTCCATTTCCTTCATCGATGAAGGAGAGGGAGAGCTAGGAAAAAGAGGAATGATAGGGGAGAAGGAGGTAAGAGATATGGAGATAGTGAGAGATAAATGGGTAGAGAAAGGAGATAGATAGGGAGAGGTAGAGGAGAAAGAGGGGAGAGATAGGGTGATAGAGAGTGAGTGAGATGTCCAGAGAGATAAGGAGAGAAGGGAGATATAGGTATATAGAGGTTTGGGGTTGCTCAGGTTTAGGGTTTAGGGGTTAGTGGTTATGATTTAGGGGAATTATTTAGGGTTTAGGGGTTTAGAGAGAGAGAGAGAGTGCTTTTGATATGCAACCCTTAACCCAAGAAACCCTAAACTCCTAAACCCTAAATAATGCCCCTAAACCCTAAACCCAAGAAACCCTAAGCCTCTAAACCCTAAATAATTCCTCTAAACCCTAACCCCTATACCCTAAACCCAAGAAACCATAAATATTTATCTCTCTATCTTTATCATCCCTCTACCTCTCAATCTCTCCCCCTAAACTTATAAACCCTAAATAATGCCCCAAAACCATAAACCTAAGAAACCCTAAACACCTCTCTCTCTCTCTTCAGATAGAGAGTGAGGGACATGTCCAAAGACATAGGGAGAAAGACTTAGAGGTAGAGGGATGATAGAGATAGGGAGATAGAGGTTTAGGTTTCTTGGGTTTAGGGTTTAGGTGTTTGGGGGTTTAGGGTTGATCAAGTTTAGGGCTTAGTGTTTAGAGCTTAGGGGAATTATTTAGGTGTTAAGGTTTGGAGGTTTAGGGTTTAGGGACAGAGGACTAATCAAGAGATATAAAGGACATCGAGAGGAGAGATAGGGAGATAGAGAGTGATGGACATGGCCAGAGACATAGGTAGAGAGATTGAGAGGTAGCGAGACAATAGAGATAGGGAGATTAGGGAGAGCTAGGGAGATAAAGGTCTAAAATGCTTGAGTTTAGGGGCTGAGAGAGAGAGAGAGAGATACTCGTGTTTAGGGTTTCTTAGGTTTAGGGTTTAGGGGCATTATTGAGAGGTAGAGGGATGACAAAGATAGAGAGATGGAGATTTAGGGTTTAGGTTTTAGGGGAATTATTTAGGGTTTAGAGGCTTAGGGTTGCTTGGGTTTAGGGGCATTATTTAGGATTTAGGGGTTTAGGGTTGCATGTCAAAAGTAGTCTCTCTCTCTAAACCCCTAAACCCTAAATAATGCCCCTAAATCATAACCCCTAACCCCTAAACCTTAAACCTGAGAAACCCCAAACCTCTATCTCCATATCTCTCCCTTATCTCCCTATCTCTCTGGACATCTCACTCACTCTCTATCACCCTATCTCTCCCCTCTTTCTCCTCTATCTCTCCCTATCTATCTCCTCTCTCTTTCTACCTATCTATCTCTCACTATCTCCATATCTCTTACCTCCTTCTCCCCTACCATTCCTCTATTTCCCTATCTCTCCCTCTCCCTTATCGATGAATGGAAATGGAAAAAAGAAAAGTATGACATGCAACCATAAACCTGAGCAACCCTAAACCCTAAATAATTAGACCCTAAACCCCAACCCCTAACCCATAAACCCTAAACCCTAAACTTGAGTAACCCTAAACTTATTAACCCTAATTAATTCCCTTAAACCCTGACCCATAACCCCTAACCCTAACACCTAAACCCTTGTCTCTCTCTACCCCTAAACCCTAAATAATGCCTCTAAACCCTAACTCCTAACCATAAACCTCTATCTCCCTATCTCTCCCTAATCTCCCTATCTTTATCATCCCTCTACCTCTCAATATCTCTTCCTATGTCTCTGGCCATGTCCCTCACTCTCTATCTCTATATCTCTCCCCTTGGTCTCCTCTATATCTCCCTATTAATACTCTCTCTCTCTCTCTATCCCCTAAACCCTAAACCTCTAAACCTTAACACCTAACCCCTAAACCATAAAACCTAAATAATGCCACTAAACCCTAACCCCTAACCCTAAACGCCAAACCCCCAAACTCCTAACCCCTAAACCCTATACCTCTATCTCCATATCTCTCCGCTATCTTCCTATCTCTATCGTCCCTCTACCTCTTAATCTCTCTCCCTATGTCTCTGGACATGTCCCTCACTCTCTATCTCCCCATCTCTCCCCTCTGTCTCCTCTCTCTATATCTTTCTAAACCCTAACCCCTAACCCCTAAACCCTAATCATAAGAAACCCTAAAACCTAAACTTGAGAAACCCTAAATAATTTCCCTAAACCCTAATCTCTCTCTCGCATTGGAGTTTGAATCACCCATGTCATTTTTGAGAGAGAGAGAGAGAGAGAGAGTTTTACTTTTGCAAAATGTACTCGCATTATAACGTGAGTCGCATTATAACGTGATCATGTTATAGTCTCGGTAGCACCGAGCCATAACGCGAGCACGTTATAATGCAAGCGTGTTATAACACAAGCGTGTTTTAATGCGCTCACGTTATGACTTGTATGGGACCAAAAAGTCATATGATATTTTGGTCCCTCATCTTTGTGCATATACCCACTATCTTTTTTTATCATAGAAACCGCAACATTTGGAATGGATTTAGACATGTTCGGTACTTCACGATTTTGATGTGTTAACTTTGATGTTTCTTGACATTCTCCACTTCTTTCCTTCCACATTCTCATTTTTCATAGCCCCAATTCATAACTTGTTACGACAGGGGGATGATATGTAGCTGAGGTAGAAAGAGAATTTGCACCTTGGATGCTACCGCAACTATTTGCCTATGACGTAAATTGTCTAAAGCTGAAGTTTACATTTCCATAACTAACACCATGAATTCCATGAGTTCTTCCTTGAACCAATAGGAAGGTTATGATATTTGGCAAGGTTTGAGAGTGTAATTTGATACCGCAAATGAATAAGGTTAACAAGAACATCCTGTTGTCTAGCCATGGTATGATTTATTTGAATAGGATTAATTCTTATTCCTGCATAACACATGCTTGACCAAGGAACATGCCACCTTTAGGAGTTTGATTCATGTTGCATGACTTTTGGGGGCACTAACAACTTTTCTTGATGGTATTGATAATGATCTAGATAAGAGAAATGAAGAAAATAACTACCATTGAGCCCACCCAAGGGCACTATGAGTAGTAGAAAATATGAATAAGAGAGGAGAAGAAGATAATATTGTACATGGCAAAAAACTAGAAGCTATGAAAGCTCCATCAAGGGACTTGGATGGACTAGGTGCCCTTCTAATGAGAAATATTTTAGGAGAACATTGAAAATGGCCAAAAACTAGAATGTATGAAAGCTCCATCAAGTAACTTGGATGGACGGGGTGCTATTCCAATGAGAAATATTTTAACAAACACAAGGATTTTCTTAAAGTAGCGTTGCACACGAAACAACAACTTCCAATTTTCTCATTCAATCTCTTAAAAGATTATGAGGCTAAGCCTTTAGCTCACTTAAATTTGATGCACCAATGGATCAAATGGTAGTTGACAGTACCAATAGCTTTAGAGATAGGTTTTCTTCAAGATTGGAAAGCATGACATAAGCCAGTTCAGCTTAATAATTTTTATTATAAGAATTTGTTGGAGGAAAATGCTCGATTTGGAATTGGAAAGAGAAACATTAAGAAATTGCATTGACCAAGGATGTTTTGCATGTGTGTGTATGCACCTATTATAGTTGAGATGTTCTTTATCTATGAAGAACAACAAAAAATGTTTTCTCATGTGAGCATTTTGACCAAGCTTACAAAGTTGCTTTCAAAAATTTCACAACAAACAGTCTTTCTAGCTCAATGGGGATATTTGAGTTGGTTTGGGCTATAGATCAACAATTGAAGGCACTATTAGACTACATATCTCTTTTAGAAAATGTTCATTGGAAGTGATTTTATTCATTTCATGAGGTTCACACTAGAATTAGGAAGATATGGTGTTCACCTACAGAATAGTGCGAGGGGGCTCAATGTGTAACTAGGCACCAAAATATGCTTAAATGTTTTTGTGCTCTTTAATAGAGATATAGAGATCTCAATAGCTCAAATAAGACACTCAATTTATATATTGAGAAGAACCAATGAAGCATCAATGGCACCATACGATTTTATCAAGTTTACCAAACAAGTGTGTTTTATAGCATATAGCTAGAGAACAAGTTTACCAAACAAATGTGTTTTATAGCATATAGCTAGAGAATGATCTTGTATCTTTTAAAGAAGAAATATTGTGTAGAGGTATTAGCTTATGTCAGTCTTGTTCCCCACTCAGAAAAAGTGTTAGGCAAGAGATTCACCAAAAAACTACTTTTCTCTCTCTCTCTGACAAAGGTTTGGTAAGTGATTCATCAAAAACCTCTCTCTCTCTAACAAAGTGTTGGGTAAGTGATTTGTCAAAAAATCTCTCTGTGTCTCAAGTTACAAATAGGAGAGCAGGGTCTTTGATTATTGACTAGAAAGAAAATTTTTGAACATCAATTAAAAGGAGGTGAATGCACTATGGAGGTTTTTATTTCATGTGGTGTCCACAATTTGTGACCTTATCTGATGTACTCTCAAAACTGAGTGGCCTACTTTTGGTCGTCTATAGCCATTAATATAATTTTTTTCTTTCTTTCTTTCTTTCTTCTTTTTTTCTTTCTTCTTTATTTCTTTAAACAATAATTTCAAGGGAATTGTGTTGGTTGGTTTAGAGTTCTTATTTATTTTAGTTCCATAATTTATTGTGGAATTCATTGTAAGAGTTGGCTAGATAGGAGCCACCCAAGATCTAGGACTTCATGAAAGCACAAGAGAGACAATATGAGAGAATAATTCGATTCTATCAATGAATGCAAAATTGTTCTTACGTTGTTACAATGTACATGAAAATCCTTGCTTGTAAAGACAAGGATGAGAGCTAAGATGTTGTAGTCATGTGACAAGTGTCTTAATCCTATGACATGTGACAACTATAGCACATGTGTAGGATAAGACAACTATAAGACAAATATCAACACCTAGCAACAACTAGACACAATTAGAAACAACTAGAAACATGTAGTAGACTCACTAAGTCAACTTAACATGTGAATTATGTGTGAGAATATTATTTAACTAATAAATAGTTAAATAATATGAATTATTCTCACAACAAGTTAAACTAGATAAGAAATATCCCTATTCACACTAACACCCCCTCTTAAGTGCAACTTAGGGTGTAGCTAACTAAAGCAAAGATGGACATGGGTCCTGACTACTAGGCCATGTTAGGTACCCATGTACAAACAATTCTCAAATGGAGTAAAAGAGAAAACCTCATGGGGAAAAACTCCTCTCCAAAAGTGAGAATGCATGCAAACAAAACATGTACAAGTGATGGAATGATGGAAGAATCAAGAACCCCCAAATACAACACCCATCCCAAATATACATTCAATAGCCCCCCCATAAGAGGGAAAGAATGAAACAAGATTTCCCCCCATAATGAAGTAGCTCCTATGTCAATGGTGAATGCTCAAAGAAGAAGACCAAATAGGATCCAAACCCTGCAAACAACATTCCTCCCCTTGGGAAGAAACCAACCCACTGGTGTATGTCGAAGAAACTTCAACTCCAAAATAAGAGATGAGGGAAGAAGTCTCATGAAATATGATGTCTCTAAAAACTACTCATGTGTCTCCATGTTGATGTCAAATTACACCACAATCAAATCATGAGTCTCAAGCCTAACTGATGAAAGTGACAATCAAGGATCTAGTGGAAACTAAGAATCATCAAGCTCCAAAGAGAAAGATGGGTTGACAACAATTGTGCTATGAATGTCATCAAAGTGGAGAGATAACCCCTCAAATGTGTCCTCCAAATCTATAAGATGTGACTCACATTTAACAAATCTTAAATACTTGTCAAATGCTCATCCCTCAAAGCTATATCTGAAGGACAAGAAGTATCCTACTGGATTGAAGTAATGAACTCTAAAGAAGTAGGAGGTGGACAAGATGGAAATGTAGCACAAGTCTCAAGAATCGATGAAGATGCAAGAATACCAAGGTTCAAGTGACCAAACTTCTCCTCTGAAATGTGAATGTTAGCCAACGTATTTGAATAATCATTAGGAGAGAAACCATGAAGGGTGTATAGATGAGATGTATGATCAACCACCCCAGTAGAAATTAGCTCTATGCTCTCTAAGTCTTTGATAATAACCAACTCAGGTGTGAAATCCACTGTCTTCCCTGTACCACTATGAGTAATTTGATATATGGAAAGAAGATTATTAGTCAAAGAAGGCACACAAAGTACATAATTGAAAGTACCTTCACCAATATCAATGGTTCCCTTCCCAATTACATTCATATATGTGTTATTACCCATCAAGATAGGTATTATATCACATGACTCAAATGAAGAAAATATATCCTTGGAAGAAGCCATATGATGAGAAGCACCTGAATCAAGAAGCCATTTACCTGATATAGAACTTGTACTTGTACAAAGTGCTTTACCTTTATGTTTGGGTTCCTTACCTTTCCTTGCATTCCTTGATTCAGAAAGTTTTGGTTGTGTAGATGTTGAAGGAGTAGAAGAAGAATCAGGCGATGAAAGTTTGTTCTTTTGAACAAGTTGCATCAACATGTCAATCTATTTCTTAAAACAATTATGTTCATCATGCCTTGATTTCTTATAATAAGCACATGTAGGCTTCTCCTTCTTAGGTGAATTTTGTGCTTGATCTATGTGTGGATTTTTCCTAGATTTCTTTTATGTCTTGTAAGAAGAATCTGACACTTTTTGTTCATTAGGTTGACAAACCTGTTGTTATATGGAGCCTAATCAGACTCAGAGGTTAAATTTTCCCCACTTTTATCAGCATAGTTTCCCCCCAAATTATTTAACGAGGGTTTGGGGGTAGCGCCCCTTGCGGGGTCCAGGGGTAGCACCCCTAGCACTCTCCCTATCATGATACAGGGCTTGGGCTCAGGGGCAGCGCCCCTGAAACCTCAAATGAATTTTATTATTTTATAAAGGTGTCGGGAGTTATTTTTTCTATTAGCTGACATAAAAAAATCCTATTTTGTAACCAACATAAGTCTTGATAAAAATGGCTAAGGGTTAGGGTTTTCGTTGATATTGTATTGTAGCATTTGCAGTGGTATTGAGTTGCAAGGATTGCTGGTTGTAATCGGTTTGATTTGCTAGATAATAATATTGGACTCTCTGTTGGTGGATGTAGCCCAAGTTTGGGTGAACCACATTAAAAATTGTCTAGATCTCTATTATTATTTCTATGTATTTTTCATTCCTCTGTTTAATCTTTATTTGCATTTAATTGATATTTTCTGCATGCAATTCCTAACAAGTGGTATCAAAGCAGGTTGTGTTTGATTATCATCTACAAGAAGGTCTCACGGTTGAGTGGGAGTCTCAAGGACGAGGGTAAATTGAAGGTAGCTAAATTCAATGGGCAGAACTATTAGTTATGGAAGATGCAGATGGATGATTATCCCTATCAAAAGGATTTATGGAGGCTGTTGGAAGGAATAGCCAATAAACTAGCAATAATGACTGATGAGGATTGGAATCTTCTAGATAGAAAGGCATTGGGAACCATTTAGTTGTGCTTGGCACCATCTATGGCATACCATATAATAGAAGTGAAGACAACAGATGAACTGATGAAAGCTTTAGCTAAATTGTATGAAAAACCATCAGCCTCAAATAAGGTATTTCATATGAAGTGTTTGTTTAATTTGAAAATGATTGAAGGTGGATCTATGATAGATCATTTAAATGATTTTAATATGATTACCAGTCAGTTAACTTCTGTAAAAGTGAAATTTGATGAAGAGGTGAGGGCTCTCTTGGTTTTATGTTCTTTTCTAGAAAATTGGAATAGCTTGGTAATGGTTGTAAGTAACTCTATCTCTGGTTCAAATACTTTGAAATTTGATGATGTTGTTGGTGTTATCCTCAGTGAGGAAATGCGATGGAAAAGCTTAGGAGGGTCCACATCATGTAGTGTTTTGAATGCAAAAAGTAGGGGCAGATGAAAGGAGAGGAAAAGATTCTGGAGGTCATGGGAAGTCACGAGGAAAATTAAAGGACAAGAGGTCCCAATCTAGAGGATAGAAGGATTGTTGGTATTGTGGGAAACTAGGTCATCTAAAGAAAGATTGTTGGTCTCGGAAGAATAAAGAAGGAGACAAACAAGAAGGCAATAAGGAGACAAATGTGGTAAGTAATAAATCTAAAGATGATGCTTTGATTCTTTCCCTAGATAATGCTGATGATTCATGGGTTTTAGATTCAAGGGCCTCATTTCATGCTACGCTCCATAGAAGTTATTTTCTTGATTATGTCCAAGGGGATTTTGGGTTGGTTTATTTGGGAGATAATGAACCTTGTCAGATTATTGGAAAGAGAAGAATCAAGATTAAGTTGTAGAATGGGAATCATTGGCTACTGCAAGAGGTAAGGCATGTTCCAAGGCTGAGTAGGAATTTAATTTCAGTAGGGTAGCTAGCTGATGAAGGTTGCATAGTTACTTTCAATGATAAAAATTGGAAGGTTTCAAGAGGTGCCTTAATACTAGCAAAAGGTGTCAAAGTCGGCACCTTATATCTTTGTACAGGTCATACTATTCCTTCTACTTTAGTTGTTGCAGAGAAAAACTAAATAGGTTCAGGAACAGCTGCTGCAGGTTCACAGGAAGAGATTAAAACAATTGTTATAGGTTCTGAGACAACACTGTGGCATAACAAACTTGGGCATATGAGTGAAAAAGGTATGAAGGTACTTCATTCTAAAAAAAATTTATCAGGTTTGAAATATATTAATATGGATTTCTGTGAAAGTTGTGTGTATGGAAAACAAAAGAGAGTTAGTTTTCTTAAGGATGGAAAGCAAAAGAAAGATGAAATGTTGGAGCTTGTGCATACAGATGTATGGGGACTAGATCACGTATCTTCTCTTGGTGGCTCTCAGTATTATGTTACATTCATAGATGATGCAACCAGAAGGTTTGAATTTATTTCCTTAGGCATAAATCTGATGTATTTGAAACATTTAAGAAATGGAGAAACTTGGTTGAGAATGAGACGGGTAAAAGATTAAAATGTCTCAGATCTGATAATAGTGGTGAGTATTGCAACAAAGAATTTAAGGATTATTGTTCCTTTAATGGAATTCGTAGGCAAAAAACGGTTCTAGGGACTCCACAAGAAAATAGAGTGGCTGAGTGCATGAATAAGACAATAATGTAGTGTGCAACAAGCATGAGATTGCATGTTGGGCTGCCTTTAATTAAACATGTGGGCAGATGCTATCAATAATGTTGTATATTTAATTAATAGAGGTCCTTCACTTTCTTTAGGCTATGGTATTCCAGAGGAAGCATGGACAGGTAAGAAGGTGAGTTATTCTTTTCTCAAATCCTTCGAATGTGAAGCATTTGCACATGTAGATTCTAAAAATAAGATCAAGCTAGATGCAAAATCAAAAAGTGTATCTTTATTGGATATGGCATTGGTGAATTTGGTTATAGGCTTTGGGATGTTGAAAATCTAAAAATTGTGAGAAGCAGGGATGTTGTATTCAATGAGAAGGTGCTGTACAAAGATCAGTTGCAACAACATGAGAAGAAAGAAAAGGATTACGTGGTACTGGATGATACTCCAGATAGTGATATTCCAGTGGTTCCTCATGCTCCGAACAACAACAAGAAATACCACAAACTCCAGTGAATGCTAGACAATTAACAATGCTAAGTAGACCTCCTGAAAGGTTTTCTCCCTCTTTGTATTCTATTTTGTTAATAGATGCTGGTGAACTGGAAGGGTATGATGAAGCTATGCAGGTGGATACAAAGGTTTAGTGGGAGCTTTCAATGAAAGAAGAAATAGATTCCATGCTAAAAAATTAGACTTGGGAATTATGTAAGTTGCCTGCAAGTAAAAAGGCTTTACCAAACAAATGGGTTTATAGGCTAAAAGAGGAAGATGAAGGTAAGAAAAGATTTAAAGCTAGGTTAGTTGTAAAAGGATTTGCATAGAAAAAGGGCATTAATTTTGATGAGATTTTTTCTCTAGTTGTTAAGATGACTTCTATTCATACTGTTTTAAGTATTATGGCTACTGAAGATTTGCCTTTGGAACAGCTAGATGTGAAAACTGTCTTTCTCCATGGTGATTTGGAGGAGGTGATATATATGGAACAACCCCAAGGATTTGAGGTCAAAGGTAAGGAGAAACTAGTGTGCAGATTGAAGAAGAGTTTATATGGCTTGAAATAAGCACCTCGGCAATGGTATTTGAAATTTGATAGTTTTATGGTTGAGAAAGGCTACAGCTGGTCTAATTCTGACTATTGTGTTTATTTTTAGAGGTTGGATAATGACATCTACATTATTTTATGTTTATATGTTGATGACATACTTCTAGTAGGGTCTAACATGGGTCACATAAGAGAGTTAAAACAACAGTTAGCACAATCATTTGCTATGAAGGATTTGGGGGCAACAAAACAAATCCTTAGTATAAAAATTTGTAGAGATAGGAAGAACAAAAAAATGACTCTATCTTAGGTTGATTATGTTGAAAAGGTGTTGCAGAGATCCCATATGGAGAATGCAAAAGCTATCAGTACACCTTTAATTAGTCATCTGAAATTGACTAAGGAGACGTGTCCAAAGACACAAGAGGGGGAAGACAAAATGTCCAAGGTACGATATGCTTCAGCTGTAGGAAGTTTAATGTACACCATGGTATGCACGAGACCAGATATTACACATGTTGTAAGAGTCATAAGCAGGTATATGAGTAATCCCAGATTGGAGCATTAGATTGTGGTAAAATAGATTCCCAGATATTTGAGAGGTACATCCAACAAACACTTATGTTTTGGGGGCTCTAATACTGATTTAGCATGTTATGTAGACTCAGATTTGGTAGGGGTTATTGATACCATGCGGAGTACTACAGGTTATGTCTTTACTATAGGTGGGACAATAGTGAGTTCGATCTCATGGTTGCAAAAGGTGGTTGCTTTATCCACCAAAGAGGCAGAGCATGTAGCTACAACAAAGACAAGCAAGGAGATGATATGGCTGCAATCTTTCATGAAAGAATTAGACAAACAACAGGCTAACAGTTATTTGTTTACAGATAGCTAGAGTGCCATACATCTTGCAAAGAATTGTGCCATGCATTCAAAGACCAAACACATATAGTTGAGGTATCGCTTCATTTGATCGATGTTGGATGATGGACAGTTAAGGCTGGAAAAGATACATACAAATGAAAATCTAGCAGATATGTTTACAAAATTAATGACAAGGGAGAAGCCGAGCTCCTCTTTAGCTTTGGTAGGTCTTCAAGACTGAAAATAATAAAATCACAACAACAGGGTCCAGGGTGTTTATTTCTAGTGGGAGCTATAGGGTTAGCAGTGTTATGATCAATCTCCAAGTGGGAGATTGTTGTTATATGGAGCCTAATCAGACTCAGAGGTTAAATTTTCCCCACTTTTATCAGTGCGGTTTCCCCCCACATTATTTAATGGGGGTTTGCGGGCAGTGCCCCCAAAACCTCAAACAAATTTTATTATTTTATAAAGGCATCAGGAGTTATTTTTTCTATTGGTTGACATTAAAAAAAACCCTATTTTGTAACCGACATAAGTCTTAATAAAAATGGCTAAGGGTTAGGGTTTATGTTGATATTGTATTGTAGCATTTGCAGCAGTACTGGTTGTAATCAGTTTGATTAGCTAGATAATAATATTAGACTCTCTGTTGGTAGATGTAACCCAAGTTTGGGTGAACCATGTTAAAAATTGTCTCTCGCTATTATTATTTCTATGTATTTTTCATTCCTTTGTTTAATCTTTATTTGCATTTAATTGATATCTTCTACATGCAATTCCTAACAAAACCACCAAAGCATGAGTCTGTGATAGATTAATGATACTGTTGATCATGATGTTAGTCATAAACAAACATAGAATAAAAGTTACACATCAACCTTTACTCATCTTGAAAGATACGATGAATTCAAAGAATTCATGATCCCAAGTCTCCATGGATTAGTTCTTAATCAACTGACATTACTCAATGGTTGATGTGAGTTGTTGTTTTCCATTTAGGGGCCTTACATTAATTCATCAGTAGGATTCAGTCTCTATAAAGATGCTACACAGAAGGTTATTTGCACAAGATATTTCCACAAATAGTGTGTCTATGTTTAAATTTTTGCATGATATTTATCAATTACACATGCTTTATCTTCAAATATGCTATGAATATACAATTATCTATGAGATGTCCGTATATTTCATGTACTTTGCTTCTGATTATCTATTATTTGCAATTGTGATGGTGAATTGTTCTAAAATTAAAAGAAATGTAAACAAATACTTCAAATTATGATGAATCTTCAGCTATTGAGCCACATACATACTTGATACAGTCATGAAAAAGAAGAAATCAAACCATATTTTCACCAGGATGTTCCATAGATAGATATAGTTGATGCAAACTTCAAAGGATGATGAATGAAGACAATATATGCAGACTGATGAGCACTCCAAGGGACGCAACAAATCAAAGCATATATCAAGACTTCAGACACAGATTACTCAAAATTTACGATGATTTGTAATCAAAACAGTCCTCTCTTTCATTAAGTATGCAAAAACATGTACATATACAATAACTTTGAAATAAGCCTTGAAACTTCAGCAAACAAATTTCAATTAAGCTTCGAATATTCAAAACAAAGCATCCATACACCTTTTATAGAACAAGGTGAGGGAGCGGTTACACATGATCTACGATCAAGATTTATCTATTAAGATCTACGGTGGATATTCATCTTCAACTTAGTTAACATTTCACGTGGCACGGGTTGCTAGCTGGCAACCATCTGAATTACTTATTTTCTCCAAATGTCAGATGCTTGTGCCTTCTTTGGTATTGTATCTTCATCTACTCTTCATTCTTCAGGTTCTTCATCTTCATCATTAGGAGCATTAGGATCATCACTTCCTGTATCTTCATCATCCTGATGAATGTTGCTTTGCATATGGGCCTGCATGATTGTCCTGACATTTTCATATGCTCCCACCACTCGTTCAACTTCTCCACCATCCTGAGTTTTTACATTGGCAATGGCGTGTGTTGATGGTGGTTTTAGCATGCACCAACGCAGGTGTGATTGCTGGTTTCACACCTCTCTTGAAAAGTATCTTACCCTAGGTAAGACTACTCAAGGATAATACAGCTAGGTCTTAGCTTGCTTGGAATTTCTCAATGGTCATGTTCTAGCTGTACCTGCAAGGGGTCTTACATGTAATCTGCAAATCTTCAGGTTTGTGGCAGCAAATACACATAAACCCTATTATGATTTTCAGCTGATAGACTGAAATAAAGTGCTGCTGAAATTTCTATTCTAACAACTAATCAGTGGGTTTAAAGAAAATGCAAAAGGTTTAGGGTTTTAGAAGGATCCTAAGTGACATTCACAATGCAAGGGTTATCTTCAGTAGACAAATATTCCAAACTTTAAACCACTTTTCTAAGTTACCAAACTGAAATGGGTGTTACAGTGCTGCAGAAAATGGTGCTATCTTCAATGGAAATCGAAAGATTTTCAGACCACATTCATTCGTTAAATACCCAATAAATGGCGCAACTTAACTCATAGAACGCAGTTGATCTTTAGCACAAATAATAAGTCTAGACTAACTTTACATAGCTATTTACCATCAGCAAACAACTAAAAGTATGGACTTGAAACATTCATCAGATACTGCAGCAAACCAGTAACATCATAAAGCACAACTAACCTAACTACGGGAGAGCAAGAAGCAAACCATGAAAACCACAATGAGTCAACACAAGATAAAAATTCTTAGAAATACCGTAGAAACTTGCTTTGTATTCATTCAAATGGCACAGAGTCAACAATTTGGCATCAAAATCTCTCTTACAAAAGGTGGAAATGGCAGCCCTTCATATAGAAAGTAGCATACCCTAGCCTTCAAATGAACGGTGGAGATCAACTCAACACCGACGGTCCAGATTACATGGCATTTAACAAGATACATCAGTTTGTTACATTTTCGGATTTGCCTTTGTCTTGTAGGAAAAAGACAAAATACAGGTTGCAAATACATTGAATCTGGACAAAATGGATACCCATTTGGTTATACATGATGAAAAGTCAATTTTCAAGGCCTAATAAAGCTAAAATAGAGTCACATGACACTTGAAAATTTGAGCTGATGTGGATCCACGGGATTCCCAGTGCTGAGTGGATCAAAAGGGAGTATTTGGCACTTTATTAGTGAAGATATATCCAATTGGATGCTTGTTGGACTGATTCTTTATGACTGGCCTGCTGGGACAGCTATATGCATGTCTTAGTGATCCGATCCAAGGTCATTTGAGTGGCATTTTGGAGAAAATATCAAAAATACAATTTTTGGTATTTTCTACATCGTAGTAAATTGCATTTTCAGAGGCCTTCGGAGTGAAATGTGGGCTCAAAACCTGTCGGTAGCTTGGCATTAAGCCTAAGCAGTCAGGCAGCTCAAACTAGACAATCAGTTTATCTTTCCAACAAGTCCAAGAAGTTTAAATTTTGATAAAATAGCTAGGAGTTATGACCCCCGGATTGGATCACTAGGGCATTGGACTGGATCTGCAGGAACAACAGTGATTTGGCATGATCTTCTATGTCTTTATCTCCTAATACTCATCTTTATCATCTTGGACATTATACTGACTTCCTTTTGCATGTGCAGCAGCAATTTGGTTGATAGAATGTCGATTCTGCATCTTTGGATCAGTACTACATATCTGCGTGTACATCCTTCCAAGACAGCTCCAGTTGGCTCCTTTGTGCTCTCCAAGACCTACAATTCACAATGCAAAGCATCAATTTCATCTTAACAAGTCATTTTTCATCAATTTAGATCAAAACATGTCCATTTGTAGTCACGAATTAGTCAAAAACAACTCATTGTCAATGTCACCTTCTTATAAACAACCTCCTAAATCTAGTGATTTTTGCATGATTTTCTGTATTTTTCATCATTTTTGAGTACCCATTTGGCCAATATATTGATCTAGGAAGTTTTTGTAGTCATTGGGATCCATTTGCAGACTTTAATTTCATATTTTTCTAGCATTTTCTGTAAAAAGCGGGATTTTTAGGGTTGTCCGACCTTTCATGTGCAGTAGCATTAATTGTAGTAAAACATGCCAAAAATCCACACAAACTTGATAAAATGTTCATCATGATATGACAAATAGATATACAATTCAAACCCATCAAGAAAATCCCATTTGCACCTTGAAAAACCCAAATTTTGGCCCAAAATACCAAAAAGCGCTGATTTGGGGGGTCACTACCTTAGCGGGGATTTTGGGGTTGTCCGACCTTTGATGGCTTGCAAGTCGGTTGACCATGATTTTAGCGCTAGCTTTGATAGATGCCGCCGGCGGGGATTTTGGTCCCGATCGACTTAATAGTGGTTTGAAGGAAGTCAGTCAGAGGTCATTTTAGCGCTAAGGTCGGAGGGCGATGATTTTCGCACAGAAGTCCGCGAGCGAGGTTTTTAGCGCTGAAAGTCAGTAGCGACTGTTTTTAGCGCAAAGTCAGTTGATTCAATATTTAGCGCTAAGGTCAGTAGAGGCTGGTTTTAGCGCTTCTTGCAGTTAGGGTCATTTTTAGCGCTAGATTTTGAATTGGCCAGGGTGAAACTTATACTTTAAATATTTTTAAATATACTTTCAGGATGTTTGAGATAGGTTCCAGATCTATAGGATTTCATATGCAGATTCTAGAATTTTGAGGTTCTACCAGGTTTCAGACTTAGCCATTTTTCAGGGTTTCAGGACCGTGTATCATGGTGAAAGCATATGGACCCCTTAGTGAAATCTAGTGGAATTTGACATGATTTTGCAACTCTAAGACCTAGAAACTAGGAATTTTAACATGAAACATCCTGTAGAAGCACTTTCAAGGATAACATCCAGTGACATAGGATTTTTTGAGCAAAGTGCAGTAACACCCAATTCCAATGCAGAAGGCAACAAATGGCTATTTTTTAAGCACAAGACCACTCAAGACACTTCCAAATCAATCATGAAAAACATCAAATGACTCCAAACATGCAAAAATATTGAAATATGAAGCAAATCATGCACTCTAAGCACAAATCCACCTTCTCATTATCATAAGTGGAAAACATTGAGACTCCAAGCCAAAGCAAAAGAGGGGTTCTCCATTTGGCAAAATGGGGCGTGTGTGCAAAGCACAACAACATGCTTGTGGGCCTGATATTTATCTCGAAGAGCCTCCAATTTACTCCTCCTGTTGCTTGATGTTTCATTGTAATTCTCCACCCTGACCTTGATCCTCATGATCTTGTCCACGGCTTCTTCCATTAGATGGTTAAGAGGGTCACCAGCTATCAGCTGGAAGTTATTATGTAGAGCCTTTATAGCAAAATGTGCATCTTGACTCTCAATCTTTCCTTCTACTTTCCCCTCTAGGGCCTCCAGGATCTCTGCTTCAAATGACATCATGTCATGCAGCTTCATGCTGATGTCTCTTAATTTGCTATTGCATCTCTTTAATACATCACATTCAAATTTGATATCTTTATACCAGATATCTATCAGCATTGCGGTATTATTATCTAACCCTTGTTTGTTTATTAGAACTTGAGGATTAATCCTCTTTATTTCAACCAAATCACTCAAGAATTTCTCTAATTGGAATGACCTTCTCTCGGCCTCCATTTGCAATTTATCAACCTTCCTTCTGGAGATACTTAGAGAATTCCACCTCTACAAAGAGGCCTTCACTACTTCTTCAGAGGCCTTCACTACTTCTTCAGCTCCACTAAGTGTGGATGCCATCCACTTTCTCATTATTATTGATTCGTTCTTCATAAGGTCCAACTTATTGACCTCTTCCTGAGAAATTACAGTCAATGGGATTGCCTCTGAATTTGAAGTATCATCAGGGTTAATTAACCCTTTTATGTAGGTAGGCAGCTGAGCAATGTGCTCTTTATGCTACTTATTCATCTCTTTTTCCTTCTTTACCCTTTGGGTTAAAGAATCTATTATGTCTTTCCCCTCTTGACCTTCCTAGTCTTCATGGGTAAATCCTAAATCTACTGTGGTAATCTGGAATTCTTCCAGAGTGATCTTTCCTTTTTCTTTCTCAATGGTGGGGAGTGCTACCTGGGAGGTCCTTCTGCCCATAGTAAGATCTCTTCTAATGGCTTAGGTTAGTCTGGCCTTCCTCTTTAGCTTCATGATGGTCTCTAAAAATAGTGTTGACACATCAAACTCTTGTATTTCAAAACCTAATTCCATACCTATTTCTTTCTTAAGCCATGGAGGAACTTGGTCTCTGGATCCTTGTCGTCCATCATCATCATCATGATCACCCTGTTCGCTAGTAACTGCATCTATTTTTGATGGAGATGGTGACTTCCTTATTTCTTCCTCATGATGCTCTTCATGAGGGTGATCCTGGGGTACTTCCCCCTGTTGAGGAACTTCTTCTTATGGTGGAGGATCTTGCAATGCATCCTCATGATGATCCTGTACTTGGTTCCTTTTTTGTTTCATCCCCCTTGGTAATTTCCTCATTATGAGGCACATTTGCATCTGTGGATGTCATGGTATCTGTCTTAGGTGCATCTACCTAATCTTGCATCACATTATGCTCTGCACCTATAGCATCTACCTCTTGAGTTTTTAGGTTGTCCTGACCTAATGTGTCCTTTTCACTAGAGGCTTCTTGAGTCTGGGGTACTTCACTTAATATGGCCTTGTCATTCTCACCCTTTTCTTGGACTTCAACTAATTTGGGCTCATTAGATATATCTTGTTGTTGACCCATATCTGCATTGTGGCCTTCCATTTCTGCCAGTTTCATTTTCTCAATATTTTATGCTTTATCAGGTGCACCTGCTTGATGTTTAGGACTTACATCCTCTCTGTATGTTAGATCAATCACTGCAGGACTAGTTACCTGATCAACTAATTCATCAAGCCCTATTTGTTGTGCAATCCTTTTTGGGCTCCTTTCCTTTTCTTGTTCCACTTGCTTCAGTTCTTCTAACACAGCCACCTGTACTGATGGAGTTCCTTGTGGAGTTATGTGGGTGTTAGTAGCAAGGGTTTCCATTTGTTGAGAGGTTACATCTTTTACTACCTCATTGTCAGATAAGTCAGCTGTCTCTTCCAGTGAGACAAGACCACTTTGAATTGGCCTAGAGGCTTCTTTCATTTATTCTTCAGCTTGTTCAATCTTGAATTGAACAATGGTGGGAAGTGGCATGTTATGTTGCAATTCTTTTCTGAATACTTCACCACCAGCTCCCCTCAATACTATGGGGTCATGCTTTATTTCACCTCTCATGGATGTTCTTGGTTTCTTAGGTGTGGATGCCATCACCTGAGGTGCTTTTCTTTTTCTAATGAGGGGCATAGGGCCTTCCTCTTCAGGCTCTTCATCAAGAGGAACATCCTTTTACACTTGCTTTTGTGATGCTTGACCCTCCTCATATGTTTCAGTAGCTCCCATAGCTAGCTTTTGGATTATTTTAGCCTTCTATTTGTCCATGGGAGGCGGTGCTGATGAGGCAAATGCATCCTCTGCTGATATAAATATTCTTTCAACTATTACCCCTTTAGGTTCGTTATTAGTTTTCCTACATCTGGGGGGTCTCTTGCTTTGTTCTTGAGACAACATTCTTTCTCCTTTAGATTTCCTCTTTTCAATCAGAAAGTCATCATATTCATTGTTAGGAATCTCCTGTCTCTTCTTCTTATTGTCAACTATAAGGGCTACACCCTTCTTCTTTAATGCATTTATTTGTTCATTTACCCAAGACTGGGTTAGCTGCAACATCCTACCTATAAATTGGTCTAATGAGATATCCTCAGGCTGTGTAAGATCAGGCGCTGAGATTGTGTCATTGTATATCTTCTTTTCTTCATATTCATCTACTATTATTTTGCCATCATCCCTTTTTAATTGTACAGGCACTGGAATACAATCAAATGTTCTGATCTGGTTGAGAGTTAGCCTCTAATATTTTCTTCTTCTAGCCTCAGCCTCATCCTCACAATCTGTCCAGAAATCCTCCAAGTGCTTCTGATGGATGGGCTTCCCCATGATTTTCTGCATCCTCCCATATGGGTCATATGATCTTGCCAATGGGAATGGCTGTAATTTCATCATGTCCAAACCAGTTATGGCCTTTTTGATGTTTTTAGAATCTTGGCATATGTACCAACTCATCGTTACTAGAAACAATACTAGTGGAATCTTATTATTTACTTTGTGAGCATCCAGTATTGTGGATATCTGTCTCATGAACTCCATCGAAACAACTACATTAGTGGGATATCTTGGGAGCATGAGGGGCTATCCTGTAAAACCCTCTATTTTGATGTAAGAGAAGGTGGTATATTGTATAAACCAGGCACCATGCCTGTATATGACTTCTTGAGCTTCGATGCTCAGTCTTTTAGTCCTATCTTCTTCCATTGTCCTTACTAGATGCATAGAAAATTCATCATTCACTAATTTGTAATCTTGAAGATAATTTTGTCTTTGTAGTTGGGGATAATGATCCCATATGTGGGCATCATTTGTACTGCCACTAATCCTTCCTACTGTTGTAAGTGCATTGAATGTACCTTTGTAAGCACATGAGTACACCACATATGAAGTCATATAAAATGAACACTCTGAGCCTCCTAGGTTCATGAGCTGCTCATTTAGGGCATCACTTATCATTTTAGCCCATAATGGCCTGTTCTGTGTATAAAGACACATCAAGTTAACCCCATACATCCAATCTTTGAAACTTCTAGCATCAGGCTAGCCTGTCACTCTGCTGAGTAGGGCTATCATATATTGGTATTCGTCATCAAAATCAAACTTATACAGGTGCACTAGTAATTTGGCGAAGGCAGTGTAAGGACTATTTTTTGCCCTCCATTGATACATCCTCTTCTTAGCGGCTTTCTTGTTATTTTCATATTCAACTTGCAATTTCTTCAAATCCATGCTGACAACTTTCTTTCCCAATGGCAAATTAAAAATGGTTGCAATCCCTTTGATGGACAGATCTGCATAAACCTGACCATGTTTTTCTATTCTCCTTGTCTGTGGGTTGTAGTTTCTGGCACATTCAATAATCAACTCTGGAGCCTCCATAGAATAAGGAAATCTAGCTGCAGTCCAAATTCCCAACACAAAAATGGCATCCAACAGGGTATTATTCTTGTCATCATGCATTCTAGACGACCATGCGACCAGATCTGTGTTTCCCTGGTGTGTATATGCAATGATGCCATATTTGAACCGTACACCCTCAGGTTGAGCAAACATAGGTTTAAGAAATTCAGCTTCAGATTTGTTCAACCTCTTGTCTGCCATGGTTTCCTGCAATAAACAGGACCAACCTTACCATACAATACTTCACATACATGCATATAACATTATATCTTCACGGCATGATACACATTATATTCATTAATAATCACTTCATCATAATATGCATAACATATAACTTCAAACCAGTGGAAAAGCACACTACCTGGACACGCAGAAAATGACAACAGGAGGGTTTTAATTACTTACTTGGTAATGCTTATCTCCTTGATTATGCTGATGATTATATGAAAGAGATTCAGATACCAGCGATAATCACGTGTCCTATTTTGTTGCAAGCCGTATGTGTCCGCATGTAGGTCAAATGAGGATTTGAAAGCTCTACGCTCTATAAAAACTTGTTTTATCGCAAGGTAAATGTAAAATGACTGTGAATTCACTTTTAATCTCGTTCTTAGGGAAAATTAGGGCAACATAAGGCAAATTTGATTATAACCATTGATCTTCTGTCATAAATCTATGGACATTGCCAGGTGTTTAGATCATGTTCGCAATTGGC
This sequence comes from Cunninghamia lanceolata, assembly GCA_027924645.1. NCBI lineage: Eukaryota > Viridiplantae > Streptophyta > Pinopsida > Cupressales > Cupressaceae > Cunninghamia > Cunninghamia lanceolata. The sequence continues at coordinate 214,312 of BSBN01000714.1, forward strand.
GAGAACCACCTACTGCATTTATGCGCATTAAATGTTATGTGGCAAGAGGAGCGGGGTGATCTTTGGAAGATCAGGTGATATTTGGAATATCAGATGATGTTCAAAATATGACCCCCTATGTGTAATATGATCATTCGACTTTGGCGGGAAAACTTATGTCGAAAACATTGGGTGATGTTTGAGAATATCAGGTGATATTCAAACATTAGGTGATATTCAAACATCAGGTCATGTTTAAAATGTTGGGTGATGTTTGGGACATGACCCCCTGAAACTAAAATGACCTTTTCTCAGAATATCAGGATGACATCATCAGGATAATGACTTGATTCATTGTTGTAGCACTATGACATCATCGTCATGTTATGTAGAAAGGGTCAACGTTGGAAATATACCTCCGCGAGGTAAAAAGGATGATGACAATCAGGGTGATTTTCTTGTCTATCAGGATTATATGACATCATCAGCACATTGGATCTAGGGTGATATTTCACGACAGGGTGATATTTGGAAGATAGGGTGATATTTGGAATATCAGGTGATATTCAGAATATCGGGTGATATTTAGAATATAATCCCCACAAAATATATGATGTTGTTTGACGGGTAAATACCAACATCACATAAAATTGATGTTAAGAGCCTCGGACTAAAATGATTTATTGGGTGGTAAAATTGGATCAGGGTGATCTTTCATAAGATGACTGATGTTAAGAAATATGACCCCCATCGGAATATTAGGTTTGACCAAGACTTTGACTCACCATAACTCTCGTTCCCTAAGGAATATTAGGGTGATCCAAAAGGCAAACCTGCATAAAATTTTGTACTCTTTCCAACCATGAGGTTATTGATATGAAAAACTAACTTTGACAAACTAACCTCATGATGATGACTTAGCCCAGCTTCCCTATGTAGGATCATCTGCATGACTTACTTTTACCAGACTGCCAGAAAATATTAAACACAAGCCAAGCCAAGCAACAAGGAGTTGGGTCCCTATTTTGTCAAGTCAAAATGGGGCGTGTTGTGTAACCACACAACAACTTGCCACCAAAGAAAACAACAAAATTCCAATGATTCAAGTGAGGTGAACACATTCATATATAGTAGTCTAACTCTTTTCTAAGTATAAGCATCATAATCTTTCTGAATGACAAATTTTCATAATGGAAATAATGCTAACAAAGGATCAGGGGTGTGCAAATGATTAATTATCCTCATCTTGAAAGCAAGTTGAAAACATGAGTAACTGATGTTAAGCTACATAGTTGGAGATCATCCCTCATAGCCAACCTGGATAGAGCTTTGCTGCTAGCAGGTGTCTATAGCCTTGACAAGGTTATCTATACAATCTCCCCAAGTAGAGCCCCACTATCAATAGGCATCCATAGCCCTGGTAGAGTTACTTAGATAGCCTAATTTTGTTTCTATATTTTTTTTATTTTTTATTTTCAATATTTATACTTCATATATCTGATGTCATCATGAAAGCTCAGTGTGTAAGGTATGGTTACTTACTAATTTAGGTTGGAGATTGTATTGTATCAAGGGAGTCCCTTTAGATTTTTCACTTAACACCTATACTTGTGTGTTCAACAAACCCAAAGCTGTTAGGTGAGTCATTGTGAAAGAGTCACTTTGGTCAAGAAAAGGCACCTTGATGAAAAGATATCATAGACTTGATCATAAGTACTTCTCAGAATGAGTCATAACCTATATGTAAATTTGTTTTCATCACCTGAATCCTAACAATTTACTTATTTTCTGGGGTGATGAGCTGCATCATCTTGACTAACCAAAACAAAAACTCAACAAGCAAATAAAAACCTAAAACACAAAACAAACTGTACAAACAACTATACAAATATACACTATAATACACATGACTATCATGAAGCTACTTAGGCTTAGAAATATTGTTTGAGGAATTTTCCATTAACTGGTAATGGGATATCCTCACCTGTCAAGTTTTTCAGCCTATAAGTGCTGTCTCCTAATATCTTAGAAATTTGGAAGGGACCTATTCATAATTTGTCAAACTTACCATGGTCTCCTTTCCTCTCATGTGCTTTGTCCCACATCAGGACTAAATCTGATATTCTGAAGGCTTTAACCCTAGTTCTTTTGTCAAACCAGCATTTGACAATAGCCTGATGTTTGGCAAACTGATCAATTGCCTGACTTCTTTTCTCTTCCAGGTGCATCAACTGAAGCAACTTGACTTCTTGCTTATTGTCTATGCCTAGGTATTCTTGGGCAAACTGCAGTGTAGGAATTTTCAAGTTCATAGAGAGGATGGGATCCACCCCATACACTAAATGATAAGGTGAGTTTCCTAATGCAACCTTGTTCCTGGTTCTGTCTACCCATAAGGCATATTTCAGAAGTGTATTCCACTCCCTAGGATTCTTTTCTGTTAACTTTCTTATGATGTTCAACAAATTTTTATTGGTGGATTCTGCTAATCCATTCCCTTAGGGATAATAGTTGGATGAGAACTTCAGTATAATCCCATAATCAAAAGCCCATCTTGACAATTTAGTTGAAGCAAAAGCAGAGCTGTTATCACTTACCAAAGCATAAGGAACTCCATACCTAGTGACAATATTACTTTCCAGAAATCTGATGACATCATCAGCATTGCAGGGCTTGGTGTTGATAGCTTTAGTCCACCTATTACAGTAGTCAGTAATCGTTAAGACATACTTGTGGCCGGAAGATGATGGAGGATTGATTGGTCCTATGAAGTCCATGCCCCACTATGCAAATGGGCGCATCTCCATCACTTGCTGCAAAGGTTGAGCAACATATCTTTCTTTGTTAGCAGCAACCTGACACACATGACAGCATTTAATATGCTCAGTAGTATCCTTGAAAATGGTGGGCCAGTAATATCCTGCCCTGAGGATAGCATGAGTAGTGGCCAAGGATGACCCATGGGCTGTTCCAAACTTGTCATGTAGCTCTGATAACACTCTTTCTGCTTTTGGCCTCTCTAGGCATCTTAGATATATTCCTTCATATTTTTTCTTGAAAAGGATTCCCCCTTTCATCATATACTTTTGTGATCTTATTTTTAGGGCTCTCCTTTGTGAGGCCTGCAGTCTTGGAGGACATCTTCCAATAATCAGAATATGCCTGATGTTTGAGTACCACTCTCCATTGTCCTTTTCATTGATTACATACTGCTGACTCATGATATTGCGATCAATCTCTGATATCATTTGGCTTAAAGCTTGTCCTCTTACTAGCTTCATGGGTGTAATTTCTATGTCATATTCTTGTAGGACTGTGATCCACTTAGCCCTTTTTTCACCTGGCTCGCTCTGCATTAATAGCATCTTCACTGCTGCATCAGGCACCACAACAATAACTTTACTTCTCAGTATATAGTGCCTGAACTTCTTTATTGCTCTAACCAAGGTAAGTGCCTGCCTTTCAACATCCACATATCTCAGTTTAGTATCTTTGAAAGGGTAGCTCATGAAGGCTATGGGCTTCTATTCCTTCTCTTCATTTCTTTGTGTTAGCATTGCTGCAAAGGTATGCTCTAAAGCAAATGAATAAATATAGAAGTCCCTGGTGTAGTCTGGACTGATCAGCACTGGAGCATCAGATATAGCTTTTTTAATGTCTTCAAAAGCTTCTCTAGCCTCTAGTGTCCACTCAATCTTTGCATCCTTCTTGAGCATGGTGTTTAAAGGTCTAACAATTTTAGCAAAGCCAGTGATAAACTTCCTAACAAAATTAATCTTACCAAAGTAGGATTTAAGCTCTTTCTTGCTTCCAGGAAGCTGTAATTTCATAATGGACTCCACCTTGTCAGGATCAATGATAATCCCATCTTCAGTTATCAGGTGGCCTAGTAATTTTCCTGTCGTCACCCCAAATATACATTTCTTGGGGTTCAGAGATATCCCATATTCTTCACATTTTTGAGATCTGCTACATGGTTTCCTCTATCTTTAGAGAACATTGTTAAGTCATCCATGTATATGACTATACATTTTCCTATTAAGCCTCTGAAGGCTATGTCCATTGCTTGCTAGAATGTTGCTCCAGCATTTATCAGCCCAAATGGCATGCGCCTATAGGCGAATATCCCCCACTTTGTGGTGAAGGCGGTTTTAGTCTGTCTATCTTATCTACCATTACCTGGTTGTAGCCTGAGAAACCATCCAGAAATGACATCATTTTAGCACCATTTACAATTTGTAGGACCTCATCTAATGAAGGCAAAGGATAATTATCCTTCTCAGACGCTCTATTCAAGTTCCTGAAATCCACACATAGTCTGATGTTTCCATTTTTCTTTCTCACTGCGACCAGATTTGCTACCCAAGTGGAGTGTCTCACAGGAAATATAATCCTGGAATTTAACATTTTCTTAACCTCCTCAAAAATAATAGGTTCTAGCAAAGCATTGACAGACCTTTGCTTCTATCTGAAAGGCTTGGAATCTGGCTTGAGGGGTATGGTGTGTGTGATGACTGATGTGTCATATGTCTTTAGCTCGTCATAGGTCCAAGCTATGACATGTATGTAATCTTTGAGAGCCTGGGTGATTCCCTCCAACTCTTCTTCTGTGCAAACTTTTCCTATCAAGACATTTTTCTTTTCATCATTTTGTCCAATGTTAACCTGTGAATATTGTCCTCCATCAGCTTTTGGAAGATCTTTCTGTTTCAACATGTTGTCCAGGTCAAAAGCTCTCTCTAGCTCAATCATTCCCTTAGGAATCTTATTGCTGGGTAATTCTAAGATCTCTTCCTCTTCCCATACATGATCTTCTGTATTATTCTCATCTATGATCTGAGCATCAAATATATCTCTATTGGAGATGAAGTCTAGGATACGCTGATCATCATCAAACACTTGGAGGTTGGTCACATTATCAGGCACAGAAGGTACTGATACCAGCTCTATTGAAAATATTTTTAGTCCTGAAATAGACAATGGCTCCAATGTACTGGTAGCCTGGGCTAAAGCATCTACCCTATGGTTCTGTTCTCTGGGTACGTGGGTGATATTAAATGCATCAAAGTCTTCAATTAGATCCTACACCCTATGTCTATAATTGGACAATTTTTTTATAATTGCAGGAGTAAATTCCTCACCTGTCTGACCACTAATTCTGAGTCTCCATAGACACGCAAAATTTTTACTTTCTTCTTAAGGGCAAATAGTATCCCATGAATTAGAGCTTCATACTCTGTTACATTGTTAGTATAGGGGAACTGTCATCTATAGGCTGCCAAGTAGGACTTTCCTAATGGATCAATTAGGTCTATCCCTACTTCGGCTCCTTGTTTTGATTTGGATCCATCGAATCTTAGGATCCACGGTTTGTCTTCAACCAAAGGCTTATTTGAACCTTCTTTCTTCTTTACAACTCTGGCAGCTGCTCCACTTGATATCCACTTTAACTTAGGTATTTTAGCTTTCTCAGACTTCATCTTTCCTTTCTTCTATGAAACCGATGACTCTTCTTTATTTTCATCACCAGAAGGATGATCTTCTGGAGTAGGCAATGTATGTCTCTTCAAAATATGTAAACATAGTGAGCAAGTAGTTTCTGAGTGAGGTGCCTCATGCAACCTACACCAGTGTTCAATCAAGACATCCTGTGGAGGTTTCTGCTGCTGTGTCATCTTCTGGATCTCTTTGTTCATAAATTCTTCAAATTTAGATAGATTGTTGCCTCTATCCTCATCAGATAACTCATAATCTGATTCAACTAAACAATCACTCCCTAGGGTGATTTTCTTTTTTCTCTTAACATGACCCTGGTTGCATACCAGCATTTCCTCTGTCGTCTGAACATGACTCTAGTTGCATACTAGCATCTCTTTTGTCCCTATAAGAAATAAACAGAAATCAAAGTCACTATCCTTATCATTGTCTGATGAACTTACCTCTAATGATGATGATAATGCTGATGCATCACTACACGCTTGTTCTAGCTCCATCATAGCTATACACGCCTCACAGGTCTTCTCATAATGTGACTCACTATGCAACTTGCACCAACCATCAATCAAAATATCATTAACAGGTATATTTAATAATCTACATTGCTTCACCTATTTAGATAATTGTCCCTCGAAATCCTTGTAATGGTCTACCTCATTCCAATTTTTAGGATTACTATCAGATTCTACAATTATTTCATCACCTGGAGGATCATCATCATCATCACGCACGTCATACATCAGGATTTCCTCTATCCTAACAGTCTGAGGTCTTATGGAATAAACTCCAGGTTCTACATCTATGTACATGATCTCATTAGTTTTGTTATATTCGGTGATCATGTGATTCATTCTAGGCTCAACATCTATTCTTATCTGGTTTGGTATCCCCTTCAAGGGTAACCACATGTGACTAAAATCTGTAGACAAGTATCCATTCAGAGTTTTGGACCAGTCTCTGCTTAGTAACATCCCATATGTATCAGATATATCAACTACCTGAATGTCAATATAATATTGGATTCGGGGATCCGATGCAAGCTGCATGTGGATGTGAGTTAACTCTCCTACTACACTTACTTTTGTTTTGTCTAGTTGTGTGACTTTCTTTAAAGATTTAGGAGGATGTAATCCTAAAGTATTGCATATAGATAAGGGCATTACATTCGTAGATGCTCCTGAGTCTACTAAATAGTTGTGCAGGTTTTTACTGAACATTCTTATGGTGAGGAGGAATGGAGGTGACTCACTTTTATCTCTATATAAAGTCATGTGGGAGGTCTCTACAGCTTGAACAGTAGTTGGCACCTTATGTTTAACATTATTGTCTCTAGCAACATGATCTTTACCACTGGACTAACTTGGGGAATGATTATCTTCTTTCAGAGCAGGATCATCTAGTGATTTCATAAACACTTTCTTAATGGCAGGGGTTTTGAGTAATTCAGACAAGGATAGACTGATTTTGAGCTTCTTCATTTCATCAGCTAGATATGTGACTAGTTTGTCAGATTCATGAGGCAGACTTATAGCCTTTGAAACTGTGTTTGGTGATGATAAACATTGAGCATTCACCTTGGGGAATCCAGGGTTATTGCTCACCTTGGGATCAGGAGGTGTATTGAAATTATTCGGAGGCAATGAAGAGGTCAATGGACCAGTAGGTTTGTTGGCATTATTTCTCAAGTTATAGTTATGCTTACCTGGATATTGCTGTTGGTAGGCATGTACCTCTTCATGTTCATTTGAAGGCTCATTTTCATCCTCAAAGGGGAAAACATAATTTGACTCAAAAGGTTGATTCCTCACATGCCAGGGTGTAATCTTATTGAGCAAGCACTATTTTCTTATAAGGATAATGAGTATAAATATCAAGCACTAATGTAGAATCATATCCGCAAGGAACAAGTTCATTTCCTTCTATATGAGGTTGATTTCCTGAAGTATTGGACACTTCAGTCTAAAAAATGCTAGCAACAATTCTGAATTGAGGACAATCTAACTCTGCATGTGCATTGGTGTTATGGATTTTGCACCAGTTAGTGAGAGTTGTGTTGTGTGGTTACACAACACGCCCCATTTTGACTTGGCAAAACAGGGACCCAACTTTTTGGTTTGGCTTGTGCGTCTGCTTCCTGGCGGTTTGGCAAAAGTAAGTCGGGTGCATCATCATGCAAAACCAGGATGAGGTAAGTCACCATGAGGTCAGATTGTCAAAGTTCATATTTCATCTCCGTGATCTCATATTTTGAAAGAGCATTAAAATTCAGGCAGGTTTGCCTTTTACATCACCTTGATATTCATCAGGATGTAAGAGTTATGAACAGTCAAAGTTTCGGTCAAACCTGATATTCGCAAGAGGAAGATCATATTTTTATATCCTCGGTCATATTGTTGAAGCTCATCATCATATTCGAAACATCCCCCTGATATGTCATGCGGTTCAAATATCCGGACGTCAACTTTAAATGATAGCAAAATCTTCCCGTCAAACAGTCTTATCTATCGCGACCGTCATACTTTGCATGTAACCCGATATGTCTTTATATCCTCCTGACGCAAATATCACCCTTAGCAAATATCCTGATGACATCATCCGTATACGATAAATGAAAGAACATACATAACGATGACATCATCATCACACTTATATTGCCACAGGATATTTTCTAAAACATGATCATGTTCGCCTAATATGATGATGATGTCATGATGCACTTCCGATACAAAGAGCGAATATCAGGATGACGTCATCCTGATATTCCAAAAAGAGAGACATGTAAGTTTGTCTCGTCATCATCATATTTAAAAACATCACCTGATTCACCAAAATATCCTCCTGATGTACTATGCATAAACAAGGGTGCTTTTGTCACCTGAATCTTGTCGCGATAACAATGTCAATACGAGGGAGGAGGATGATATTGAAACTCAACCCGATATTTGTGAATATCATCCTGCCCTCATTATATCCTGTCATATGGATATCCCCCACTCCTATTGCCGCCATTATCATTTAATGCGCTCAGACATGGTAGGTAGTTCCCGCCGACCACGGAACCCAATGAAACACCTGGCAAGATCCTGCATTTTCGCATGAATAATCAAGGAACATGATCTAACTTGTCAGAGTTGCCCTAAGTGTACCCTAACTACAAGGTTAAAAGGTAATTCAATTGCCATTTTCACATTTACCTTGCGATAAACTTGTTTTACAGAGCACCAGCTTCCATATCTGCATACCAGCTACCGTTGCACGATTTGAGCTCACAGGCAGAAGGAAAGAGGTGATCATCAGCTGAATCAAGAACATCTCAGCAATCTACTAGTATAAAAGGAAGTCTGCATAACCAGGTAAGTGAATAAACCCTCATCATATTGTTTCAGTTCTGGTACGATGATGTAAGTTTTGGTTTATGCATCCGTATGATTAAGTAGTGTTGGAATTGATACAGTAGGCATAATGATTTATAAAGTCAATTGCAATATGCATGCATATATGTACCTTTTGTGAGATAGGATTGTTGTTAATTACAGGTACTCATGGCTGAGAAGCAATTGGTCAAGTGTCAAGAAGAATTCAGCAAACCCATGTTCTCTGCTCAGAGGGGGGTCCTGTTTAAATATGGAGCAATTACAGACACCCATCAGGGAAGCACTAATTTGGAGGCCTGGTCAGCCAAGCTGAATGATGGACATGACAAGAGTCCTATGTTGGACGCAGTGTTCATCTCGGGATTGTGGAATGCCGCTGGTTTTCCATACTCCATGGAATCTCCAGAACTCGTCATGAAGTGTGCCCGGAATTATAACCGTCAGACAAGGCAAGTAGTGAAGCATGGGAGGATATATGCAGACCTCTCCATCAAAGGTCTCTCCCAGACATTTGGACTGCCACTGGGCAGTAAGGTCAAAAGTGTAGACTTGAAGAAGTCTGAAAGAGAGTATGAAGCCAATAAGAAATCGGCCAGGAAGAACATGTATCCGTGGCGGGCTGAGAACAGCACATATAATGCAGCGGCCAAGCTTCCTGTGCACCTGTTTAAGTATGATTTCAGTGAGGAGTACCAATACATGATTGCACTCCTGAATAGAGTAACCGGCCAACCTGATACTGGCAGTTTCAGGGATTGGATGTACAGAATAGTAATGATGTGTCTATATTCAGACACCAAGCCACTGTGGGGCCAAATAATAAGTGATGCTCTGCATGAGCAACTGATGAACCTGGGAGGTTCAAATTGTGCATTTTTTATGTCATCATACATTGTTTATTCTTGTGCCTACAAAGCCACTTTTGATGCCTTAGTTACAGATGGGAAGCTCACAGGCATAAATGCTGCATACATCTGGGATCATCATCCCCAGCTGCAGAGAACCAACTACCTCAAAGATTACAAACTGGTCAATGATGCATTCTCTATGCATCTGGTAAGGACCATGGAAGAGGACAGAACAAAGAGATTGAGCATGGAGGCTCAAGAGGCAGTCTACAGGCATGGGGCCTGGTACATACAGTTTGCAACCTTTTCTTATATAAGGGTTGAGGGTTTCGAGGGACATCCCCTGATGCTGCCAAGGTATCCTACCGATGCCATAGTACTAATGGAATTTATCAGGCAGGGCTCCACCATGATACAAATGTACAAGGATGCCAAGAAGCTGCCACCAATTTTGTTCCCAGTTAGCATTGGCAACTATATGTGCCCTGACTCTGATAATATAAAGAAGGTGATGGTCACCCTGAATAAAATGAATTTGTAGCCTTTCCCAATAACAAGACTGATGGTGATAGTTTGTCATTGATGTCAAAAGGTATTGAGAGAGTTGAATTGTTGTGCATCTTCACAAGGTATCATCAAGACTACAGGATATTTGAGGATCACTTGTACTATTTACAAAGGTTGTTCATGGTCATGCATTTCACAGTTGTTCACATAGTGTTGAAGGTTGTTGTCAGTTGGGATTGATTTGATAAATGGATGATAATTTTACAAGTGTTTGATAACATTCATGTACCAATCATGTTCACTATATTGGTGTTTCAAGTGCTTACAGGATCACAAGTACATTGATGTCACTTTATCACAGTTGGAAGGGAATGGGATTTCCAATGAGAGAATCAGGACACTCATATGTTGTTATGCTATGGTGATATCTACAGAGTTCATGTTGCTTGGTATTGATATACTAAGGAGTTGATTTCAATCCATTGTTGTTTTCCCCATCACTAAAACTGTTGATTGATTATTGAGTTGATGATAGTCTTGGAGATATGTTGTGGTGTTCTCTATATCAGTTGGGTAATCATGATAAAGGTTACATGTTGAGTTTGGTGACAGTCTCATACATCTCTGCCAAAATTAAACTTTGTTTAAGGTCCCAAGGTTTAACTCCTTTTAGAAATTCTTTTAACATTATAAGCTTTATAAACTCTTTTATAAATTCTTTTATAAGCTTATAAGTGGATGGTCTTTTAGAAATTATTTTAACTTTATAAGCTTTTTATAAGCTTTCCTTATAAAGTGGAGTTTATAAGTTCTTTTTAAAAGCCTTAAAATAAGGAGTTAGATTTTTTTTAAAAGGCTGATTTTTAAAAAAGACTCTCCATCGTATAAATTGGAGGAGATAGTGGGGATGCCTTTTTAGAAGGCTATTATTATTAGAATTTTTTTTAAGGCAGATTTTATGTATGCTTAAGGAAATTTCCATGAAGATTTGTTTCTATTTTTCTCGTGACTTGGAAAGAATATAGGAGGCAGATTTTATTAAACATTTCTAAAAGCAAGGAATTGGAAGTTGAACAAAATTGAAGATAGAATTGAAATTTGAAAGTTCATTTTGTATTATGTGAGATTTTAAATTAAGGAGATTGGAGGTGATCTTGAATAGTGTGAGAAGTTTTTTTTTGGAGTGGGATTTTTTTTTATGAGATGTATTTTTTTTAAGGAATATTTTTGATAAGGAGATTTTTATTATTTTTTGTGAAGAGATTTTGTAATAAGGAGTTTTTTATGAAGAGTTTTTTAAAGACTAATTTTTTTTGGGAGATTTTTTTATGGAGATTGGAGATTGTTTTTGAAAGGATTATTTTGAGAATAAGGCAGATTGAGGAGAAATTAATTTTTGTTGCAAATTGGATAAAGATTTTTTATTTTGCAGGAGATTATTTTTGAAGAAGAATTTGAAGAGGATAATGAAAAATTTGTTTGAAGAAATTTGTAAGGGTTTTGGATTTTGGAGAATATGAAACATCATGCAGGGATTGAAATGAGAAGGTGAAAATATTTATACAGAGGAATATGAAAAATCTTTTGCAGGTGAATCAATTTGAGAAGGCTATTCATTTTTGAGATGAAAAATTAAGCAATCCAGTGATTTTTTTTTAAAAGAATATGAAGGATCATGTACAGAGAAGAGGAAGATCAAAAGATTTTTTAATGCATAGAATTGACGGGAAGATATTTTGTTTTAAATATAGAGAAGAGAATATGAAAGGTTTTTCAGAAAAGTGCATTGTGATGGGTTGTGAAAGATATTCAGATTTTATTTAATGACATTACAGATGCGTTGATTCAAGTGTCTTGTGGATTAACAAGATGAGTGGAGTGATGTTGTGCAGATCTATGATGAACTGACAGGGATCAAATACAGATACAGAGATTGACAAGGTGATCAGAAAGACAATATGCAATTGCAATAATAATCAGGTGCATTGATTGTATGACTGGTAAGGCAGAGATGAAATATACAGAGAAAAGTAGTGTTGTTGAGCATGTCTGGATGAAGAATTGATTTTTGAATGGAATGACCATTTGAACACATAAGAGAGAATAAAAGTTATGTATTGAAATAGAGAAACCCTCTGAATTTGTGTTTTCAGTTTGTTCTGTAATAGGGGTTGGTGCTCCTTGAAGCTGGTGCTTCTAAATAGTATGCCAGTGAGGCTTGTAGGTCAGTGAGACCTCAATAGTCAGTGAGACATAATATTTAGCCAGTGAGGCTTTGTAAGATGTTTTCAAAGTTAAGCCAGTGAGGCACTTCATGAGTGGTTTTTCTACCCAGAGAGGGTTTTCCACTCCAGTAATTCTTGTGTCTTGATTCATATTGGTCATCTTTCTATGGTTGTATGTTTTACTCATGAGTTTTGTTTATCATTCTCAGTCATGTGCATATGTGTTTGACAAAGTTATGTGCATATGTGTTTGACAATTCAATGATTACTTTCTCTCCTTATGCTCTCCAAGTCAAAGTTTGAAAAAGATTTGAAAATTCACACAACACTGATTCACCCCCCCTCTCAGTGTTGTCCTTGACTCCTACAAAGACCATATGATCCTTACGGTAGGATACAGAAGATACTAGGAAAGCCTATTCACCAAAGGCACCTAGAGGATTTTTGGGCTGACTGTGAAGATGAGGCAGAAGCCAGAAGAAGGAGGTATCAGAGGTTAACTCTGAACCAAGTTAGAACTTTTGATTGCATCTCCCTTCCCCATCAATTAAAGAAGGATGATGGTAGGACAATGGCAGAAGAGTATGAACAGAAAAAGATATATAATGACACCATCACTGCACCTGACCTCACTATGCAGGAGGACATATCCCTGGACCCATTCATTGCCAAGACCCTAGACCTAACCCAAGCTTGGGTTGATGCATAGATAGAGGCATTGAAGAAGAAAGGTGTTGCCATTACGGTGGACAACAAGAAGAAGGGGTAGGATATCCCCGCGGATGAATATGTGGACAACAAGAAGAAGAGGAAGACCAAGGGAGATAGAATCCCTCCACCACAACAGTAGAGCAAAAGACCCCCAATGGGCAAGAGGTTGGAACAGGGACCAAAAGGGATTATAATTGAAAGGGCAGTATTTGCAGCTGAGGAGGCGGCAGGGTCAGGATCAGAATCAGTATCCCCTCCAAAGAAAGAAAAGCCCAAGAAAAGTAAGACAGCAGAGGCTGGAGTCACTAAGACCCAAGAAGTGGGTCAATCCTCTAAACAACCAGGAGGAGAGGATGCCCTCATAGAAGAAGAGCCTGAGGAAGAGGAGGCTCCATTGGTAATAAAAAGGAAGAGGCGAGCTCCACAGGTGCTGGTGTCTACCCCACCTAAGAAACAAAGAACCTCTATGAGAGGTGGAATGAGCCAACCCCCTACTTCATTACAAGGGGAAGGTAGTGAAGTGCACAAGGAACTTCAACATAATGTTCCACTTCCTACCATCGTCAAGTTCAAAACTGAACTTGCTGAGGAGCAGCTGAAAGAAACTTCCCAGACACAAGCAGAAGGGCATGTCTCACTTGACGAGACAATAAATTTGTCTGATGATGAGGTGGTGCAGGATGTGGCTGCACAGAAGATGGAAACACTGGCTACTGGTATTAGTATGACTCCCCACAAGTCTCCACCAGTTCAATCAGTACTGGAAGAGATGAGGCGAGTGGAAGAAGAGCGAGAAAAGAGCCCAGAGCAAGTAGCTCAGGAAATAGGGCTAGATACATTGATCACAGAGGTGACAAGTCCTGTAGTGGTAGACCTGACAGAGAAACAGGATGCAAGTCCTGAACAGCCAGCAGGATCACCTGGTGAAGGCCAACCAATAGAAGAAATAGAGATGGCAGAATCGGAAGGCCATGCTCTGGAATTAGGACAACAAAGTCCACAGGATACATCAGTGGAACCTGCTATAGTAGAGGTTCAAGAAATGAAGGCTGATGAAAAGGAAGAAACAAAAGAGGATCCAGCTGCCAGGACACAGGGGGTTGACAGTGCAAGCTCAGAAGAAATAATAGCTACAGAACAATCGCCAGCACATCAGGTAGAGTCCCCAGTATCTGGTGCAGTGGATAAGTAACAAGGGGAAGAATTGGGAATGGATGAAGTAATGACAGAGGGAGATCATGATCATCATGATCAGCGTATAGATGCACCTCAAGGTTCCCCACAGCATATAGATGCACCTCAAGGGTCCCCACACCAAGTAGATGCTCCTCTAGAGAAGGAAATCCCTCAACAGGAGGAGGTGCCGCATGATCAACAACAAAGCGAGCGTCAGGAGGAAGAAAAAGAAAAATCACCATCTCCACAACATCTGTTGATAGAAACGGGAGATATGGGTGAACATCAAGATGATGCTGAAAAACATGATCGGGTGCCTCCGTGGTTGGTAAAAGAGGTAAATGCTGAGGAAGAACTTCAAATTCAGGAATTTGACATCTCCACCCTGTTCTCTACAGATATAATGAAGCCAAAGAGGAAGGCCAGAATGACTTCGGCCATCAAGAGAGATCCAGCAACTGGGAGAAGGATCGCGCAAATTGCCATACTTGCGGTGGAGAAGGAAAAAGGTAAAATCACTGTCGATGAATTTCAAATCAGTACAGTAGATTTGGGCTTTGCCAATGAGGACCAAGAAGGTGAGGAGGGCAAAGATATCATTGACTCTCTAATTCAGAAGGTGAAAAGAGAGAAGGAGAAAAATAAGCAACATAAAGAGCACATTGCTCAGTTGCATGCTTATATCAAAGGACTGACCGATCCTGATGATACCACAACTGAACATGCAGTCCCATTAACTGCCATTTCTCAGGAGGAGGTAAATAAATTGGACCTCATGAAGCATGAGGCATCCGTAATAAGGAGATGGATGTCATCCACATTGGATGATGCTGTAGAAATAATGAAAGCCTCTTTGAAGAGGTGGAGCATCCTGAGTGACTCCAAGGCCAAAGTGGATAAATTGCAGATGCAGACCGGGAAGAGGTCTTACAAGCTGGAGAGAGTCCTGAGCCTGTTAGGGGAAATAAGGAATATAAATCCTCAACTGCTTATCAGTAAGCAGGTGCTAAAAAGTAATACCACATTATTAATAGATATCTGGTATAAGGACACTCAGTTTGAGTGTGGAGTCCTCAAGAGGTGTAACAATAAGTGAGAGATATCATCATGAGGCTACGGGATTTAATGGCTGAAGAAGCGGTGATATTGGAGGCATTGGAAGACAAGGTGGAAGGTAAGATAGAAAATCAAGATGAAGAGTCCACCATCAAAGCTGTACACAGCAACTTCTAATCAGAGACAGATGGTCCACCTATCCACTTGACAGAAGAACTGATAAATAAAATAATGAGAATCAAGGTCCAAATGGAGAAGTATAATGAGACACTGCAGGACAGGAAAAATAAGCTTGATAACAGTAGAGACAAATATGAAGCACATAAGCACGCCATTGTCAAAGCAAAGACTCAAGATGGCGGAGGGATGGATCAAGTTGTGCATTCATACGAGCAAGTCCGCAGTAGTATGTAGCCCCACATGCAGCAGCATCATCATCAGGATAGTGAAAGTTTGGAAAGTGATGCACATGATGATGACCCGCATGAATTAGCTGAGGAGCATGATGAAGATACATCATGAAGGGGATAGTAGCATAAGTAGTGTAGATAGTTGCCAGCTGGCAACTTGTGCCATTTTGTAAAGGTTGACAAAGTCAAGAGAATCGTGACCGTGGATTTGTATTGATAAATAAGGATCATAGATCTTTTGTAATGGATTCCTCACCTTATTCTATAAAAGGTGGTGGAATGCCTTGTTGAAACATTCAAAACTTAATTGAAATCTGTTTGCTGAAGTATTCAGGGCTCATTTCAAAGCTATTGTATATATACATGTCTTTTTGCATACTTAATGAGTAGAAGAGTATTTCGATTACAAATCTTCGTAAATCTTGAGTAATCTGTGTCTGAATTCTAGATATGTGCTTTGATTTGCTGCGTCCCTTGGAGTGCTCATCATGTTGCATGTATTGTTTTCATTCACGATCCTCTGAAGTTTGCATCAACTGTATCTAGCTGTGGAATGTCCTGGTGAACATATGGTTTGATTTCTTCTCGTCATGACAGTATCGAGTATGTATGTGGATCAATAGCTGAAGGTTCAACTTTAAATTGTAGTATTCCTTTAATTTCTTTCAATTCCAGAGCATTTCATTATCACAATTGTGAATAACTGATAATCCTAAGTAAATAACACAAATATGCAGACATCTCGTAGGTAATCGCAAATATTTAGCATATTTGAATGCAAAGCATGCACAATTGAAAAATATCATGCAAAGATTGAGGTATTTCTACATCTTTTCATCTAATAACTGCATAATATGACTTCTCTGTAAAGAATTTCTGCAGGAATGTCATGATGATGGCACAATTTCACGTAAGGCCCCAAAATGGAAACAGCAACACACATTAACCTCTGAGTAGCTTCAGACGATTAAGACCTAATCACCGGAGACTTGGGATCATGGATTCTTTGAATTCATAAGTATCTTTCAAGATGAATAAAGGTTAATGTGTACTTTTATTCTATGCTTGTTTATGACTAACATCATGACCAACATAAATTGGCACTAGAAGGAGGGCCAGTCCAGAAGACCGCACGCACCATCATTATTTTCAGGTTCTATGGTGCAGGGAGTAAGGTAACCTCGGATCGTCTGTGAATTTCAAATATTACATAAATATTTACTGTAAGAAGCTCATATATACTCATTCCGTGTAAAGATTTCTAGATCTTACATAAATATTGCAAGCTTTACAGTAGATCATTCTAAATTTACTAATATTGGCCAAAGATCCATAAATTTGTTCAAGCTTTGAAGAATTTAAGCTTTAGATACTTGAGATCTTGTGCTAGGGGTCATTATAGCCCAAATATCCTATCATATTTGCAGTATCTTCACAAATATTTCATAAATATCTAGTTTAATCAGCCATCTGACTTAAAATATCACTTCATTTGGTGAAATCCAGCCAATATTTGCAAAGTTTAAGCCAATTCGCCTCAAAATTGAGAAATCCTGGCTCACAGGATAAATACCAGGTCTAGACCTAGTGGAATCTTCGAGGAACTACCTATTAGAGGTTTCAGACCTAGAACTGTAGACATTCATCATACCCCAGAGTCTAGCACGCCAAGAACTTCACCAGGACCTCCTCTTGTAACTCCTGTTGGTTTACAAATACCCTCTGGAATATCTGTGACACCTCCTATTCAGCCTCAGGGTGTACCTTTAGTCCAACCTCAGCCAGTTGCACCATCAGCTCAACCTCCTCAGGTTGCAATGTCTTTCTTTGCAGCGGAGTCACGTTTGACCTTTACTGCATATCATGAGCTACCAAAGAATCCGGACAAACTTTGTCCAAAATATCATCCTTATCAAGATGCTGATGATCATATCAGGACATTTAAGGAAGCTTGCTACAGAGCCAGAATAGAGCATCAAGATGTGGTGTGCAGGTTATTTCCTTTTTCCTTAGTCTTGGCCAAGCTTCTGTTGGTTCATGGGCTGTCTTAGAGAAAGCCTTTCTTGACAGGTTCAAAGTCCCTATTGATCCATCTATGAATTACCATATGTTTGCTACAATCAAAAGATTTGAGAATGAGCCTATTGCCAATTTCAATGCTAGGTTTCAGAAAATGTTTTCCAAGTTAGTTGCCCCATATGTAGTATTTGATGCCTCTGCCCGGAGTATCTATTATTCAGCCCTGGATCCATTAACTTCCATGTTCATCAGAAGAACACATCCTGAGATCACTACATTGACAGGAGCTTTTCAAGAAGCTATCAAAGTGAATCAGCAGTTGATACCTGCTCCTACTCCAAATATAGTATTCCCTACCTTACCTGGCATGCATTCACAATATCCCACATCATATCCTGCAACATATTCTCCACAGTATCCTGCATAGTATCCTAATGGAACAGTGATGCCTCCAGCAGTCATGCCTGCACCTTTGCAAGGACCTCCACTGAGCATTATGCCTCCTCCTAATGGAAATGGCCAATTGCCACAGTATCCTGCACATGCTCAGACACCTCAGGGTATTGATCTATCCAATAATAACCATGGATCCTCTTTCTTCAAGCCTCAGACTGAAAATGTAGTAGCCAAAGCTTAGGAAGAAAAAGAGGAAATCAAGGAGATTTCTGCTCAATTGAGAAAATTCACCACAGAAGTGACACACTTGAGAAATTAGGGTTTTTATTCCCAGTCAAGTCAAAATAGAAATTATCCCAATGACAGACCAAATTATCCTGATAGAGGATATAACAACAATAACTTCAACAATAATGGTGGAAATAACAATAATCCACCTAGATAGCCCAGAGTATGGAATTCTAGGCCAAATAATGGTTCATTGCAATCACCCCTGGACAATCAGCCTCCTGGTGAAGCCAAACAGACTACTAGAGTCAATCTTGCTGAGGCAGCTCTTACTAATTGGTGTAGGATCCACAATACCAATGCACATGCAAAATTAGACTGTCCACAATTTAGAATTGCTGCTAGCATCTTTCAGACTGAAGTGTCTAACACTTCTGGAAATCCACCTCATGCAGAAGGAAATGAGATTGTTCCTTGTGGATACGACTCACCTTTTGTGCTAGAAGCCTATACAAATCAACCTCATCAGAGTTATAACCAGGCATATGAAGAATCGGCCTTAGCTTTTGAAACAAACTATGTTTTCCCCTTTGAAGATGAAAATGAGCCTGCAAGGGAACGTGAAGAAGTACATGCATATCAGCAGCAATATCCTGGTAAGCACAATTATAACTTGAAGAGTAATGCCAACAGACCTGCTGGTCCATTGACATCATCTCTACCTCCAAACAACTTCAATACACCTCTTGATCCTAAGGCTAGCAATAACCCAGGGTTGCCTAAGGTGAATGCTCAATACTTGTCACCTCAAAATACAGTATCAAAGATTGTGAATACACCTCATGAATCCGACAAGTTGGTCAGCTATCTCGCTAATGAAATGAAGAAAATTAAGATCAGCCTATCCCTGTCTGAGTTACTGAAAACTCCTGCCATCAAAAGGGCATTCATGAAGTCCTTAGATGATCCTGCCCCTAAAGAGGATAGCCATTTTTCGAGTCAATCCAGTGGCAAAGATCATGCTGCTAAGGATAATATTATCAAGCCTAAAGTGTCAGCTACAGTCCAAGCTGTAGAAACCTCCCACATGACCTTGTATAGGGATAAAACTGAATCACCTCCTTTCCTCCTTACCATAAGAATGTTCAGCAAGAACCTGCACAACTGTCTGGTGGATTCAGGAGCCTCAACGAATGTTATGCCTTTGTCAATATGCAATGCTTTAGGATTGCATCCTGCTAAATCCCTAAAGGTCACACAGCTGGACAAAACAGAAGTAAGTGTAGTAGGAGAATTAACTCATATCCACATGCAGCTAGCATCTGATCCTAGGATCCAGTATTACATTGATATTCAGGTAGTTGACATACCTAATACGTATGGGATGTTGCTCAGCCGCGATTGGTCTAAAATGCTTAACGGATATATGTCTATAGATTTCAGTCACGTGGTTACCATGGAAGGGTATACCTAATCAGATCAGGATTGATGCTGAACCTAGAATGAAACATATGATAACTGAGTACAACAGAACAAATGAAATCATGTACGTAAACATAGAACCTGGAGTTTATTGCATCAAGCCGCAGACTATCAAAATAGAAGAGATCCTGATGCTTGAGCTGCATCATCATCATGATAATGATCATCAGGAGGACATGCCGGTTATAGAAACTGATAATAATCCTGATAATGAGAATGAAATAGATCGCTTCAGAGACTTTGAAATGCATCTGTCTAATCAAGTAAAATGTTGTCAATTGTTAAATATACCTGCTAATGATATTTTGATTGACGGATGGTGCAGATTACACAATGAAGCACATTCAGAAAAGACATGTGAAACATGCTTAGAGATGATGATGCTAGAGTGAACATGCAGTGAGGCATCATCATCATATTCTGAGGTAAATGTTACATTTGATGATAATGACAATAATTATTCTTATCTGTCTTCTGCAGGAACCAAAGAACTGACAAATCATGACGAAGATCATATCCTAAAAATAGAAGAAGTTCTGGTGTCTGACCAGATAAATGATATGAGGAAAGAAAAGATCACTCCTAGTAGTGATTGTTTTATGGAACCAGATTATGAGTTGTCTGATGAAGACAAAGGTAGTGACCTGACGAAGTTCAAAGAATTTCTAGTAAAGGAAATAGAGAAGGTGACACGACAGCATAAATCTCCTCAGGAGGTCTTAATTAAAGATTGGTGTAGGCTGCATGAGGTGCCTCACTCAGAAACAACTTGCTCACTATGTTTACACATTTTGAAAAAGCATGCAGCTGCAGATTCAGAAGATCATCCTCCTGCTGAAACGAAAGAGAGAATAGAAAAGCCATCAGGCTCACGAGAAAAAGGAAAGAAGAAACTTGAGGGTGATGACGTCCCTAAATTAAAATGGATATCATGCGGAGCAGCAGCCAGAGCTGCAAAGAGAAAAGAAGGTTCAGCTAAATGTCCTGCTGAAGATAAACCTTAGATCTTGAGGTTTGATGGGTCCAAATCTAAGCAAGGTGCTGGGGTAGGAATCGATCTGATTGATTCAACTGGGAAATCCTATCTGGCAGCTTACAGATTACAGTTCCCCTATACTAACAATGTAGCAGAGTATGAGGCTTTGATTCATGGAATGCTGTTTGCTCATAAGAGGAAAGTAAAGATTATGCATGTCTTTGGAGATTCAGAACTAGTTGTGAAGCAAGTAAGAGGAATTTACTCCTGTAACTACAGAAAACTATCAAATTACAGACATCGTGTATGGGACCTGATGGAAGACTTTGATGCCTTTAATATCACTCACATACCAAGAGAACAAAACCATAGGGCAAATGCGCTAGCTCAAGCTGCCAGTACATTGGAGCCACTGTCTATATCTGGTCTAAAGAGATTTTCAGTAGAACTGGTGTCAGTACCTTCAGTACCTAATAATGTGACTAACCTCTAGGTGTTTGATGATGATCAGCACATTATGGACTTCATTTCAAATAGAGACATATTTGAGGCTCAGATTATAGATGAGAATGGTATGGAAGATCATGTCTAGGAAGAAGATGAGATATTAGAGTTGCCTAGCAACAGGATCCCCAAAGGTATGATTGAATTAGAAAGAGCCTTTGATTTGGATAATATGCTTAAACATAAAGATCTGCCTAAGGCAGATGGAGGTCAATATTCACAAGTGAATATTGGACAAGCTGATGACAAGAAAAATGTCTTATTGGGTAAGGTTTGCACACCAGAAGAGTTAGAAGGAATAACTCAGGCCCTCAAGGATTACATACATGTAATTGCATGGACCTATGATGAGCTGAAGACATATGACACCTTCGTCATAACTCATACTATACCTCTCAAGCCGGATGCAAAACATTTCAGATAGAAGCAGAGGCCAGTCAATGCCCTGTTCGAACCAATAATTCTCAAAGAAGTCAAGAAGTTGTTAAACGCCAGGATAATATTTCCTGTCAGGCACTCCACTTGGGTGGCTAATCTTGTGCCAGTCAGAAAGAAGAACGGAGACATCAGGTTATGTGTAGATTTCAGGAAATTGAACAGAGCATCAGAGAAGGATAATTATCCTTTACCCTCCTTAGATGAAGTTCTACATATTGTAAATGGAGCTAAAATGATGTCTTTCTTGGACGGCTTTTCAGGATACAACCAAGTAATGGTTGACAAAATTGACAGATTGAAAACTGCCTTCACCACAAAGTGGGGGATATTTGCATATAGACGTATGCCCTTTGGACTCATAAATGCAGGAGCTACATTCCAGTGAGCAATGGACATAGCTTTCAGGGGCTTAATAGGAAAATATATAGTCATATACATGGATGACTTGACAGTATTCTCCAAGGAAAGGGGGAATCATGTTGTTGATCTCAGAAGTGTACTGAAGAAATGTGAAGAATATGGAATATCTTTGAATCCAAAGAAGTGCATATTTGGGGTCACAACAGGAAAATTATTAGGCCACCTGATCACAGAGGATGGAATTATCATTGATCCTGACAGGGTGGAATCTATTATGAAGTTACAACTTCCAGGAAGCAAAAAGGAACTTAAGTCTTACTTTGGTAAGATAAACTTTGTGAGGAAGTTCATCACCGGCTTTGCTGAGATTGTCAGACCTTTAAATGCTATGTTGAAAAAAGATGCACAGATTGAGTGGACACCAGAAGCCAAAGCTGCATTTGAAGATATAAAAAAAGCCATTTCAGATGCTCCTGTCCTCATCAGTCCAGACTACACAAAAGATTTTTACATTTATTCATTTGCTTCAGAACATACCTCTGCAGCAGTGTTGACTCAAAGAAATGAAGAGAAAGAAGAGAAACCAATTGCTTTCATGAGCTGTCCTTTCAGGGATGCTGAGTTGAGGTATGTAGATGTTGAGAGACAGGCACTTGCATTAGTCAGGGCAGTAAAGAAATTCAGACATTACATACTTAGAAGAAAAGTGATTGCTATAGTACCAGATGCAGCAGTGAAGATGCTATTGATGCAAAGTGAGCCTGGTCATGTTAAATGTTGTCATGTTTGCCAGGTTGCTGCCAACAGAGAGAAATATGCTGCACAACCATTGCAGCCAGTAATGGAAGAGCGCCCATTTGCACAGTGGGGCATGGACTTCATAGGACCAATCAATCCTCCATCCTCCTCAGGGCATAGGTATGTTTTAACAATCACTGACTATTGTACTAGATGGACTGAGGCTATTAGTAGCAAAACTTGCACTGGAGATGATGTCATTAAATTTCTGGAGAACAACATTGTCACCAGGTATGGAACTCCTTATGCATTGGTAAGTGACAATGGTTCAGCCTTCATTTCCACCAAATTGTCAAGTTGGGCTTTTGATCATGGGATTATACTTAAGTTTTCATCCAACTATTATCCCCAAGGGAATGGTTTAGCAGAATCCACCAACAAGAATTTACTGAGTACCATAAGAAAACTGATAGAGAAGAACCCCAGGGAATGGAACTCATTTCTAAAGTATGCCTTATGGGTTGACAGAACTAGAATAAAAACTGCATTAGGAAACTCACCTTTCCAACTAGTATATGGAGTGGATCCCATCCTCCCTGTAAACTTAAAAATTCCTACTTTATAGTTTGCCCAAGAATACCTAGGCATAGACAATAAGCAAGAAGTTAGGTTTCTTCAGTTGATGCACCTGGAAGAAAAAAGGAGTCAAGCAATCAATCAATTTGCAAAACATCAGGTTGTTGTCAAATGCTGGTTTGACAAGAGAGCCAGAATTAAAGCTTTTAGGATATCTGATTTGGTCCTGATGTGGGATAAGGCCCATGAAAAGAAAGGTGACCATGGTAAGTTTGATATATTATGGATAGGTCCCTTTCAAATTTCTGAGATACTAGGAGACAGTACTTATAGGCTTAGGAACCTAACAGGTGAGGATGTCCCATTGCCAGTCAATGGACAATTCCTTAAACATTATTTCCAGGCCTGAATGACTTCATAATAGTCATGTGTATCATATTGTATATTTGTATAGTTGTTTGTACAGTGTGTCTGGTTTTGCTTGTTTCATTTTGTTGGTTGGGACCTTGTTCTGGTAAGTCAGGATGATGCACTTCATCACCCCGGAAAATAACTAAATTGTTAGGATTCAAGTGATAAGAACACATTTAAATATAGGCTATGATTCGTCCTAAGAAATAATCATGATCAGGTTTCTGATATCTTTTCATCAGGGTGCCTTTTCTTGGTCAAAGTGAATCAATCACAATGAAACACCTAACAGCCTTGGGTTTGTTGAACACATAAGTATAGGTGTTAGGTGAAAAATCTAAAGGGACTCCTTTGCTACCAATACAATCTCCAACCTAAAGCTGCAAGTGACTGTACCTTGTACAAGTAAGCTAACATGATGATATCAGATACAAATTTTAAAGAGAAAATTTGAAAAGAAATAAAATTAGGCCATCTAAGTAACTCTACCGGGGCTATAGACGCCTGCTGGTAGTGGGGCTCTACTTAGGGAGATTGTATAGATAACCTTGCCGGGGCTATAGACGCCTGCTGGCAGCAAGGCTCTATCCAGGTCGGCTATGAGGGATGATCCCCAACTATGTAGTTTAACATCAATTACTCATGTTTTCAACTTGCTTTCAAGATGAGGATAATTAATCATATGCACACACCTGATCCTTTGCTAGCATTGTTGTCATGATGAAATCTTATCATTCAGAACATCATGATGCTTATGCTTAGATAGAATTAGAATACTATAGGTGAATGTGATCACATCACTTGAATCATTGGAATTTGTTTGTTTTCTTTGGTGGCAAGTTGTTGTGTGGTTACACAACACGCCCCATTTTGACTTGGTAAAACAGGGACCCAACTTTTTGGTTTGGCTTGTGTGTCTGCTTCCTGGCGGTTTGGCAAAAGTAAGTCAGGTGCATCATCATGCAAAACCAGGATGAGGTAAGTCACCATGAGGTCAGATTGTCAAAGTTTGTATTTCATCTCTATGACCTCATATTTTGAAAGAGCATTAAAATTTGGGCAGGTTTGTCTTTTACATCACCTTGATATTCATCAGGATGTAAGAGTTATGAACAGTCAAAGTTTCGGTCAAACCTGATATTTGCAAGAGGAAGGTCATATTTTTATATCCTCGGTCATATTGTTGAAGCTCATCATCATATTCGAAACATCCCCTTGATATGTCATGCAGTTCAAATATCTGGACGTCAACTTTAAATGATAGCAAAATCTTCCCGTCAATCAGTCTTATCTATCGCGACCGTCATACTTCGCATGTAACCCGATATGTCTTTATATCCTCCTGACACAAATATCACCCTTAGCAAATATCCTGATGACATCATCCGAATACGATAAATGAAAGAACATACATAATGATGACATCATCATCACACTTATATTGCCACAGGATATTTTCTAAAACATGATCATGTTCACCTAATATGATGATGACGTCATGATGCACTTCTGATACAAAGAGTGAATATCAGGATGACGTCATCCCGATATTCCAAAAAGAGAGACATGTAAGTTTGTCTCGTCATCATCATATTTAAAAACATCACCCGATTCACTGAAATATCCTCCTGATGTACTAAGCATAAACAAGGGTGCTTTTGTCACCCGAATCTTGTCGCGATAACAATGTCAATACGAGGGAGGAGGATGATATTGAAACTCAACCCGATATTTGCGAATATCATCCTGCCCTCATGATAGCCTGTCATATGGATATCCCCTACTCCCGTTGCCGCCATTATCATTTAATGCGCGCAGACATGGTAGGTAGTTCCCGCCGACCCCGGAACCTAATGAAACACCTGGCAAGATTCTACATTTTCGCACGAATAATCAAGGAACATGATCTAACTTGTCAGAGTTTCCCTAAGTGTACCCTAACTGCGAGGTTAAAAGGTAATTCAACCACCATTTTCATATTTACCTTGCGATAAACTTGTTTTACAGAGCACCAGCTTCCATATCTGCATACCAGCTACCGTTGCGCGATTTGAGCTCACAGGCAGAAGGAAAGAGGTGATCATCAGCTGAATCAAGAACGTCTCAGCAATCTACTGGTATAAAAGGAAGTCTACATAGCCAGGTAAGTGAATAAAACCTCATCATATTGTTTCAGTTCTGGTACGATGATGTAAGTTCTGGTTTATGCATCTGTATGATTAAGTAGTGTTGGAATTGATACAGTAGGCATAATGATTTATAAAGTCAATTGCAATATGCATGCATATATGTACCTATTGTAAGATAGGATTGTTATTAATTACAGGTACTCATGGCTGAGAAGTGATTGGTCAAGTGTCAAGAAGAATTCAGCAAACCCATGTTCTCTGCTCAGAGGGGGGTCCTGTTTAAATATGGAGCAATTACAGACACCCATCAGGGAAGCACTAATTTGGAGGCCTGGTCAGCCAAGCTGAATGATGGACATGACAAGAGTCCTGTGCTGGACACAGTGTTCATCTCAGGACTGTGGAATGCCATCAGTTTTCCATACTCCATGGAATCTCTGGAACTCGTCATGGAGTGTGCCCAGAATTATAACCCTCAGACAAGGCAAGCAGTGAAGCATGGGAGGATATATGCAAACCTCTCCATCAAAGGTCTCTCCCAGACGTTTGGATTGCCACTGGGCCGTAAGGTCAAAAGTGTAGACTTGAAGAAGTCTGAAAGAGAGTATGAAGCCAATAAGAAATCGGCCAAGAAGAACATGTATCCGTGGCGGGCTGAGAACAACACATATAATGCAGCAGCCAAGCTTCCTGTGCACCTGTTTAAGTATGATTTCAGTGAGGAGTACCAATACATGATTGCACTCCTGAATAGAGTAACCGGCCAACCTAATACTGGCAGTTTCAGGGATTGGATGTACGAAATAGTAATGATGTGTCTATATTCAGACACCAAGCCAATGTGGGGCCAAATAATAAGTGATGCTCTACATGAGCAACTGATGAACCTAGGAGGTTCAAATTGTGCATTTTTTATGTCATCATACATTGTTTATTCTTGTGCCTACAAAGCCACTTTTGATGCCTTAGTTACAGATGGGAAGCTCACAGGCACAAATGCTACATACATCTGGGATCATCATCCCCATCTGTAGAGAACCAACTACCTCAAAGATTACAAACTGGTCAATGATGCATTCTCTATGCATCTGGTAAGGACCATGGAAGAGGACAGAACAAAGAGATTGAGCATGGAGGCTCAAGAGGTAGTCTACAGGCATGGGGCCTGGTACATACAGTTTGCAACCTTTTCTTATATAAGGGTTGAGGGTTTCGAGTGACATCCCCTGATGCTGCCAAGGTATCCTATCGATGCCGTAGTACTAATGGAGTTTATCAGGCAGGGCTCCACCATGATACAAATGTACAAGATACCAAGAAGCTACCACCAATTTTGTTCCCAGTCAGCATTGGCAACTATATGTGCCCTGACTCTGATAATATAAAGAAGGTGATGGTCACCCTGAATAAAATGAATTTGCAGCCTTTCCCAATAACAAGACCATATGATCCTTACGGCAAGATACAGAAGATACTAGGAAAGCCTATTCAGCAAAGGCACCTAGAGGATTTTTGGGCTGACTGTGAAGATGAGGCAGAAGCCAGAAGAAGGAGGTATCAGAGGTTAACTCTGAACCAAGTTAGAACTTTTAATTGCATCTCCCTTCCCCAACAATTAAAGAAGGATGATGGCAGGACAATGGCAGAAGAGTATGAACAGAAAAAGATATATAATGACACCATCTCTGCACATGACCTCACTATGCAGGAGGACATATCCCTAGACCCATTCATTGCCAGGACCCTACACCTAACCCAAGCTTGGGTTGATGCACAGATAGAGGCATTGAAGAAGAAAGGTGTTGCCATTATGGTGGACAACAAGAAGAAGGGGCAGGATATCCCCGCGGATGAATATGATGACTTCCTGTTAGAGAAGAGGAAGACCAAGGGAGATAGAATCCCTCCACCACAACAGTAGAGCAAAAGACCCCCAAGGGGAAAGAGGGTGGAACAGGGACCAAAAGGGATTATAATTGAAAGGGCAGTATTTGCAGCTGAGGAGGCGGTAGGGTCAGGATCAGAATCAGTATCCCCTCCAAAGAAAGAAAAGCTCACGAAAAGTAAGACAGCAGAGGCTGGAGTCACTAAGACCCAAGAAGTGGGTCAATCCTCTAAACAACCAGGAGGAGAGGATACCCTCATAGAAGAAGAGCCTGAGGAAGAGGAGGCTCCATTGGTAATAAAAAGGAAGAGGTGAGCTCCACAGGTGCTGGTGTCTACCCCACCTAAGAAACAAAGAACCTCTATGAGAGGTGGAATGAGCCAACCCCCTGCTTCATTACAAGGGGAAGGTAGTGAAGTGCACAAGGAACTTCAACATAATGTTCCACTTCCTACCATCGTCAAGTTCAAAACTGAACTTGCTGAGGAGCAGCTAAAAGAAACTTCCCAGACACAAGTAGAAGGGCATGTCTCGCTCGACGAGACAATAAATTTGTCTGATGATGAGGTGGTGCAGGATGTGGCTGCACAGAAGATGGAAACACTGGCTGCTGGTATTAGTATGACTCCCCACAAGTCTCCACCAGTTCAATCAATACTGGAAGAGATGAGGTGAGTGGAAGAAGAGCGAGAAAAGAGCCCAGAGCAAGTAGCTCAGGAAATAGGGCTAGATACATAGATCACAGAGGTGACAAGTCCTGTAGTGGTAGACCTGACAGAGAAATAGGATGCAAGTCCTGAACAGCCAGCAGGATCACCTGGTGAAGGCCAACCAATAGAAGAAATAGAGATGGCAGAATCGGAAGGCCATGCTCTGGAATTAGGACAACAAAGTCCACAGGATACATCAGCGGAACCTGCTATAGTAGAGGTTCAAGAAATGAAGGCTGATGAAAAGGAAGAAACAAAAGAGGATCCAGCTGCCAGGACACAGGGGGTTGACAGTGCAAGCTCAGAAGAAATAATAGCTGCAGAACTATCGCCAGCACATCAGGTAGAGTCCCCAGTATCTGGTGTAGTGGATAAGCAACAAGGGGAAGAATTGGGAACGGATGAAGTAATGACATAGGGAGATCATGATCATCATGATCAGCATATAGATGCACCTCAAGGTTCCCCATAGCATATAGATGCACCTCAAGGGTCCCCACACCAAGTAGATGCTCCTCTAGAGAAGGAAATCCCTCAACAGGAGGAGGTGCCGCATGATCAACAACAAAGCGAGCATCAGGAGGAAGAAAAAGAAAAATCACCATCTCCACAACATCTGTTGATAGAAACGGGAGATATGGGTGAACATCAGGATGATGCTAAAAAACATGATCGGGTGCCTCTGTGGTTGGCAAAAGAGGTAAATGTTGAGGAAGAACTTCAAATTCAGGAATTCGACGTCTCCACCCTGTTCTCTACGGATATAATGAAGCCAAAGAGGAAGGCCAGAATGACTTCAGCCATCAAGAGAGATCCGGCAACTGGGAGAAGGACCGTGCAAATTGCCATACCTGCGGTGGAGAAGGAAAAAGGTAAAATCACTGTCAATGAATTTCAAATCAGTACAGTAGATTTGGGCTTTACCAATGAGGACCAAGAAGGTCAGGAGGGCAAAGATATCATTGACTCTCTAATTCAGAAGGTGAAAAGAGAGAAGGAGAAAAATAAGCAACATAAAGAGCACATTACTCAGTTGCATGCTTATATCAAAGGACTGACCGATCCTGATGATACCACAACTGAACATGCAGTCCCATTGACTGCCATTTCTCAGGAGGAGGTAAATAAATTAGACCTCATGAAGCATGAGGCATCCATAATAAGGAGATGGATGTCATCCACATTGGATGATGCTGTAGAAATAATGAAAGCCTCTTTGAAGAGGTGGAGCATCCTAAGTGACTCCAAGGCCAAAGTGGATAAATTACAGATGCAGACCGGGAAGAGGTCTTACAAGCTGGAGAGAGTCCTGAGCCTATTAGGGGAAATAAGGAATATAAATCCTCAACTGCTTATCAGTAAGCAGGTGCTAAATAGTAATACCGCATTATTAATAGATATCTGGTATAAGGACACTCAGTTTAAGTGTGGAGTCCTGAAGAGGTGTAACAATAAGCTGAGAGATATCAGCATGAGGCTACAGGATTTAATGGTTGAAGAAGCGGTGATATTGGAGGCATTGGAAGGCAAGGTGGAAGGTAAGATAGAAAATCAAGATGAAGAGTCTGCCATCAAAGCTGTACACAGCAACTTACAATCAGAGATAGATGGTCCACCTATCCACTTGACGGAAGAACTGATAAATAAAATAATGAGAATCAAGGTCCAAATGGAGAAGTATAATGAGACACTGCAGGATAGGAAAAATAAGCTTGATAACAGCAGAGACAAATATGAAGCACATAAGCACGCCATTGTCAAAGCAAAGACTCAAGATGGCAGAGGGATAGATCAGGTTGTGCATTCATACGAGCAGGTCCGCAGTAGTATGTAGCCCCACATGCAGCAGCATCATCATCAAGATAGTGAAAGTTCAGAAAGTGATGCACATGATGATGACCCGCATGAATCAGCTGAGGAGCATGATGAAGATACATCATGAAGGGGATAGTAGCATAAGTAGTATAGATAGTTGCTAGCTGGCAACTTGTGCTATTTTGTAAAGGTTGACAAAGTTAAGAGAATTGTGACCG
The DNA here is from genome assembly GCA_027924645.1 of Cunninghamia lanceolata. NCBI lineage: Eukaryota > Viridiplantae > Streptophyta > Pinopsida > Cupressales > Cupressaceae > Cunninghamia > Cunninghamia lanceolata. Next base: position 244,979 of record BSBN01000714.1, read on the forward strand.
TGGATTTGTATTGATAAATCAGGATCATAGATCTTTTGTAACGGATTCCTCACCTTATTCTATAAAAGGTGGTGGAATGCCTTGTTGAAACATTCGAAACTTAATTGAAATCTATTTGCTGAAGTATTCAGGGCTCATTTCAAAGCTATTGTATATATACATGTCTTTTTGCATACTTAATGAGTAGAAGAGTATTTCGATTACAAATCTTCATAAATCTTGAGTAATATGTGTCTGAATTCTGGATATGTGCTTTGATTTACTGCGTCCCTTGGAGTGCTCATCATGTTGCATGTATTGTTTTCATTCACCATCCTCTGAAGTTTGCATCAACTGTATCTAGCTGTAGAATGTCCTGGTGAACATATGGTTTAATTTCTTCTCGTCATGACAGTATCGAGTATGTATGTGGATCAATAGCTGAAGGTTCAACTTTAAATTGTAGTATTCCTTTAATTTCTTTCAATTCCAGAGCATTTCATTATCACAATTGCGAATAACTGATAATCCTAAGTAAATAACACAAATATGCAGACATCTCGTAGGTAATCGCAAATATTTAGCATATTTGAATGCAAAGCATGCACAATTGAAAAATATCATGCAAAGATTGAGGTATTTCTACATCTTTTCATCTAATAACTATATAATATGACTTCTCTGTAAAGAATTTCTGCAGGAATGTCATGATGATGGCACAATTTCACGTAAGGCCCCAAAATGGAAACAACAACACACATTAACCTCTGAGTAGCTTCAGACGATTAAGACCTAATCACCGGAGACTTGGGATCATGGATTCTTTGAATTCATAAGTATCTTTCAAGATGAATAAAGGTTAATGTGTACTTTTATTCTATGCTTGTTTATGACTAACATCATGACCAACAAGTTGCTTCTAGAAGATTGACTCTAGTAGTCTGTTTGGGTTCACCAGGAGGCAAATTGTCTAGGGGTGATGGCAAGGAACCATTATTTGGCCTAGTGTTCCACACTCTAGGCTATCTTTGAGGATTATTATTGTCATTATTGTTATAATTATTGTTATTGTACCCCCTATCAGGATAATTTAGTCTGTCATTGGTATAGCCTCTGTTCTGGTTGGGCTGGGAGTAGAAGTTTTGACTTCTCAAGTGAGTAATCTTAGTTGTAAGCTTCCTTAACTAAGCTGATATTTCCTTGATGTCTTCTTTTTCTTCCTGAGCCTTAGCCACTACATTTTCAGTCAAGGGCTTGAAAAATGAAGATCCATTGTTTTGATTATTGGTAGACTGGTCTACAACTTGAGGTGTTTGTATTTGTCCTAGATACTACATCATCTTGCCATTTCCATTTGGAGGTGGCATTATACTCAATGGAGGTATCTGCAGAGGTGCTGGCATGACAGCTGGAGGCATCATGGCTCCATTATGTTGTGGTTGGACAGGATATCCTAGATAACCAGGAAGTGTGGGAAATGCTATGTTTGGTGTAGGAGCAGGAACTAACTGCTGATTGACTTTAATAGCTTCTTGGAAAGATCTTGTTAAAGTTGTGATTTCACGATGTGCTCTCCTGATGAACATAGAAGTTAAAGGATCCAAGGCTGAATAATAAATGCTCCTAGTAGCTTCATCTACTACAACATATGGGGCAACTAGCTTGGACAACATTTTCTGGAACCTAGCATTAAAGTTGGCAATAGGTTCTCCTTCAAACTATTTAATTGTGGCAAATAGGTGATAGTTCATTGAAGGATCAATTGGCACCTTAAACCTATCAGTAAAAGCTTTCTCTAGGATAGCCCATGATTTGACAGAACCCTGACCTAGACTAATATACCAATAATAGGCTTCTTCCCCTAAGGAAAAAGGAAATAATCTACATACAATGTCCTGATGCTCTATTCTGGCTCTACAGCAGGCTTCTTTGAAAGTTCTAATATGATCATCCGCATCTTGATATGGATGATACTTTGGATAGATTTTTTCTAGATTCTTTGGTAAATCATGATATGCATTAAAAGCTAACGATGATTTTGCTGCAAAGAATGACATTGCAACCGGAGGAGGTTGACCTTGGGGTATGACTGGCTGAGGCTAAACCAGAGGTGTAACTAGTGATCCTGTAGGTATTTGCAAACCAATAGGAGTCACAGGAGGATGTTCTGGTGATGCTCCTAAAGCACTAGAACCAGGAGTATGATGGATATCAACAGTTTGAGGTCTAAATCCTCTAACAGGTAATTCTTCAAAAGGTCTGGTGGATCGTGACCTGGTATTTATCCTGTGAGCCAAGATTTCTCAATTTTAAGGGAAATCCACTAGTTGAATATAAAGATCGGTTGGAACTTACCAGCAAAGGTTATATTTGTGGTCAGAAAGCGAGACTGACTAGATATTTATGGAACATTTAGACGAACAATGCAAATATGAGGTGATATTCAAGTATGGTGACTCTTACAGCCAGATATCAGGTTTCTAAGATAGGATACCTCAACGGTTGGACAAATTTATCCAAAATTGGCTGATCTTTGCAAATTCACAATGATCTACCACAAAGCTTGCAATATTTATGATCAATCTTTAAAACTTTACACATGATTAGCATGTACAAGCTTAATAAAGTAAATCTTTGTGCAATACTTGAAATTCGGAGGTGTTTTAGTGTTACCTTACTTCCTGCATCATCAAGTATGATAAACTTACTGATGATGATCTTCTATATGGTCTTTCTAGTTCATGCCCTCCTTCTAGCACCAATTTATGTTGATCATGATGTTAGTCATAAACAAACATAGAATAAAAGTTACACATCAACCTTTACTCATCTTGAAAGATACAATGAATTCAAAGAATTCATGATCCCAAGTCTTTGTGGATTAGTTCTTAATCAACTGACATTACTCAGTGGTTGATGTGAGTTGCTGTTTTCCATTCAGGGGCCTTACGTTAATTCATCAGTAGGATTCAATCTCTGTAAAGATGCTACACAGAAGGTTATTTGCACAAGATATTTCCACAAATAGTGTCTATGTTTAAATTTTTGCATGATATTTATCAATTACACATGTTTTATCTTTAAATATGCTATGAATATATAATTATCAATGAGATGTCCACATATTTCACGTACTTTGCTTCCGATTATCTATTATTTGCAGTTGTGATGGTGAATTGTTCTGAAATTAAAAGAAATGTAAACAAATACTTCAAATTATGATGAATCTTCAGCTATTGAGCCACATACATACTTGATACAGTCATGAAAAAGAAGAAATCAAACCATATTTTCACTAGGATGTTCCACAGCTAGATATAGTTGATGCAAACTTCAAAGGATGATGAATGAAGACAATATATGCAGACTGATGAGCACTCCAAGGGACACAACAAATCAAAGTATATATCAAGACTTCAAACATAGATTACTTAGAATTTATGATGATTTGTAATCAAAACAGTCCTCTCTTTCATTAAGTATGCAAAAACATGTACATATACAATAACTTTGAAATAAGCCTTGAAACTTTAGCAAACAAATTTCAATTAAGCTTCAAATGTTCAAAACAAAGCTTCCCTGCACCTTTTATAGAACAAGGTGAGGGAGCGGTTACACATGATCTACAATCAAGATTTATCTATTAAGATCTATGGTGGATATTCATCTTTGACTTAGTTAACATTTCACGTGGCACAGGTTGCCAATTGGCAACCATCTGAATTACTTATTTTCTCCAAATGTCGGATGCTTATGCCTTCTTTGGTATTGCATCTTCATCTACTCTTCATTCTTCAAGTTCTTCATCTTCATCATCAAGAGCATCAGGATCATCACTTCCCATGTCTTCATCATCCTGATGAACGTTGCTTTGCATATGGGCCTACATGATTGTCCTGACATTTTCATATGCTCCCACCACTCGTTCAACTTCTCTGCCATCCCAAGTTTTTGCCTTGGCAATGGCGTGCTTGTGGGCCTGATATTTATCTCGAAGACCCTCCAATTTACTCCTCCTGTTGCTTGACGTTTCATTGTAATTCTCCACCCTGACCTTGATCCTCACGATCTTGTCCACAACTTCTTCCGTCAGGTGGTTAAGAGGGTCATCAACTATCACCTAGAAGTTATTATGCAAAGCCTTTATAGCAAAATGTGCATCTTGATTCTCAATCTTTCCTTCTACTTTCCCCTCTAGGGCCTCTAGGATCTCTACTTCAAATGACATCATGTCATGCAGCTTCATACTGATGTCTCTTAATTTGCTATTGCATCTCTTTAATACATCACATTCAAATTTGATATCTTTATACCAAATATCTATCAGCATGGCGGTATTATTATCCAGCACCTGTTTGTTTATTAGAACTTGAGGATTAATATTCTTTATTTCAACCAAATCACTCAAGACTTTCTCTAATTGGAATGACCTTCTCTCGGCCTCCATTTGCAATTTATCAACCTTCTTTCTGGAGATACTTAGAGAATTCCACCTCTGCAAAGAGGCCTTCACTACTTCAACTCCACTGAGTGCGGATGCCATCCACTTTCTCATTATTACTGATTCATGCTTCATAAGGTCCAACTTATTGACCTCTTCCTGAGAAATTGCAGTCAATGGGACTGCCTCTAAATTTGAAGTATCATCAGGGTTAATTAACCCTTTTGTGTAGGTATGTAGCTGAGCAATGTGCTCTTTATGCTGCTTATTCTTATCTTTTTCCTTCTTTACCCTTTGGGTTAAAGAATCTATTATGTCTTTCCCCTCTTGCCCTTCCTGGTCTTCATTGGCAAATCCTAAATCTACTGTGGTAATCTAGAATTCTTCCAGAGTGATCTTGCCTTTTTCTTTCTCAACGGTGGGGAGTGCTACCTGGGTGGTCCTTCTACCCATAGTAGGATCTCTTCTGATGGCTGAGGTTAGTCTGGCCTTCCTCTTTGGCCTCATGATGGTCTCTAAAAATAGCATTGACACATCAAACTCTTGGATTTCAAAACCTGATTCCATACCTTTTTCTTTCTTAAGCCATGGAGGAACTTGGTCTCTGGATCCTTGTCATCCATCATCATCATCATGATCACCCTGTTCTCTAGTAACTGCATCTATTTTCAATGGAGATGGTGACTTCCTTATTTCTTCCTCATGATGTTCTTCATGAGGGTGATCCTGGGGTACTTCCTCCTGTTGAGGAACTTCTTCTTGTGGTGGAAGATCTTGCGATGCATCCTCATGATGATCCTATACTTGGTCCTGTACTTCATCCTTTTTTGTTTCATCCCCCTTGGTAATTTCCTCATTATGAGGCACATTTATATCCATGGATGTCATGGTATTTGTCTTAGGTGCATCTACCTAATCTTGCATCACATTATGCTCCGCACCTGTAGCATCTACCTCTTGAGTTTTTAGGTCATCCTAACCTGATGTGTCCTTTTCACTAGAGGCTTCTTGAGTCTGGGGTACTTCTTCACTTAATATGGCCTTGTCATTCTCACCCTTTTCTTGGACTTCAACTATTTTGGGCTCATTAGATATATCTTGTTGTTGTTGACCCATATCTGTAGTGTGGCCTTCCATTTTTGCCAGTTTCATTTTCTCAATATTTTTTGCTTTATCAGGTGCACCTGCTTGATGTTCAGGACTTACATCCTCTTTGTATGTTAGATTGATCACTACAGGGCTAGTTACCTGATCAACTAATTCATCGAGCCCTATTTGTTGTGCAATCCTTTCTAGGCTCCTTTCCTTTTCCTATTCCACTTGCTTCAGTTCTTCTAACACGGCCACCTGTACTGATGGAGTTCCTTGTGGAGTTATGCGGGTGTTAGTAGCAAGGGTTTCCATTTGTTGAGAGGTTACATCTTTTACTACCTCATCATTAGATAAGTCAACTGTCTCTTCCATTGAGACAAGACCACTTTAAATTGGCCTAGACGCTTCTTTCATTTGTTCTTCAACTTGTTCAGTCTTGAACTGAACAATGGTGGGAAGTGGCACGTTATGTTGCAATTCTTTTCTGAATACTTCACCACTAGCTCCCCTCAATACTATGGGGTCATGCTTTATTTCACCTCTCATGGATGTTCTCAGTTTCTTAGGTGTGGATGCCATCACCTGAGGTGCTTTTCTTTTTCTAATGAGGGGCATAGGGTCTTCCTCTTCAGGCTCTTCATCAAGAGGAACATCCTTTTCCACTTGCTTTTGTGATGCTTGACCCTACTCATATGTTTCAGTAGCTCCCATAGTTGGCTTTTGGATCTTTTTAGCCTTCTATTTATCCATGGGAGGTAGTGCTGATGAGGCTGTTGCCTGCCCTGATGCGGATACATCCTCTGCTGATATAACTATTCTTTTAACTATTACCCCTTTAGGTTCATCATCAGTTTTCTTACCTCTGGGGTGTCTCTTGCTTTGTTCTTGAGGTGGCATTCTTTCTCCTTTAGATTTCCTCTCTTCAATCAGAAAGTCATCATATTCATTGTTAGGAATCTCCTGTCTCTTCTTCTTATTGTCAACTATAAGGGCTACACCCTTCTTCTTTAATGCATTTATTTGTTCATTTACCCAAGACTGGGTTAGCTGCAGCATCCTACCTATAAATTGGTCTAATGATATATCCTCAGGCTGTGTAAGATCAGGCGCTGAGATTGTGTCATTGTATATCTTCTTTTCTTCATATTCATCTGCTATTCTTTTGCCATCATCCCTTTTTAATTGTACAGGCACTAGAATACAATCAAATGTTCTGATCTGGTTGAGAGTTAGCCTCTGATATTTTCTTCTTCTAGCCTCAGCCTCATCCTCACAATCTGTCCAGAAATCCTCTAAGTGCTTCTGATGGATGGGCTTCCCCATGATTTTCTGTATCTTCCCATATGGGTCATATGATCTTGCCAATGGGAATGGCTATAATTTCATCATGTCCAGACCAGTTATGGCCTTCTTGATGTTTTCAAAATCTTGGCATATGTACCAACCCATCATTACTGGAAACAATACTGGTGGAATCTTATTATTTGCTTTGTGAGCATCCAGTATTGTGGATATCTGTCTCATGAACTCCATCCAAACAACTGCATCAGTGGGATATCTTGGGAGCATGAGGGGTTGTCCTGCAAAGCCCTCTATTATGATGTTTCCCTAGTGTGTATCTGCAATGATGCCATATTTGAACCGTACACCCTCAAGTTGAGCAAACATAGGTTTAAGAAATTTAGCTTCAGACTTGTTCAACCTCTTGTCTACCATGGTTTCCTGCAATAAACAGGACCAGCCTTACCATACAATACTTCACATAAATGCATACAACATTATATCTTCACGGCATGATGTACATTATATTCATTAATCATCACTTCATCATAATATGCATAACATATAACTTCAAACCAGTGGAAAAGCACACTACTTGGACACGCAGAAAATGACAGCAGGAGGATTTTAATTTCTTACTTGATAATGCTTATCTCCTTGATTATGCTGATGATTATATGAAAGAGATTCAGATACCAGCGATAATCACGTGTCCTATTCTATTGTAAGCCATGCATGTCCGCATGTAGGTCGTATGAGGATTTGAAAGCTCTGCGCTATGTAAAAACTTGTTTTATCGTAAGGTAAATGTAAAATGACTGTGAATTAACTTTTAATCTCGTTCCTAGGGCAAATTAGGGCAACATAAGGCAAATTCAATTATAACCATTGATCTTCTGTCATAAATCTACGGGCATTGCCAGGTGTTTAGATCATGTTCGCAATTGGTGAGAACCATCTACTGCATTTATGCACATTAAATGTTACGCAGCAAGAGGAGCGGGGTGATCTTCGAAAGATCAAGTGATATTCGGAATATCAGGTGATGTTTAAAATATGACCCCCTATGTGTAATATGATCATCTGATTTTGGCAGGAAAACTTATGTTGAAAACATCAGGTGATGTTTGAGAATATTAGGTGATATTCAAACATCAGGTCATGTTTAAAATGTCGGGTGATGTTTGAGACATGACCCCTCGAAACTAAAATGACCTTTTCTCAGAATATCAGGATGACGTCATCAGGATAATGACTTGATTCATCATTGTAGCACTATGATGTCATCGTCATGTTATGTAGAAAGGGTCAACGTCAAGGAAATATACCTCCACGAGGTAAAAAGGATGATGACAATCAGGGTGATTTTCTTGTCTATCGGGATTATATGACGTCATCAGCACATTGGATCTAGGGTGATATTTTGCAACAAGGTGATATTTGGAAGATAGGGTGATATTCAAAATATCAGGTGATATTTGGAATATAACCCCCGCAAAATATATGACACTATTTGACGGGTAAATACCGACATCACAAAAAATTGACGTTCGGAGCCTTGAACCGAAATGATTTATCGAGTGGTAAAATTGGATTGGGGTGATCTTTCATAAGATGACTGATGTTGAGAAATATGAACCCCCTCAGAATATTAGGTTTGACCAGGACTTTGACTCACCATAACTCTCATTCCCTAAGGAATATCAGGGTGATCCAAAAGGCAAACCTGCACGAAATTTTGTACTCTTTCCAACCATGAGGTTATTGATATGAAAAACTAACTTTGACAAACTAACCTCATGATGATGACTTAGCCCAGCTTCCCTATGCAGGATCATCTGCATGACTTACTTTTACCAAACCGCCAGAAAATAGAAAACACAAGCCAAGCCAAGCAACAAGGAGTTGGGTCCCTATTTTATCAAGTCAAAATTGGGTGTGTTGTGTAACCACACAACAGATACCCATAGAAAGAAGCTTCTACTGCTCATGCATTTACATCTCAACAAAGGATGCAAATGAAGACATAGTGAAAGAAGATCCCACAGTTAACCTATGAGTACATGAAAGCTAGAAACAAAAGTTGCATAATCAAGACCAAGCTTATTCAACACATTGTAGATCAACTGGATGTCCTTTTTCTCAATGCCACATGCTTTACATTATGCTCTTAGATCATTAGCCTTAGTTATATAATCCTGGATGTTGCTAAAGTTTTTAGGATCAAGGCTCATCAATTCATTATCAATTTGATAGCCTTTAACTTCATCTGTAGTACCATACAATATTTTCAACTTATCCCAAGCATCATGTGAATCTGTTCATGCCTCAATCTGAAATAAGAGATCTAGGAAAATGAAACTACAAAGACATCCAAGAGCTTTTGTATGCTTTATCATCAATTTTATCTTTTCCTTATCATCTATGGGTTTAGGTATCTTGTTTTCAACATATAGAGAATGTCTAAGATCCATTAGGGCATTCCATGCATGTTGACTCCAAGTTGCATAGTTATAAGGTGTTAACAATGGAACCCTTGATTTATCCATTATGTAGAGGAAAATAAGAGCACAAATAGCTATATCAAAGTACAAATTCAATACAAACTATAATTGAAGCCCCTACAAACCAAAACAACCACCAATTTCAACTATTTTCCAATCAATGAGTGATATGTACCCAAAGTGATTCAAACTGAAATATGATGTCTAAAGCCAAATATAGAAAAATGGCATAGATAGAACTGTAGAGTATAGAAATACCTTTCCAACACCTATAAAAAGTTGAAATTCTAATAAAGTGGGCGAAAGTTATGAACTCAGGAGTGAAAATACAAGATTTGGCTTCAAACAGTTGTATTAGGCATCTACAGAAAAATCTCAGAAAAATACCTACACCACTATGAAGTGCTCAGAACCAGCTTTCTGACAATATTTTGTTTTATGATTTTCAATACTATGGAGAAAAGTTATGGCTCCCAAAAAAAAAACACCCTATTAGGGCTAGAAGGGGGCCAAAGGGGCCCCTGTCACTGATGTTAGGACTGAAGGAATATTCTCTATCACCAGAGTATACTGCCAAAAAAACAAAACCACCTACAAAATTTTGAAAACTGCCTCGTTGACTGGAAAATTGTTGGTCTAAGGAAAAAAATGCCTGTGGTGAACAAGACCACCTTTGTGTGGACAAAAACTGCTATTCTCAGGCCAAAACTGCTTGTGGGGGCTCACAACACTACCTTTTAGAAAAAAAATTCCTGACCTGAAGCGCTAAATGGTTTTGGAGGGAGATACTCTAGAATATCCATTGGCTTCCTTTTATTGTTCTGCTGCTGGGCAGTTTTATATAACCGTTGGTCTTAGACGAGAATATTCTTGTATATGCCATCACTATTTTTTTAATCCATTGGGAATTAATTAAGATCTACGGGTTGATTATATCTATGGACTATACGTATAAAAAATTGAATTGTTTTAATTTAAAACAAGGCCTAAGCTTGTTGTATGAAGGGGTCTGCAGGGGTGTAAACCCCTCCACGTGGCCCTTTGAAGGGACCTACTGGGATTTTCTCAGCCACGCAGGGTAGCCCCTGTTGTGGGGGCCCGAGCCCTTTGGGTTCCCGACTGGCAACAGCTACAGGGGCTAATAGGGACCTGTGTACCTTGTCGGTACCCATAACCCCTTTGATACACACACACACACACACACACACACACACACACACACACACACACACACACACACACACACACATGTAACAATCTAAGGATATTTAATACACCAAAGAATAACTTTATTAATCGATGAATAAAATTTTACTAATACTAGTGCCTGTGACTGGATCTAGATGATGACTGTGACAAAGATTCTATACGTGGAGATGATGCCTGCAGAATATTTTGCATGACCGATCTGCAAAAAAAAATGCATTTCGATTCAACTTTGTCCTATTTGGGTGATTTGACAGTTAATCTATAGGTTTTTGGGCATCCTAAGCATGATGGCAGGGTTTGATTTTGCCCAAACTATTTCAAAATTGCAGCTACCTCTCGAATTAGGTAACCATTCCCTAAATTGAAAACCTTATAGATTTGGCCTCCGATGTCTAATCTGGATGAAACAAAAGGTGATATCAACTATATTGGACCTCATGAACATAATGGCATGCTCAAATTTGCAAGAACATGCTCCAAAATGAACCTGCAATATAAGACATAAAGAGGAAACCCTCCTAAATCTAGTATTTCCATCAAGTTTTTCTAATTCTCCAGGTCATCATTCGATGCGAGAGAAGAGCATACTCAACTATCAAGTTCCACCATGAATTTGCATTCAAATCTCTCTCAACAATTTGGCTAATAAGAAGAGATTCCACCTAGAGAGCTCTGATACCATGTAAGAGTTGGCTAGATAGGAGCCACCCAAGATCTAAGACTTCATACAAGAGAGACAATATGAGAGAATAATTCTATTCTATCAATGAATGCAAAATTGTTCTTATGTTGTTACAATGTACATGAAAATCCTTTCTTATAAAGACAAGGATGAGAGATACGATGTTGTAGTCATGTGATAATTGTCTCAATCCTATGACATGTGACAACTATAGCACATGTGTAGGATAAGACAACTATAAGACAACTATCACCACCTAGCAACAACTAGACACAACTAGAAACAACTAGAAACATCTAGAAATATCTAGTAGACTCACTAAGTCAACTTAACACATGTGAATTATGTGTGAGAATATTATTTAACTAATAAAAGTTAAATAATATGAATTATTCTCACAACAAGGGAAACTAGATAGGAAATATCCCTATTCACACTAACATTCATCTCTCCTTTCAAATGTCATAATCCTATCATTCTAGGAGGATTTATGCTATTGCTCAACTGATAAAACTAATACACTTATTGCTTTCAAAATGATATCTACTTACAAAAGTTTATTTTATTTTTGTGTATGCCAGTACATAGGAACCCATCATTATACTATTTTGTCACAATTAGGTAGGAGGAAGCCTCCTCCACAAAGAGTGCTTCACACTATCCCTAGCCAATTTATCCTCCACATAAATTTTAGGGGTAACAAAATTAGAAGGTAAACTTTGTCAAATGAAGTACAATTATGAATGAGATAATTATATAAACTTTAAATCCATTTTGATAAAGGCTTTGTAATTTGGAGATGAAATAATCCTAGAGGAAGGCAAGGTACTATTGAGTGTATTAATGGATTGAGAATTTAATGTGCATATACATTATAAGCAACATATATGTAGAAATGACACCTCCTATAAAGTAAAAATGAATTTTTTTTCTAATTCAAGTCAATTTATCTATGCCTAGAACATGTTATTGGTGTAGACTATGTTGGCCTTTATTTTGCAACTTAGCTCCTGGGTAAGTGCAAGAAGATGGGGGGCCAAAAGGGGGTCTTAAGTGGCCACTTTTTTTCTGAAATCAGGAAATACTGACTTTGGATGAGAAATTGAGCATAGTTACACTCAAAATTTTAAGATGCAACAAAAACAATGTTTGTAGTGCTCCGAGTCTACTTTCTAAACTACTAATTGTTTTTGAAAATGGTATAGATTAAGGGGTTCAAAAGAGGAGCCACAAAAATTGGTGTTGTTTTTGTCAAAAAAACATAACATAGCATATTTTGTGGCTCCCTCAAAAGATTAACTTTTTTTTGGTATTTTTAAAATCACTTTAGTGAGAAATTAGCTAACAACATTGCGTTTATGCCCAATTTTTCTGATAATTTTTTAATGAATATTTGATTTTTTACTAATTTTTAAAGTGGACACATCCTAAAAAATAGAATTTTGGTCGTGTTACCCTTGTAAATTTTGAAAACTATTTTTTTTTTAATATGTGTAGAATGGAGTCTAGAGTTTATAAAAATGTAAATTATTTGAAATTTCAATGAACGATTAATTTATAATGAAAAAAGACCAAACACTAGTTTTTTTTACCAAAAATAGACACAAACAAAAGAAATTAAAGATGTAAGGCTTAACATTGTCAAAATGTGTAAAAATTACATCATTAAATAGCTAAGAGAAAGCCTAACATTACCCAGGTGTTTGATTTGTTTGACCTTGAAACACGTGCAAATTTGAGGCTTAGCACGAACAAAATTATGTGAAATCCTATAGAATATGCAAAAACATGTCTTTGGACGTTGCGAAGGCACTCCAAGCCTTTGGGTTGGAAATCCAAAGCAAATCCCAAGCCTAAGGCTCGGGATTTCAAAGCAAAATATAACGCGAGTGCGTTATAACGTGCTCGTGTTATGTTCTACATTTTTTTTCATTTTTGTAGGTTTGCCCGATGTTTGCCTAGTTTAACATAATGCGATTGAGTTATAATGCACTTGCGTTATGTCTTTCTTGGAAGGATTTATGTTGAAGGTTCCTAAGTATATTTTATGTATGTATATATGTATGGTTGTATGTATTTATGTACATGTATCCATGCTTGTATGTATGTATATATATGTATGCATATTTGAATGTAATGTATGTACATGTATGTATGTATGTATGTAAGAGTTTTAGGTTTAGGGTATATAAGGACCTGAGCCCGTATAGTTTTTAGGGTTAAGGGTTGAGTTTTTTGCATTTAGGGTTTAAGGTATAGGATTGAGGTTTGAGGGATTCGGGCTTAACTAATAGGTAGAGGGTAGAGGATAGAGGGTAGAGGTTAGAGGGTTGAGGGTTATAGTTGAGGGTTAATATTTAGCTTGTAGATTGTATAAGATTGTGTAAGGCATGGGGATTAGGGTTTAGGATATTGGGTTTAGGGTTTACGATATGGATTGAGGGTATATAAGGCATAGGGTGTGTTGGGTTTTTTTCCCAAACTAGATGCTTCCCAGTTATCCCTACAAGGTAGGCATCATTGATCAATAGGATTTCTGGGCCAGGGGCCAATAGTACAGGAGATAGACCCTATAAATATCTCCTCTCCATCTTTAGGCTCTGCAGAACCAAGGGGGTATTCCCTATTCAACATCCATAAAATATGCCTGTGAACTTACTGGGATGTTGACACAAAGCAGATAAATCCTCTCTTATGTAGACCAAAATTGAGAAATAAGTACAAAGGGGCTAGCTTTGGGCCTATGCTCAGTTGTGAGACGGAGGATTTTGGTCCTAAAACTACTTCTAATGTCCTAAAGGTTTATATTTGAAGTTTGAATTTGTATTTTGTATTTAGATGCAAGACTGGGACCTTGGGTTGTAACCTCAATACAAGACTAGACTGGTGCCTATCTCGGGGCTCAGAGTCAATAGACATATACATGTGAATGATTACCATAAACTTGAATCAATAACTAAGTTTCAAGGGGAAATTTTTAGTGTTTGCCTTACAGATACTTCCCAAGACTGAGTATTTAGTCATTCATACTTAATGATATCCTTGTTGCAGCATACATTTCCCAATGCTTAACCTAAAATATTTAATTTGTTCCTTGAATAAAGATAAGAGATTAAACATTCAACACAGAAAATCCATGTTCCTAAATCCCAAATAACCCTTAGCTATTTAGATTCAAAAGAAAAGATGTCCACAACTTGGAGACAAATAACCAAACACATGCAACAAAGCATTTCTCATATAAAAACAACATGAAACTAGCAAAACTATGCATAAAACATTCAACATATGATTCATAAACTCACAAGACACCAAATAGAGCCACCATTAAAACTGTATCTTATTACTCCACCAAAATTTTGCCAAGTCTTCAACAACCAGAAAAATGAGTGACACAGTCTTCTTATACATCGAGAATGTGCACTCAGCATTAATTACACTGTCATCTCAAATCACCCTCAGATACACTACACCATCAAAATGGCACCAAGAACATTGAATGCACCAGGGAGAAGAAGAGGGAAGGAGCAGTTCAACTCAGGAGATGTGCAGCCGCCTGAAGATTTTCTCCTTTAAGATGGTAGTTGGTCTATCAATCCATCAACCCATATCTCTGCAATCTATCATTATGGCCGACCTACCTATTTTGAAATGCAATAGTTTGTGTATTTAAAATTCTTCCACTTGGAATGCAACTACAGACATGCAGAAATCCTTCCTTCAAAAATTTGAAACAAGGCTGTCGATTCGTTTCCTCCTCTCTGAAATCTATGGCTTCAGTTCACGTTGAAAAGTCAACAACCAATGAAATTATGCCATGTAGGCGCATTATCCCCTTTGACTTTTCACAACGTGAACATACATTTTACCTTTTCGCCCATTTTGCCTTTTCACCTTCAAATCTTTGCATATGCAGTTGTATATACATACAACTGACTTGGACACATGGCAACATCTGATTGGATCTTTATTGCCAAAAAATTTCATCTCTGAGTTATCGGGACCCACCACTGCATCATATTCGCTATCGGACCATTGCATTCACCTTTGTATCTTTCCTTGCATCTAAAGTTGTATATGCAATTGTATATACATACAATCACCATGCATACAAGGGTGGACCCCAAATAATTATGAAATACTTTGAAAATTCAATTGGGTCCGGGCGTTGTATTTTCATTCTTTGTATATCTCCTTGTATATTGCACATATAATGTGCAATGTACATACAACTGCGGACTCCATCATACTTATGAGGCAAATTGGAATAAATTTGAAATTTGGCATTGTATCGGCCTCATTGTACCTTACATTGTATATCGCACATACATACAATGTGCAATATACAACCTGCGGACCCCGGCCTGAAATCCACCATAACACATATTCTCCTTCGCGTTCGGGTTGTATGTGTGCTTTTGTATTTTGTATTGTATATAGCACATACATACAACCTGAGACATACAACTGCACGGGCCCCACCAGGGTTCTTGAACACTTTGACTTTGACCGCTCCTACCTTGTATGTTTCATTATACCTGCCTGTTGTATGTCCGATTGTATATTGGGAACATACAACCCTAATATACAATGGTGGACTTCACCCATTTCACAAATACAGTTAACTCCATGGCCGCGTCCGCTTGTACATCACCTTGTATATGCAGTTGTATATCAGAGATACATACAACGCATGATACAAGGAAATGCCTTTGACTTTTTAACTTTGCCCTTGTATGCATCTGCCAGGTCCAATTTAATAACTTCTGAAATATGGGATTGCATGTTCTACCTTGTATATCATTTTGCATAAGTCATATACATACAATCCTCTTTGCACATACTTGTGGCCCTGACCACCGTCTTAACCCGATTTGAACATATTTGAAATCTGGCATTGTATCTTACCCGTTGTGTATCAAATATACAACACATACATACAATGTTTTTTGATACAACCACGGAATATTATGGGAATCTGCAATACACAACCATATTTTTGCATCCGGAAATGTATCTGAATGCCACATACAAACCTTATATGCATACAACCATTTTTCACCCTTTTCAAAGGCCGATTGAAATTTCTTTTTGGGTCTGGCATTATACATATGCATCTGCACATACAAAGACACATACATACAGCGATACATGCAACTATGGACCCCACCGCCGCTTAGAGATTTTTTGGACTTAACATTTTTCAATGTGACGGGAAAAGGATGTAATGCTAGGTGAAGGGGACTGGTCATTCAATGAGCTAAAAGGCTTAAGTTACAACTTAAATGACCGGTAACCCGCTACAGGAGGTCAACGACAAAATAGAAGATACAATGCAGGAGGCCAAGGGGAAATAAAACCTAAGGCATTAAGAGTTTGAGGAAATAAAAATATAAGCTTGCAGACTCGACTCAAAACCCTAACCCTAAGTGGGCACCACCAGGGTGACTTGGGTTGAGAGTGTATGGTTTAGGTTTAATTTAAGTATAGGGTTGGGGCACAATATTCAGGGTTTAGGGTATAAGGATGAGGTTGTAGGGTATAGGGATGAGGGTTTTGGGTGTAGGCTTTAGGGTTTAAGGTATAGGGTTGAGTATTGAGGGATTATGGCTTAAGTATATGGTTAAGGGTATAGGGTTGAGGGTTGAGAGTTTATAGTCGCGGGATAATGTTCAAGGTTGAGAGAGGTGGAGAGAAAGGGAAATATCTAGAGAGCCGTGAGAGATATACAATTGAGAGACCTACAACCTAGGGAGAGAGGGGTGAGAGAAATAGGGGAGAGATGGGGGTGAGGCAGATAGGGGAGAAGAGGGGTGGATAAGGGTTGAGGGTTTAAGTGTTTAGGGTTTAAGGGTCAAGGGTTTAGGGTTTAAGGGTTGAGGGTTTAAGGGTTGAGGTATTAAGGATTTAAGGGTTGAGGGATTAGGGTTTAATCTATAGTGTCGAGGGTTGAGGGTTTAGGGATAGGGTTTAGGATTTAAGGTTTAAGGGTTGAAGGTTGATGATTTAGGGATAAGGGTTTAGGGATAAGGTAAAGGGTTTAAGGTATAGTGTCGAGGGTTAAGGGTTTAGGGATAGGGTTTAGGATTTAAGGTATAAGGGTTAAGGCTTTAGGGATAGGGTTTAGGGTTTAGGGATAAGGGATTAGGGTTTAGGGTTGAGGGATAAGGGTTTAAGGTATAGTGTTTAGAGTTGAGGACTTAGGGATAGGGCTTAAGATTTAAGGTTTAAGGGTTGAGGGTTGAGGCTTTAGGGATAGAGTTTAGGGTTTAGGGATAAGGGATTAGGGTTTAGGGTTGAAGGATTAGGGTTTAGGATTGAGGGATTAGGGTTTAAGGTATAGTGTTGAGGGTTGAGGGTTTAGGGTTTAGGATTGAGGGATTAGGGTTGAGGGTTGAGGGATTAGGGTTTAAGGTTGAGGGTTTAGGGATAGGGTTTAGGTTTGAGGGATTAGAGTTTAAGGTATAGTGTTGAGGGTTGAGGGCTTAGGGATAGGGTTGAGGGTTGAGGGTTGAGGGATTAGGGTTTAGGGTTGACGGATTAGAGTTTAAGATTGAGGGTTGAGGGTTGAGGGATTAGGGTTAAGGTAGACTATCGAGGGCAGAGGGCTTAGGCATAGGGTTTAGGGTTGAAGTTTTAAGGGTTGAAGGTTGAGGCTTTAGGGCTAAGGGTTAAGGGATTAGGGTTTAATATATAGTGTCGAGGGTTGAGGGTTTAGGGATAGGTTTTAGGGTTTAAGGTTTAAGTGTTAAGGGTTGAGGGATAGGGTTTAGGGTTTGGGGATAAGGGATTAGGGTTTAAGGTATAGTGTTGAGGGTTGAGGGTCTAGGAATAGGGATAGCGTTTAGGGTTTAGGGATAAAGGATTAGGGTTTAGGGTTGATGGATTATGGATTAGGGTTGAGGGTTGTGGGATTAGGGTTTAAAGTATAGTGTTGAGGGTTGAGGGTTTAGGGTTTAGGGATTAAGGTTTAAGGTATAGTTTTGAGGGTTGAGGGTTTAGGGATATGGTTTAGGGTTTAGGGTTGAGGGATTAGGGTTTATGGTTGAGAGATTAGGGTTTAAGGTTCAGGGTTCAGGGTTAAGGTTTGAGGGTTTAGGGATAGGGTTTAGGGTTGAGGGATTAGGGTTTAGGGTTTAGGGATAAGGGATTAGGGTTTAAGGTATAGTGTCGAGGGTTAAGGGTTTAGGAATAGGGATAGTGTTTAGGGTTTAGGGTTGAGGGATTAGGATTTAGGGTTTAGGGATAAGGGATTAGGGTTTAGGGTTGATGGATTAAGGTTTAGGGTTAAGGGATTAAGGTTTAAGATTGAGTGTTGAGGTTTGAGGGTTGAGGGATATGGTTTAGAGTTTAGGGATAAGGGATTAGGGTTTAGGGTTGAGGGATTAGGGTTAAGGTATAGTGTTGAGGATTGAGGGTTTAGGGTTGAGGGATTAGGGTTTAGGGTTGAGGGATTAGGGTTTAAGATATAGTGTCGAGGGTCGAGGGTTTAGGGATAGGTTTTAGGGTTTGAGCTTTAAGGATTGAGGGTTGAGGGATAGGGTTTAGGGTTTAGAGATAAGGGTTTAGGGTTTAAGGTATAGTGTTGAGGGTTGAGGGTTTAGGAATAGAGATAGCATTTAGAGTTTAGGGTTGATGGATTAGGGTTTAGGGTTTAGGGAGAAGGGATTAGGGTTGAGGATTAAGGGATTAGTGTTGAGGGTTGAGGAATTAGGGTTAAGGTAGAGTGTCGAGGGTAGAGAGATTAGGGATAGGGTTTAGGGTTGAAGGTTTAAGGATTGAGGGTTTAGGGTTTAGGGTGAGGGTTAAGGGATTAGGGTTTACGGTATAGTGTCAAAGGTTGAGGGTTTAGAGATATATTTTAGGGTTTAAGGTTTAAGGGTTAAGGGTTGAGGGACAAGGTTTAGGGTTTAGGGATATGGGATTAGGGTTTAAGGTATAGTGTCAAGGGTTGAGAGTTTAGGAATAGGGATAGCATTTAGGGTTGAGGGTTAAGGGATTAGAGTTTAGGGTTTAGGGATAAGGGATTAGGGTTTAGGGTTGAGGGATTAAGGTTTAGGTTTGAGCGATTAAGGTTTTAGGTTAAGGGTTGAGGGTTTAGGGATAGGGTTTAGAGTTTAGGGATAAGGGATTAGGGTTTAGGACCTTGAGGGATTAGGATTTAGGGTTGAAGCTTTAGGGATAGCATTTAGGGTTGAGGGATTAGGGTTGAGGGTCGAAGGATTAGGGTTAAGGTAGACTATTGAGGGTAGAGGGATTAGGGATAGGGTTTAGGGTTGAAGGTTTAATGATTGAGGGTTGAGGCTTTAGGGTGAGGGTCAAGAGATTAGGGTTTAATATATAGTGTCGAGGGTTGAGGGTTTAGGGATAGGTTTTAGGGTTTAAGGTTTAAGGGTTGAAGGTTGAGGGATAGGGTTTAGGATTTAGGGATAAGGGATTAGGGTTTAACTTGTATAGTGTTGAGGGTTGAGGGTTTAGGAATAGGGATAGAGTTTAGGGTTTAGGGAAAAGGGATTAGGGATTAGGGTTGAGGGTTGAGGGGTTAGAGTTTAAGGTATAGTGTTGAGGGTTGAGGCTTTAGGTAGAGGGTTTAGGGTTTAGGGATAAGGGATTAGGGTTTAGGGTGCAGGGATAAGGGTTTAGGGTTTAGGGTTGAGGAATTAAGGTTTAGGGTTGAGGGATTAAGGTTTAAGGTTGAGGGTTGAGGGTTTAGGGATAGGGTTTAGAGTTTAGGGATAAGGGATTAGGGTTTAGGATCTTGAGGGATTAGGGTTTAGGGTTGAGGCTTTAGGGATAACATTTAGGGTTGAGGGATTAGGGTTAAGGTAGAGTGTCAAGGGTAGAGGGATTAGGGATAGGGTTTAGAGTTGAAGGTTTAAGGATTGAGGGTTGATGCTTTAGGGTGAGGGTTAAGGGATTAGGGTTTAAGATATAGTGTCGAGTGTTGAGGGTTTAGTGGTAGGATGTAGGGTTTAGGGTTGAGGGAATAGGGTTTAAGGTAAAGTGTTGAAGGTTTAGTGATATGGTTTAGGATTTAAGGTTTAATGGTTGAGGGTTGAGTCTTTAAGGTTTAGGATTAAGTGAGAGACCTAGATGGCTAAGGACGGATGGAGAGGTAGACAAGGAGTGACTGAGAGACATAGAGAGGGGAGAGGTAGAGAGGTGAGGGGGAGAGATACGTGAGAGATCGAGAGGTAAGAGAGAAGAAATACATGGAGAAATGAATAATATAGATTTTTCTATAGCATGCCAAAACATGCTTGCATTATAATGTGAGCGTGTTTTGGATTGCTATACAAATGATAAAAAGGCTTGGACCCCCCGTGATCCAGGCCCACATACTCTATTTTCTTCTATTTATGCGCTTGTTTCGACAAAAAAAAAGCATTTTCATGTTGTTGGGAAGTTCACATGCACATTTTTCACATTCTACCACCTTTTTCTACTTTGCCAACTTAAGAAGAAGGAAATAACATAGTTTTTATATCAAATTTGATATATATCAATTCAAGTTTTAATTTTTGTAGCGTTGCAAAGTTAATTGTGATTGAATTGTAGGAATTTAACATTATAGATTAGTTAATAGTATTGTTGTTACTAATTCTATTTGAGTGTTATTCAATTTAACATTGAAAATGAAGCAAGTAGTGAAAAACTCAAATTGTTGAGGAGTTTAATGCTAGAAGAAAAAATAACTACATAATTGGGTACTCTCTCCATTCGAATCTCCATTTTTTAGGTATGTTAAGTCTTTACATGCATGTTCTTTACATTTTCCTTAATTCTATTTGAATTACTTTATCATGCTTTATCATACATGTTTATATCACTTGTATGGTTTACATATTTTTTGTTTATATCAGTCTCACTTTTTTGATTTTATAGTTCATTTGCCTTGTCTATGCTTCCACATTTTGCATACATGTCTTACATTTTGCATACATGTCATACATTTTGCATTTATAGTTCGTCATAGTTCTTACTACCCAAAGAGCTTAGTCATCACACACAAATGTCCTTATAATAGACTATGTTTTAAATCAGTTCATGTTATGCATAATAAAAGATATCTCAAAGGTCAACATTAATTAAAATAGACACAATCACGATATCATTGTTAAGTCCCTTTACATAATGAATCTTATAATAAAAAATTATTAATGTCTATCTAATGAGATTCAACCTAAAGGACCTCATGCAAAATTCCATCATGTGTGTTTCCTTTAAACCTACATAGATAGCCTTAAGTTAAATCTCTAGATTTTATTACTAAAGAATCCATAAGGTCAACCTACAATCTCACATGGTGCCATGTATATTTTCTAGACTTGGGCTCTTTAATAGGTATGTGCAATAATTAATTAAATAGACCTTAACATACCATGATGTCAAATTATACAAGAATAAATCCTTACAACATATAAATATACAATCCCTTAGGCATAATGAAATACTATTATCTTGTCATAACAAGTTAAAATACAAATAAATAGGTGCCAAGATCATACATTTAAATCCCAATATGCTTAATCCAATCATGATCCATGCTATGCTACATTATTCTTCATGTTGATAGTTCATACAAACCTTGTATACCAAATGTTTCCATTCCCATATCTATGACAATGTACCAAGTTAAATACTACAAATCAGTCACATTGCCATGGAATTGATATAGGGTCTCAAGATAATTCAGTCACAGCAAAGTGCAAAGTTCAAAATGAGTGTCTCCATTAAAATCATAATCTGTAAGGATGATCCTCTTGGTTGTCATAACATGATAATGTGAAGATAAGGGACTATTTTTACACATTGGAAAATCAGTCCTTACCTCATGCCCTAGTGTGATGTCTCCCATGATCTCAATCATCTCTCCTTTCATGACTAGATGGTTATCAACAAGTGCTAGCCCACGAGATGTCTCCAATTGAAAATCAAGTGTATCATGTGTCCCAATTTTTGTCCCATGGCTGCAATCTAAATCTTCATGTGTGAGGAGATGATCTTTATCCACAAGTAAGTGTAGGTAGTTTGATGCCACTATTGCCAAGGCCTCCCCCACATCTTCAACCTTGTAGTCAACATGAAGTCCCATGTACCCTTCACTTGTTGACTCAATAGGTGACTCTCCTTTGTCCTTATCCTCATAGGACTTAAGTGAACTTTTTGCCATAATGCTTCGTATGGTTGCAATAACATTTTGCAATAATGTTTTGTATGGATGCAATAATGCTTTGTATGCTTTGTACCTATTTTAGTTGAGTGACATTTACTCTTCTACATGATGATTGTATGTACATTTTGTATGAAGGGTTGAGTGACATATATTTCAGTTATTTGTATGGATTCATTTATTAGGAACTAATATTTGTCTCTTTATCATGCTACAGATAAATTCTTTGTCCTGCTGAGGAAATGATCAAGAATTAAACCAACATAGGAATAGATAGAAGTTAAGAATGCAAAGAAAGCAGCGGCTTTGAGGGAACTTTGTGAGAAGAGGAAATTGGACATGATAAATGAAGACATACCAATTGAAGAGGAACTGCTACCATCTTTAAGAGATATGGTATTGGCGGTGGTGGTGTTCACCTAAGGTTAGGGTTCTGAATTTGAGTCTATAGGTTTCTATGTTTATTCCTTCAACCCCTTGTGCCTTAGTTTGAATTGTTCCTCAACCTACATGTAGTGTTTTACTACTTTTTCCTGTCGCACCTAACAAAAATGCTAAATTCTGTATATGCAAAGGTGAGTGTATGTTGGCAGGCTTGCAAAATCTCAATCAGCTTCCAAATATGGTGAAAAAACTAAGTTATATGCATTTTAAATGCATATCAGGTTGCATATGCAAAGGGGGAATCTATCACAGATTCCCAGGTATATTCCGCAGTTGTATGCATTTCCAAATGCATATTGGGATTACAAAGAAAAATGTACAAGGTTGGAATATACATCGCAGATCCCTAGAATATTCGCTGCTTGTATATCGGGTTTGCATGTATATTTGGTTTGTATGTTCAGGCATACAATGAAAGGATACATTACGGGCATATTCCATGAAGGATTCGTTGTTTGTATGAGCAAGTGGTCTTGTATGTTTGGCAACATGCATAGAAGCATGAGATACATTTGGTGGGACCCGCAGGCATACAAAGGAGATTGTATATGTTTCCAACATACAATCACAATATACAAAGGGATATATGCATGCGGTGGGCCCCACAAGGTAATATATACATTCGCTTGTGGGTTTGCATATACAAAGGCCAATATACAAAAGAGGATATACAACCTGGACGTGATGGAGTTTTCAAGCTGCCTCATGAAATTTTGAGGTCTGTGGGTTGTACAAAGAGCTTGTATATGTCGATATACAAGCCGATGTACATTGAAAAGGATACAAGCCGGACTCCAGCAGGAGGTTCATTCTGATGCATAATGATTTAAAATATGTGGCTTGTATGTATGTGTGTGTTGTATATCACATATATACAAAGGAGAAAGATACATGCCGGACCTGATTCAAAATTCCAATTTGCTCTATAACAGTTTGGGGTCCGCTTTGTATGATGAACAGTTATATGTATATGCTCTCGCATATACAAAGACTTGAAAGGAAAAAAGCAATCGATTATATATGCATTTGAATATGCATGTACAAGGGCAAAAATGGCAAAAAGTCAGCGATAGGAACATGGAGCGCCTACGTGGCACGTGATCATTGGCTCTTGGCTTTTTGTAGTTTTTAGTGTCATGGATCTCAGTGATGGAATCATGATTGATGGCCATGTTTTGAACCCGCAGTGAGGGTTTTTTCCTATGTATTTGCAATCATTTTTTAGCAAGAAAACAACAGATGCATCCGCTGCTACATTTCAAAGGGGTCTGTGGGTAGGTGAGGTAGTAATGGCGGATTTGCAGAGGATGATCGATGGAGTTGACAGGTCAACAACCTGCTTGAAGATGAAAGTCCTTGAGCGGCGGTGCAGATCCTGATTTCATCTGATCATTCCTCTTTGTCTCTCTGCAGCATTGAATATTTATGGGTGCCATTCCTCATGCATTGAATCTGGCAAATTTTTTATTTGTTTTGTAATTAAGTTTTGCTGGGTACACGGTCTTGGTATAAAAGACAAACTATGTTACTCATTGTGTTGGTTAAAAAACTGGACAAATTTTGGTGCTGTGACAGATATACAACTTCATTGGTGGCCCTGTTCTTGATGTCTTGTAAGTTTATGAGTCTTATGTTGTATGTTTCATGCATGGATTCATTGGTTTCATGTTGTTCTATATGAGAAATGCTCTGTGCATGTGTTTAATCATTTGTCTCCAAGTTGTGGGCATATTTTGTTTTGAATCAAGATAACTAAGGGTTGTTAAGGTTCAGGAATATAACTTTTCTATATTGAATGTTTAATCTCCTACTTTTGTTCAAGGAACAAATTAAATGTTTCAGGTTAATCATTGAGAAAATGTGTTGCAGCAGGGATACCACTAAGCATGAATGATTGAGCACCTAATTTTTGGGAAGTATCTGTAAGGCAGATACTAAAAATCCCCTTGATATCCAGTCTTTGGTATATGTTCATGCTGGCCATTCACATGTGTATGTCTATTGACTCTAAGCCCTGGATAGACCAATTCAGTCTTGTATTGAGGTTGCAACCCAAAGTCTCAGTTTTGAATCCAAACATAAAATCAAACTTAAACTTTAAATCAAACCACTAGGACTTTAGAAGTAGTTTTAGGACCAAAATCCTCTATCTCACAACTAAATATAGGCCCAAAGCTAGCCCCTTTGCAGTTATTCCACAGTTTTGGTCTGCATAAAAGAGGATTTATCTACTTTGTATCAACATCCAAGTAAGTTCATGTGCATATGTCATAGATGTTGAGTAGGGAATAGCCCCCTTGGTTCTGCAGAGCCTAAAGAAGAGGAGGAGATATTTATAGAGTCTATCTCCTGTACTGTTGGCCCCTGGCTCGGGAATTCTATTGATCAATGATGGCTACCTTGTAGGGATAACTGGGAATAAGCATCCAGTCTGGGAAAATAACCAACAGATTTTGGTGACCCTGCTGGGGACCTTTGTGAAAGAACCCTGATTTTAAAAGAAAACAATTCCTAGTTATAGGTGGCAACTCTAAACAATCTCCAACCGGTAACTAAAAATTTGTATGCTAGGGAGAAGATCCCTGCGTAATTCTCTGTCTGAAGAATTAACTAGAAAAATTATGTATAGGAAAAAAGGGACTATTTAAGCCAGTCAAGAGGGTTCTCTTAGAAGTAATGATAATATTCAGGACAATCTGGGATCTTCAGAGCAAACAATACCTTATTTTTCAAACACTGAGGCTAAAATCCAGAATATATATGAAAGACAACATGGTAGTGGATTAAGAATGATATCAGAGGTGTTTCAAGAACGCCCTTTCCATGATTCCCCTGATAGATTTGAAGAAGCTGAATCCCTAAGAGATGATAATGATGATCAGAATATAATGAAACTGTCCTCTTCTATTCCCAGAGAGGAGGAATTAGCTAAAGAAATTAAGAGCTTAAGGGCAGAATTAGAATATCTGCAGGCAGTAAAAATTAGAGATGACATGAGACAGAAAGTGCAAGCACTGAGAATTGCTCATAATGATTCAATTCCTACCCTTGAAAATGCAAATATACAGAGAAATCAACAAAGGAATGAAGTCTAGGATCAGCATAATGATCAAAGACAGAATGCAAATAATGCTAGAACACCATTAAATAATGTAAGAAATCAGAATGCAAATAAAAATGTAAATGTTAATCAGTTTGGTAGACAGCCAATGCAACTGGACAGATTCAGACAGCTTATTTTTTATGGCATTCCTGGTTATCCCAATCCTATTGATAAACATGTGAGGCTGCAAGTGCCTAAATTTTCAAGAAATAATACTGTGTTAGGAGAAGACCACCTAAAAGCTTTCCAGAATATCATGGACAACTTTGAGATTGAGCATGAAGATGTTTTTATGAAATTATTTATGCAATCCTTAGTTGATGAGGCTAGAGAATGGTACAAGGGTCTGCCTGAAAAAAGTGTTTCATCATTGGAGGACTTCAGGAGAATATTCAAAGAATAGTATGGTGACAAAATTGATCCTAGTTTCTTCATTAATGAATTTACTGGTATTACCAAAGGATCAAATGAACAAGCTGCTGATTTCAATGCTAGATTCACTAAAGTGTTGAACAAATTGCCACATCACCTGAGCTAACGAACCTATGTGCATAGTATTATACATAAATGCTTTTGATGCCAAAACAGCTTATGGATTAAGAGATAAGGGTCCTCACAGCCTCAGTGATGCTTTCAAAATAGCAACAAATATTGAAAATAATAGAAAAGCGTGTGGTAAGACAAACAGAAGAGATGATGTAAAAATTCTACAAAATCCAAATACTAAGTCTCAAAGCGTTCAAGGCAATGCATCTACTTCTGAAGATAAATTAGACAAGTTGACAACTATTGTCAAGGACCTGAGCTATAGAATGGCTAAAAATGAAAAAGGGGTAGGTCCTGACAGACAGGTTTACCAAAGGCAAGAAAGAAGACCATCATTACATGATATGCCATATAATACCAACTGGCATAATGGTAAACCCATTCTTCCAAACAGTAACACAAATTCAAAGACTCAAAATGTAAAGGAGACACCTGATCCTTTGAGGAAGGCGGTTAATAATGTTAATGGCACCTCATGGTGTCTAATATGCCAGATGCCTCACTCACAGTCACAATGTATGATTGCTCAATCTCTATATAACAATGTTGTTGCCTGCGATGAATGCAATGAACCACATTGCATGGAAGAAGACAATGTCAATATGATGTTTACAAACAAGGAGTATCTATCTCATGATGATGATGCAAGCACAAATAAAGAGATTCAGGCCTGCAAGTAGTTTCTATATGATGAAGATGATTATGCTTATGCTCAGGACTCACACAATTTTTTGAATAACTTGAGGAGGCCTTCCGACGAAGAAATAAGAGCCCTCACAGCTGCAGCAGTAGCTCAAGTCAAAAGCAATTACAATCTCAGGGGTAAAACTCAGGTAAGTAACTCGCACCAACTAGAGAATACTTTTGCAAGTTAGCTAGTGCACAGTCATAAAGGGACTGAAACACAAAAGAAGCAATGGAGAAATAATAAGAAAAATTTTAAGCAAAAAATAGGTCATGATTCTCAAGGACCAGAAAATAGAATTCCCCAGGTTGAGGATCAAAACAAAAGTTTTCAGATCAAAGATGACAGTCAAGGAGCCACAAAAATTAAAGCTAGATCATATCAAAATAAAAATAAAACTGTGGATCAGGCTACAACTATTATACAAAATTATGTTCCATTTGACATAACCTAGGTCTTGTCCTAGGTAAAGGTTTTTGTTCCATTAATGGAACTGATGAAAGTTGAGGAGTTCAGAAATAAAACATTGTCCTTGATTTCTAGAATACCCTGTCAAGCTAATCAAAATATTGAGACTCACGGTAGGAAACAAGCCCTATGTATTGAAGAAGATGAGATCCCTGAGGTATATCTAGGGATGACCATGACAAAATGCCCTTCACAGGTTGAGCCATTTTATGTCTCCCTTGTCATAAATGGAAAAGTGATTAAGAATTGTATGCTTGACTCAGGAGCATCAATGAATATCATGCATTTGGCCATTATGCATCAAGCTAGATTAAAAATAGACAAGGCATGTGGGAAATGCTATGCCATGGATGCTAGGGAAGTACCTGTCATTGGAATTATGAAAGATGTGGATTTCAGACTGGTAGCATATCTTGAGAAGACCTACAAAATGAACATAACAGTTGTTGATATCAAGCCACAATATGGCATGTTGTTGTCAAGAAGATGGGCAGCATTGATTGGTGGGAGTATGCAATTAGACTTGTCATATGCCATGATCCCTATGAATGGTAGGGATGTCAAATTGATCAGAGAAGAAAGATCATCAGAAATAGTTGAGGATCAAGAGTTAGGGGAGCATATATGTTTTGTGGACACTGACTGATAATTTCAGGGTTATCTCAGATGTTAAAGAAAGTGAAGGGAGAGATGTGTGCATTCAAGAGCTTGACCAACAGGGTCTCTGGACCATGTACTTTGATGGAGCTTGTTCAAAGGAAGGCTCTGGTGCTGGCATTGTATTTCTATCTCCAACTGGTAAGCTTCTAAAATTCTCATTCTTGCTGAAGTTTGCCTGTACAAATAATATTGTAGAGTATGAAGCTCTGTTATTAGGATTGAATGTTGCTTTGAAGCATGGGATCAAGATGCTCAAAGTATTTGGTGATTCAGAGTTAGTTGTTTCCCAAGTTAGAGATAACTATGCTTCAAAAAATAAGAGATTAAAATAATATAAGCATGTTGTTTGAGATACAATTGAATTGTTTGATGCTTTTTCAATAAGCTAGATAGAGAGATAAAAAAATGTTAGGGCAGATTTTCTAGCTAATGTAGCCATAAGGCCAGATGATATTACTCTATCAGATGTTACAAATGTTGAGGTCAAGCTTAGACCTGTAGTGCCAGATAATATATACAGTTGGCAAGTGTTTGATGATGACAAGGATTTACTGAGATTTCTACATTGCATTGATGAATATGAGAACCAAGAAATAGATTTTTAGAACTTTGTAGAAGTTGTAGTTGGGAAAGAAACTCTCTTAGGGAAGGAGGTAATTCAACTCAAGACAAATAAAATCCCTAGAGGACTGGTAGCTTTAGAGAGAGCTTTGACAATAGGGACCAATTTGTTACAAAGGCATCTCCAACAAACAAGAATGATTTAGAAGAGATAAACTTGGGGACATCTTAGGCCCCCAAGAAGGTATATATTGGCAAACAGCTCAAGCCACATATCAAAATTATGCTGATTGCACTACTGAGAAAGTATAAGCATGTCTTTGCTTGGTCATATGAGGACCTAAAAGCTTATAGAGAGGATTTATTCCAGCATGAAATCCCTCTGAAGCCTAGAGCTAAACCATTTAGACAAAAAAAAAGATCTATCAACCCAACTTTAGCTCCAAAAATGCAAGAACTCATGAAGCTTAGGGAGGCTGGAATAATTATGCTCATCAGACACTCAACATGGGTGTCTAACCTTGTCCCAGTTAGAAAGAAAAATGGTGACATAAGACTGTGTGTGGACTTTAGAATCTGAATGTATCTTCTTTGAAGGACAATTATCCATTGCCAAACATGGAAGCCATGTTGCAGAAGGTGACTGGCTGTGAACTTTTATCCATGATGGATGGATTTTCGGGATACAATCAAGTGAAAGTAAAAAAATCAGAACAGTTCAAAACTGCCTTCACCACTCCATGGGGAACCTATGTATGTGTGAGAATACCATTCAGACTGACAAATGCAGGTGCCACATTTCAGAGGGCAATGGATGTTGCTTTTGCAGGATTAATTGACTCAATCTTGGCTATGTATCAGGATGATTTGACAGCTTATTCATAGAAGGAGGAGCAGCATTGCATGCACTTAGAACAAATCTTTATTAGAGCATTGGAATATGGAATCTCCCTCAACCCAAAGAAGTGTGCTTTTGGGGTGGTGGAAGGAAAATTGCTTGGGCACATTGTTTCCAAGGATGGAGTCAGGATTGATCTTGAAAGAGTGGCTGCAATTGACAAAATCTAGATCCCTAAAACAGTGAAAGGTATTCAGTCCTTCTTTGGACAAATTAATTTTGTTAGAAGATTTGTACCTAACTTTACGGAGACCACAAAAGATATCTCTAAGATGTTGAAGAAAGGTGCAACTGTCACATGGGAAGATGAAGCAACTAACTCATTTTGGAACATAAAAGAGGCAATAAAGATGGTTCCTGTGCTAAAGTCTCTTGATTTTTTTAAGCCATTTCAACTGTTCTCATTTACTTCTTTCCATACTATTGTTACTTGCTTACTACAGAAAAATACAGAAGATCTTGAGCAACCTATAGCTTTCTTTAGCAGGTCATTGCAGGCTATTGAGTTGAAGTATGACATCATGGAGAAACATACATATGCACTTGTTAGAGCAGTCAAAAGTTTTAGGCCATATTTGGTAGGCTCTCAGATAGTTGCATATGTGGCTCATGCAGCAATCAAAGATATTTTTACTTAGAAGGAGGTAACTGGAAGAAGATGCAGATGGATAAACAAATTGCAAGAATTTAACATTGAGATACATATCACAAAATTGGTAAGAGGACAAGGTTTAGCAAAACTAATGACACAATCAAATCTAGAGGCATGCCAAGTGAATGTAGTGCAAAATAAAATTATAAATATGGCAGAATCTGAATGGTACAAGGACATTGTATATTATTTGAAAAATTTGAACTGTCCTTCCCATCTCAGTAATAATCAGAAGAGGACCTTGAAGCTATAGGCTATTAAATACATCATTGTTCAAGGAGAGTTGTATTGAAAAAATCCTGATGGTGTATTACTCAGGTGTATAGATGAAAATTAGGCCAGGAATATCCTAAGTGACATGCACAATGGAGTGTGTGGTGGACACTATGCCACTTGGACTACAGCCCACAAAATTCTTAGAGCTGGCTACTGGTGGCCAACTCTTTTCTCAGAAGCACAAAGAATGGTAAGAAAATGTGATCCTTGCCAGAGGTTTTCAGGAAAGCTAAAATATGAAGGTGCATTGCCCCTTAGGACTATAACTGTGGAAGCTCCATTTTAGCAATGGGGAGTTGATTTTATAAGGGAAATATCAGAAAAATCAAGTGGAGGACAGTTAGATTTTGGTTGCTACTGACTACTTCACTAAATGGATTGAAGCCATTCCAACTAAAAAGGCTACAAGCAAAGTGGTGATGGATTTTATTCTAGAAAATATTATTATCAGATTTGGAGTTCCAGCCAAATTGGTCACAGATAATGCAATGTGCTTCAGATCTGGTGAATTTATTGATTTTTGTAGCAATTATGGAGTAAATTTGTTACATGCATCACCATACCATCCACATGGAAATGGTCAAGCAGAGTCAAGTAACAAAAGCCTCATGAAGGTTGTCAAAAGGATAGTAGGTAAAAATAAAAGGGCTTGGGATTCAAAGTTGAAAATGGCATTATGGGCTGACAGAGTGATAGTTAAGAAAGCAACTGGAAGGTCACCTTTTGAATTGGTATATGGTGCAGCAGCCACATTGCCTGTAAACAACCTCCTACCAGTCTATAAATTTAGACAGGAAAATGAGGAGGAGATTGAGGACTCAATGACTAGAAGAATAAATCAGCTCGTTGCACTAGATGAGATGAGAAGGGGGGCACATGAAACAAACATCAAGAGGCAGCAAAAGGTAAAATATATGTTTGATAAAAGGGCTACAAAAAGAAAGTTTCAGATAGGTGATATGGTCCTTGTATGGAATGCAAGAAGCCAGGATAAGGGAAAACATGGTAAGTTTGAGCCCTTATGGATGGGCCCGTACCAAATTTGCAACACTCATGGAGAGGATTCTTATTTTCTCTAGGCCCTAAGTGGTGAACTACTGGAATTGCCTGTGCACAATCAATTCCTTAAAGCTTTTTTCTCATGAATGAGTACATTTTGTGCACACTGTAAACTAGATGTAAATGTTTGTACATGGCTTGTATAGTCAGTCGTGTTTTGAGTTTTGTGTTTTGTCTGGTCTGCCCCAGAATAGTTTGGTTCTCACTGCAGTCTTGTGTCTGCACGTCCCTAGTTGGAGCCATTGGTGGTGTTCACCTAAGGTTAGGGTTCTGAATTTGAGTCTGCAGGTTCCTGTGTTTATTCCTTCAACCCCTTGGGCCTTAGTTTCATTTGATCCTCGACCTACATGCGGTGTTTTACTACTTTTTCCTATCGTAATTGAGAAAAATGCTAAATTCTGTATATGCAAAGGTGAGTGTATGTTGGCAGGCTTGCAAAATCTCAATCGGCTTCCAAAAATGGTGAAAAAACTGAGTTATATGCATTTTAAATGCATATCGGGTTGTATATGCAAAGTGGGAATCTATCGCAGATTCCCAAGTATATTCCGCAGTTGTATGCATTTCCAAATGCATATCGGGCTTACAAAGAAAAATGTACAAGGCTGGAATATACATCGCAGATCCCCAGAATATTCGCTGCTTGTATATCAGGTTTGCATGTATATTTGGTTTGTATGTTCAGGCATACAATGAAAGGATACATTATAGGCATATTCCACGAAGGATTCCTTGTTTGTATGAGCAAGTGGTCTTGTATGTTTGGTAACATGCATAGTAGCAGGAGATACATTTGGTGGGACCCGCAGGCATACAAAGGAGATTGTATATGTTTCCAACATACAATTGCAATATACAAAGGGATATATGCATGCGGTGGGACCCACAAGGTTATATATACATTCACTTGTGGGTTTGCATATACAAAGGTGATGAAGGGGGTAAATCACAAAACACACAACAACAGAAATTAAACATAGAAAATAGAACTTTCTTTTATTGATCTGGGCAAATTATTACATTACAGAAGCTCAATTACAATCAGAGGATGAATCCTCTACTGGCTGCAACACATTACAGCTTTCCCAACCACAAGACTCTAGAATCTTCAGCCTTCTGTAACCCCAAATCTGCTAGGGTTTCTATTTTCCCTCCTATTCTTGACTCTACACTGGCCCCCTTAACTCCACTACCCTAAGGGTTCCCAAAAATGGTTATATATAGCCCTTTTTGGCGACCACCAGCTTTATTTCAAAATCTGCATCTCCCTCCAAAAATAGGTCAACTTCGCGGGGCCATAACTTTCGATCCGATCGTTGGATTTTCAATTATAATACCTTTTCGGAAAGCTCTCGAAAAGACGATGGAGCGCGAAGTAATACCGATAGGTAGACTACTTGGGTTTCCAACCAAATTTCAGACCCATCCGGAGCATCTAAGTGCCTCAAATTTGACTTTGAATATTTGAATAGGATTTTTAGAATTTGAAATTTTAATATCTCAAAGATGACAAATGATATTGAAGTGATTTCTTCACCATTAGCTTCAATTCACCATTCTAGAGGTCTGTGTAAGATTTTGTATCCAACCGTGCACAAATGCAAACTTACTAAAAATAGTAACCCTGCCAAATTTCACCCTTATTGAAAAGAAACAACATTTTTTTTTGGTTGATGCAAGATTGCTCTTACACTCTAGATGCTCCTGCATCAAAAGGCCAATATACAAAAGAGGATATACAACCTGGACGCGATGGATTTTTCAAGCTACCTCATGAAATTTTGAGGTTCGTGGGTTGTACAAAGTGCTTGTATATGCCGATATACAAGCCGATGTACATTGAAAAGGATACAAGCCAGAATCCAATAGAGGTTCATTCTAATGCATAATGATTTAAAATCCGCGGGTTGTACGTATGTGTTGTATATCACAGATATACAAAGGAGAAAGATACATGCCGGACCTGATTCAAAATTCCAATTTGCTCTATAACAGTTTGGGGTCCACTTTGTATGATGAACAGTTGTATGTATATGCTCTCGCATATACAAAGACTTGAAAGGAAAAAAACAAGCGATTGTATATGCATTTGAATATGCATGTACAAGGGCGAAAAAGGCAAAATAAAGATGGCAAAAAGTCAGCGATAGGAACATGGAGCACCTATGTGGCACATGATCATTGGCTCTTGGCTTTTTGCGATTTTAAGCGCCGTGGATCTCAGTGATGGAATCATGATCAACGGCCATGTTTTGAACCCACAGAGAGGGTTTTTTCATGTGTATTTGCAATCATTTTTGAGTGGGAAAATAGCAAATGCATCCACTGCTACATTTCGAAGGGGCCTGTGGGTAGGTGAGGCAGTAATGGTGGATTTGCAGAGGATGATTGATGGAGTTGACAGGTCAACAACCCAATTGAAGATGAAAGTCCTTGAGTGGTGGTACGGATCCTGATTTCATCTACTCATTCCTCTTTGTCTCTCTGTAGCATTAAATATTTCTAGGCACCATTCCTCATGCATTGAATTTGGCAGATTTTTGATTTGCTTTGTAATTAATTTTTGCTGGGTACATGGTCTTGGTATAAAAGCCAAACTGTGTTACTCATTGTGTTGGTTGAAAAACTAGACAAATTTTGGTGCTGTGATAGATATACAACTTCATTGGTGGCCCTATTCTTGATGTCTTGTAAGTTTATGAGTCTCATGTTGTATGTTTCATGCATGGATTCACTGGTTTCATGTTGTTCTATATGAGAAATGCTCTGTGCATGTGTTTAATCATTTGTCTCCAAGCTGTGGGCATATTTTCTTTTGAATCAAGATAACTAAGGGTTGTTAAGGTTCAGGAATATAACTTTTCTATATTGAATGTTTAATCTCCTACTTTTGTTCAAGGAACAAATTAAATGTTTCAGGTTAATCATTGAGAAAATGTGTTGCAGCAGGGATACCACTAAGCATGAATGATTGAGCACCTAATTTTTGGGAAGTATCTATAAGGCAGATACTAAAAATCTACTTGATATCCATTCTTTGGTATATGTTCATGCTGGCCATTCACATGTGTATGTCTATTAACTCCGAGCCCTGGATAGGCACCGATCCAGTCTTGTATTGAGGTTGCAACCCAATGTCTCAATTTTGCATCCAAACATAAAATCAAACTTAAACTTTAAATCAAACCACTAGGACTTTAGAAGTAGTTTTAGGACCAAAATCCTCTATCTCACAACTGAATATAGGCCCAAAGCTAGCCCCTTTGCAGTTATTCCACAGTTTTGGTCTGCATAAAAGAGGATTTATCTGCTTTGTATCAACATCCAAGTAAGTTCATGTGCATATGTCATAGATGTTGAGTAGGGAATACCCCCCTTGGTTCTGCAGAGCCTAAAGAAGAGGAGATATTTATAGAGTCTATCTCCTGTACTGTTGGCCCCTGTCCCGGGAATCCTGTTGATCAATGCTGGCTACCTTGTAGGGATAACTGGGAATAAGCATCCAGTCTAGGAAAATAACTAATAGGTGGCACAAAGGGAAGGAATGCAAAAACTTCATGCTGTGAGAGATTTGAATACCGTAGTTGGAGACACATCCTCTACTGCAAGTCAACATGTAGGGACACCATCTACTGTATTTGAAGTTGAGAGAACATCATCACTCACATGTGAGGGAGGAGGTACGCTATCATTCCCACCTCAACCTCAAGGTATGTCATCTATTCCATCTTCAATCAAAGGTATGCCATCTAGCCTATCTCATTTAAATATTGATGACATTCCTAATATTGAGATAAAATTACCTATTTTAAGACCACCTAGAATTTTGCATAGAAAGCAAAAGTATTTGATTGATATTGATGAGAATATTTTGTAGCCAATGGAAGGTAAGATTCTAAAACGCACTTGTAGAAGATATGCTCATAAAATTTGGAGATTGTTCTTTGAGAGGTTAAACGAGACTGCAAGATGTCAACTATTTGTTGAAATGATGCAAAGTATAAAGTATAGGTCCATCATGAAGACTCATGGGTTGAGAACATCAGAGGCTTCAAGTGAAAAATCTATTTTCAATAATCTAATGAGTGCATATGAGAGTGTGGGTAACACCTCATGCACAAAAGATAGTAATGCAACACGGTGTGTCATTACATCAACTATAGTAAGTAGTCAAATGAGGAAAGTTTGTCTCATTAGAAAGACAAGTCAAGCATTGAGAATTAATAGGAAAACTTTATCAAGAGCCATTGGAAGGTGCCAACGAATTGAGGACACCAATGCCAATGAATTATGGGCATTCTCGAGGAGACTACCACGAAAAGATAAACCAATTGTTGAAGAAATGAGATCACTAATTGAAGACTTTTGGAAGAATTACACAAGGGTGTCTCCGAATCAAAGGGATGTGGTAAGAAGGAGAATCAATAGTCGAAACTGTGAGCCACATCCAAAGCATTTTTTGGATGACTCAAACACAGTTTTTTGGTAAATTTCTAGAGATGTATCCTCAAATTAAAATTTGTCAAATATATTTTGAAATGCTAAAACCTTTTTGTATAAAGATAAATCATACACGCACTACTTGTTGTAGATTACATATTAAATTTTCTAACCATTTTGATGTTTATCGGTCTATATGTTTAGATTTGCATACTAAGAATGTTTTGTAGGTTTGTGGCATACATGCCCCACCAACATCTTCAAGAGACTTCATATCAAAAAAATTATGTGAAAGAGAGGAAGGTCAAATATTCTATAAGAAATTATGCTTGGATGGCACATGTCAGCATTGTGGTGGCTTGCAACGTATGCCAATATGTGAACATATGGAAAGAACACATGCGGTTGGAAATGAACTAGTAGAGTTTGGCAAGTATAAAATAGTGGCATACAATACAAAAGATGGTAAAGAAGCAAAGAGGTGTGAATTGGCTATTAAAAAGATTCCACTATATTAGTTTATGTCTATATTTTGTGACAGTATAGTGTATGAGTATGCAGGCATGCCCATGAAGCTCAATGGTTGGACTTGAAATTCAAGTCATGCAAGGACACATTTCCTATTAGTAGCATTATTTTAGTCATCAGCTTTGCAGAGAACTATAGTCTACAGCCACAGTGTGAGGTGCAATCACAATATTATAACTCAACACAGGTTTCTATATTTGTGCACATCGCATTCATTCATGTGAATGATAGTATGGAGGATGACAGAAAGATATAAGGAAGTATCATATTTATATTAGTGACGATCGCATGCATTCTACGGAGTTCGTGCAAGGTTTCTTTCAGTTGTTCTACAATGATTTGGCTACAAGGGACATATCATTCAGTCAACATATCCTATGGTCAGATAATTATGTATCACAATTCAAGAACTCACATAATTTCTATTGCCTGAGCAGGAGGCATAATATTACATGTGTTCAGCATATGTGGAACTTTTGTGAGGCTGGGCATGGAAAGGGAGAGCATGATAGTGTAGGAGCATGTATCAAAAGAGCCATAGCATGAGAAGAGTTAAAGTATAAAGACAATGCAAAGTTGACAGATGCAAAATCAATTGTCGAGTGGTGTAATGCTTCGATGGGTCTAGGTAATGATACTAACATTGCATTAGTTCATAGATTTGTTTGGTTGATAGATGATACTAACATTGCATCATATGAGGACTGTTGTACATTGACAGGATCAAGTGACCTACACTCTTTCAGAAGCTTAATTGTAGGGTCATGGAGTATCCATACATGGAAGATGGCATGCTTTTATTCTTCATGTACAATTCAAGCCTAGAATGAGTGTGAGTTAAAGGGGTGGGCTGATGAATGGCAGTTAAGTTATCTTAGCCCACTTGACATGTATCGACCCTCGACAGCACTGGAACTAATAGAGATGGAATCATCAATTGACTTTGACCACATATCAGATCTAGTTCAACCAGGTAATATATCTACTTGTATAGTTTTTGAAATTCCTAATGTTATCTTACTTTGTAGTGTTATTGTAATGTTCACTAATTTCATCTAATTTGCTGCACATATCATGTAGGGCATGTTTATGCAGTTATTGCAGATGAAGATAACGAAGAGGGAACAGATTATTACTTGTGTCATTGTGTTGAGGCCAAAATGAAATTGGAGACCCTAATTATAGATGGAGAAAACATCGAATACCCTACAGGCTCAGTGGTTATTACTGGAACATGGCTTAGAAGGTACCCACATAAGAGTGTTAATGTTTGGCTATTTCAGGACTTTGACACACATAGGAAGATTCTTCATTACTCGAACCTTGTCGTGGCATCCAATATTCATTTGATACAATTTTGGGATAGACCTTTGAACAAGACCTTGTGGAAGGTGCGTGAGTTTGACCATGAGGCAATACTTGACCCAATAAAGAGTAGAGCAGACCCAGATGGTTCATTGGATTAATTTTTAAGTATTCACATTGATTTTGTAAAGTCATGTTACATTGATTTGTAATTATGCACATTAATTTCTAAGTTTACATAGGTTTGTCTTTTTTATTTGCTGCTACATTTTTGCACATATACAGTGAATATTGTGATGAATATGTTTGTCATTGATGTCAAAGTGCTTGGATGTTAGTAATAGAGTAAGGAATGCATAATTGTGCAGGTCTATTGGTTGTCTATTGTTTGATGATACCATTATGCTTTCAGGATATGTTGTTGGGTTTTGTGATATAAAGACACTTGCTTCTTCATAGAGTATGTGATGTGATGCACAGAGTTGTAGTGCTTCAAGACAAGGCATGAACTTGAATACTAAACATCTCACTCAAGCAGTGCTATGAACTTGAGTAGTGAAGGCCTCATGATTGGTTTGATTTGTTTGCTATGGTATACATTTGATGTTTGCATCATCGTCATGTTATGCTTCATGGGGTTAGATCTAAGTGATGGATGAAGTTGATCCTTATTGGTCTTAATCCTATTCACTCATGTTTCACTCATGTCATATCAAGATTGATGTCATAGGGTTTGGATGTTAGTTCATAACATTCATGTTTATCATGTTACAATAGCAGGACAATTGCTTATGTCATTGGTTCATGACATTGGATCATTGGATTTGGTTGTGGTTCTTCATCATAACATGTCATGCTTTTAGGAGTTGGATTGGGTTGTAGTTCTTCCTCATGACAGGAGTTTGTTCATGTCTTCAGTGTTCTCAGTGTCTTCATGTGTCAAAGATTTCTTCAGTGTCCTCATGATGTTGATGTTGATCAAAAAATATGGTGTTAAGGTCATGTTGATGTTGATTAATGAGTTGTGGTTATTGTTGGAAGTTTTGGAAGTCTAAAGGATGTCACAATGGTAGTGTTCATGTCATAGCTGCAGAGGTTTAAACATTCAAAACTAGTTAGGGTTTTTAAGTTAAAGTTATTAGTTATGTTTTAAACCCTAAGTATATTGTCTTTAAAGACCTAGTTTGGTAAGTTTTGTTTGTCTTATACTCTCTGTTTAATCTATCTCAAATAACCTTATGTGTTCTTCATGTAGTCTTCAACACTTAGGTTGTATTATGTTTAGGGTTATCTAGTCCTCAACCTCCTAAAAACCCTAGTCTTTACTTTTCTCTAAAATCTAAGTTAATACCTTACACCTGTACTGATGATATTATACCGGTGATATCCCTCAAGAGTCCAAAGTGAAAAAAGGAAGAAATCTTTGACGAGTTGTTACTCAGAAACCATGACACTTAGAAACATTTTTTTCTGAGGCAACATGATCATGTAGAATCCCTCTACAATAACCTCTCTCAGTTTTTGATATCTCTGAGGCATTTGCCCGTGGTGAAAGGTTTTTTGCTTCCCCAAAAATTGTCAGAAGGAGGTAGTGTTAATTTGCAAAGGGGTGTAACTTTCGTCCTGCTCTGGATGCGACCAAACCAACCATTCTAATGCATCTGGATGGGTACATTTAGGTTAGGCACAGTCTTTTTTCTACCCAAACATGTCGAAATAGTTTGAGCTACATTGTACCGGTGATATCCTTGAAGAGTCCAAAGTGTAAAAAGATAGAAATCTTTGATGAGCTTTTACTCGAAAACCATGATACTTAGAAATATTTTGTTTGAGGAAACATGATCATGTAGAATCCCTCTACAATAACCTCTCTCAGTCTTTGATATCTTTGAGGCATTTGCCCATGGTGAAAGGTTTTCTGGTGCCCCAAAAATCGTCAGAAGGAGGTAGCACGTAAAGTTACAAATGGGTGTAACTTTCATCTTGATCTTGATGCAACCAAACTGATAGTTCCAACACATCCAGATGGGTACATTTAGGCTAGGAATAGTCTTGTTTTGTACCCAAACATGCCAAAATAGTTCAAGCTACATTGTACCGACGATATCCCTAAAGAGTCCAAAGTGCAAAAAGGCAGCAATCTTTGACGAGCTGTTACTCAGAAACCATGACACTTAGAAACATTTTGTCTGAGGAAACACAATCACATAGAACACCTCTACAATAAACTCTCAGTGTTTGATATCTCTAAGACATTTGCCCATGGTGAAAGGTTTCTACTACCCCAAAAATTGTTAGAAGGAGGTAGTGTAAACTTGTAAAAGGTGTAACATTCATCCTACTCCTGATGTAAATAAACTGATAGTTCCAACACATTTGGATGGGTATGTTTAGGCTAGGCATAGTCCTGTTTCACACCCAAACATGTCAAAATAGTTTGAGCTACGGTGATATCCCTGAAGAGTCCAAAGTGCCAAAAGGCAGCAATCTTTAATGAGCTGTTACTCAGAAACCATGACACTTAGAAATATTCTGTCTAAGGCAACATGATCATGTAGAACCCCTCTACAATAATCTCTCTCAGTTTTTAATATCTCTAAGGCATTTGCCCCTGGTGAAAGGTTTTCTGGTGCCCCAAAATCATTAAGAAGTAGTGTAAAGTGGCAAAGGGGTGTAACTTTTATCCTACTCTTGATGTGACCAAACCAATAGTTCCAATGCATCCAGATGGGTACATTTAGGCTAGGAATTGTCCTATTTTGTACCCAAACATGCCAAAATAGTTTGAGATACATTCTATTGGCGATATCCCTGAAGAGTCTGAAGTACAAAAAGGCAGCAATCTTTGATGAGCTATTACTCAAAAACCATGACACTTAGAAACATTTCATTTGAGGCAACATGATCATGTAGAACCCCTCTACAATAACCTCCCTTGGTTTTTGATATCTCTAAGGTATTTTCTTGTGGTGAAAGGTTTTCTGCTACCCCAAAAATTGTCAGAAGCATGTAGTATAAAGTTACAAAGGGGTGTAACTTTCATCCTGCTCCTCATGCGACCAAACCGATAGTTCCAATGCATCCAAATGGGTATGTTTAGGCTA
This sequence comes from Cunninghamia lanceolata, assembly GCA_027924645.1. Classification (NCBI taxonomy): domain Eukaryota; kingdom Viridiplantae; phylum Streptophyta; class Pinopsida; order Cupressales; family Cupressaceae; genus Cunninghamia; species Cunninghamia lanceolata. The sequence continues at coordinate 286,069 of BSBN01000714.1, forward strand.
GGCATGGTTTTGTTTCACACCCAAATATGCCGAAACAATTTGAGCTATATTGTAGTGGTGATATCCCTGAAGAGTCCAAAGTTAAAAAAGAAAGCAATATTTGACGATCTACTACTTGGAAACCACGACCCTTAGAAACATTCCATCTAAGGAAATGCAATCATGTAGAACCTCTGTACAATAAACTCTCTCAGTTTTTGATATCTCTGAGGCGTTTGCCTGTAGTGAAAGGTTTTCTGCCACCCCAAAAATTGTTAGGAGGTAGTGTAAAGTTGCAAAGGGGTGTAACTTTCGTCCTGCTCCTTATGTGATCAAACTGATAGTTCTAACACATCTGGATGGGTACATTTAGCTAGGCATGGTCCTATTTCACACCCAAACATGCTGAAACATTTCGAGCTACATTCTATCGGCGATATCCATGAAGAGTCCAAAGTGCAGAAAGGCAACAATCTTTGACAAGCTATTACTCATAAACCATGACACTTAGAAACATTACGTCTAAGGCAACACGATCATGTAGAACCCCTCTACAATAATCTCTCTCAGTTTTTTATATCTCTGAGGCATTTGCCTATGGTGAAAGGTTTTCTGCTGCCCCAAAAATTATCAAAAGCATGTAGTGTAAAGTTGTAAGGTAGGCTACTTTTTGTTTTGTTCTTTGTGGGGCCAAACTATTAGCGCCAAAACATCTAGTTGGGCACATATATGCTATGCATGGTCACTGTCCTTCATTATAAAAGGGTCATAGTCTTTTCAATTCAAAGGGTTACAACTTTTTGTCTTTGAAATGTCATCAGTATTCATTAGAACATCAAGATAACACTTTCTGCAAATGTTCTCAATGCATTATCATCCTTTTTATTTCTCACCCCAATAAATTGGGTTGCTTTCAACATTAATGCATCAACCATTCATGTAGCACAAGGTTTAAAGCATAAACCATCAATGCATCAACCATTCATGGGCAGTGACAATCCATAAAGCACAAGGTTTAAAGATCAATAGAGCAATAGTTGATATTAGAAACTCAAATTGTCAAGATCATACATTCACAACAATGTCATTAGTTGTGGCAAATCTTGGCCAGAAGTAGTTGTAGAGAGGATGTAAATAGTTGCTATTTCAACTCAGAAGTGACATGATAGAGCTTTATGGTGGTGACCTTGTATGAATAATAGTGAAAATGCAACAACTAGCACCCATAAATGTGAATAAAGTGGCATGTATGCTTGATAGTATTATTTCACCATTCAATCTAGCTAGTCTGATCAGGAGGATGTGTATTAGAAATTAATCTTTACTTAGTGAAGATTATTTTATAATTTTGTATTTTATTATTTTTTGGTGTTTTATCCCACATGTTAGGTAACACCTCTTTTATTCCTTCTATAGGGACAATCTATTTTGATAGTTTCCTCCTTAAAAGGAAACATGTGGAACACACCTTATGCAAGGTGGCATATGGGAGTTATGCATAACTCCATTTCTTCACCTCTATTTAAGAGGTGACTGGTGCAGGAGCACCTAAAAGAATACCTTGAGAAAGAAGACAAAAATGACCATGGAAGGAACCTATGGAACAAATCAAGTCAATTGGGACACCTTACAACCAATTATGGTATGTTGCAATATTCAAAATGATGTAATAGTTAAATGTCCTGAGGGTCTTGGTAAGGACCCTAGGACCAAAAATGATATAAGTTGGGCCAATAGTGCCCCTAGAGTCAAATAGAGGTGTCTAAGACTAGTAAGAAAGTATAATGAACCTAAGAAGATCATACATGGTGAATTAATAAGGTAGGAGTTCATTAAATAAGGTAGAAATCCTTTAAACCAAAGTTTTAAATTCAAATTTCTGAATTATGCATTTAGGCAGGAAAAGCCTTTTTGATTAGTTTTTGAAAGTTTAACCATCCCCAACTGATGGGAATTGGTTGTAGAAGTTAAGGAGAGGTTATATAAGCCTATTCAAGGTGTGAGATGTGAGGGGGAAGCATTTTTGGAGGCCTGTTTGTACGGCAGATTGAAAAGAACAGTAAAATTCAGTTTTCTCTTGCATTTTCTATTGGTCTTTTGATCTGTGGTGGTTGGAAAATGTTTTAAAACCTTCATTGAATAGTAATAGGCATTTTTCTATGCTCTGAGAAGGTTTTTGGATCAGTTTTATAGCTGTTTGTATTGACTGTCATAAGGAACAGTAGGTTGTCCTGTACATTTTGAGGGGTTTCAATGCCTCATAGGACCTTTCCATGGATGTAGGATCCTGATTCTCATGGAATAGGTCCTTATTAACATGTACTATATGATTTCTAACTTGGCAAAGTAGGAGGAATGCAAAAAAGGGGGAGGTGATCACCATTTGAAGTCAGGGATTGCTTGTGAAAGAGCATTGAAATGGTGGCATAGTTATAACAGCCAAAGATCCATCTTAACAAGGTGACTTTTTTATGTTTGATATTGTCTAGTATGGTCCTAGAGATGGTAGTAGACCTTTGAATGAGGTCTGGAAGTGATTGGAAGTGGGAGATCTAGGAAGCCCTAGGTTTTAGGCCCTAGAAATGAGGTTTTTGTATTTGAACTTTTGAATGTGCAAACCACCTGATCAAACCTAGAAAATCCTTTGTTTTGAACCCTTTCTTAAGACTTTTTTTAGGTTTGGAGAGTAGATGACAAGTTTTCCATAGGGTTCCTTTGTAAAATGGTCAATTTAGGCCTTGTAGGAAGGCAACAAGGTGTTAGGACAGTCACATTTGGTCCAAAACAATAGTAGGTAAGTTTGAGATATGTTTTATAACTTGATAAAGGGTACTTAGATCAGTCATTTTTTTTTAGAGTGATTTGGGAAAGTTGAGAGAAAAATGCAAAGTAGTCGTTGAACAGGGCTATTAGGATTAGGCCTAATCAAGTGGAATTGTCAAGAACCAAGCAAAATGGTGTATGAAACCTATTGAACCTTGTTGGTTGGGGTAGGTTGAGACCCTAGAAGGTGCAATATTTCATCTGAGAAGTTGGGATCCAAATTTGAGCGCTTTGGTGGAGTTTAAGGCAAAGGGGAGACCAGTGAAGTCTTATTGATGAAGCCCACAAGCTATTTGAATCTCTTGATCTTGTTAGATTATAATTAAAGTCATGACACCTCTACATCCATAGTGGTTTCAGAGCAGCAAGTAGGTCCTTGAAGGAGTAGTAGGATCTTGTGAAGAAGCTAAGAGGTTGGTGAGAGTTGTAAATATGCCTCCTAAGAATCAGATGGCTAGGGAGAATAATGAATTGAGAGAAGCCTTAGAGGCAAGAGAAAAAGAGTTGAGGGATAGAAGAGAACAAGATGTTGCAAGGAAAGAGAGTTAAGACAAGTGAGAAGAGAGAATGCATCAATCTTGGCAAGGTTGGAAGCATTGGAGAAGAATCCTAGAGGGGATGAACAAGATGATCAAGAAGGAGTGATGGACATGAGAAGGCAGATGAGAACCCTCCTGAGGATGAGTTGGATGTTGAAGAAAGGAGATTTGTGAGATTGCTTAAGGCAGTCCAAGGAAGTGGAACAAAGGCAAACATAGAGTTACTTATCTATCAAGGGAAGATGGATAGTGAAGAGCTATTAGGGTGGATAGATGCCCTTGAAAAAAATTTTGAGTATGAGGAGATGAGTGATGAGAAGAAGATTAAATTTGCAAAAACAAAGTTGAGAGGGACAGCACTTACATGGTGGAGTAGTGTGCAAACAGAAAGAGTGGCTAGAGGTGGAACAAGAATCACTTCTTGGGGTAGGATGAAGGATATAATGAAGGATCAGTTTCTTGCATCTGATTACTCTATTCAAACAAAGAGGATGAGGTAGAACTTGAAGCAGAAGGACATGGATGTTATGTCATATACTGAGCAATTTCATAAGCTTAGTATTAGAGGAGGATTGGAAGATGAAGAAGAGAAAGTGGCAAGATACCTTAATGGGCTTAGGTACAACTTGCAAGATGAGATTGGTTTGACCATACCAAAATCACTTGGAGAATGTTTTCAGTTAGCCATAAGGGCTGAAGAGAGGGTAAAGAGGAAGCAAGAAAGACAAGGAGGTAGTGGTAGAGGATATAGAGGTAGGGGCAGACCTACTAATGAAGGACAGAGCAGCAATGAGAAAGGCAAAGAGTTTTCTGCAGATCAGAGAGGTGGAGGTAGGTTTGGATCAGGTAGAGGAGTATTCACAGGCAAATGTTGTCATTGCAATGAAGTGAGACACACATCTTTCAAATGTCCTAAGAGGGATGATGCTGATAAGAACAAGGAGAGAAGAGTTCATTTGGCATAAGAAGAGGAAAAGAAAGAAGACCAAGAATCAGCACCAGCCTATCCAGTTACAGATGGAGAATTGCTCATGGTAGAAAAAGGCAAAATGCAGCAAGCACCACAGGTATCCATTTTTAAAACTAATTGTTTAAGCCATGGAAAAATGTGTAAGTTGATTATAGATTCAGGTTCACATGATAATCTAGTTTCTTGGGATATGGTAGACAAATTAGGATTGAAGACATTTGATCATCCTAATCCTTACAATGTCACTTGGGTAAGTCAAGAGCAACAAGTAAGGGTTAGTCAGAGGGCATATGTTAATTTTTCAATTGGTCTATATCAGGATTATATTTTGTGTGATGTCATTTCAATGACATGTGGGCATGTAATCTTGGGTAGACCATGGCAACATTTAAGGAGGACAATTCATGATGGTTATACTAATAACTATTTGGTGCACAAAGATGGAAAATAGTTTAGACTAATCCCTTTACCTTGTGGAGACAAGAAGGAACATGTTACTATCTATTTTGGAGAGAAATTGAAGTTGGATGTGCAAGTTAGATAGTAGGAACAGTTGTAGCAGAAGAAGGTTTATAACAGTCCTAAAGAGTAGCAAATTTGGGACTTAAATTGCATCAAGGTTGGAGACATTGATTGCCCTATAGAGAGGTAGGAAAAGGAAGGCAAACAACAAGGAAAAACAAATCCAAATCTCAAGATGGAGAAGGCAGAAACAACACAGCAGCAAGGTCCTAGGCAAGGACACCAAAACATGTTTTATGATGCTAACATTGTTTGTAAGAGTCATGTAGGTGGGAGAAGAAGAAGGATGACCCTTGGAGAGTTCATGTTTCCTATCACAAATCAGAGGAACATTTCAAAGAGACTACAAGAGGTTTGGAGCAGATCACATGCCTCTTGGGACAAGAGTTTTTATCATGCTGGGGAGTATGGTGCAGGAGCACCTAAAAGAATACCTTGGAGCAAGAAGACAAAAATGACCATGGAAGGAACCTATGGAACAAATCAAGTCAATTGGGACACCTTACAACCAATTATGGCATGTTGCAATATTCAAAATGATGTAATAGTTAAATGCCCTGAGGGTCCTGGTAAGGACCCTAGGACCAAAAATGATGTAAGTTGGGCCAATAGTGCCCCTAGAGTCAAATAGAGGTGTCTAAGACCAGTAAGAAAGTATAATGAATCTAAGAAGATCATACATGGTGAATTAATAAGGTAGGAGTTCATTAAATAAGGAAGAAATCCTTTAAACCAAAGTTTTAAATTCAAATTTCTGAATTATGCATTTAGGCGGGAAAAGCCTTTTTTATTAGTTTTTGAAAGTTTAACCATCCCTAATTGATGGGAATTGGTTGTAGAAGCTAGGGAGATGTTATATAAGCCTATTCAAGGTGTGAGATGTGAGGGAGAAGCATTTTTGGAGGCCTGTTTGTATGGCAGATTGAAAAGAACAGTAAAATTTAGTTTTCTCTTGCATTTTCTATTGGTCTTTTGATCTGTGGTGGTTGGAAAATGTTTTAAAACCTTCATTAAATAGTAATAGACTTGTTTCTATGCTCTAAGGAGGTTTTTGGATCAATTTTATTGCTATTTGTATTGACTGTCATAAGGAACGGCAGGTTATCCTGTACATTTTGAGGGGTTTCAATGCCTCATAGGACCTTTCCATGGATGTAGGATCCTGATTCTCATGGAATAGGTCCTCATTAACATGTACTATATGATTTCTAACTTGGCAAAGCAGGAGGAATGCAAAAAAGGGGGAGGTGATCACCATTTGAAGTCAGGGATTGCTTGTGAAAGAGCATTGAAAAGGTGGCATGTTATAACAGCCAGAGATCTGTCTTAACAAGGTAACTTTTTTATGTTTGATATTGTCTAGTATGTCTTGGAGATGGTGTTAGACCTTTGAATGAGGTCTGGAAGTGATTGGAAGTGGGAGATCTAGGAAGCCCTAGGTTTTAGGCCCTAGAAATGAGGTTTTTGTATTTGAACTTCTGAATGTACAAACCACCTAATCAAACCTAGAAAATCCTTTGTTTTAAACCCTTTCCTAAGATTTTTTTTAGATTTGAAGAGTAGATGACAAGTTTTCCATAGGGTTCCTTTGTAAAATGGTCAATTTAGGCCTTGTAGGAAGGCAGCAAGGTGTTAGGACAGTCACATTTGGTCCAAAACAATAGTAGGTAAGTTTGAGATATGTTTTATAACTTGATAAAGGGTACTCAGATCAGTCATTTTTTTTTAGAGTGATTTGGGAAAGTTGAGAGAAAAATGCAAATTAGTCGCTGAACAGGGCTACTAGGATTAGGCCTAGTCAAGTGGAATTGTCAAGAACCAAGCAAAATGGTGTATAAAACCTATTGAACCTTGTTGGTTGGGGTAGGTTGAGACCCTAGAAGGTGCAATATTTCATCTGAGAAGTTGGGATCCAAATTTGAGTCCTTTGGTGGAGTTTAAGGCAAAGGGGAGACTAGTGAAGTCTTATTGATGAAGCCCACAAGCTATTTGAATCTCTTGATCTTGTTAGATTATCATTAAAGTCTTAACACCTCTGCATCAGTGACCTTCTCTCTTTCTGAACACACATTCTCTTCACAAATATCTTCTGCTTCTTTTTCATCTTCTCATTTCTCTCATTGAGAAGCTTCTTTACATCTCTGTAATCTTTCTTTTTAGCTTCTTGCCACTTGCATATTCACAGGGGGTTTTTCTTTGCTTTTCTCCCTTCACAATCTTGGTGTTGGTTTCTCTAGTGCAACTTACAATCTGGTATTTCTCTTGTGTTGTTTATTTGCTTTGCATGTTTGATTAGTACTTTGATCCTGCAATTTTCTTTTCATGTGGCTCTAAATTCTAGTAAACATGTCATAAATGGTCATTCAAGCCCTTTGAAAACCCTTACATATTCTAAGTAGAGATTATTCCACATATACCATGGAGAGTGATTGCGACATCATACAATATTGAGATAAGAAAGCCCCAATCTATTGTGCATGTAGGACTAAGCTTCCATCTCACTAGTTGTCTATTACATGGGGATAAATTAGCATACGTGTTTGATGCCACTTCCACTATATTAAATTCACCACACACAACTCAAGTTTTTATGACTTTAATATACAATCTCGTGTTGATATTCAACATGATGGTTCACTTTTATTTTAAATACAACTTTTATCTTTTAGCTCCAGAATGAGGTTTAGGTGATACTTGAATAACAATAGCTGGCTTATTGGATCAATAAACATCTTATGTAATAAAATTGGACTTTAAATATTTGAAGTAAACCATCTACAAATATCCATTGAAACGTGGATTTATAATACAAATATGGAGGCCATCAACAAAAAAGATTTGTATTAACCAAATATCCATATAGGAATACATCAATATCTATCGATATAAGTATAAAATATATACAAAATAGCCATATAGGCTTACATGAATGCCATATAGGCATACAATGTCAACTATATGTAATAAAAAATATATGTCCACAAATGCCATACATACATACAACAAAGTAATGCAATAAAAAGTCATTCCCCTCTGTCCGGTGAAGAGAATAGATCACAGACAACCTTTGATCTTCGAGGGGATGGAGACGCATATAAAGGTGGTTTACTACGAACCCGAGGGTTGCTCGTCCTATTTAGTTGTTCATGGATCTGTAGCTATTACAACAAAAAGTATAGACATTAATATATAGAAATTACATTATAAAAAATGAAACATTTAACAAAATAATCACTTGCCGCTAACATATAATCTGTCTCCTCATTTGTCTTAGTACTAGGATCAGGCTATGGTGTTGTAATGTCCTATAGAAACCATCCAGATAGAAATTAAACTTCAAATCAATAATCATTTGATTTTTTAAAAATAAACAACTATAACAATGAATGTAATTTGAAATTTACTAATCTGCCTCATACCCTCGTTAAAGGCATGGAGCTATGACTTGCAGAGGACACACCATGCTCCATTTCCCTATGAACATTGGGAGGTGTCTCCACAGCCTGCATCATCTGAAAATAAAACAACATTATTCAATTATGAAAACTATAATAGTGAAGCAAGTCATAGCTCCTAACATACACACACATTCACCTAAACATGGAAGTACACAAAATAAAGCACACAAGTCACATGCATATATAAAAATTAGATGAAGATTCATGACTATTGTGTGGTATAAGGGTCAACCAAGGAGGGACCATAGTAGCATCAAATTTTAGGTTTAAGAAGTCAAAGAGGGAGTGAAGTTGTTAGTTTAGGTTTAGGTTGGTGGTAGGGTGGGGTAGGGTTGTGCTCAAATTTTTGTTTGTTTGGTAGTCATGGAGGTAGGACAATGCCTAGGATAGAGTTTGTGGGTTTACGGGACAATGCCTAAACTAGAAATTACATAGACATTAGGTAAGTTTATGGGTTTACGAGGAGGAATATCAAGATTTTGTGGGATAATAGGAGGGAGGAAAGATACTAGATAGGAGAAGGAAACCTTATTTTAAAAATTTCTTATCATTTTCTTTGTCTTAAGGATTGTCAGAGGGTGGGTTGGAAGTAAACTAGGTCTAGGACGTCTGGTAGGGGTATATTAGGAAATAGGTAGGATATATATGGGTTGGTTAGTAGGTTGGGTGTAGTATTGGGGAAGTTTCTTAGGCCTACTTGTAGAAGTGGGTGGGGAAAGCTCCTACACTTTTTCTTTTACTTTATCTTGGAGGGGTGTTAGAGGGGAGATATAAGTCAACGAGAAAGGTGAAGTAGTAATAGGTGGATATATGGTGGGGAAGATAGGGGCATAGCTAGTGGAGTAGGTGAAGTAATAGAAAGAGGTTGTGGGGTTGAGGCAATAATGCATTTAGAGGCATAAGATAGGTAAAGGTGAAAGAGAGAATTGGTATGAGGTTGAGGTGGACCAGAAGGGGTTGACAAAAAAAAAATCTAAGGAGAAGTGTCTTAAGGTAACAACTAGTTGGTATGGGCTATGAGAAATCATCACAAGGAATTTAAGGCACCAGTGGATGACAGTTCAAGGACAACCCACATTGCAATGAGCCAAGGATGACCTAAGAGACTAGATAGTGCTATGAGGTGGGAATGATATGACATGAGACATCTAGGAATTTAGGTCCTACCTAGATTAGTAGGGTGAGGGAGCCAAAAGTAGGTATAGAAGTGTCATTACGTGTACACTAGGAGCTATCTGAGGGGGATAAGAATCTATTTGCAACCTAGTGATGTATAAGTGTTCCTCTATAACTGCATTAATTCCACCTTGATGTATAAGTGTTCCACCTTGATTCAACTTTCATTTTATAGTGTACTTGTACCTCAATCTACAGAGGATCGTTATAATCATTAGTAGGCACATTGTCAAGCAAGAAGGTGATGGCAGGTGTAGGAGTGGGTTGAACAATGAAATTATAAGGTTGAATGTCTAATGTGCCTATCATCTCAAAGAATATAGTAGTATTAAAGGAAGGGTCCTCATTAGACTTAGGTGGGTTAGATGTAGGATCGAAATTAAGGATCGAAGAAATTGAGCCAATAAGATTAACATAGTTTGTAGGGGAATGGGTTAGTGTAGATTCATTAATTAATGTAATCAATGATATGAATATAAACTACAAAAATCTACTAAGTACAATTCATTAGTTAAACTATTTATTTTATTACCTGAGTGAAGCTTTGAACTCCACCACCACTAGGAGGTGTTGCCATGAAATCTCCAAGATTAACCTATTCAACATCCAAAATTAGATATTAGAATACCATTTGTATAACAATGCTATTCACATGTAATTTTATAATTGTTTTCTAATTAAATACCTCGGCAGTAGATGTCATAGTGTAATATGGAGGTGGAGAACCGCTGAAGACGGAATGAATGCTATGACCCTAAAATTTCATTAAAATCATCAAACTAAATTAGTTAATCTTGCATTTCAAAAATTAAATTTAATAAATTAAATTTAATGAACTTGCTAACATTTACCTAAGTATCAAGGCTAAAAGTCTCACTCAGGAGGACATCTGTCATCACCATCTGCTCAGCCAGAGATGTAACCTATGCACTTGCGTCTTGACTATTTGTGGGGTCATAACCACAGGCTAACTCGTAAGCCTGACAAGTATGGGGTGGAACCCTACTCCTTCAACTCTCCCGCAACCCACATTCTGCTACAGGACTGGTATGCTCTATGTTGCTCTGGGTCAAGGCACTAATGGACTAAAGTGTCTCAACCTCAAGACTCTCCTTCACAAAAGGGATAGACACGTGCTCATGGGCTGGTCTAGCGAGTGCTCATCTCACTGGCCACTATGGGTCAACACGTGCCCCTCGTCTATCCTGTGCTGACCCTCCACCTCTACCCTAGAAGTCCCACATATCAAAATAGTTTGGCACTTTATTTTTTACAAACTTGCAGTAGAGTTTCCTCAAAAAGTATTGCGGGACCTCATTATTGTTACATGGAGGATGGTAAAAAACCATCCATCACCTTTGCCCAAAATTCTCCCTTATCACTTGGTTGTTGCACCATTAGATAAGGAACCTCTTGCATGTAAGGGGTAGAGTTTGATTTGTTCATGGGTCTGTAAAAATGGAACACAAGTTTAATTTTGTAACTTGTGTTCATTTTTTACTTGCTCATATGACAAATTGTTTGCATAGTACTCTCAAAATTCTCTCCTCTTTTTAGACTAGTTATTTGCTTGCTAATTAAATCTACAATTGATAACATAGATTCAAGAGATTGAGCAAGTGTGGATCTATACGAGGTTAAAGTTGCAGGATCTTTCAACCTTGCAATTATATCTTCAATTTATTTTTTTATTATTTTCAATTTGCCCCATTAGTTTTTCTTGTCTTCCAGGGGCATGTTGAGGAATGGATGGAGGAGTTTGTTGTTCGGGTTGTTCTTCAACAAGTATTTGTTGTTCAGGTGATTCAAGATTTTGTAGTTTTTTAGGAGGAGGAGGAGGAGGAGGTGCAGTATCATTTCCTGTCAGTTAAGGAAATTTACATCAAAAATCAACTTAAACCTACCTATTTAGAAACAAATTCACACAAAAAAATAAATACAACTCACTTCTTTGGGTTCCCCGATGTCATGGTGGCATTTTGGTGATGAATCGGTGAGATTTTGGTGTCAAATTTGATCTTCAATAATGCGAGCATGCTCCTTAGGGTTTGCAGGTCGTGGGTGCAGAGAAAATGGAAGGAAAAAATGAGCACAAATGCTACTTTTTTTATATATAGTAAAACATAATGCGCTCGCGTTATGTCTTAGAAGTTTTAAAAAAATTGGCCGCTTTTTGGCCCCCCAACGTTTTGCACCCGCCCTCCTGCTAGCAATTATGATCTCCTTGATTAAAATTTTCTGCTTCATTTTTTTAAATATAATCAAAGATATTGATCTTTTATTGAGGATGAGAGATGGTCTAATAAATGGTAACATGAAGCAAGGCATGAGTACTAGAAATTATTTTATCCTAACGATAAAATGCTTTCATAACACATGAATTTATCAAACCTATAAGTTTTGCATGTGAACTATGGAAGATGCATCACTTTTCCTAATACGTGTATATTTTATTTCATAGATTCTTTTTTATCAAGAAGTACAAAATGTAGCTTCTAGGCTTCTCCTTATACAATATGAAGGAATTATTTTGGACATTAGGCTATTCTGAAATACTAAGGATACACATACACTATTAGGAATTCTGTAGACATCTAGTTGTTTTAAGTGACATTATAGCATTTTTTTAAATTGTCAAATAATTATATTAAGGTATGCTAGAATGTAAGTGTCAACTCTAGATAGTCTTTAATGCATGTGTATTATGCTGATCATTTTGTTTCTATTCAGTGATTCTAAATTTCTATGATTTCTTCTACTAACTTGTTTTGCTTACCTTGTTGATTGATTTTGGAAATATATAGTCTTATCTTTCTTAGTTGTAACTGAAAAGATGTACACTTCAAAACTTGTAGTATGATGGTGAAATCCCTTCAACAAAGCAAGAACCCTTTAAAAAAGCATTTGCAACAAGAGTTAGGGGAAAAAAAATTAAAAAATATCAACTAATTGGAAGAAATAGAAAAGACAACAAAGAAATTTGTTAATAATGTGATAGAGATGGTTTGGATAATGATGACTATTTGTGTAAGATGGTTTCCTAGAATTTCATGAAAAAAATTATTAGTTAGGAAAGACACCTATATGAATAGAACAAACTATATATTTTTTTTAAATAACATTTACTTGAATTTCACTAGGATGCTTGAAGTTTGAACTAGACTATGAAGTTCTCTAATACATGATATACACCAATTGCCAATGGAAATCGATCCCTAGTGACTAAGTTTGGACTAGATTATGAAGTTCTTCAATAGTGTACATACACCAATTGCCAAGGGTAGTCAATCCCTAGTGACTTGGGATTTATACTTCATTCATTTGGAGGAACAACTTAATAAATGTGAATGGGAAATGTCTAATAGTCTTGACTCTCACCTATGCATACTTGACAAGAGTGTTTGTCCTCATAATTGGGTATTGGATCAATGATCAAATTGAGTGATTCATATAGTAGACATGTTATTTTCACTTGAATTCAACAAAGCTGCCATATTGGCATAGGGAGCGAGCATGTTGCCAAAGGTTGTGGAGTTTGGCTTTCCACTTGCCAATTAAATTTTCTTGAAAGTTTCTAGAGTCTTCTCAACAATCGACTTTGGGCAAATCTTGCAATCATTGCAACTTATGACAACACATTTAAAGTGAGGATTCTAGCAAACAATTCATGTGACTTGTCTATACTTTCACATTTTGCATACATGTCTACCAGAGCATTTCTAATTATTATGTCTGGAAAAAATTCCCCCTCCATTATTCTTTAATGGATCTCCATACCATTTTCTTCCCCCTCCACTATTCTTTGATGGATCTACATACCATTTTTTTATGCTTCCATTAGCATAGGTAGAGATGATGTTGGCAAAGATTGTGGAATTTGGCTTTGCACCTAAAAATTGCATTTTCTTGAGAGTTACTAAAGATTTTTTAATTGATCCAAGTTGTGCATGTCCTATAATCATTGCAAACCATGAGAGCACTCTCTTTGAGGCATTTTGACAAATATCTAGCTACATTTGCCTCAAACTAAAAAATGTTTATATTTTCAGCTTTTGTGGTTTAGTGTACTAGAATTACTCGATTATGTTTTTATTAAATCCAACTCTATTACACTTCATAATTTTCCTAAATTTCAGGTCTACAAAATCTTCTTTTGAAGCTAATCCATACCCTATTACAAAATTTCCATATTCTATTATTATAAATAGCATTTGGCAAGGACTCTAGCTGCAATGCAACTCTTGTTTTCATATTACTTTGGTTCTCATTTTCGTAGTCTTCTAAAAAGTATATTTTATTATGTACACATCTTGCAACAATTAAAAATTTAAAAATTTGGTAGTCTTTTGGTTTTTTTTTTTTTTATGGGTTTAAATATTATTTTCTATTTTTACATGTATCAAATAAACTATTTGTTACAAATGATAATTCTTAAATTTTTATCTTACTTTTGATTGTCATTTTGATTGTCCTCTATTGTCCTCTAAAAAACATATTTTATTATTTTAATTTCTTATAAATCCTTTCTCATTTTCTTCTATGGAAGAATTTGAAGAACCCATATCTGTAGAAGAAAAATTGGATGTTAGGGAAAGGGACAACAAAAATTGGCAATACTCATTGAGAACATGGAGAAAATGGTGCAGGAGCACCTACCTGACAGCTGGCCTTCATGAGGCAGTTAGTAGTTTAGGTCTTGTTTGTGTTTCCAAGAAGGTCTGTTAGACCAAATGCATGTAATAAGGTCATGCTGATCATGATAAGATCATGCTGACCAGGCTTTTGCTATTTTTAGTTAGTTGGTTATAACAGCTGTCATGATGTATGTTCGGTTGGATCTCCCAGCCGCTTGGAGAGTTCCCAGCCGCTTGGAGTCGGGTCAGTAGTACTCATAGGCAAATCTATTTAAGCATGAGATTGGTTGATTGTAGAGATCATCGATCGGCAGTCTAGTGTTGCATTAAGCAGAGGAGGTTGAGTGTTCTGTGTGAGAAGCAGTATATTGTATTGCATCTTTGAAATCAATAAAGATCCGGTTTCGTTTTCTGTTTGATCTCCTTGGTGTAATCGATTTGCTGGTTTGAGAGGTTTTCATGGATATACTGATCCATTCCACCGGTTGACTCATCTGATCGGTGGAATGGTAATGTACAGTAGGGTAGGTTGTAGGTTGTTTTCTGTTTGCATGCAGGTGTGCAGGATCGCGGTCGACAGATGTTGAAGACCCTAGCATGGGTATGTGCTAGGTCAAGCTGATAAGTTCGAGTTGGAAGATCACCCTGAGAGTGGATCGGGTCATCCCTGGAGGATCGGCGAAGTGAAATTTCGCTAAGTGAAGAAGTTCACTAAAACGGCATCATCAGGATATTTCTGCAAATATCCTGCAGATAGTTCGGATATCGTCATCCGGATAAGTGAAGGAGAGCATGACGCTTTCGAGTGCATGAAGTGCAAGTGCGTCGGGGTGATCATCATCTGGAGGAGCCGAGGAGGAGCGTATCGGCATCAGGATCATCTATCGGGAGAGCCCATCATCCGCATATCGCGAGTAGATGCGGGAGAGAAAGTTCGTGTTTTTTTGACTAAGTGTTGAAGAGGTCATCAGGATATTGGGTGACGTCATCGTCATCAGGATATGACGTCATCGTCATCAGGATATTGAGATATCCCCTTATGCGAGTTTATCCTGCCATTGTTAAGTGGTTAAGTATCGGCATCGGCAGAAAGTGTGAAGCATCATCAGGAGGTTTCGAGAGAACCGGATAAAGCAGATCATGATGCTGTTGTTTGTGTCGTCGGCTAGCGGAGCATCGAAGGGAAGGTGCTGAAGGTGATCGTCATCAGGATATTTGAGCAACCGGATATTTGATATCCTGCTGACGAAGAGAGTGTTGAAGGTCATGATGATGACGATAGAGTTCGGCGCCCGACGAACAGTGCAACCGGAGGATGTTTGTGCCCGCTGAATATCATGATGATGATAGGCGACTGGCGGAGGAGGTGAACAGTAGTCGGCAGGAGGATGATTGTGATCGTCCGAAATATGATGATGCTGACTGTGTAACGCGAAACATGATGATGCTGTTGGTGGTTTTAGGAAATATGATGATGATGGCGAAGGTGATGATGATGAGGTTGGTCTGCAGACATCCATGCTATATGCGAAGGTTATAGTGTGGATGCCTCTGCATCATAGTGGTATCAGAGCTCAGCAAAAGGTCTAGGCTGTTGTGTGTTGATTCTGTCACCGAAAGGGCAGAGATAGAGTTGATTGTGTGTTGTGAATTGAGAGGTTGACAAAATGCCTCCTAAAGGTAGTGGTACTGCAAGGGAATTGCAGGAAATGAAGGAGAAACATGCTAGAGAGATGAGGAAGATGAAGGAGCTTGCTGAAGCACTTCAAGCCAGGCTGACAGCCCTGGAAAAGAACAAAAAGAGGGAAGTGGAAGACAGTGAGTCTGAAGAAGATGAAGATACTGTGGAAGAGTATGAAGAGGTAGCTGAAGATCTGGATGCTGAAGACCAAAGATTGGCAAAACTGTTAAAGGCAGTACAGAGTGAAAAACCTAAGGTAAAGGTTGATGTTTCCAAGTATACTGGAAGCTTGAATGAAGATGAGTTGTTAGATTGGATTGCTGCACTGGATAATCACTTTGAATGTGAAGATGTTGCTGAGGATCAGAAGGTAAAGATTGCAAAGACCAAGTTAGGAGGTCATGCTTTGGTATGGTGGGATTATGTACAATCTGAGAGAAGGAAACAAGGGAAGTCAAAGATCACTTCCTGGGATAAGATGGTAGCAAGGATCAAGGGTAAATTCTTGCCAAGGGATTATGAAATCTAGATGTTTAAGAAGCTGCAATTTTTAAAGCAGAAAGACAGGGATGTGAAAGCATATACTGAGGAATTTTATCTGTTGAGTATGAGATCTGGTCATCATGAGAATGAGGTAGAAAAGGTGGCTAGGTACTTGGCTGGTTTGAGGTTTAACATACAGGATGAGTTAGTGTTAGCTAACCCTAAGAATGTGGAAGATTGTTATCAAATGGCAATCAGGATTGAAGAAAAGATGAATAGAGGACATGATAAGTCCATGAGAGGAAGAGGATACAATAGGGGAAGAGGAACAGCCCCTGCACAAAAGCAAACCAATGAGGGTCAAGAAGACACTGGTAAAGGACAGGGACAGTCTGATTGCAGAGGTGGATGGAAAGGTAATAGAGGAAGATTTGGAGGTGGTAGAGGTTCTACTACATTTTCAGGCAAATGTTACACCTGTGGTGAGTTTGGTCATCCATCTTTCAAATGTCCAGAAAACAAAGGTTCATCATCCAGAAATGATAGAACTAGTGACAAGAGAGTACAACTGGTACAAGAAGAGAAAGTAGAAGAAAGTGCACAGAGTTCAAACAGAGGTCCTGAGAATTATGGATATCCAGAGAGTGGAGAATCATTGATGTTAAGGAGAATTAGTTTGCAGGCATCAAAGGATATGATGCAAAGAAGAGCTCTTTTCAAGACCACATGCAAGAGCAATGGTAAGGTATGTAAGGTAGTCATTGATACTAGTTCAACAGACAACATGGTATCTCAGGAAATGGTGGATAAACTGCATTTGGAAAGGATTCCACACCCACACCCTTACAAGACATCTTGGGTGAGTGATAGTCAATCACTTTTTGTCTCTGAACAGGCATATGTGGATTTCCAGATTGGACCATATCAGGATAGAATTTTGTGTGATATTTTGCCTATGGAATGTTGTCACCTACTGTTGGGTAGACCATGGCAATTTGACAGAAGGGTACTGTATGATGGGTATGCTAATACCTACACCATCAAGAAGGATGGGAAGACTATTAAGTTGATGCCATTGCAGGCAAAAGCTGCAGTACAGAAGGCAGCCCAAATCATTTTAATGGGAAGGAAGGAATATGTGCAGATGCCTAGAGGAGCAGGCATAAAGGCAGTTCAGGACACTGCAGGGAAAGGAGTTGTTACAGACAACAAGTTGAAGACAGTTTCAGTTGTGACTGACAGAGGTCAGCAGCAGGTTCAGAAACAGGTTTGCACACAGCAACCAGTTCAGAAGAATGACAAGGATGTTGTCATAGTTGGGACTATTGCTTGTCCTATAAAGATTGACAGGAAGATAGAGTTGAACATTTCAGCAGTTCAAGGGGTAGTTCAGAAAGAGGTTCTGGTCAGACAATCTGACAAACACAGGGTATGTGAGAGAAAAGCCTACATCAACAGGCATGAGGATTTACTTGCCAGAAAGCAAGTTACAGTGCAGAAGACTTGGAGAAGCCAAGAGACCGCAGCAGATAAAGCTGGAGCAGGTCAGAAGACCGACAAGGCAAAGTGTAGAGGTGGAGGACTTCCACATGCTAAACTCATGGGACATGAGTTCTTTTCTTTTGGGGAGTATGGTGCAGGAGCACCTACCTGACAGCTGGCCTTCATGAGGCAGTTAGTAGTTTAGGTCTTGTTTGTGTTTCCAAGAAGGTCTGTTAGACCAAATGCATGTAATAAGGTCATGCTGATCATGATAAGATCATGCTGACCAGGCTTTTGCTATTTTTAGTTAGTTGGTTATAACAGCTGTCATGATGTATGTTCGGTTGGATCTCCCAGCCGCTTGGAGAGTTCCCAGCCACTTGGAGTCGGGTCAGTAGTACTCGTAGGCAAATCTATTTAAGCATGAGATCGGTTGATTGTAGAGATCATCGATCGGCAGTCTAGTGTTGCATTAAGCAGAGGAGGTTGAGTGTTCTGTGTGAGAAGCAGTATATTGTATTGCATCTTTGAAATCAATAAAGATCCGGTTTCATTTTCTGTTTGATCTCCTTGGTGTAATCGATTTGCTGGTTTGAGAGGTTTTCATGGATATACTGATCCATTCCACCGGTTGACTCATCTGATCGGTGGAATGGTAATGTACAGTAGGGTAGGTTGTAGGTTATTTTCTGTTTGCATGCAGGTGTGCAGGATCGCGGTCAACAGATGTTGAAGACCCTAGCATGGGTATGTGCTAGGTCAAGCTGATAAGTTCGAGTTGGAAGATCACCCTGAGAGTGGATCGGGTCATCCCTGGAGGATCGGCGAAGTGAAATTTCGCTAAGTGAAGAAGTTCGCTAAAACGGCATCATCAGGATATTTCTGCAAATATCCTGCAGACAGTTCGGATATCGTCATCCAGATAAGTGAAGGAGAGCATGACACTTTCGAGTGCATGAAGTGCAAGTGCGTCGGGGTGATCATCATCTGGAGGAGCCGAGGAGGAGCGTATCGGCATCAGGATCATCTATCGGGAGAGCCCATCATCCGCATATCGCGAGTAGATGCGGGAGAGAAAGTTCGTGTTTTTTTTGACTAAGTGTTGAAGAGGTCATCAGGATATTGGGTGACGTCATCGTCATCAGGATATGATGTCATCGTCATCAGGATATTGAGATATCCCCTTATGCGAGTTTATCCTGCCGTTGTTAAGTGGTTAAGTATCGGCATCGGCAGAAAGTGTGAAGCATCATCAGGAGGTTTCGAGAGAACCGGATAAAGCAGATCATGATGCTGTTGTTTGTGTCGTCGGCTAGCGGAGCATCGAAGGGAAGGTGCTGAAGGTGATCGTCATCAGGATATTTGAGCAACCGGATATTTGATATCCTACTGACGAAGAGAGTGTTGAAGGTCATGATGATGACGATAGAGTTCGGCGCCCGATGAACAGTGCAACCGGAGGATGTTTGCGCCCGCTGAATATCATGATGATGATAGGCGACTGGCGGAGGAGGTGAACAGTAGTCGGCAGGAGGATGATTGTGATCATCCGAAATATGATGATGCTGACTGTGTAATGCGAAACATGATGATGCTGTTGGTGGTTTTAGGAAATATGATGATGATGGCGAAGGTGATGATGATGAGGTTGGTCTGCAGACATCCATGCTATATGCGAAGGTTATAGTGTGGATGCCTCTGCATCAGAAAATAGGAAAAATAAATCGTGAGATGCCACTTCGCTTCCCTATTAAAATTGTTGACATTACTGGTGGCCAATAATCAAAAGTTTCTTTACCATGCGAAAATAGAAATGACATAGTGTTATTGCTTGCTTTATGTACGACAACCCACACACTAAGTTGGGGAACATCCATGCTCAATGCTCAAGGTAACTAATGCAAATGTGGACAACTATTAATATAATCAAGACATTTACTTGTTTCTATTCCATCACTTGTATTCTAAATTAATGCTCAACATCATAACTTATAATATAAAGAGAGGTGAACACTAGGTGAATCTATTATTGGGGGCCATGTCATTGTCGAGAGCAATGTTAACTTCAAGGTGCATGGGCTTTATGATTCGCATGCAATAGATTTGTAAGGTGGAGACTATTTTTTTAATTGTTGATTCTATGAGGCATCCCAATATACTTTGCTTGTGTGTAATTCTCGTGTGTAATAGTTGAATGTACTTGGTTTTGTATGCAATAGTTGAATGACTTTAGCAATATCCTTGGCCCCAAGGCCTATTGCATCTCCTTTAATGAAAATGCTTGTAGTTACTTCAATTATATGGTCCCCAAGAAGAAGTAAAGTTATACAATTATTGATTATTGCTTTGTGAGTATCATCTCCCTTTGTGGCCTTGGATTTGCTCAATTCCCCTATTTTTCTTTTTCTCACTTATTGAATAATGATGTTGCCACAAACTATTTTCTATTTGGGGTCACCTAATAATGATACACATACAATATCCAATAACCATTTTTGTCTTGGTATTTTATTTCCTTTCTATGAATGATAATGACTGGAAGTAGATCTTGTCAATAGAAATACATTGACAAAGCTCTGTTGTATAAATTGATAATCCATGTAAACCTATAATGAGCAATTTTATTCTATCTAGAAATTCAATTCTTTACTTATTAGATTTCAAGTCAAAAGAAAAATAGTATAATTATAAAAATCTTTAAAAATATATAATAATTAGCGGTGAATTATAGTGGCATAGGTATTGTATGATTGTATTGTTTTTGTGAATGGGGAAAAATGTTCTACTTAATTACTACTCAACACTTAATAAAACTAATTTGCAACTAAATTAAAATTTTCTAAGATTATTCTAAATTTACGAATAATAGACTGATATGACTGATTTTATAGAAAGAAATTTAGAAATTAGAATGGAATACAAATTAGAATATAGTGTTGAGAGCTAGGAGACTTAGCCTCAAATATTAGCGGTCTACGTAGACATCCACATTTTGTCATGTCATCAAGCACAACATAATATGACCAACAGATGTAGTCTAGAATGTTTCACATCTTTCTAACAGTTTCTAGTGTAACCTGTATGGCTTCTACCTAAATCTACATATTAGAAACAAAGGAAAATAAGTGTAATATCCCAATGATAAAGAAAAAATTAGAAATGAAATGATATAGTTAGATCGTATAGAAATGACAAGAAAAATAGAACCAAACCTTTATACGGTTGACTACTTTCCAAATACCTATAGCTGAGGGGAAAAAGAATGGTTGGGTTGTCTGGAAGCCTAGCAAGAGTGGTCAAGCCTCCGATTTTTGTGTTCTAACCTCCATGAACAACTAGATGATAAAGAGGAGAAAAAAGAGTGTGTGCTCATATCCTATGTGTGTTTAGGAATTAGGATGTAGTGACAAAATGCTAGGAGTATCTCCCTAGTCTATAGGGAATAATACTCTAGGCCTAGTCTATAGATTTGATAAAAAGGGTAGTGTTGTACACCAATAGATTGCCAAGAGGGAAATGGGATTGGATTTGATAACAATATAGATACTATAGATGCACTATTTGTGCAATGAGATTGATGGAATGATAAAGAAACAAGAAAACCAACTATATTATTTTAATATGATTATAATAAAGAAAACATTGAGAGATTCACTACTGTGTTCATGGTGATTTGGACTTTGAGGAAGATATTTAGGGAGCAACCTACTTCTGGTTTCCTACTGAAAATACCTTCAATGATTTACAAAAGAAAGAGCAGAGAGATCATTGGGATCTAAGCATAAGCTTTTGTGATGAAAGTTGTGTTGGCAAGAGACACTATATGGATTCATGAATGTTGTCATTGATGGCAACAAAGTTCATCCCACACATCCGCAAGACATGGTATGTCTATACCAGAATTCAGAGTGAAGAATGTTGTGGTCCAGTAAACAATAACAGAGCATGTGGCGAGGTCCGATAGTCAGGTCCGGATCTCTCAGAGGAAGTATCTTGGTGAAGTGCAGATTTGGTGAAGTCAAGAGGACTACCTTGAGTGATAGATTCCAAGGATTTAGCCTTCGGTGATAGATGAAGTAAAAGATATGAATACTTGAGTATCGGGTTCCTAATTGGTAGTGTGACAGAGGAAGAACTGACTGGTAGAACATCAGACATTATTCTAGATGTGTTACTGATGTTGGTAAAGGTTATGAAGGCATAAATTATGTTTGGCTGACATGATTAATGATTTCCACAAGTATATCCTTGATCCACATTACTTGGTAAGCAAGGATTCAGCTAACAGATCAGAGTTTATGGAAAATATTGACTACTCTGGGTGCTGACTAAAAAGGTGATGAAATCACTTGTGCGGATATATATACAAGATGGATTTAGTTATGAGATGTGTTGTGGTTGTAAGTGTTGTGCGAAGAAAAGTAGTAGAGCCGAATAAAAGTAGAAAGGAAGATACAGTATATGAAAGAAGAGCAGCATAAAAGAAGAGGAAAGATGAAGTGCAGCAGATCAGTATACAGATCCTAACCGGAACTGAACTCCAGCATATGTTGATGCTCCTTATCAGTTCAAGTAATGTATTACACTCTTTATAAATTGTAGATAGTGTGTCTCTTGTAGGCAGTGTGCCTCTTGTGGGCAGTGTGCTCGGGCAGTGAGCCCTAATTGGCAAGTGCCATTTTGTACTTCCATTCTTCTAACATAGAATACAATCTTGGGTTAATCACCCCATGGTTTTCTCCCTTAATAGGGTTTCCACGTCAAAAATATTGTGTCATGTGTATTTCTATTTCATGGTTATGTTTGCTTGTTTGAATTGATGCTACACTAATTATTAAGAAAGTTCAGAAAGCTGAAATAATTAAGATAACTGATTCACCCCCCCTCTCAGTTATCAACAATTGGTATCAGAGCTAAGTTCCTCCTAAACAAAGTCTAACAACTTGAGGAAGATCTGGGAATCCAAATGGATGCATATGGTTTAAGGGAGCAACTGAAGACTACCCTTAATGATCTTGAGCAGTCAAACTCTGAAGTCAATGAATTAAAGGAAAGACTCAAATAGGCTGATGATTTCATGAGAGAACTAAAAGACAAATTAAGTCTCTCTATGAGAAAGAGAAAGGAGCTACTTCAGCAATTAACAAGTCAAGGTGAAGCAAATGATGCAAATGAAGATCTGGAGGAGAAAACCAAGTTATGTGAAAAGTTATCAAAATAAATCATTATGGTAAGACATGAAATGGAATCAAGAGTTATGAAGTTTACCCAAGAAGTTGAAGAGAAAAGAAAAACTGAAGATAATCTAAGACAATCTCTCAAGGAGAAATTAGAAGATTACCACAAGGTGGATAGAATTATCAGACATCTTGAATCTGATCTTGAAGATGCTAAAGATAATGAAGAAAAACTTGAGGATCAAATTGTCTCTCTCAAAAGGGATCTTCAAACAACAAATGAATATAAAGAGAAATTCAAGATAAGTTCTGCTCAACTTGAAGTTGTTCTTGGAAGTCAAAAGAAGGTAGATGACAAGTGTGGTTTGGGTTATGAGAAAGGAGAAAGCTCTGGATCTGGTCAGAAGAATTTTGGATCAGAAAATCCAAGGAACAGGCCTAGAAGACCTCCGGTAAGGCAGCCTAATGCTCAAAGATATCCATCCTTCAATGGATACTGCCACAACTGCAATAACTTTGGTCATAAAGCTAATCAGTACAGAAGGAGAATGAATTAAACTAATATATCCTTCTCCAGACAGTGCTTCAACTGCAAAAGGTATGGTCACAAATCTCATGAATGCAGAAATATGCAAATGAATAATTCATTCAATGGTAGATGCTTTGCATGCAATAGAATGGGTCATAAGGCTAATCAATGCAGATCATGAGGATATCAATCAAATATGCAAAGAAATGTTGTTTGTCAAATCTACAATAGATTTGGTCATATAGCAAAATTCTGTAGAAGCAAGAATCAGGATAAAAGAGGTCTGGTATATTATAATCAGAATCAAGATAAGGGAAAACAAAAAGTAAATGTGGATGAAGTTCAAAGTGAAATGAACAAGATTTGGGTGAAGAAAAGTACAGAGAAAGTAGGGGATGGATCCGCACCAGACTCTGGTGCTGATATTCCTTCCGAAAATTAAAAAGTGAGCTCTGGCTCAGGGGGAGACACAAAGAAAACCTTGTTCCCCTAGCCAGTCAATTGGTGCCAGAACTGGCACAAGGAGAGCTGCAGATTAAAAGGGGTCATACAAGAAACATCTAAAAGGGGTATGGTAAAGATTTGAGAGATCCACAAGAAGATTTGAAGAATCTAATCCTACCAGAATTGATCTAGTAAAACAGTCTTCCGGTAAAAATAGATTCCTTACAAGTTTGATCTAGTATGATTCAAACTATGGTGTCTTGATATGCAAATAGATCAAATGACTAATGAAAGGAAGATAGATTATCACTACTCTCCTAGGATAACTTCAAAATCTGTCTCAGTGATCTGGAAAGGTTTTTTCTCTGAATAAGACAAACAAGGCAAACTAGAATGAATTAGGTTGTGCATTTATTGCCGAATGAAAATTAGGGCTTCTCAGAAATAAAAGAGTTCATTCGCTCATCATTTGTACACTCACATGCGAAGAAGAGAGAAAAGGAGCTCTGTAACAACTTCTCCCAAAGATCAAGACGATTCCTCATACAGCTCAATCTGGATTTCATCGTGTGCCCTAAACAGCGTAAAAGGTATTCTTCGTTCTTGATTTCCCTCAGTAAGATTCCTTGATGATGGCTACTCTAAATATAGTAAAGATTTCTAATAGACCTCGCCCCAAATTCAAGAAACATCCATACAAATCTTTGGAAGTAGATCCCCTAGGAGCTTTTTCTAGTGTTTTGCATGGTGTGTTGCATACAAAAGACATTAGGGTTTACATACACAAAAATATTAAAGAATTTGGTGAATCAAAGTTAGTGGATATCTATCACAAACAGCTATTAGATGATTCTTTTGAGATTAAACCTCAATATAAAGCCATCCGGGATAAGCATTTTGCACAGTGCATTCATTTCCCCTATTTTGAAGAAGATGAATGGGTTCGGTATGTGTTGAGTAGAGTGCATGACAATTTCTTATGGTTAAATAAACCATTTAAGATCACCAAAGATACAATTAGAGCAATAACCGGTCTACACTCATCTAGTGGAATTCCTGTTCTCAAATCTGTCAAGAATCAGATAGTAAGTGATGCAATCGGATCAAAATTTGACAAGAGAGCTATGACAATTGAAGACATCACGAACCGGATGTCAAATTTGCATCCATAATAATTTGTTACAAGATTTATCACTCCAGTAGGGAAAATTCAATACCGAGAACTGCAGTTTACATAGCCTATCAAATGCTAAAATAAAATGCTGACTATGATCTGTGTGAACTTCTTCTAAGCCAACTTTTGGAAAATCTGCAAAAGATTAAGAAGGATAAGAAGAACTCCTTCAAGTATGGTGGCTTGATACTCTGCCTATTCTTTTAGTACATGAATGAGCTTCCCGGATCCAATGGCTGGGTATGGCAGAATGACAGACCGGTTGCCATCCAAATCAGAGACTATTTGCATGGGCTTGGGGATGCTAAAGCAAGAAATACAACCCTATGGGGATATCTGAAGAATTTTTAGAACATGATGCAAGCAAGAGAAAGGATTCCCCAGTCTCTTGTTGAGAAATACAAAGACACAGTATGTTTTATGGTAGAGACTGATCAGTGCCTAATGGAGGTAGTAGAACCAAGAACTGTATGGATCATGCCCATGGGGTATGAAGTTGATGAACAAATTGTGGAGCTGCATGTTCAACACATGCTAAGTCAGCCAAAGGATCCAAAGGCAAAAAGGTTTGGAACCTTTGAGGAGCTGAGTGTAAAGATTCATGTGGAACTCAGACAACCAGAGATCAAGAGGAAGGTAAGAAAAGAAGTTGAAGATGTTGCAAAAGGCTTTGGCATATCAAAGGAGGCACTTGATGCCAACATGGAAAAGAAGGAAAGGGTCGAGGAAGAGAAGAAAAAGGCAAAAAAGAAAAGTGAGGAAAGTGTTCCGGTAAAATCCTCCACTCGGACCAGATCATCAAAGAGATCTACACCTACCACTACCAAAAGCTCAAGAACATCAAAATCGGAAGCAAAATTATCTAGCAAAGGAGAGAAAAGAACAAAGACAAAAGCCACAAGGGCTTATGCCAGTCAAAGGGATGAAGAGGAGACTGAATCTGATGAAGAAATCAAGAAAGTGAAGAAACAGAAGAAAACATCCGGTGAACCCTCTACAGGACAAGAGGAAGAAGAAAAGACAGAGGAATATGTTGAAAAACCCACTCGTCATATTGATGACATAATCAAATCAGTTACAGTGGACGCAAATCTTTAGCCAATGATTGAGTTCTATGATGATTACGGTGAAGCAGATCAGAAGATATTGAAAGATGCCACAATCAGGTACCTAAATATCTACAACAAAGCATTCATTAAAATTATATCTCTGATCCCCAAAAGCTTGGAGAAGGAACTAGAAATAAGAAAGAACAATGCCCAAGCCAAAGACCTAGAAATCCGGGAACAGATAGCAATTCAGCTATATCCTTCAATTAATCCCAAGACAATGAATATGGTATTCAAAGATTGTAAGGATGAGTTCAAGAGCAAAGAAAGGATGAATGAACTTATGCTCGGGGAGACTGACAAAGTTGCAAAAGAGATAGAAGAGATCCTCCAGAATGCATTCAAAAGATTCAACATTCCAATTATAGAGGACTTGGGTACTGATCCCTCGACTACAAGTGTTGCAGAAGAATCTACTAAGAAAATGACAGAAGAGGTGGGCCTTGAATAGACTAACATTTCTCCTCCGGATTCCCCTACAGTCTCCGGATCCAAAGAAGAAGAAAGAATACAGGAGAAAGAATTAGAGGTTAAGGAAAAATAAGTTGACAATACCAAGGTTGCAGAAGGAGAGAAGACTTCAACAGAGAAGACCACAACTGCTAGTGATAAGAATGTAGAAGGAGAGAAAACTCCAAGAGATAGCTCTAAGAATGCAGAAGAAAAGAAAAATCTATCTCCGGCAAGAGACACTGCAAAAACTGTCCAAGAATTCCTAAACAAAGAAACAATGGAGATTGATGAACTGAAGCTTCTACAAGGACCATTTAATTTTGGTTCTCTTTCTCCACTACAGACAATGAAGATAGCTTCATTTGCTAATGCAAAGGCTAAAGAAAAACTCCTAAAGTCTCACATGGAAGACTGTGAGCTTATAGAGGTAGCATCCAGAGTGTTGGAAAAGATCATGCCATCTTTTCAAAAGGATCCCACAGCCTCTTCCTCCGGTAATCTCAAAACTCTAGTCAATAGTGTTAGCCAACATTTTAATTCTCTAGAGAAATCAGTTGAGGAGAAGGTCAGGAAAGAATTTTTGGATAAGAGATTCTCAGAGCTGCAAGGGCTAATATCAAATGACAGAAGAGTTATGGGTATTGGGATAAAAAGTTTGGAAAATGCCCTTAAAGATGGAGGTGATGTATACAAATTTTGTATATCCTGGTCTAAAACAACAATGGAAATTGAGAAGAAAATGAAAGAACTGGAGGATAAACTGTTAAAACTTTCTCAAAATTTTGATCCACTTACTACATCCATAATAAATCAAGAATGTCAAATGATTACAGTTTTGAATGAAATTAAGAAGCTTGAAAAAGAGAAGAAAAACCGAATTAGTAGGTTGAGTGAGCTCAGAGGGATAATTGTCCCTAAGTTAGAGGCCATGCATGAGGCCATAAAAGAAGGTTAGATCACAGCCCAGACCAATGATCCAACAGATCTAAAAAGGACAGATGTGTTTGCATTCCTGTTGAGCAGTCATATATCAATTTTGGACAGAATGAAGCAAAGTTGGGCTATAGAATTCATTCAATTAAAAACAACTTTTGCAGACATACTTCAGTATATGTAAGTATTCCTTATGTATTCACTTATGTGGGCAAAATTTTGAAAATTTTGGTATGCGGACCCTACCCTTTGCCATTGATGTCAAAGGGGGAGTGAAGAACAGAGAAAAATGAGGAATCCAACTAAGGGGGAGCTCCAGAAAATGTATATAAAAACAGAGCATCAGCCAAGGGGGAGCATAGTGTAAACACTTAGTCATTTTTCACTAAGTGTTGCCATCAATGCCAAAGGGGGAGATTGTTGGCAAGAGACACTATATGGATTCATGAATGTTGTCATTGATGGAAACAAAGTTCATCCCACACATCCGCAGGACATGGTATGCCTATACCAGAAGTCAGAGTGAAGAATGTTGTGGTCTGGTAAACAAGAACAGAGCATGTGGCGAGGTCTAATAGTCAGGTCCGGATCTTTTAGAGGAAGTATCTTGGTGAAGTGTGGATTTGGGGAAGTCAAGAGGACTACCTTGAGTGATAGATTCCAAGGATTTAGCCTCTGGTGATAGATGAAGTAAAAGATATGAATACTTGAGTATCGGGATCCTGATTGGCAGTGTGACAGAGGAAGAACTGACTGGCAGAACATCAGACATTATTTTGGATGTGTTACTGATGTTGGTAAAGGTTATGAAGGCATAAATTATGTTTGGCTGACATGATTAATGATTTCCACAAGTATATCCTTGATCTGCATTACTTGGTAAGCAAGGATTCAGCCGATAGATTAGAGTTTATGGAAAATATTGACTACTCCGGGTGTCGACTAGAAAGGTAATGAAATCACTTGTGCGGATATATATACAAGATGGATTTAGTTATGAGATGTGTTGTGGTTGTAAGTGTTGTGCGAAGAAAAGCAGTAGAGCTAAATAAAAGCAGAAAGGAAGATCCAGTATGTGAAAGAAGAGCAGCATAAAAGAAGAGGAAAGATGAAGTGTAGCAGATCAGTATACAGAGCCTAACCGGAACTAAACTCTAGCATATGTTGATGCTCCTTATCTGTTCAAGTAATGTATTACACTCTTTATAAATTGTAGACAGTGTGTCTCTTATAGGCAGTGTGCCTCTTGTGAGCAGTGTGCTCGGGCAGTGAGCCCTAATTGGCAAGTGCCATTTTGTACTTCCATTCTTCTAATAGAGAATACAATCTTGGGTTAATCACCCCGTGGTTTTCTCCCTTAATAGGGTTTCCACGTCAAAAATATTGTGTCATGTGTATTTCTATTTCATGGTTATGTTTGCTTGTTTGAATTGATGCTGCACTAATTATTAAGAAAGTTTAGAAAGCTAAAATAATTAAGATAACTGATTCACCCCCCCTCTTAGTTATCAACAAGTTGTTCTTTTGATAAAACATGTAACTTGCACAATAACAATGAGAATTTGAAAGTTTCAAAGATGGAGATGGAGAAAGAGAACTAGATGGAGGATCCTATCATCTATGAAAATAGGCCTTTTTATTCATCTTATCTTCTAGATTTGGTCAAGGTAGGCTAAATATAGCAAAGCACATCTGTAGGACCATTACATTTGTTAGAAGACATTATGAGGTGGTGGCATGCAAGAATAACACATATTTTAGGCGGTGTATGGCATGGGATGATTGCATGTCACAGGGACATCTACACATTGTATTAGTGTCTATGATGAATCAGCTCAAATTTGGCATGTGTGCCAAGGAGAGTGATGAGAATAATGCTCTACTACAAATTCTTGGCAAACTTCGGTGCAAGGGAAATAGTCCAAGGTTGAGTCCAAGTGGTCCAAGAACATGCTATGGGAATGGACACTAAAGTGAGTTCAAGACATAATGTGAAATTTTATGGTATGCAATTTTCACCATATTACACTTTTCCTCCACTTTAGCAATGTTATGACACTAAGTGATAAGCATGTTGAAGTACATAAATGAAAAACTGAAATGAAATGTCATCAAAACATACCCATGAAAATGGTAATATAGAGGCCATAAAGATTCGTCAAGTGGAAAGTGAGATGCCCCCAATCTAGAACCTACAAAAGCACAGTATTAAGAACCACAAGTCCTACAAAACCATGATGTCAGAAAAAAAAAATAATCCTATAAGACCAAGAAGTGTGTAGAAGCATATGAATCTGTATCATGCATATTGAAAGGGTGAAGATAGAAGAAGGCACATGTAAAACAAAGAGAAATTTTGAGTCAACAAGAAAGAGACCTAGTTGTGAAAGTTGTCTCAATACTTGCATTGTCCCCAAAATGCAATGAAAAATTATAACCATATATGAAAAATAGAACAATGTGATGGAGAAGAGTAAATCAATTTCTTTAGGAGAATAATTGAGTGATATATATATATATATATATATATATATATATATATATATATATAAAAGAGAGGGAAGTAATTGATGCAGAAAATAATAAATGACATCAACTCTAGCTTATATTATCAGTAGGGGTCATGCAAAGAGAAATAGGGTGAAAAAGGTAAAAATTTTGCAAGGAGTGCAAAAGATAAAAATGTTTTGGGTAGCATAAATGGTAAAATTGTTTTAGGGATTACAAAAGGTAAAAATGGTATAGGGAGCACAAAAGGTAAAAATTCTGCAGCGAGTGCAAAAGGTAAAGACTCTACAGGGAGCCCAAAAGGTAAAAATGTTGTAGGGACCAAAAAGGATACTTTAGGGAGCTCAATGATAATGTGAGAATGGTAGATGAAGAATTTCCATAGTGGGAACACATGCAAGACATATATTTTCAAAGAAAGTTATCACTACCCCTTGAACACGAGTGAGGAAAACAATGATGAAGAAGGTGGTTCTCATATTAGGATAGAGGTGATCTCAATGCCATAATAGAGGTAGTCTCAATGTGATAATAGAGGTAAGATCGATGTCACAACCAAGGATTTTCAATATTATGATAG
Organism: Cunninghamia lanceolata; assembly: GCA_027924645.1. NCBI lineage: Eukaryota > Viridiplantae > Streptophyta > Pinopsida > Cupressales > Cupressaceae > Cunninghamia > Cunninghamia lanceolata. Next base: position 316,723 of record BSBN01000714.1, read on the forward strand.
AGGTAGGCTCAATATCATAATAGAGAGGTAGCCAAAATATGACGTCAGAGGTAGGCTTAATGTCATAGCTAAGGGTGTCATAATAGAGAGGCTCTAAATGTTGTGTGTCAATGTTGGAGAAAGCATGGAACTCTAGGTGAGAAAGATAGAGGTAAGTCTCAATATCTTAGCAAAGTATGCTAGCCAAGGGGAGAAGAAACAAGATGCTATGGAGATAATAGTGTGTATCCATCAAATGTAAATAATAAAGAAGGAACATGATCCATAGGTTGAAACATGAACTCACTGGAAGAGGTATTTTCAAATATTGCATGAAGAGTAATATGAGAGTATACATGAATAGTCAGAGGCTCCATAGCTACAAAAGAATGAGCTATGGGAGAATTACATGTGTCAAAAGCATATTCATAATGATTGAGGAGAATGTCATTAATTTTGTGTGGATTCATGTATTGAATCAATGACATCATTATGTAAAGAATAAAAAGGAGCATCATAGGAAGAGATGTGAATCACACCCATATCAATAAGGTCTTGTATTATGTATTTTAATGCTTACCATTGATTACTAGAATGACCATGCACTCTATGATACACACAAGAAAGAAGTATGGAATGACTATGCTTAGAAACATTCTTGTGTGTAGGAGGAAGAGTGATCAACTGAATCTCCAAGAGAGTGGATAGATGCACCTAGGATAGTCAAGAAGTTGTGTAGGATTTGCTTCATTTTTAGGTAAAATGGGAAAAGTTTGAAGATTTGGAATAGGCTCAAAAGTGTTAGTGTAAATTGTAGACACCCAAATTGACTCATTATCATTAGCATTCAAAACATCGCATTAGCTACCATTTGCATTTGTCTAACACACTTGAGCAATATCCCTAACACATCTATTTCTTCTATTAATTAAATAAATTTATATTTATTTAATTAATTCATTAGCTATTTCCTCTAAGACATAATTAAACAATCTTTAATTATTTAATTATCTCTATTTTATCTATTTTTATTAAATAAATCTTATTTATTTAATTAAAAATTCCATTCACAAACCCACTTTTCAATTAATTAAATAAATTTTTATTTATTTAATTAATTTCTCTTATAATTTATCTCATGAGCTGACATGTGTGCCTCTTTCATTTAAAAAAGATAAATGGTATATCTTTTATTTAATATCTTTCACATGTAGTACTTTTTATGTACACAATCACACATAAGCCTTATCTTCCCTCCACTTGTCATCTTCACATTCACCTATGTCTATCATTCAAGCTTAGCCATTCATATAGCCACCAAATCTCCACCGTTGATTGATTTTGGTTAAGTTCTATATAAACACCCTCTCATTCCATACTACATATATCCATCATTCATATAGCGTCTACATTATCATCTTGAGCATATTGAGCACTTTATCATCCATATTAAGCATATTAGCTTTATCATCCATCCATCATAGCAACTTTTATCTCATAATTGTTCATTATTGAAGAAGTAATCCACATCATAACAAGGAATCATACAATCTAGGTGATATTATTTTTGAATTGCATGCTTTTGATTTCATTTGGATTAGATTCTTTGATGATGGTAGGGTTAGGTTTTATGGTTATGCTTGATCTTATTGACCTAATTTTTACCTATCACATTTTGGCACACCCGGTAGGACTCACGTCCTTGATTAACTTTTCTATTTGAAGTTGTTTTTGTCAAGATTAGATTTTTCAAGCGCTTACAGCAAGTTCTAGTCACTTCTGAGCAAAAACCAGTCACTGTCTGAATATATGCATCGCTTCTGAGCTGAAACCTGCCACTTTTAGCATTCCTGGGATCGCTTCTGAGCAAACAGTAGTCGCTTATTACCTTTTCACACTGCATACAAGATAACAATGGTCGCTTATGCCTTTATTTGAATCACTTTTAACCTAACAGTGATCGCCTTTAGCTATCTGGATCGCTTTTTATGAAACTAGGGTTTTTGTTATATTTTTTTTCTGCAGATCTGAGTCGCTTATGACCCATAACTAGTTGCCTCTTACTTTTTTGCATTGCTTATGAGCTTTATCATTCCACATTTGGCGTTACAGGCATCACTTCTAATCTATAACATTTCACTTACGATAGAATATAGTTATCTTTTGATCAACAGTTGATCGCCTCTAGTAAAACTGTGTCGTTTTCAGTCCTTCTCATTTGTAGTTTAGTTTTCTTGGCTACTAATTGGGTATTTGTGCAGCATCTTATTGATTGTCCAAGAAAAGGAGGTTATCAAACTACTAACATATGTGTTGCATCTTTGATTGGTCCAAGACTTGTGGTTTTTCACTAAATTAGGAACATTTGGGCTTGGTGCTTAAAAAGAATCATTGCTTGCTTTGTGCTTGATTTATCTTTCTTTATTACTTGCATGTGCTTGCTTGTAACCCAAATTTAATAGAAAAAGTATCCTCTCCCCTTGCCTATCAAATGGATCTTGGGTGTATGAGATCTTGTTATTATCTTTAGAGGGCCTGCCTTCCGGGTGTGAGAAGGGATACGACTCAAGCAGTAACGAGCTAAAGCCAAGTCCTTCTGGATCGCTATATAAGAAAAGTGTTTGTGTTGAAAGCCACAAACAACGGGTGTTGTTGTGTTATACCGACAGCCAACCTCCTCCAAAACCCTCCAAGGCATAACCCTTGAAGGCTGGGAGACTCCCTAATGGAGAGTAGTGCTGCCACACCTATAACCACCCGAACGAATGCCCTTATTAGCAACTTTGTGTAGTAGCTAAAAACCTTCTATTTGTTGACGCAAAAGATGGGACCTTTGAAGCCACTCTGATTCACATGGTTCTTAGAAGAGATAGCAAGGACAATCCTAAGGTTTGGTGGGGGGACAAGCCTTGGGAAACCTAGATCTTGGTATGCGTGAGAAGTGTGTGCCATGGAGAGGAGCCAGTGCTACCAAGATCCTAAAGCTATCTACTTTGAATAAGCATGGCTAGGGGACTCAACAAATACAATCCTTTCCTAGCCTAGGTTGTACAAGTTTGTGATTGTTGTGAGTGTGAGTGACTGTAATTACTATTTTCTTGTCAAAAAACACAATTCAGACATATTTCCTGATAGACACAGTCGCCTTTGAGCTTAAACTAGCCACATACATACAATCTGATCACTTTTAAACAACAATTAGTCACCTTTTGCCTAAACTAGATCATTTTTAAACAACAGTCAGTTGCCTTTTGCCTAAACTGGATCACTTTTAAACAACAGTCAATTACCTCTGGTCTAAATTGTGTCACGTTTGATCAACAGTAAATCGCTTCTGAGTCAATATTGATCACGTGTAGCAAATTGGCTCGCGTCTGGTTAACACTGTAGCCTGTTACTCGAACCAAAACCAGATCACCTTTAAGCTATTACCAGTCGCTTTTAGCCTTTTCTGAGTCACATATGAGCTATTACCTGTCGCCTGTGGTTAATTACCAACAAATCTTAGTGACTCAGTTGAATCAGCTACACTTCCATCTTGCTTAGCCTTAGCATTAGCTTTCAGACCTGTCCCTGATCATTAGCAGATACCTAGACTTTGTCTCCTGCTTTGAGTTTACCAACCAATTGAACTTTGTGAGCTTTTCATCTTTTTGAGATCCCAAACCAGCAAAGCAAACATCAAATCAATCAACCCAATCAATTAGCAAAACATCATCTTTTGGCTTTAGCTTTAGCAACATCAGCAAAATAGCAACCTTAGCAAACAACTTTTCCCTTGAGTGTGTGAGCTATTCTCTAGGGAAGTCCAACCAACAACAAAGCAACCAAGCAACCTAACAACAAAAGTAAACAACAATCAACAACCAACAACCAAACAACCAGCAAACCATCATCTTTTTGGGTCTCAAAACCTTGACAAGCTAAAGTTTAATTTTCAACATCAATCATCATGTCTCAAACTAAGAGTCAATATAGAGCTGAAATGGAAGCCAAATTGCAAGCTGAGATGGAAGCTAAGTTGCAACAATCTATTTCAACACCTCTTAGAGACGTAACTCAATTTACGACCGGTATGCCTCCTCATATGTTTGTACCCCATGGGTACACCATTGGAGAGTCATCTTCACAACAAATGCAACCTCAAACATTTTTGGAGACTTATGAAGAACAATCCCAAGAAGACTTATTAGAATTTCGAGATACACATGTATGGGATCAATTTGAGAGACTTGTTTTATTCGATCCTAATCGCTACTTCTTACAACTTACCCGCATGGGAGCTAAATTACCAAGAGATTTTGACATATCCTCTATTAGAGAACAATATCCAAACACTCCCACTGTTGTTGCAAAGAGACCATCTACTATAGTCACACCATCCCATACCATATTACAAATTCCATCTTCCAACCCATCTCTTTCATTGCCTATTGTTACTTCATTTGATCCACCATGCTCAGAGTACACTTTAGAACATTTGATAACTCCAACCAATGTACTCCCTTTCATTTCACAAAATCTAAACATTCCACCTTTCCATGTTCCCCAACATACTCCTCCCACCATGACCGTTTCTATGCCTCAAGTAACACAAGCTGTCCATGTGGCCCAAGTGCAAACTCCTCAAACATCACAAGCTATCCCCATATCCCATATTCTGCAAGCTTCCCAAGCTATCCAAACAACACAAATGGTCCAAGCTTCACAACCATCACAATCCGCTACCCCCATTACATCACATGTGGACACCACATCTCATATTCCTACCGCTGCTAATATGATCTCCACTATCTCCACTAATCCATGCAATACATCATACAATCCCAATGTTAGTTTTATTGACATGAGTGACCCGCCTATTGTTTCTCAAGCTAATCCTAGCACTCCAGTCACTTATGTTGATCAACTTATATCCGTTTCGCCATCTTCTTATAATCCTTCACAAACCATCAATCTATCTTATACTACCCAAGGTTTGCCTATTGTCACTCAACACATGACATATACCAATCCTCATGTTGTCCAAAATACAAACCCAAATGTCCATCCTTCTTTCGCATCCACCAATCCTTCCATCACTTACCATGTCACAAATCCAACTCCAAATTCACAACGATTAACTAATGCCAATCCATCTTCCACTTCCCATGTGATGTAAAATCTTGGTGCTAATTCATCACAATAGACCCAACCACTGCTTGTGTCTCAAGGACAGCAATCTTCAACCACATATGTGTCACATACCAATCTTTTGACATACATTGTGAGTATGCAACCTCAACAAACGATCATGGCTTCATATATCCCACAACAGCAACCTCAATATACATCATACCATGTTTCACCTCCTTTGCAACAACATCAATTATCTCTAGCAGATGTTCAACATATGATTAACCAAGCGGTAGGACAAAGCAAGAAGACATTTTCCTTAGAAAACATATGCGCTTATTCGTTTGACAAGTCACTTCATATGACACCTTTTCCGCCACACTTTGAAATTCCACAATTTGACAAGTATAGTAGAGGAAGATCAAGATAAAACATCATTCATTTGTCCATGGGGCACATACTACTAGGTTGTAATGCCTTTTGGTCTCAAGAACGCTGGAGCTACTTATCAACGAGCCATGACAATTATTTTTCATGACCTTTTTCACACTATCATGGAAGACTATGTTGATGATGTCCTAGGAAAATCTAAGACAAGAGAAGGACATCTACAAGTATTAGCACAAATCTTTGACCGATTAGAGAAGTATCAAATTAGACTGAACCCAAAGAAATGTGTATTTGGCGTAACATCTGGAAAACTATTGGGATACATTGTGTCTCGACGAGGGATAGAAGTGGACCCAACTAAAGTAAAAGCTATCATAGAAATGCCTCCACCAGCAAATCTCAAGCAGCTCCGCAGCCTACAATGAAGGTTACAGTCCATCCGCAGATTTATATCACAACTAGCAAACAAATGTCATCCTTTCCAACATCTTCTTCATAAGGGTGAACCTTTTAAGTGAGATAAAAAATGTCAACATGCCTTTGACAAAATAAAGGAATATCTGGCAACACCTCCTATGTTAGTACCTCCTGTGCTTGATCGCCCATTATTGGTCTACATATCATCAACAACAACAGCATTGGGTGCCCTCCTAGCTTAGCATGATGATTCAGGGAAAGAACAAGCCATCTACTACATCAGCAGAACTCTTGTGGGATATGAACTTAATTATTCATCTACGGAAAAAGCATGTTTAGCATTAGTGTTTGCCTCCCAAAAGTTGCAACATTATATGTTGAACCAAACAACAAAGCTCATATCTAATGTTGATCCACTCAAATATCTTCTCTCCAAAGCAATCCTCAGGGGAAGATTAGCTAAATGGGTTATGATCTTAAGTGAATTTGACATACAATATGTGGATCAAAAAGCCATAAAAGGACAAGTCATCACTGATCAATTAGTTGTAGCACCCATCATAGATATTCATCCAATATATCTAGAATTTCCTGATGAAGGATTGTTCAATTTACCTTCACCAACATGGTGGCAACTATATTTTGATGGATCTTACACACAAGATGGATTAGGAGCAAGGATATTGTTTGTTACCCCTCAAGGAGATTGTATATCCAAATCATACAGAATTGCATTTCCATGTACCAATAACATAGCAGAGTATGAAGCTTTAATCATAGGATTACGCATGGAAGTACAATGGGCTATCAAATAGTTACAAGTCTTTGGCAATTCTCAACTAGTTATCAAACAAGTTTTAGATGAATATCAAACCAAAGATGAGAAACTTCTTCCATATAAGGTAATGGTTGATGATTTTAAAAATTACTTTGACAATATCACCTTTGAACAAATCCTAAGGCTACAAAACAGAGCAACAGATGCCATGGCTATGATTGGGTCTCTTCTAGACATGCCATCTAATACACATAAATGTGAGTTTCTGGTTGAACAGCTTCTGATTCCAGCATTTGAAGTACCGCAGTCTGAGCTTATATGTGAAATTGTTGGTCCCAATTCATCGTGGTACAAGGACTTATACGAGTATCTCTGCAATCAAACCTTTCCATTCCAACTATCTAACACCCAACGCAAAACCTTTATCCATCGAGCCTCTCGTTACACTATCTTGGAAGACACCCTTTATCGTCGGAGTCTTGATGGTATCCTTCTTAGATGTCTTGATTCTGAGGAAGAAAAAGTGGCCTTACGTGATGTACATGAAGGTGTCTGCAGCTCGCATTCCGTTGGCCCTGGCCTTGTTAAGAAACTTCTATGAGCAGGATATTATTGGCCAACCATGGAAAAAGATGCACAACAATTTGCAAAGAGATGTCTACAATGTTAGAAACATGGAGCTTTAATACATGCACGAGCACATGAGCTTCAGCCTATCACTACTCCATGGCCCTTCTCGTAGTGGGGACTTGATCTCATAGGTAAAATCCATCCTACTTCATCAAATGGTCATAAGTTCATTATCACCGCCACTGAATATTTCACAAAGTGGGTGGAAGCCATACCAATGACTTATATCAGCGACAAGCAAATATCTAAGTTCATCCTACACTATATCATTTGCCGCTATGGATTTCCTCAAGCTATTGTCACTGATAATGGTCATCCCTTCAAGAACTAAGAGGTTAGAGATCTTTGCAACAAGTTCCATATCCAACATTGATTCTCTACCCCTTACTATCCTTAGAGCAATGGGCAAGCTAAGGCTTCTAACAAAACAATCATCAAGATTCTCAAAAAGATAGTCAATGAAGTTGGTCGTGATTGGCATTTACAACTTCATCCTGCATTATGGGCCTATAGAACAAGTATCAAAACTCCCATTGGAGCTACATCTTATGCTCTTGTGTACGACATTGAAGCTATCTTACCTATCGAGGTCAAGATCCCCTCACTGCGAGTATCTCTACAGCATACCATCTCAAAGGAAAAATATCGAGTATCCAAACTCCATGATCTTGAGCTACTAGATGAACAATGTCTTACAGCACTCAACCATCTCCAAGTCTATCAAAACCATCTACGTTGCAGCTACAACAAAAAAATTAGAGAATGTCAATTTCAAGTTGGAGATCTTGTCCTTGAAGAGAATCAAAGGAATCAACAACATCGTGAGAAACAAGGCAAGTTTGAACCAAATTGGCTTGGTCCTTTTATCATCACAACAGTTTATGGATCAGGTGCATATACTCTCTCAACACTTGAAGGCATTCCATTGGATGAACCAGTTAACAGCATCCATCTCAAGAAGTTCTATCCATGAATCTCAGCTATCCTAAAAAAAAATTAAAAAAAATTAAAAAAATACATCCAATAGTGAAAACCACTTTGTGGCGCTTTGGATAACAAAAAAATAATAGTATAAGATAAATAATCCGTCCTCTGGTGAAAAGCTAGTAAACAGGCACCTTGGATAAGTACCATAGTGAAAACCTGGCAAACATGCACTATGTGTAGTGACCAGCTTCCATTATCTGCTTAGTTTGTTTGATCACCACTCTTCCTAGCATACTTTGTCATCTTATCCTATATAATCCATATCATAATTCGTATTTCATCGTAATAAACAGCTTTTCCATCTTCGCCTCTGTCAATGCTAGCTATCATACTTTGGACATTGTTGCGATAACTATATCTTTTTGGCACCTTAGCATCTTGTCCGCACGTGCCGTCCATTATTGCTTCCCCACAATAAACCTCATCCCACATTGGGGGCACTTGTTGAGCCTTATTTGGAAGTGGATACCACCAGCTCTAGCTCATAATACAGCGAACACCTTAGCTCACAACACAACAAACTTTCAACTTCAACCATAGCATTCATCCAACGTCAAAAACATGGCAAACATTTGCAACTAGGATTCGTATCTTTGCAATCAATTCAAGCTCAAACAACATCCAACAACATCAAAAACATCGCCAACACAAACATCCAAGCAATAAAGTTGATTCTTTCAATATCAACCACCAGCATAATAAGCAAGAACTACATCACCACCTCTATCGTTAAAGCCTTGATCACGTGAATACAGGGTATGTAGGCAATCTGAGATGCGAAGGAAGCACTCTGATTCAGGCATAAGACAATAGCCCCTCTTTTCATCATCCATCTTTCATCTTTCTTCTAATCATTTTCTAATCATTCATCTCACTTTATTCTATTTTTCATCACTTACATCATCAATAAATCTAGAACTACATATTCATCATGTCTCATCATCATCGTAAATGTGTTTTGATCCCGTGGATACAGGGTATGTAGGCAGTCTGGAATACGAAGGAAGTTTCCAGTACTCAAGCACAGATGATCCACCCCATCTTCATCTTCTCTCATCTTCCATCTTCTTCTCTTTGATCAGCTCAAGCAGGAAGCGGACTATGTGTATACTGAAAGTTCAAGAACTTTAACCAATCAAGAATAAGCCAGAAGTTATTTGTTCGCATGCCTTAAGCCAACATTTGCTATAGCATTTTATCAACATCTTTCAACCTTCAACAAGATGCAGCTTTCCTCTTAACAAGGCCCTATTCACACAAATAGTGTCATTATCTAACTAGTTTAGATATCACCTCTTTGAAGGATTGACCTATTGACACATAGGCTTAAGCTTCTTAGGTATTTTAGAAGTTTGTCTCATTTTGACATGTGTACTCGTGCACATATGAGACATCTCTTTCCTTTTGTCTTGCTACTTGCCCTCACACAGATCATGTGAGTTAGACGAATGTTGCATGATTGTAGAGGTAGTCAGTAGTTTAGTCCTACCTTCCTACCTCCTTCTCCTTGCCTATTTATGCAAGGCTTTTCATTGTATTTTACACAATCTCATTCTATACATATGATAGATATGCTCTTGTGCTCCATTTTTCACTTGTGGAAGGTTTCATTCTTTCTGATTACTAATCTTGGCTGCTCCAACATGGTATCAGAGTTGTGCTTGCACATTCCTTCCTAAATCAGTGACTCTAGCACTTAGCCCTATCATCAGAGCATCATGGAGCCAAATGGACATTGCCATTGCATCCGGAAGGCCCAAAATAGTTAAGGTGACCCTTCAAACAATGATTTTTGGTAAATTGAATTTTTTGCAAAAAAAAATTTACCCCTTGCCTAAGGTACTGTATGGCTATACGGCCAAATCCGTACTTGTATGGATTTTTTTTGGTAAAAAATGAAATTTTTTAGCAGAGCGCAATTTTGCCCCTGCTAAGGTCTCCATTTTTTCGTTTTTGGATCGATTTGTGTTTTGAAGGTTTAACTTTTGCAGTTCTTGTGGCCTCTTGGCCTATGCAAAACCTTCACACTTTTTCGGGCCCTGGTTTTTCATTTTTCCAGGTCCCATAGGCTACTTGGCCTCTTATCTCAGCCGCCATTGTTGTTTTTTGGTGTATGATCGATTTTGTGCAGGTTTCTTTTGACTATTAAGGACATTCAACCTGTTTCTGCCTCCAGTTGGCCCTCTTCACGAAATCCCTGCATGCCCTCAAGGCCCTACGACCTCTCTCCTATCTTTGGTTGAAGAAATCTCCCAAAGGTCTAGGCATTTGGTGTTCCTTTGTTTCCAGATCTGCATCTCAACAAAGTGCATTCAACACAGGCTGATGCTCTATTGAAATCACGAGTTTGTTCACCGTTTGAGACGAAAATCACAGATCTGTCGCCTTTCTATGTCACTGACCGCCCTCATTCAAAAGCTTGCATATTGAAGCTGAGGTCTACATTCATATTACAGTTGCCTCTTCACATTCTCTAGCTTGTGAGGTCTAGCTCGCGATTCCAATCCTGCATGCCACCCTTTCCATGCATTGGTCATCGCTTACTTGGTGCAATCAACATTTGGTCGCTCATGAAGTTCAACAACGATCTTAACAAATCTGCCCCAAGGCCCTCAGGAACGGCCACGCTGCCCCAAAATCGCTCCAAAATCTGGTTGTTTATTCCACCCAGGTCGTCGTTTCTCCTGCTCACTGTTTCGGACATTCTTAAATATCATTCACTTCAAGAGTCAAGGTCAATTTTGGCCAACAAAAATAGGACAAATTTTTACCACATTTTATTGTGAATGAAGTGTAAAATTGGTATTTACTGTTTGACCATTGAAGTGGGTGATATTTTAGTAGAGGGCACCTGTTCCAGGTTGTGCTTTGTTTGCAGGTATCAATGCCTTTATCAAAGGTTCGGTTTTCCACAATAGTTACAGTTTATTGTTAACAGGGTCGCAACTCGGCATACATCTATTTATTGTTTGCAGACACATGTTGAGGTTACAGTTATTAAATTGGTCGCCTAGTATTTTATGTCCATGTAACATTTGTTTAAGAACTTAGTTTGTTGACTATGTTACATTTAATAACACATTTACAACTCACATGCTAAAGTTAGCATTTAATGTGACCTTCACTATCACAAAAATTGTAACCTTTCGCATTGTATGCTAAGATTAGCATTTATAGTAAACTGCCATAGTAAGCATTTTAAGCATTTTATGCCAATGTAGACTGCTAGCGTGTGCCCAAGTGCCCGAATAGGGCATTTTTTCTACGACAAACTTTCACCCATGGGGGTGAAATTTCACAAAATTATAGTCAACGGAAAGGTGTTTCCATGTACTTCACTTTGGCAAAGTCAATCTAAATTTTTTTTCCTTTTTTGACTGACTTTTTAACCCTCAAAGCTCATTGTAATCGTAAATTTTGACAGGGCATAACTTTTGGCCACAACATCGAAATTTCACCATTTTTTTTTAAATTGCTTAGAATTTTGCAAGGAATTCATTAGTGCAGGTAATATTCAGTTTTGAATAGCCATTTTTCAAACATTTGTAAAAATCTCCATGTGTTATAAACGGATTATTTGACTTCCAAACTTGCACAAATTGTATTGTTTCTCTTGTATATTTTTTCTGGGGGGGTTTCTAAACCAGTCATAATTTTTTTGGGGAGGGAAAACTTTCATTTCTATTTTGATAGTACTTAAAATTTGATCATATCTCTCACACACAATCCTTTCCATTGGAGTATTGTTAATAAACCTCATAATAAATGGAAAATCAAATGTGGATATTGTGAGTTAAAACGACATACAGAAGAAGAATGTCATCATCACAAAATCAATGAACTCAGACAACAAATTCTTCATGCATATCAACTTTCTATTGATCTTAATAAAGCACTTGCAGAAAAATCTGATCTCACTAAGCCATCTTGTGAGACACCATTAGTTGGGTATATACATTGTAGTCAGATGACTTACATTGAGATCACATCTACACCATCATCACCTGTTGCTGCATCTGAATCCAAAGTTGATATCTCCATGGCTTCTAGTGATTCTCTATGCCAGGATATGGTTATTTTCTATCTAGATCTACCACATTGAGATGCATATCTACCTGACATTTCTTGTCTTTTCATAGAGTCCCCCATTGGAGATTTGGGAGACACCATTGAGGACATCCATCTTCTATTCGATGATAGCTTCTACGAAGTTGCATCACCATTTTCTTCTTTAGATATGGTTGCTCTTACCTCGCTTACATCAGATTCTAGAGTGATAGATTCTATAGATATTTATGAGTCCACATATTCAACTCTGTCATCAAGTATTTTGACATCCTCTACAGTAGTATCAGATTCTTCTTGGTCCAGTTATCACTATACATCTATGGTCCCTATACCTGAATCTCAACATTTGTCACATGTCAGAATTGGCTTGGAGATCCTTGAGCAACCTTCGAAGACATCATGGGCATAATCTGTGTCTTTGAATCCTATACCAAATTCAGAGAACTTCATACTTCTTCTTGCATGTTCCTATTTGGAATAGGAAGATCACTTGCACACTTTTGTGGTTTGATTTCTTCCTAAGGGGAGAAATGTGATTCAGTTTTCATGGATCATCTTCAACATCTAGTGTCGATCTTGCACCAGCAGTATAGGAGGTATTTTGATGGGAGGCTGCATGGTTAGTCTTCTCATCTCAGTTTTGGGAGGATCCATCTCTTCACATGGAGTTCATTCCTTCAAAAAAAAAATTATTTTTTTATTTTTTATTTTTTTGGGGGGGGGGGTCACATCGACCTTCTCATCTTTCTCTCTTATGGGGGGAACATCATATTGTACATTAGAGTTAGAAGTAGTCCTTGGGGGTCATGTATAGTTCTCCTTCTATCTTTCTTCTTCACTTGTTTAATTCTATTTGTATCATTTCTCTTTTGGAGGAAAGTTTTTTTCCAACAGGGTTCTCTTTCTTTATCCACTTTATGAGAAATTCATTTGTACATGGGTACCTAATATGGCCTAGTAGCCGGGACCCATCATCATCTTTGTATTCTCACTAAGTTACACTTAAGGAGGGGGGGGGAGGGGGGGTGTTAGTGTAAATAGTGATTATCTAACTAGTTTAGATATCACCTCTTTGAAGGATAGACCTATTCACACTTAGGCTTAAGCTTACTTAGGTATTTTAGGAGTTTGTCTCATTTTGACATGTGTACTCACACATGTGAGACACCTCTTTCCTTTTGTCTTGCCACTTGCCCTCACACATGCCATGTGAGTGAGACAAGTGTTGCATGCCTGTAGAGGTAGTCAGTAGTTCAGTCCTACCTTCCTACCTCCTTCTCCTTGCCTATTTATGCAAGGCTTCTCATTTTTGACATTATAGTTTCTAAGGTATGAATATTTGTCTTTATTATTGTTCTAACTTTATTTTTCTCATTTTTCTACTATATAAAAATTGCAAGAGTGATTTTTTTTCTTGGTTTTCCTTTCTCTTCAAGTTATGTTAAGGATTTGTTCTTTTGTCTCTTTTCTCTAAAAGAAAAAGGAAAATGTGGGTGCAAAGATATGGTTGGAATAAAGAAGGGAAAGTTTTAATTAATTTGAATGGAATGCAGAGATTATATTATGAGGGAATTAGTAATTTTATGGTGTGCTTGAAGTGTGCCAATAATTTATACTAGAGCATTATTCTCATCAGTTCTTGCCAAGAATAATATTTTTAGGGTGTTTTCCCTGATCAAACAAATCCTTAATCAAGAACTTCTTTTTTAAACTATATTCCATGGTCTTTTCTCATTTTCTTTTTTTCAAGATTACTAGCAATGATAGCTAAAGAATCTAAAATGTTATTATTTCTCCTAGTAATTAACTTAATATCAAATGCATCAAAATATTCAATCAAACCCTGACTCTATTCCTATAAGAAACTAACCTCTTATAATGTCATGTTTATTGAGTTCTTACTTTTCTAATCACTAGATCAGAATCACCTTGCACTTGTAAGCTTGTAGCCCCTTGTGTATGAACAAATAGTAGTCATCTTATTAAAGCCTCATACTTTGCTATGTTATTGGTGCAAGTAAATTGTAATTTATATGAGGCCATGAACACTTTTCCCGTAGGACTGATCAATTGAACTCCAACCCCTCTACCTTGCTTGGACTTTGAACCATCAAATCTGAGAATCCAAATCTAATTATCACTAGGATTTTATTCATATCGGGGAGCTTTTGATTAGGAGTTTGGGAACTAAGCACATTTCCTAATAGACTTATCCCATTAGGTACCAACTTCTTCAAAGATCTATCTATGGGCAGTTCTTCTATATTTCCGATTTCTTCTATTAGCATTGTTAGATCTTCACTTGACTTAGTCAGGTCAACTTGCAAGCTATCCCAAAGTTTTCGAAGAACTTGAGATGAGTTACCTTCCTATATTAGTGTAACATTACACTCAAGTTTGGATAATTTAGATTGTGGCTTATGAATTTCTTTCATGTCCAATTCTTGGTCTAAACAAAAATTCTCTAAATAGATTTTTTCATATTCTATCCCTAAATTAGACTCATAATAGTTTTCTTTTATCTAATCTTCAAATCCTTGACTCACTTTAGGCATTTCTATTTCCAACACATCCTTCTTAGTTCGAGAGGACTCTAAGTTATGAAAATTTTCAGTGGCAATCATATATTAGACTCAAAATATTTTGCATCTGAGATACCAGAGTGAACATCTTAAATGACTTTCAAACATAAAGCACATGAGAATTCTAAATGATTTTCATAGTGGATCCTACACCAATTGAGGAGAAACAAATCCATGATGCACACCTCTTTTCCCAAAACCTTCTTATTACAGGCTAATCTTGGTACAAATTCATCAAAACTATTAACAAATGGTAGAGAACTCATCCAAACAAAATTTTTATGAACCATTTATGTTTCACTTCTACTATAGGTACCTAAATAGACAAAATTAGTAAGAATTTCATCCACCCTATAGACTCCTAGTTCAATCTCTGTATATGCAATTTCATTGCGATGTTTTATATTATATGATCATATGCTTTAGTCTTAGCTCACTATCTATCCTAATTTGATTTTGATTTCCCTTTTAAAGGAGTCATAAATGTAAGAAGTCAGTGGAAAAAATCTATTTAAACTTTTGGACCAATCCTTGCTAAGTAACACCCCATAAAACTATGGAATATCCACTACTTGAATGTCAATGTGATGCTAAATACAAGGGTCAGACACTAGTTGAATATGAATATCTTTGAGTTCTCCTACCATGTTAAGCACAATTTTATCTAATTGAATTACTTTCTTTTGTGTGTTTGGTAGGTGTCATTCCTAACTTTTTACAAATGGAAAATGGCATGACATTTAAAAAGGCTCTTGAATCCACAAGATAATTAATTATGAATTTTTTTTCCAAATACTTAATTATTAATTTCATTGATGTAATAGAGAGATTGTTACTACATTCCTTAGTCACAATCACCAACATAAGGACTAAACATAATAAACAAGCAATAAGGACTAAGCATAATAAACAACTAAAATAAGATAATTCAAAGGGTTAGAACAACTCAACTAAGTTTTAACTAAAAAAATGACAACCATGGATCAGCCATGAAGCCCCAAAAATGCTGACACCAAGCAAGGCTACTCAACAAATACACAGTGCATTGTTGTCATTCATAAGTTAAAAATCATAATGCAAGCTAAATGGTCATTAATTTGAAAAGTTTGAATCTCTTCTCTCTTGGTACTCCATATCATCTTGTGACACTTCACATTTGATATTCTCTATAAATAACTTGGATGGAGACAACTACATAAATAACATGCAAAAGAACCCATGAATTAGTAACAAACATTACACCATCACATAATATTAAATTACAAACATTAAAGAAACACTATATTTCATCAAGATCATAATTTTATTATAATATAAATAAAAATACTAAAATGTTACAATATGTAAATCCTTGGGGGTACTAAACATATTATTCATAGATCGAAAACTTGAGAGAAAGAAAAAACTTGTATGCACTCTAGTAGCATTTGTTTTTTCCTCATATTCACAATAACATTGATTGCCATATAAAGAATGCTTTTTGTATCATATCTCCAACATTATATATGTTGAAAAGTATAAAGAAATATCTCATGATTTAATTTTTTCTTAGTAGTTTTGTATATCAATGGAATGGCCACCTATTCCAAGTACCATAAAAGACAACTTGGCTTATTACTCATTTGATGCATACTACATTAACAAGTGAGCTTGAATACTATTGACATATTTTGGCAAAGTCAGCGAGTGACTTTTTTCCATTGAGTTGTTTAGTCATGTAATAGCGGATATATTCTTGATGTTTGAACTTCCTGTATCGAGAGGGGTTTTCTTCATCCATGAGGTTGCTTGCAGGAGCCACTTCTTCATCTAAGCCTGGATAGTAAAACATAGCAATTGACAACCTTGTCTTCTCCTTGTTTGTCACTGCTCGATGTTCTATGCTTTTGTATATCCCGTTTGTCATCACCTATAATGCAATTAAAAAGTCACATATTAAATACTTTATAAATCAGTTAGATTAGGGGCAAGTTAATCAATATCAAAACTTACACAACATTTACCTCTATTAGGTCACCAATGTTTATGACAAGTGCATAAGGAATAGGTTGAATAGGAATCCATTCATTGTTCTTGTGGACATGAAGACCTTCTGTTTGGTTGTCTTGAAGCAAAAGTGTTATGGCACTTCCATCTGAATGAGGGCTTAACCCCAACACTAGATCAGGCCTAGGGCAAGGTGGATACAAATTCATTCTCACAGTCATCATTGGATCTTCTCCAAACTTGTCTTTGAAATAATCACTCTTTAATTGTAAGTTTTCAGCAAATAGACTCAAGATCATTTGAGCCACCCTTTCCACTTGAGTATTGTACCTCTCCAATGTATTTCTACAATTGAATTGTAAAAATTCATTAGGTGGTGATTAAAAATATTAACCAAGAATAACACTATAAGTACAATGAGTTTTAGTCCTAAATCAAAAATTAAAAAGAAAGAAAGAAAGAAAATTGGCTGCAACTAGAATTCATGGTACCTATATAATATAAAACCATCTACTACTACCAATCTAAATGAAGGTATGAACCGAAACCTGTAATCCAATGGTGTGGTTGGCCACAGAGTTAAGTTGACAAGTTTGTTAGGCATAAGTGCCAAAGCCATCAAGTCACCCCAGTCCAACGTCTGATCCTCATCAACCACAAACTGATTACCATAGCCTTGAACATCTCCTTCCTGTGGAGCATACCTTCGTTTTTCATCTGAGGAAAGACTAAAGAATTCATGAGCCACTCCTCTTACCCGATCTATCAAAGAATGTGGAATTCCATGGTTCACAACCTGAGGATCACTGCATCATCAGCAAAACTACAAACCCAAATACCAGAAATCTATATGAGTGATAACTATATATTCTGAAAGAATTTTATGATACCTGAAAGAATCCCCAGTCTACGCAGGCCGTAGAAAGATTACGCATCTCCTGTTGTCTTTCATGACTTTCAGAGGGCAGGAGTAGCTTTTCCATGTCGATGACAGGAATTGTCAAGAGAGAAGGGAGTGGTGTTGAAGATGGCCTCTCATTGTCTGATCGGATGTATCTCTGGGGAATGTCATACGGTTTCTGTAGTGCAAGCTCCTGAACGCTCTCCACAGCAACGAAACTACCCCAGTTTGGATTATTGAAAGATTCAACGGCATGGTTTGCAGACGAAGCCATTTCTATTCTAATTTGCAACCCACCAAAGGCAACCTATCAGAATTATCTTGTAGGCAGTGAAGCCCAAGTATAAATTGATAGGCATGGTTGAGCATCGCTGGTTTCAAATGCAAGACAAGCATTGGACGACCATAGAAATGATATCTGTCATTACCGTCAAAATCAGAATTTTGGCATCTGTAGGGTCGTAGCTGGGAATTGGCGGTCTTTAGCTGTGCGTACGATTGAAGCAATTCAAGCCATTCAAGTCAAATTCAGAAAGTAGGTCAGGATGTGAAAGAAACTCGGAATCGTACAGGGAAACATGTGAAAGACAGCTATACCTATTTGTACAAGGAAAAAATGTGGAAGAGAGGAGGGAGTGGGCGATGATAAGATGCGACGTGTATGGAAGAAAGGCAAGAGAATGTCAGAGGTGTGGGCACTTCGAATACAACTTTTAACTTTTTGTACAAGAAGAGTCATGTAAGGGATTAAGTGGAGAGTCAGAGCAATTATGTGATGGAATGTGAAACCAGTTTTACTTATTCTAGTAGTGACAACGGTTGAGTCGGAAAATTCTTTTGGTCATATGCCACATGTGTACCACGCAAAATTGTATGTGGAAGTGTCACTCGTGATTTTATGTATTAAAATCTATCTTTAGATTTGATTTGTATTTCACATGTATTTTTCGTGGTTATTTAAGTTAGTCGAGTTTGAATGCCAAGGCATGAGAAAAGTTTTTGTAACTATAAATTTTCTACTATGAATAACATTGAGAGATCTTGGCTCCTAGTTTTTTTCCTAGTGCATTACTAGGTTTTTCACGTAAATTTGTGTTTTTTGTTTTGTGTTTTTTTATTGCTTTAATTCACTGTTATTTCAATTCTGCACTGCTTATTTTTCTAACAGTTGGTATCAGAACACACGGTTTTGTGCAAAAATTGTTTTGTAGGTATTTTATCTTTGTGAAAAGCAATGGTAGGAGGCACGGTTATTAGATTTGAGGTTCAAAAATTTGATGGTTATAATTTATCTTTGTGGAAACTAAATGTTCAAACCTTATTGATGAAGGATAGATGCATCTTGGCTCTCAAGGGGACAACATCAAAACTTACAACCATGAAACAAGAGGAATGGGATGAACAAGATAACATGGCTAGAGCTACAATTCAGTTATATCTGGTTGATTTAGTTTTATTTAATGTTGCAGAGGAGAAAATGACACATTACTTGTGGACTAAGCTCGAAAAGTTGTATGAGACCAAGTCATTGACAAACAAAATTTTGTTATGACGACAGTTGTATAATTTGAGGATGCATGACAGTTCTTGAGTCATAGATCATCTCAATAATTTCAACACACTGATTGGCAAGTTGGCTTCAATGGAGGGGAAAATTGAAGAAGAGGATAAAGTTGCTATACTATTATGCTCTTTCCCTGAAACTTGGGATCAACTAGTTATGACACTCAGTAACTTAGCATTGAAGGGGAAACTTATCTTTGAATATGTGGTAGCCATAGTAATTTCTAAAGATTCAAGGTGGAAGACATCTCAAGGGACTTCTTCCACTAATGCCCTTGTTGCAAGGGGCAAAACTCTAAAAAGAGAGAGTTGTGTGTGGGCAAGCTAGGTTGAAATCCAAGGGGTAGAAAAGAGTTAAACGTTGGAACTGTGCAAAAACAAGGCATGCCAAAAATGACTCCAGGTTGCCAAAAGCAAACAAAGAAAATCTTAGCTCACAGCCATCGGAGGCAAATACATCAAAACTTGAAGCACCATTGAAAGATGGAGAGGTTTTGTCTGCTAATCTGAGAGGTTCATTTCATCATGATTGAATCATTGATCACAGTGCCTCTTTTCACATGACTCCTCACAAGGACTAGTTGTCTTCTTACCAATCATGTGATGGAGGTATACTTTATATGGGAAATGACAACCTCTGTGAACATATTGGTGAAGAGGTTAAAATCATAATTTTTGATGGGATTGTAAGAACTCTTCAGCATGCCAGACATGTACCAAGATTGAAGAAAAATATGCTCACTTGGAGTATTCGATGAGCAAGGTTATTGATTTAGTGGTGAAAATAGTTGTCTCAAGGTAACAAAGGGAGCATTGGTGGTGCTAAAGGGAGAAAAGGTTGGCAATATCTACAGGTTGGTTGGAGAAACTTGTAGTGGAGAGGCTTCGATGCTGTTAGATGCAAAAATAAATTCATTATCTACTTGGCATCAATGGCTAGGCCACATGAGCAAGTGTGGTCTCAAGGTACTGCTAGACAGAAATCTTCTCCCAGCTGCTAAATCTAGATATTTGAATTTTTGTGAGCATTGTTTGTTTGGAAAACATAATAGGTTGAGTTTTTCTAGTTGCACTACCAGAAGTAAAGAAGTTCGAGATTTAATTCATTTAGATACTTGGCAAGCACTTGTTACATCAATGGGGGTTCGTCATATTTTGTTTCATTTATATATGATTATTAAGACCGTAAGGTGTTTATTTATCTATTGAAGAAATCTGATGTATTTTCTTATTTAAGTTTAAAACTTTGGTAGAGAATAAAAAACGTAAGATAATTAAGTGTCTTAGAATAGATAATAGAGGGGGATTTTGTTGAGGTGAGTTTCATCAGTTTTGCAGTGAACATGGTATTGTAAGGTAGTTGATGGTTCCTAGAATACCACAACAAAATGGTGTTGCTGAAAGGATGAACCATACAATTATGGGGAGAGCTAGATGTATGTTAAGCACTACTAGATTGGAGTAGAAATTTTGGACTGAGGCTATTAATACAACTTGTTTATTGATTAATAGATCACCCACTACAGTTCTAGATCATCAAATTCTTGAAGAAGTTTGGACAGATAAACCTGTTGATTATTCCTTTCTTTGTATTTTTGGTTCTAATGCTTATGCTCATATTCCCAAAGCGAATAGGAATAAGTTGGACATGAAGTCCGCGAAATGTATTTTTCTTGGCTATGCAAATGGTACAAAGGGGTACAGGTTGTGGGATATTGTTGCCCACAAGATTATCATTAGCTGATGTTTATTTTAATGAAAAGTTAGTGCAAAGAAGTAAAGAACAACAAAGTAAAGAAATTGTTCTAGTAGAGGTGAAAAATTATGATGCTAATATGGGGGCGCTAGATAAAAATCATCCACCTACTCATGAAAATCAGTAAGATAATAATGTGAATCAGTTATATGATGAGGTTGAACATCAACCAAATGAGCCATAGCGTAACACATTACCCCTTCTGAGAGGATCCACTAGAGTGATCAAACCACCAAAAAGGCACTCTCTTATATTTGTGATTCATCTTATGCATTGCTTACTGATGTTGGTGAGCCTAGCTCATATCAGGAGGCTCGAGAAGATGAAGATGCAAATAAATGGAGAGAATCCATGGATGCAAGGAGATGAGAGCTCTACATAAAAATAAAACTGGGGAGCTTGTACAATTACCTAAATAAGTGGGTCTTCAAATTGAAAAGGGACATAAATGATAATGTGGAGCGATATAAAGCTCGGTTGCACAAAAATTAGGTAAATTGATTTTGATGAAATGGGTAAGTGCAAGAAGATGGGGGGCCAAAAAGGGGTCTTAAGTGGCCACTTTTTTTCTGAAATCAAGAAATACTGGCCTTGGATGAGAAATTAAGCATAGTTACACTCAAAATTTGGAGATGCAACAAAAACAATGTTCGTAGTGCTCTGAGTCTACTTTCTAAACTACTATTTTGTTTTGAAAATGGCATAGATTAAGGGGTTCAAAAGAGGGAGCCACAGAAATTGGTGTTGTTTCTGTCAAAAAAACATAACATAGCATGTTTTGTGGCTCCCTCAAAAGGTCAACTTTTTTTTGGTATTTTTAAAATCGCTTAGGTGAGAAATTAGCTAATAGCATGTAGTTTATGCCCGATTTTTTTGATAATTTTTGATGAATATTTGATTTTTTACTAATTTTTAAAGTGGACATATCCTAAAAAATAGAATTTTGGCCGTGCTACCCCTATAAATTTTGAAAACTAATTGAAAATCATTTTTTTATTTTTTTAATATTTGTAGAATGGAGTCTAGTTTCTAAATATGTAATTTTTTTGAAATTTGAACAAATAGTTATTTTACAATGAAAAAAAGACCAAACAGTGGTTTTTGCCTAAAAACAGACACACAAACAAAAGAAATTAAAGATGAAAGGCTTAACATTGTTAAAATGTGAAAAAAATCACATCGTCAAATAGCTAAGAGAAAGCCTAACATTACCCATGTGTTCGATTTGTTCAACCTTGAAACACGTGCAAATCTGAGGGTTAGCACGAACGAAATTATGTGAAATTTTGAAGAATATAGAAAAACACGTCTGTGACTGTTCATAAGGCACTCCAAGCTTTTGGGTTAGAAATCCAAAGCAAATCCCAAGCCCAAGGCTTGGGATTCCCAAAGCAAGAAATAACGCAAGCGCGTTATAACGCGCTCGCGTTATGTTTTGCCTTGCATTTTTCTTTCCTGCAAGTCTGTCTTTTGTAATGTTTGACATAACGCAAGCGCGTTATAACGCGCTCGCGTTATGTCCCACTCAAATTTTTTTATGTTCAAGGCTATTAATCATGAGGGTTAAGGCATAAGGGATAGAGTTGGAGGGTTTACGGATAAGGGATTAGCGTTTAAGGTATAGTATCGAGCCCGTTGAGGGTCTAGGAATAGGGATAGCGTTTAAGGTTTACGGATGAGGGATGATAGATTACGGTTGAGGGTCGAGGGATCAAAGTTAAGGGTTGAGGGATTAGGGTTTGACATTAAGGGTTGATGGTTGAGGTTCAAGGGTCAAGGGTTTAGGGATAGGGTTTAGGGTTAAAGTAGAGTGTGGAGGGTGTAAGGATTAGGGATAGGGTTGGAGGGTTTAGGGATAAGGGATTAGGGTTTAAGGTATAGTATCGAGTCTGTTGAGAGTTTAGGAATAGGGATTAGGGTTAAATAAGAGTGTCGATGGTAGAGGGATTAGGGTTTAAGGTATAGTATCGAGCCTGTTGAGGGTCTAGGAATAGGGATAGCGTTTAGGGTTTAGGAATGAGGGATTAGAGTTGAGGGATGACGGATGACAGATTAGGGTTGAGGGATTAGGGTTTAGGGACAAGGTTTAGGGTTAGGGTTTAGGGATAGGGTTTAGGGTTGAGGGATTAGAGTGAAGGGTTGAGGGATTAGAATTTGGCGTTGAGGGTTTAGGGTTTAGGATCAGGGTTGAAGGTCGAGGGATCAGAGTTAAGGGTTGAGGGATTAGGGTTTGATGTTGAGGGTTGAGGGTTGAGGTTCGAGGGTCAAGGGTTTAGGGATAGGGTTGAGGATCGAAGAATTAGGGTTAAAGTAGAGTGTGGAGGGTATAAGGATTAGGGATAGGGTTGGAGGGTTTAGGGATAAGGGATTAGAGTTTAAGGTATAGTATCGAGTCTGTTGAGGGTTTAGGAATAGGGATAGCATTTAGGGTTTAGGGATGAGGGATTAGAGTTGAGGGATGAGGGATTAGGGTTGAGGGTTGAGGGATTAGGGTTTAGGGATAAGGTTTAGGGTTGAGGGTTGAGGGATTAGGGTTTAAGGTATAGTGTTGAGGCTTGATGGTTTAAGGATAGGGTTTAGGTTTGAGGGATTAGGGTTTAGGGTTGATGAATTAGAGTTTAATGTTGAGAGTTGAGGGTTGAGGGTTGAGGGTTGAGGTTGAGGGATAGGGTTAATGGTCAAGGGATTAGGGTTAAATAAGAGTGTCGATGGTAGAGGGATTAGGGTTTAAGGTATAGTATCGAGCCTATTGAGGGTCTAGGAATAGGGATAGTGTTTAGGGTTTAGGAATGAGGGATTAGAGTTGAGGGATGACAGATGACAGATTAGGGTTGAGGGTTGAGGGATTAGGGTTTAGGGACAAGGTTTAGGGTTAGGGTTGAGGGATTAGGGTTTAAGGTATAGTGTTGAGGGTTTAGGGTTGAGGGATTAGAGTGAAGGGTTGAGGGATTAGAATTTGGCGTTGAGGGTTTAGGGTTTAGGATCAGGGTTGAAGGTCGAGGGATCAGAGTTAAGGGTTGAGGGATTAGGGTTTGATGTTGAGGGTTGAGGGTTGAGGTTCAAGGGTCAAGGGTTTAGGGATAGGGTTGAGGGTCGAGGAATTATGGTTAAAGTAGAGTATGGAGGGTATAAGGATTAATGATAGGGTTGGAGGGTTTAGGGATAAGGGATTAGAGTTTAAGGTATAGTATCGAGTCTGTTGAGGGTTTAGGAATAGGGATAGCATTTAGGGCTTAGGGATGAGGGATTAGAGTTGAGGGATGAGGGATTAGGGTTGAGGGTTGAGGGATTAGGGTTTAGGGATAAGGTTTAGGGTTGAGGGTTGAGGGATTAGGGTTTAAGGTATAGTGTTGAGGGTTGATGGTTTAGGGATAGGGTTTAGGTTTGAGGGATTAGGGTTTAGGGTTGATGAATTAAGGTTTTATGTTGAGAGTTGAGGGTTGAGGTTGAGGGATAGGGTTAATGGTCAAGGGATTAGGGTTAAATAAGAGTGTCGATGGTAGAGGGATTAGGGTTTAAGGTATAGTATCGAGCCTGTTGAGGGTCTAGGAATAGGGATAGTGTTTAGGGTTTAGGAATGAGGGATTAGAGTTGAGGGATGATGGATGACATATTAGGGTTGAGGGTTGAGGGATTAGGGTTTAAGGACAAGGTTTAGGGTTAGGGTTGAGGGATTAGGGTTTAATGTATAGTGTTGAGGGTTTAGGGATAGGGTTTAGGGTTGAGGGATTAGAGTGAAGGGTTGAGGGATTAGAATTTGACGTTGAGGGTTTAGGGTTTAGGATTAGGGTTGAAGGTCAAGGGATCAGAGTTAAGGGTTGAGGGATTAGGGTTTGATGCTGAGGGTTGAGGGTTGAAGTTTGAGGGTCAAGGGTTTAGGGATAGGGTTGAGGGTCGAGGAATTAGGGTTAAAGTAGAGTGTGGAGGGTATAAGGATTAGGGATAGGGTTGGAGGGTTTAGGGATAAGGGATTAGAGTTTAAGGTATAGTATCGAGTCTATTGAGGGTTTAGGAATAGGGATAGCATTTAGGGTTTAGGGATGAGGGATTAGAGTTGAGGGATGAGGGATTAGGGTTGAGGGTTGAGGGATTAGGGTTTAGGGATAAAGTTTAGGGTTGAGGGTTGAGGGATTAGGGTTTAAGGTATAGTGTTGAGGGTTGATGGTTTAGGGATAGGGTTTAGGTTTGAGGGATTAGGGTTTAGGGTTGATGAATTAGGGTTTAATGTTGAGAGTTGAGGGTTGAGGGTTGAGGGTTGAGGTTGAGGGATAGGGTTAATGGTCAAGGGATTAGGGTTAAATAAGAGTGTCGATGGTAGAGGGATTAGGGTTTAAGGTATAGTATCGAGCCTGTTGAGGGTCTAGGAATAGGGATAGCGTTTAGGGTTTAGGAATGAGAGATTAGAGTTGAGGGATGACAGATGACAGATTAGGGTTGAGGGTTGAGGGATTAGGGTTTAGGGACAAGGTTTAGGGTTAGGGTTGAGGGATTAGGGTTTAAGGTATAGTGTTGAGGGTTTAGGGTTGAGGGATTAGAGTGAAGGGTTGAGGGATTAGAATTTGGTGTTGAGGGTTTAGGGTTTAGGATCAGGGTTGAAGGTCGAGGGATCAGAGTTAAGGGTTGAGGGATTAGGGTTTGATGTTGAGGGTTGAGGGTTGAGGTTCGAGGGTCAAGGGTTTAGGGATAGGGTTGAGGGTCGAGGAATTAGGGTTAAAGTAGAGTGTGGAGGGTATAAGGATTAGGGATAGGGTTGGAGGGTTTAGGGATAAGGGATTAGAGTTTAAGGTATAGTATCGAGTCTGTTGAGGGTTTAGGAATAGGTATAGCATTTAGGGTTTAGGGATGAGGGATTAGAGTTGAGGGATGAGGGATTAGGGTTGAGGGTTGAGGGATTAGGGTTTAGGGATAAGGTTTAGGGTTGAGGGTTGAGGGATTAGGGTTTAAGGTATAGTGTTGAGGGTTGATGGTTTAGGGATAGGGTTTAGGTTTGAGGGATTAGGGTTTAGGGTTGATGAATTAGGGTTTTATGTTGAGAGTTGAGGGTTGAGGGTTGAGGGTTGAGGTTGAGGGATAGGGTTAATGGTCAAGGGATTAGGGTTAAATAAGAGTGTCGATGGTAGAGGGATTAGGGTTTAAGGTATAGTATCGAGCCTGTTGAGTGTCTAGGAATAGGGATAGCGTTTAGGGTTTAGGAATGAGGGATTAGAGTTGAGGGATGATGGATGACAGATTAGGGTTGAGGGTTGAGGGATTAGGGTTTAGGGACAAGGTTTAGGGTTAGGGTTGAGGGATTAGGGTTTAATGTATAGTGTTGAGGGTTTAGGGATAGGGTTTAGGGTTGAGGGATTAGAGTGAAGGGTTGAGGGATTAGAATTTGACGTTGAGGGTTTAGGGTTTAGGATTAGGGTTGAAGGTCGAGGGATCATAGTTAAGGGTTGAGGGATTAGGGTTTGATGTTGAGGGTTGAGGGTTGAGGTTCGAGGGTCAAGGGTTTAGGGATAGGGTTGAGGGTCAAGGAATTAGGGTTAAAGTAGAGTGTGGAGGGTATAAGGATTAGGGATAGGGTTGGAGGGTTTAGGGATAAGGGATTAGAGTTTAAGGTATAGTATCGAGTCTATTGAGGGTTTAGGAATAGGGATAGCATTTAGGGTTTAGGGATGAGGGATTAGAGTTGAGGGATGAGGGATTAGGGTTGAGGGTTGAGGGATTAGGGTTTAGGGATAAGGTTTAGGGTTGAGGGTTGAGGGATTAGGGTTTAAGGTATAGTGTTGAGGGTTGATGGTTTAGGGATAGGGTTTAGGTTTGAGGGATTAGGGTTTAGGGTTGATGAATTAGGGTTTAATGTTGAGACTTGAGGGTTGAGGGTTGAGGTTGAGGGATAGGGTTAATGGTCAAGGGATTAGGGTTAAATAAGAGTGTCGATGGTAGAGGGATTAGGGTTTAAGGTATAGTATCGAGCCTGTTGAGGGTCTTGGAATAGGGATAGCGTTTAGGGTTTACGAATGAGGGATTAGAGTTGAGGGATGACGGATGACAGATTAGGGTTGAGGGTTGAGGGATTAGGGTTTGATGTTGAGGGTTAGGGTTGAGAGATGAGGGATCAAAGTTAAGGGTTGAGGGATTAGGGTTTGACATCGAGGGCTGAGGTTCGAGGGTCAAGGGTTTAGGGATAGGGTTGAGGTTGAAGGGATTAGGGTTTAAGGTATAGTGTTGAGGGTTGATGGATCAGAGTTAAGGGTTGAGGGATTAGGGTTGAGGGTTGTAAGGATTAGGGATAGGGTTGGAGGGTTGATGGATTAGGGTTGAGGGATTAGGATTTGACGTTGAGGGTTGAGGGTTTAGGGATAGGGTTGAGGGATTAGGATTTGACATTGAGGGTTGAGGGTTGAGGGTTTAGGGATAGGGTTGAGGGTTGAGGGATTAGGATTTGACATTGAGGGTTGAGGGTCAAGGGATCAGAGTTGAGGGTTTAGGGATTAGGGATCTATAGCAGGATAAAATGCGAGCGTGTTATAGAGCGAGTGCGTTATAATGCGCTCGCGTTTTGTATTTCTATTGAAACGATAAAAAAGTGGTTACCCCTGTGATCTAGGCCCACATGCTCTGTTTTCTTACTGATTCTGTGCGTACTCTGACAAAAAAGAAGTGCTTTCATGCTATTGGGAAGTTCACATGCACATTTGACACATTGTACCACCTTTGCATGATCTTTCCACCACCTTTTCTGCTTTGCCAACTTGAGGAGGAAATAACATAGTTTTCAAACCAAGTTTGATATATATCTATTCAAGTTTCAATTTTTGTAGTATTGCAATGTTAACTGTGATTCAATTTTAAGAATTTAACATTGAAAAGGAAGCAAGTGGTGAAAAACTCAAATTGTTGAGGAGTTTGATGCAAGAAGATAAAAACACTACATAATTAGGTACTCTCTCTATTCAAATCTTCATTTTTTAGGTATGTCAAGTCTTTACATGCATGTTCTTTACATTTTCCTTATTTCAGATTGAATTACTTTATCATGCTTTATCATACATGTTTAAAATAGACACATTCCCAATCAAGAAAGCAACCTACAATCTCACATGATGCCATGTAAATTTTCTACACTTGGGCTCTTTAATAATTATGTGTAATAAACAAACCTTAGTTCATACCATGATGTCAAACTATACAAGAATAAATCCTTACAACATAAAAAAAATACAATCCCACTATTATCATGTATTCATTTCTTAGGAACTAATATTGGTCTCTTTATCATGCTACAGACAAATTCTCCGTCATGTCGAGGAAACGATCAAGAATTAAACCAACACAGGAAGAGATAGAAGCTAAGAATGCAAAGAAAGCAATGGCTATGAGGGAACTTCGTGAGAAGAGGAAATTGGACATGATAAATGAAGACATACCAATTGAAGAGGAACCACAACCATCACAAAGAGATATGGTATTGGCGGCACAAAGAGAATGAATGCAAAAACTTTGTGATACGAGAGATTTGAATACCATAGTTGGAGACACATCCTTTACTGCAAGTCAACATGTAGGGACACCATCTACCACATCTCAAGTTGAGAGTACATCATCACTCACATGTGATGAAGAGGTACACCATCATTCCCACTTCAACCTCAAGGTATGTCATCTATTCCATCTTCGATCGAAGGTATGCCATCTAACCCATCTCATTTAAATATTGATAAATCTCCTAATGTTGAGATGAATCTACCTAACTTGACACCACCTAGAATTTTGCATAGAAAGCCAAAGTATTTGATTGATATTGATGAGAATATTTTGCAGCCAATGGAAGGTAAGATTCCAAAACACACTTGTAGAAGATATGCTAATAAGATTTGGAGATTGTTCTTTGAAAAGTTAAATGAGACTGCAAGATGTCAACTATTCATTGAAATGATGCGAAGTATAAAGTATAGGTCTATCATGAAGATTCTTGGGTTGAGAACATCAGAGGCTTCAAGTGAAAAATCTATTGTCAAGAATCTAATGAGTGCGTATGAGAGTGTGGGTAACACCTCATGCACAAAAGATAGTAATGCAACACGGCATGTGATTACATTGACTATAGTAAGTAGTCAAACGAGGAAAGCTCGTCTCATTAGAAAGACAAGTCAAGAATTAAGAATTAATAGGAAAACTTTATCAAGAGCCGTTGGAAGATGCCAAAGAATTGAGGACACTAATGCTAATGAATTATGGGCGTTCTTGGGGAGACTACCATGAAAAGATAAACCAATTATTGAAGCATTGAGATCACTAATTGAAGACTTTTGGAAGAATTACACAAGGGTATCTTTGAATCAAAGGGATGTGGTAAGAAGGAGAATTGGTAGTCAGAACCGCGAGCCACATCCAAAGCATTTTTTGGATGAGACTCAAACACAGTTTTATGGTAAATTTCTAGAGAAGTATCCTCAAATTAAAATTTGTCAAAGATATTTTGAAATGCTAAAACCTTTCTATGTTAAGATAAATCACACATGCACTACTTGTTGTTGTAGATTACATATTGAATTTTCTAACCATTTTGATGCTTATAGATCTATATGTTTAGATATGCATACTAACAATGATTTGCAGGGTTGTGCCATATGTGCCCCACCAACATCTTCAAGAGACTTCATATCAAGAATTTTATGTGAAAGAGAGGAAGGTTAAATATTCTACAAGAAATTATGCTTGGATGGCACATGTCATCGTTGCGGTGGCTTGCAACATTTGCCAATATGTGAACATATGGAAATAACACATGCGGTTGGAAATGAACTAGTAGAGTTTGGCAAGTATAAAACAGTGGCATACAATACAAAAGATGGTAAAGAAGCAAAGATGTGTGAATTAGTTATTGAAAAGATTCCAGTGTATCAGTTTATGCCTATATTTCGTGACAGCATAGTGTATGAGTATGCAAGACATGCCCATAGAGCTCGATGGTTGGACTTGCAATTCATGTTATGCAAGGACACATTTCTGGTTGGTAGCATTGTATCAGTCGTCGACTTTGCAGAGAACTACAGTCTACAGCCACAGCGTGAGGTGCAATCACAATATTACAACTCCACACAGGTTTCTATATTTGTGCACATCGCATTCATTCATGCGAATGATAGTACAGAGGATGACAGAAAGATCATAAGGGAGTATAATTTCTATATTAGTGATGATCGCACGCATTCTACGGAGTTCGTGCAAGGTTGCTTTCAGGTGTTCTACAATGATTTGGCTAGAAGGGGCATATCGTTCAGTCAGCATATCATATGGTCAGATAATTGTGCATCACAATTCAAGAACTCGCGGAATTTCTATTGGCTGAGTAGGAGGCATAATTTTACAGGTATTCAACATATGTGGAACTTTTGTGAGGCTGGGCATGGAAAGGGGGAGCATGATGGTGCAGGAGCATGTATCAAAAGAGCCATAGCACGAGAAGAGTTAAAGTATAAAGACAATGCAAAGTTGACAGATGCAAAATCGATTGTCGAGTGGTGTAATGCTTCCATGGGTCCAGGTAATGAAGGTAAGTCTTTAGTTCGTAGATTTTTTTGGTTGATAGATGATACTAACATTGCACCATATGAGGATTGTTGTACATTGACATGATCAAATGAGATGCACTCTTTCAGAAGCTCAATTGCAGGTTCATGGAGTATCCATACACGAAAGATGTCATGCTTTTGTTCGTCCTGTACAATTCAAGTCTGGGATGAGTGCGAGTCAAAGGAGTGGGTTGACGAATGGCAGTTAAGTTATCTTATCCCACTTGACACGTATCGACCCCCGACAGCACTGGAACTAACACAGATGGAATCGTCAGTTGACTTTGACCACATATCAGATTTAGTTCAACCAGGTAATATAGGGCACGTATATGCATCTAATTTCATCTAGTTCAACAAGGTAATGTCATCTTACTTTGTAGTGTTTTTGTAATGTTGACTAATTTCATCTAATTTGCTACACATATCAATGTAGGGCACGTATATGCAGTTATTACAGATGAAGATAATGAAGAGGGAACAGATTATTACTTATGTCGTGTTGAGGCCAAAAAGAAATTGGAGGCCCCTATTACAGATGGAGAAAACATTGAATACCCTACAAGATCAGTGGTTATTACTGGAACATGGCTTAGAAGGTACCCACATAAGATTGTTAATATTTGGCTATTTCAAGACTTTGACATGCATCGGAAGATTCTTCATTACTCGAACCTTGTTGTGGCATCCAATGTTCATTTGATAAAGTATCGGGGTAGACCTTTGAACAAAATATTGTGGAAGGTGCGTGAGTCTAACCATGAAGCAATACTTGACACAATAAAGAGTAGAGCAGATCTGGATGGTTCATTGGATTAATTTGTAAGTATTCACATTGATTTTGTAAAGTTATGTTACATTGAGTTGTAAGTATGCACATTAATTTGTAAGGTTTGTCTTTTTTATTTCCTCCTGCATTTTTACACATATGTACACATTTTTACATCATCATGTTATGCATTTTTGGTGTCCTGCTCCTGATGCGACCAAACTCATAACTCACCCTACTAGACACCATTTGATGATCTCTCCAACACTCTGGATCCAGGGTGCCCAATCATGATGATGACCTATATACCATTCTCCCAAGGCGCTCATAATGAATGAAAAGAAGACAAAGGGCGCCCAAGCTTAATAGACTTATTTCTTTCAATTTTGATGATCCAAACTCTTGCAATATGACATCCACTTTCATGCCTTTAGATCTTCCTTCACATATAGGGTGCCAAATCAATGCATTAAAGTCTCTTGATATTAGGCACTCATGATGATGAAACTTAGAGCTTTTTTCTTTCCTATGTGCTCATCTAAGATGTTTGAATGATAAGGAGTGCCTCGACCTCTATAATTTACATTGGGCACCAAATCAAGGTGATTTTAAGTCACTTTGAGTCATTTGGGGTCAGTTTGAGTCTTTGAGTCATGTTGCAAAAAAGTGTCAATGTAGTCAAGTTGCATAAAGCAACTTTTGCATTTTTGGTGTCCTGCTCGTGATGTGACCAAACTGACTGTTCCAACTCATCCGGATGGGTACATTTACGCTAGGCATGGTCATGTTTTTCACCCAAACATGTCGAAACAATATAAGCTACATTGTACCAACGATATCCCTGAAGAGTCCAAAGTGCAAAAAGGCTGCAATCTTTGACGAGATGTTACTCAAAAACTGTGTCACTTAGAAACATTCCATCTAAGGCAACGCTATAATGTAGAGTGCCTCTACAATAACCTCTCTCAATTTTTTATAGCTCTGAGGCATTTACCCGTGGTGAAAGGTTTTCTGCTGCCCCAAAAATCATCAGAAGGAGGCTGTGTAAAGTTGCAAAGGGGTGTAACTTTTGTCCTGCTCCTGATGCGACTAAACTGACTATTCTAACGCATCCAAATGGGTACATTTATGCTAGGCATGGTCCTATTTTTCACCCAAACATGTCAAAACAGTCGGAGCTACATTGTACCAACGATATCCCTGAAGAGTCCAAAGTGCAAAAATGCAACAATCTTTGACGAGATGTTACTCAAAAACTGTGTCACTTAGAAATATTCCGTCTAAGGCAACGCGATCATGTAGAGTGCCTCTACAATAACCTCTCTCAGTTTTTTATAGCTCTGAGGCATTTGCCCATGGTGAAAGGTTTTCTGCTGCCCAAAAAATCGTCAGAAGGAGGCAGTGTAAAGTTGTAAAGGGGTGTAACTTTCGTCTTGCTCCTAATGCGACCAAACTGACTGTTCCAACACGTTCGAATGGGTACATTTATGCTAGGCATGGTCCTATTTTTCACCCAAACATGTCGAAACAGTCAGAGCTACATTGTACCGACGATATCCCTAAAGAGTCCAAAGTGCAAAAAGGAAGCAATCTTTGACGAGATGTTACTTAAAAACCATGTCACTTAGAAACATTCCGTCTAAGGCAACGTGATCACGTAGAGTGCCTCTACAATAACCTTTCTCAATTTTTTATAGCTCTGAGGCATTTGCCCATGGTGAAAGGTTTTCTGCTGCCCCAAAAATCGTCAGAAGGAGGCAGTGTAAAGTTGCAAAGGGGTGTAACTTTTGTCCTACTCCTAATGCGACCAAACTGACTATTCCAACACGTCCAAATAGGTACATTTATGCTAGGCATGGTCCTATTTTTCACCCAAACATGTCGAAACAGTCGGAGCTACATTGTACCGACGATATCCTTGAAGAGTCCAAAGTGTAAAAAGGTAGCAATCTTTGACGAGATGTTACTTAAAAACCGTGTCACTTAAAAATATTCTGTCTAAGGCAACGTGATCACGTAGAGTGCCTCTACAATAACCTCTCTTGGTTTTTTATAGCTCTGAGGCATTTGCCCGTGGTGAAAGGTTTTCTGCTGCCCCAAAAATTATCAAAAGGAGGCAATGTAAAGTTGCAAAGGGGTGTAACTTTCGTCCTGCTCCTGATGCGACTAAACTGACTGTTCCAACGCATCTGAATGGGTACATTTATGCTAGGCATGGTCCTATTTTTCACCCAAACATGTTGAAACAGTCGGAGCTACATTGTACCGACGATATCCCTGAAGAGTCCAAAGTGCAAAAAGATAGCAATCTTTGACGAGATATTACTTGAAAACTGTCACTTAGAAACATTCTGTCTGAGGCAACGTGATCACGCAGAGTGCCTCTACAATAACCTCTCAATTTTTTATAGCTCTGAGGCATTTGCCCATGGTGAAAGGTTTTCTGCTACCCCAAAAATTGTTAGGAGGCAGTGTAAAGTTGCAAAGGGGTGTAACTTTCGTCCTGCTCCTAATGCGACCAAACTAACTGTTTAAACATGTCTGAATGGGTACATTTATGCTAGGCATGGTCCTATTTCTCACCCAAACATGTCGAAACAGTCGGAGCTACATTGTACCGACGATATCCTTGAAGAGTCCAAAGTGCAAAAAGGTAGCAATCTTTGACGAGATGTTACTAGAAAACTATGTCACTTAGAAACATTCCGTCTAAGGCAACAGGATCACGTAGAGTGCCTCTACAATAACCTCTCTCAATTTTTTATAGCTCTGAGGCATTTGCCTATGGTGAAAGGTTTTCTGCTGTCCCAAAAATCGTCAGAAGGAGGCAGTGTAAAGTTGCAAAGGGGTCTAACTTTCATCATGCTCTTGATGCGACCAAACTGACTGTTCCAACGCGTCTGAATGGGTACATTTACACTAGGCATGGTCCTATTTTTCACCCAAACATGTCGAAACAGTCGGAGCTACATTGTATCGACGATATCCCTGAAGAGTCTAAAGTGCAAAAAGGCAGCAATCTTTGACAAGATGTTACTCGAAAACTGTGTCACTTAGAAACATTCTGTCTAAGGCAACGGGATCACGTAGAGTGCCTCTATAATAACCTCTCTCAATTTTTTATAGTTCTGAGGCATTTGCCCGTGGTGAAAGGTTTTCTGCTGCCCCAAAAATCGTCAGAAGGAGGTAGTGTATTAAGTCAGGATGAAAGCCTATTCACTCTAGGCGCCTGTTTTTGACCAAATCACACATGCGCCTTGAACAACTCTATCTTCAAGGCACTTTTCTCTAATCTCTGTAACTCTCCAAATCCACTAAGGCACAAATTTTACCTCTTGGGCTCAAGATATAGGTTCTTCATCCAAGGCGCCAGAATGGTCCAAAGGCACATTTCACCTCTAACCTCACCTCTGACCTTACTTTGAGGCGCTAAACCTTTTGACATTTCAAGTAACTTCAATAGAACTATTTTTCCTTAAGGTGGTTCACTCCTTGCAATTGGATGTATGGTACTTGTAACTCATTTGATTGACTTTGTAATGTTTCTTCTTCTCGCAGAGTAGATGAGGATGATATAAGCTTACTTCATGAATCAGAGTAGAAATCTCTCTTGGACTTGCTAGGTGAAAGGAATTGGACTTGAAGGACTTGAAGTTGATGAAGTGATCCTTCATGATGGCCTTTGACATTACCTTCTCGGAGTGTAGATGATAACACCTTCCTTGGATAAAGTGGATAACCTCTGACCTAAACTTTGAAGCTTGATGAATCTTGAAGATTGGGTTTCCTCCTACTCCCCTTCTGGGCTCCACTCCATCAAAGGCGTATTTAGTTGTCCAAGGCACCAACATTCACTCAGGGGCGCCCAAAGAGAAAGTTTACAACTCTAAGGCACTAAACTCTTATGCAAAAATGGTCATCATCAAAGGCGCAAAAATGGGTCTCTGGGCGCCAATCTCTACAAGACATTCCATCTCATTGCTCTCCTCCATTACAAGTGCTCACTTACCTCAATCTTGGGCGCATACCAACATCCCAACATCCAAATCACCTAGGCGCTCAAAACCTTCAAGACTCAAGGCGCATTTTATGATCAAACAAGGTATCTCTTGAACAAGGCGCTCATAGTCTCATCAGGGTGTTAATCATCATCATGAGCGCTCATATTGTTCTAGGTGTATAGTTATCTCTGGAATGCTCAAGGCGCTCAAGGCGCACATACCCTTCTCTAGGCTAGTTTACACTTATTCAAGGCGCTCATTCCAAACTTACATGAACTCCTCATTACAAGACGCACAAACTAGATGATCCTAGGGCATAAGGGCGCTCAAACTAGATCTTTGCAAAAACTCCCCAAGCATTCAAACTTTTAAGGCACCAAAAGTGGTCTTTTCCACAACTTCTCTAGCCATATGCCTTGGGTACTCAAACCTTCCTTGAACTCCAATTATTCAATCCAGGGTGCTCAACTACCTCCTCAAGGCGCTCTATCTCAAGTATCATTACTCTTCTTAAAGACCTAGGCGCACATTGTGGGGTATTCTACTCAACAAGACCTAGGCGCTCATTATGAAGACTCCAATTATCAAGGTTCACTTCAACTTTCAAAGGCACATTTTGGACTCCAAAGGCGTTAGGTTAAAGCCACTAGGGCGCTAGATACCAAAGGGGGCAAGGTGTCAGAACCTCCTTTAAGATGTAAGAAAATCTCCTCAAGGCACAACTAAAGGCGCTCCAAACCATACGAGGGCGCTAATATCCACTCTAGGCAGTGTATTAAGTCAGGATGAAAGCCTATTCACTCTAGGCGCTTGTTTTTGACCAAATCACACATGTGCATTGAACAAGTGATGCTACAAGTGGTGAACAAAATGGGTGCCTTGAAGAATTGAGCCCTCCAAGACATCTTGCAATTGCCTAAAAGTCCAAAATTTACATAAGTGAGTTAAGGTGCCATTTTCCATCTCCAGAGCCTCCTTTGAGCGCCTTAACATGGAGTGAATGTTTTAGTCTATGAAAGATTGCGCCTAAAGAATATAACAACCCCTTCAGTCACTAGGATGAACTAAGTTAACAAAAGGAACTTCATTGAGGGAGGTGCACTTGTGCATCTAGACAACTCCAGTTTAGCGCCTGAGAAAAAACATGTTTAGAGACACCCCTCGAATGAACCCTCTAGAACCAATAAGAATCTTCTCTAGGTCCATAAATAACTCACGCCCATATCCAAGTGAAAGTCTCCTTGGTCTTCCTACTAAAACCTCTAAAGGGTAAGTGTTGTGACCAAATCACACATCACCCCATCAGATTGGGGACCCCCTCTTTTCTTGCTCAGGTGCTTTGCACAGGAGTTGTTATGTGTCATTTTGGCCAAGGTTTTCTAGAGCAGTGAAGACATTAGGAAGGGGATGATCATTTGGATAGTTTTGAATGCTTTATTTCTCCTTGTTTAAACTAGGCGCTCACTGAGGATTGGAGTAGCCTTTGCACCCTCACATCACGTTAATCGGTGTTTTAGAGGCAATCATAGTATAGGAAGATTTGCGCCTTGAAGAAAAGAGTTATCTGGTGAGCGCTTAGGAGTTCTGGCACCTAGGGGAAAGGTCTAGGTAGAGTGCCTTCAGACTTTGATAGTGAAGTGCCTTAAGGAGTTGGATGATGTTTTTGCCTAGAGTGGAGATGATGATGGAGCGCCTTGGAGTCAGGTTAGTCTGGAGCACCTTAAGAAGGTAAAGCACTTCAAATGTAAACACAAGTGTTTTGAGCGCCCTAATGAGAAGTTGTCTTGGCACCATAAGTTGTTCAAACCAAGATATGCGCCTTGGATAGTTGCAAAGACCTAATTTAGTGCCCAAGGTTGGAAGACTCTTTGTTAGCGCCTAGTGTTTGAAAGCTCTTTGTGTTTAGTGCATTAAAATGAATTTGGCACCTAAGTAGTATTGAAGCACTCAACTGAGCGCCTAAAGCCCATGAGAGAAGTGATATGCGCCTTGATAGGAATATCATGGAAGATGAGTTTACTGAATGGCACCTTGAATGACTTGGTTGATTAAGTGTTTTAGTGCCTAGATATGGGATGAATCATTGAACGCCTTTGGTTGAGATGATGTCAGCACCTTTGAGATTATAACACCTTGGAGTCAAGTTTGAAGGAGCACCTTGAGAAGGTAAAACACTTCAAATGTTTTCAAGGAATTGGAGAAGTCACTTAGTGCCTAGAAGGAATTCCAGAGCAAGAGGGTTGGAGCACCTTGAGCTTCAAGTCAGATATGCACCTAGACCTCTACCCTTTAGCAAGTTGAAGCCCTCTGAGCCTTGACAAAGTGAGAATGCCTTATAGTGAATATGCACCTTGGGCAAGGTTGAATACAAAGTTGAGGAGTATATCATAATGAGTAAGTGCACTGTAGGGTTAGATGATAAAGACTAGCGCCTTGAGTGTCTTGGTCAAAATTTTGACATGAGAAGTCTTGCAAGATTAAACCCTGGAGTGCACCTTAGAGAGAACCTATTGATCCTTTGCTTTGACAAGATTTGGGCGCCAGAATGATCATTAATAAATGGAATGTATCTACACCAATTTTGCACCTTTAGGGAAGTGATGGTGTCCAGATGAGTTTTGAGTCCCTTTGAGTGTTGAAATTGTTAGAGATAGGTGCCTTGATGAATGAAATGTGCCTTGAAGACCATGTGCGCCTAGAGAAGATAAGTGCCTAGTTGAGATAAAGAGGTGTGTTGATGATTGTTTTTTGACAAGTCAACAATTAGAGTGAGATACTAAGTATCTGACTCCCTCTTGAGCAAAGTCTCTCGAATGCTGAACCAGGTGATCAAACGAGATGACTCCAAGGTTCCTTCTGATGTTTTCGGTAAGAGACAGCTCAGCGATTTAAGTATGATTTTGCTGTTAACCTGCAAAGGGACTTATGCAATTGTTCAAGTTGACTTATTGTTTCAAGAACTATGGAAGTGGACACTAGAGGATCTAGGTACTGCAACTAATGGCGTATGATTTAACAATGGATGCTCTGGATCCTAATTCTAACTGAATAAATAAACAAAAGGCAAAAGATATAAGGTTCAGAAATACTAAACTAATCCTAGATGCGAGGAAATTTACTACCTAGGTGAAATCCAACCAAATCTTGCTTCGCCAAAACAAACAACTACGCAAGATAGGTGCAATCTTCTGGGGTATATAAGATGTTTAAATCAGTTATGCTCATGAATGACTCAACAAGCATAAAGATCAAATTGATTTTCAATTGTTCAGGCTAACCATGCACTGCAATCTACGAGCCGCAAACTGCAAATGGTATGAACTTGTAGATTTCACCAAAAAGCAATAAAGAAACCTCTCATCAACTAACAAAAAACTTAAAGAGAAACTTAGTCTAATATAATATTCGCTTGAAAATTGAAACCATGCAACACTCGGAAACACAAATAGAATCACCAAGACAATGAATCTTTTATTATCTCAGAGAGCTCTTGCAACAATTTTAGAATTTCCAATCGTCCAAATGAGAGCAACAAGAGCTCTTTTATAGACCTCAAAAGAAAGAAGGGTCAAGATCGATCGGTGAATTCAGCGGACCAGATCAAGCCACATCACAAGTAGTTATAACAAACTTCTCTTTATTAAATGAAAGAGGTCAACTTTATTAAATACAGGAGACTGTCTATATTAAATAAAAGATGCTATCTTTATTAAATGACGGAGGCCATAAAGAAAGGAACAAAAGCACGCCTCGCAAGAAGATGAGAATGATATATCATTATTTCATGAAGAATCCTCATGTGAATATCCTTCACTAGAAGTTTGACATTCGATGAACTTGGACACTATTCGCTTGACTTCTTCTATGGGTACACTTGGCGAATTTTGAATGGTCCCTTCAGCTTCAAGCACATCAACTGAATAAAGGCCAAGTGTCCTTTCCCAATCAGTTATTCTTGCTTTGTTGTCACCAAGGTGGATAGCAAGTGAGAATATACTATCAAGTCTCTCATCTGTAATATCATTTTCTTGAAAATAGAAAACTTGAACTTGCTCCTTCATATTCTCAAAGGTCATCTCTCCAAAAGGATTACAAATCTCCATCAAAGAAGCATGTATTCCATCCTGAATCCTTTGAATCACACTTCTAATTCTTGACATATCTAGTTCAATCTTATCCAGCAATTGTCCTTTGATGCGAAGACTGAAATACCATGAGGAAAAGTTATATGTTCTACCTTCTTCAATAACTTCAGCATGTAACAAATCGTCCACTGAGGTTTCCATTAAGCTCTTTAGGTGTGGTAGATGTTGATCCTTGAAGTCTTTGAATTCAACACAGGCTGTCATTAATGCAAGTACCCTGTCCTTTAGGCTAATAATCTTATCATTTACTTGCATAATATCTCCCAGATACCTGAATGTAGTCTCCTTAGATCTTTTCATCCAATCCTTCAATCTGTGAGATGAAGACTTCAACTCTTCCAAGTGTCCAACTGTTTCAGGAGGAAGGAGAGATGGAGGGGCAGCAACCCTTTCCTGCGGATGAATAGGATGTACTAAATGTTGAATGTACTGCTCCAAGGTACGACATCTTTGCTCAGCCTTGATTCTGCCTTCTGTTTCTTGCCTTATGATGGCTCGAGCATTATCAATCGAATCCTGCAGTTCTTCTTCAACTTGCATTCCAGTCAAAGGACCCAAATTGATTGTATTGATGTCATAATCATCAGGTGTTACGTCTTCTATGTTCTTCTCAAGCCTAGGAACTGCTACATGCACTTTTCTTACTCCTGTTTCATCCTTAGTGATCTTGGAAAGGATATTGGCCTTCTTCTTCAGTTTCTCCTTCGACATATCCAAGAGTAACTCATCTACCGGAAGAGGAGGACAACTTTCAAGTTCATAATTCTCTTTAATTCTTTCTTGTAGCCATTCTGGAAGTGATGAAAGATCTTGCTGCTATAGTTGTCTTCCTTGTACGGGCAATGACTCCTCTTCAGCATCATCCTTCTCCTTAGTGTTAGCTTCATCAATGATTTTAGTGTCATGTGGGCTAGAAGGTACTTCTTCCGTTGGAACTTCTGGAACAGGAATCACCAAGTCTGGATTTGGTGGAATATCACCCAATTGTCTAGAAGAAGCGGTCTCAATGCTTATCCTATTCTTCTTTCTACTGGATTCCCCTTGAATAATCTCAAGCTGTTTCCTTTTCTTTCCCTGTCCTGAATCTTTCTCACTTCCTCTGCTCCGTGAATCCTTACTAAGTGCCTTATGTTGTTCTTGCTGATCCACTTCTCCCATCTTAATATAAGTGAGTTTCTTACCTTCATCCAGCAAGGCTTGTACTTGTATGTTTATTTGTTCTTCAGTGATAGCAATAATAGGTCTTATCAATCCCTCATCATCTACCTTTTCTCTGTCTGACCAGTTGACTTCATAAGGCAAATTGCAAATTTTATCATACTCATCTCCAAGAAGAGCTCTGTCACCTTCTAACTGATCAGGAATTCTAAGTACCTTTGTTGCCCTTATCAAGTCCCATTTTAGCCTTGAACACTTTTGCATCCGGATGTCGTCATCATCTATAGCATCAGCCCAGTGATCTTCTAGTTGCTCTTTATGCCTGTAAGAAGAGTAAGACTGTTTGACAGCTCCATGTGGATTAAAGTTTTCTCTCCTAGAATCATGAGGATGCAAATGATAAGCTTGAAGCTCAATTTCTGAATGCTCAGCTGCCTGTAATGATGGACAAGAATAGTATCTTCCTAGCTGAAGGGGAAACTGAACTCCCGCTTTCTTCCTTGCTTTCTGCATCTTATGAAACTCAATCAGTTGTCTGGAAACCTCTAGCAAGACCATCCTATTTGAAGGATATCTAGGCAGTCTATATGGGAATGAAGTGAATCCTTGAATCCTGATGTAGGTGAACTTATCATACTGGATGTAGTACCTTCCATACTGTTTGATGAAGTTCCTGGCAGCACCTGTTAATCTCTGATGCAACTCACCTCTTAACCTCCTCACTATAAACATAGCGAAGGCATCATTGAATCTCTTGTAGTGATTGATGTTTTTCAGGTGGAGTTGAGGATAACACTGATAGGAGAGGATCTGTCCTGGCTTTGTACCTACTTGTCCCTTAGCTGTTAGTCCTTTGTAGACTACATTTCTCGCCAAGATATACACAAGGTATGAAGTCATGAAGAAAGACTTCATCTCATCAAAGTTTTCCAACTGTTCATCTAGGCAATGACTTATAAGGCCAGCCCAGTCAATCATCTTGTTCTTTGTAAACATGTGATCAAAATAAGTATACATCCATCCTTCGAAAGTAGATGATTGTGGCCTACCTGTTACTCGATTCAGAAACATGATCAAGTAACTTATCTCCCGCTTGAAGTCAGCTTTGTGATATTTGGGATCATTTGAATTGTATATCTTCATAGATGAATCATTCATCCACTTCTTCCCGATCTCTTGCATGTAGACCTTTGAATTGCCTTCGAATGTCTTTTGAGCTGTTGTAGGGCATATGAAGACTCCTTTCACCTTCGGGATGTTGAAGATCTCTTGGATAGCCTCCCTCTGCAGGTAAGCAAGAACAGTTCCATCCTTGGCTATGATTTGTCTTTTCTCCTTGTCGTAGTGTTGAACACACTCCAACACGAGCTCGGTACTTGGCAAAGCAGGTGGAAAGCAAGCCGCTTGTACAATCCCGCTCTTCGCGATGGCTTTGATATCTTCATTCCTAGTGATCGCGAGCAAGAAGTCTTTCGCTTCATCCAAGTTGACGTGTCCCATGTTGGTGTCGCCGACATCCTTCCACTGCGTTTCTAGCTTGGACTCCGGCATGCTGGACTTGGCATCCATCTTGATGAGTACTTGCCTTTCCTTGGCTGTCATTCCCATCTATCTGCAAGAATAGACTCGAATAAGTAGATTGAAACGATAAATTCTATGAGTCTTCTATAGTACTTTTATCATGTTATCATGTTCTAATTCAATTTTTCAAGTACAAAAAGGTATCCTAAGTCATTGTCTAATTTCTGAATATAAATTTGCAAAATCAAACAAGTACAAGGAAATTTAATAAAGTAGAAGTGACAAAACGTACCTTATGTTCAATTTTCTGTCTTAGCAAACACAAATTTCTGGAATTTAATGTAAAAAATCAGTATGAAATGGCAGAAATCTGGAGTAATAATGTGAAATTAACCCTTTAAAATGCAGGTCTTCCTTAAAATCTGCCTTTAAAAAGTCTTCCTTCAAGGTGATTTGCTACCTTTTCCTCAAAATTCGCTACTCCAAAAGAGAAGTCACTGCCTCAAAAAGGAAATTCGCTGCTCTAAAAGGAAAATTCGCTGCTCCCAACTTGCAAATGAATGAATGACATAGGAGGAGCGCTCTCCTTAAATAGCATTTTCTCTAGCATTTAATGAGATCGGCCAAACTGGAGGTCGGCCTGTCTTACAATTTTAACATTTAAAATAAAATCTTAGGCGCTAAAAGGGACGAGCTAAGCCTTAATGGGCGCCAAAGTGGACTACTACCAATATGATATGCACCTAAGATTGTTTCAAAGATAGGTTGATATTAGAATGACCTTATTCTTAACGGAGTAAATGATGATGATCTTGGAACAAAATTCAACTTAATAAGAACAAAAGTGATTCCAAACTCTTTGCTCCTAGGGCACTCCATAAGATCCACAAAGCAATTGAAGGCACCAAACTTCATGTTAGGTCATTCTCTATTCCTCCCAAGGTGCTAGAACTCTTCCTCCGGTGTAGCTGAGGTGCTCAATCAAGGCTCAGGGCGCTCCTTCATGCTTTTGGCAGTCTAAATTCATCTAGACTAAGGCGCTCATCTATCCTTGACTCTAAGGGCACATATCTTTCATTAGGGCGCTCATTTCCACTTAAAACACCAAGATCCAAAACTCCAACAAGGGCGCCAAATTCAATCATCAATCCAGGGCGCCAAAACACCACAAGGCGCACTTATCCCACTTAGGCGCATTTCATCACTCAAGGCATTCCCAGATGAGGAGCTAGATCTAGGCACAAAAACTCTTCTCAAGACCTCCTAGGCGCTAAAACATACCTAGAGCATTTAGACCACTCTCCATGAAGGCGCTCTCCTTGCTTTGCCTTTCAGTTCAAGGCGCTTAAACATGATCTATCTTTCAATCTTCATCACCCAAGGTGCATATTCATTCTCAAGGCGCATTTGAGATCAGCAAGGTATCAAGGCACTCCGTCTTTGTCCAAGGCACCAAAACACCACAACTGGAAGGTTAAATCTTTTCTCTGTTCACCTAGGCGCACTTATCCCACTTATTCTCAGAAGGCTACTTCATCCCAAGGCGCTCAATTCATTCTTGCCTTACCAAGGTGCATATACACTAATCCACATCATCTAAAGGCGCATTTCCAACTAAGGTGCATATCTT
Organism: Cunninghamia lanceolata; assembly: GCA_027924645.1. Classification (NCBI taxonomy): domain Eukaryota; kingdom Viridiplantae; phylum Streptophyta; class Pinopsida; order Cupressales; family Cupressaceae; genus Cunninghamia; species Cunninghamia lanceolata. The sequence continues at coordinate 360,659 of BSBN01000714.1, forward strand.
CATGATCTTCATCCTCTTAGGTGCCAATTCATTCTCAAGGCGCATTTCTTCCCCTTGACTCTGAGGGCGCACATCTTAGACTCTGGGCAACTTCAAATTAAACTCAAGGCGCATATTCCTCTCTAGGCGCTCATTAAGTTCATTCATCTCACCAAGGCAATGACCTAAAGCGCATCCATATTGACTTTAACTTTGACACTTCTTGAGGAAGGCACACTTCTAGGCTAGGGCGCTCCTCAAAGCCTAAGGCGCCAATTCACTTCCTTTAGCTAGGCGCTCATTTCTTCAGGTCGCATGTTCAACACTCCAGGGTGCCAATCCTTCTAACGTCCACAGAAGACGCTCCAAGACTCTCTGCCACAAGGGGCTCCAATAAACTAAGGCGTTCACCTTATCAAAACATTCTGAAACCTCATCTCAATCATCTATCTATGTCTCTGCGAAGGTGCTCCAAGTCGTTCAGGGAAGTCATCTATTCAAAGCGCACTCTCCCCTCAATTTGGTGTCTAAACATCTTCAAGACCTGCTAGGTGTTCTCTACAGACTCTCCTCAAAAGCACATGCCTTCCTATGCAATTACCTTTGAAAAACTGATTGATATGATTGATAAAGCATTTCAAAACTACCAACACGATCATCTCCTTCCTATCGTCATCATTGCCCCGGAATATCCAAGCTCAAAAGAGGGGGTCCCCAGTCTGATGGGGTGATGTGTGATTTGGTCACAACATCTGGTGACTCCACGAGAGGAATGTTTCTGAACATTTCAAAAACAAGGATTCAAAACCCACTCGAAGAACATTAAATCACTATCCTCAATCATAAACTAGGCGAAAAACAAACTTAAAAGGGAAAGGAATCATAAATTGGATCAAGACACTATACCTCTGATTGTGGGATTAGAGATAGATTTCTGATTAAGACAGTTTTGTAAATGTTCCAAAGATAAACAAACATCAAGTGTCAACATTTCCATGTATACCCACACACCAGATCAAATGAACACAACTACCCAATCAAAGAATCAGAACCAATCGCCAGCGCGACTATCCATATCTGAGGTTTGAAGTGCAAGCACTTAGGTTCATTCCCATCCCTTAGAAACCAGGACCGACTAAGCTAACCTGTCTCAAGCTAGGTAAATTCATGAAAGTGGATGGATGGATATATACACGGATGAAATGGGCGAATGATAACATGCAATGACCAGTAGGTGATATCAAATGTAATGAAAAAATGCAATGAAGGTGAAAATGCAATGAGACAGTGTGTCTCTACCATGACGCCTATTTGCCAGGTTTTCATCATGATACTTATCCATGGCGCCTGTTTGCCAGGTTTTCACCAGTGGACGAAATTTTTCTCTTTACTATTTTTCATTTTTTTTTTCTTCTTCTTTTCTTTTCTTTTTTTTTTTGTTTTTTGAATGATGACCATTACACCCGGCGCCTGTTTGCCAGGTTTTCACCGAGGTAACGAATAGACAGAATTCAAGAGTCTGACTTTGCAGATAACGCATAAAATCATGTCAAGTTGTTGTACTTATTGATGTTGGTAGGAAACGATGGAATGATAAATACAAACAGTGGACTATGAGGTGAATTATGATAAGGTGGGCAAATGAAAGTAGGTTCAAACATAAACCAAATAAGTGGTGGGATATGCTGAACGACGGAAAGGTAGTGAAAACGGATGATATGTAATGAAATGGACGGAATGAAACCATAATCAACGTTTGTTCATATCAACCTAAACTTCGAAGCTTGCAAGTGGAAAGGAATATAATGGGGAACGAGAATGGGTGATAAATGAAATAGTAACTTCGTGTCCCACAAGAACTTGGAATTTTCTTATTTTGATTGTACTTTGCAGGATGAAGTAATTTGGAATGGAATTGAATAGAAATGGGATGAGCGGATGATTGGATGTGGAAGCCTCTTGGATTTAGCTTCAAGTACCCAGAGCTTCATTCTGCAAGCATTTCTTTGAAAGTATAGCTTTTGAACATACCTTGCTTAGGATTTTGGCATTTATACTAAGGTAACGTAAAGATCTTCAAATTTTCAGGAATTTCTTTGCTCAACGGGTGTGAAGCATCCAAATGTTTATTCTACGAAATATGGGAGAATGGGCGGAAGGAATTGCAAGCTTCTTGCTTAGACGATACTCACATTCATCAATCATGATTAGGAGATGGGTGGAAGGGATAAAGGGTATAATAATATGATAGGAAGGCGGAGGCAAGATGGATGACGGAAGGTATGAATAGTTACATGCTATGAGACTTTGCATAGTAACAAAGGCAAGGTGAACATATAATGGGTGGATAATGGAAAATGATGGATTAATGTGGAATAGATGGGGATACCAACATCTTAACCTTGCATGCAGTGGCTGAGGTTATTTGAAAAGATATTGACATAGACAACTCCAAATGATTCATAAGGACTTCAATTCATCCTTCTGGAGTGGGCAACGAACAATAGGACCATATAGATGATTCAGACATCATACTCGAATCCATTATTGGATGAAAAAATGCAATGTAGATGAAACTACTTGGAAATGAAATGGACGGAAAGCGAAATGATGGATGGAAGTATGCAGAGATGCTTATTATGGAGCGAAAGAGAAACATGAATTACCTTGAGATGTTCGCTTGATCCAGACTAACAAAGACTTTCCTAGCAACTTCAGGATCATTAAGATGTGTAGGATATAAAAACCTCGAAATACTTCAGTCAATACCGAACAAATGACTCATCTCCCAGGATCAAATAGTTTTGCTTTCTGACACTAGCGATGAAATCCACAGGAAATCCATCAATCATGACTTAATTTTCTCAAAGGAACAAATAAGAACTCATAAAGTTTAGATTTGTCATTTTAGAACATTATGATCAGAAGATAGCAGTGTCGAGACACAATATATGATTAGTGTCCCAGTCAAGTCCAGAACTTGCGTTCGTTCAACAATTGAAAACTATGATCCCTCAATCCTAAGAATTTCGTGAATAAATGTTCAGGAAATGAGATAACATACTTAAGTAGAAGTGTACCAGATGTCTTTAAAATATGCATCCCCAAGTCAAGAGTTGAGAACCCTCAAAACAACCATTAAAACAAAGTAAAAACAACCAAACTAAACTAGAAAGCAAGAAATTCCTGAGTCAAATGACATCAAGATGAGCAAATCTACCCTAAGAAAACCAAACAACAGAAAGAAAATCCTATCTAACTATGTACAGACCAGCCCCTCGAGGAACTCATGGCTGGAAATAGTGCTTCAGGAACTGCCCATTGACAGGCAGTGGAACATCTTCTCCGGTCAAAGTCTTCAATTTGAAAGCGTTCTCTCCCAGAATCTCTATAATCTGGTATGGACCCTTCCAGAGATAATCAAACTTGTCATGATCACCTCGCCGTTCATGTGCCTTGTCCCAATATAAAACCAGGTCAGAAATTTTGAAGGCTTTCACTCTTGCCTGGCGATCAAACCAACGCTTGACTACTCCTTGATGCTTCATGAACCTATCTAAGGCAAGATCTCGCTTCTCTTCTAGATGCAGGAGTTGTGATAATCTTGTTTGTACTCGTTCATCTTCATCTAAATATTCTTGCATGAACTGCAAGGTTGGAATCCTTAATTGTATTGGGAAGATGGGATCCTGCCCATAAACCAGGTGATATGGAGAAGTGCCCAGAGAAGACTTGACTCTGGTCCTGTCTGCCCAAAGAGCGAACTTTAGCTGTGTATGCCAGTCTCTCGGATTCTTATCCAGTAATTTCTTGATTGCGTTCAAAAGGTTCTTGTTTGTGGATTCAGCCAAGCCGTTACCCTATGGGTAATAATTTGATGAAAATTTCAGAGTTATTCCATATTCAAAGGCCCAATTAGAAAACCTGAGTGAGGAGAATGCAGGACCATTATCGCATACAAGGGCGCTGGGACAGCCAAATCTGGTAATTATGTTTTCTTTTAGAAATTTGATCACCACATCGGAAGTGCAGAACTTCAAAGCATGGGCTTCTGTCCATCTAGTATAGTAGTCTGTCGCAGTCAGGATATATCTATGTTGTGCAGAAGATGGTGGGTTTATCATGCCAATAAAGTCTAGTCCCCACTTGGCAAAAGGCCTGAATTCGACAACCGGCTGTAAAGGCATAGCTGGGTTTCGTTCTCTCGAAGCTGCTACCTGACAAATGTGGCAAGTTCTGATGTGCTGATGAGCATCTTGAAACAATTTTGGCCAATAGTAGCCTGCCCTTAATATCTGATTTGCCGTTGCTAACTCACCACCATGGCAAGTTCCAAACTTGTCATGAAACTGTTCCATAATGCTTTTGGCTTCGCTCCTACCAACACACCTTAGGTAGATTCCTTCATGATTTTATCTGAATAAAACTAATCCTTGCAACATGAAGCATTTGCTTCTGTATCTCAATGCTCTTCTCTGTGTTGGGGTCATATGATCTGGACATTTATGAGAAAGCAGGTAATAGACGATATCATCGTACCACTCATCCGGTGATACTGCTTCAAGTACATAAGCCTGCTGAACCAATCCAGGGCCTTCAACTGCGATAGTCTGGGTCAGTGCTTGTCCTCTAACCAACTTCATTGGTTGAATTTCGATGTCGTATTCTTGGATAGTGGCGACTCACTTGCCTCTTCGTTCACCCAATTCATTCTGCATCAGTAAAGTCTTAACTGCGGCATCCGGAACTATAGCATACACTCTGCTCTGCAAGATATAATGTCAAAATTTTTTGATAGCCTTTACTAAAGCATAGGCCTGTTTCTCTACTGTCGGGTATCTCAGCTCAGCATCCTTAAAAGGGGCACTCATAAACGCGACAGGGTGTTCATCTTTATCATCTGTCCTCTGAGTCAAAATTCCTGCACAGGTGTGATCTGATGTGAAAGAATACAAATAGAATGGCTTCAAATAGTTTGGGCTAATTAGAACAGGAGCCCTAGCGATTGCCTGCTTGATTTCTTCGAATGCTCTCTTTGCTTGAGGCATCCATTCAACTTTCGCGTCCTTCTTCAACATATCATTTAATGGCTTAACAATTTCTGCGAATCCAGTAATAAACTTCCTGACAAAGTTAATCTTGCCAAAGAAAGACTTTAACTCCTTGCTAGCCGGCATACCGACTCTTTTAATGGCCTCTACCCTATCTGGATCGATAGAGATGCCGTGTTCTGATATTACGTGGCCCAGGAGCTTTCCTTCGGTTACCCCGAAGATACACTTTTTTGGATTTAAGGAAATTCCATATGTTCTGCAAGATTTAAAAACTTTTCTTAAATGTTCCACATGATCTGCTCTGACTTTTGAGAATACCGTAAGGTCATCCATATAGATGATAATGCATTTTCCAATAATATCTCTGAAGGCAATGTCCATAGCTCTCTGGAAAGTGGCTCCTGCGTTGATTAAGCCAAAAGGCATCCTTCTGTATGTGTATGTACCCCATTTGGTAGTGAAAGCAGTCTTCAACCTGTCTTCTTCTTCCACCATGACCTGGTTATATCCTGAGTATCCATCCAGGAAAGACATCATCTGTGAACCATTTACAATTTGGAGCACTTCGTCCAGTGAAGGCAAAGGATAATTATCTTTCTCTGATGCCTTATTCAGATTCCTGAAATCAACACACAGCCTTATTTCTCCATTCTTTTTTCTGACAGGAACCAAATTGGTGACCCACGTTGAGTGCCTTATTGGAAATATTATTCTTGCTTGTAGCAACTTCTTGACTTCTTGATAAATAAGTGGCTCCAATAAAGGATTGACCGGCCTCTGCCTCTGTCGGAATGGTCTGCTTCCCGGCTTGAGAGGGATAGTGTGCGTGATGATGGATGTGTCATATGTCTTCAAATCCTCATATCCCCAAGCGATAACATCATGAAATTCTCTCATGCTATTGAGAATATTTTCCTTTTCTTCCGGTGTGCAAACTTTTCCTATAAAGACATTTTTTACCTCTTCGTCTGTCCCCAGATTGACTGCTTCACATTGATTCCCGTCTTCATTGTTGTGGAGAGGAGTGCCCAACTTATCTGAATCAAAGAGTCTCTCTAACTCAATCATACCCTTTGGGATGGTATTGTCCTTCAGATTCATGATCCCATCTGGATCAAACTCAGCTTCAACTTCACTCTCATCGATTACCTGGGTAGTGAAAATACCTGAATTTGTTAAGAAGTCCAGTATATGTTTGTCATCATCAAACACTTGAAAGTTTGTGATATTATCTGGTACTGATGGAACTGATGTCAGTTCTACGGTGAACTTCTTTAACCCCTCCATAGCTAATGGCTCAAGAGAACTTGCGGCTTGTGCTAGTGCATTAGCTACTTGATTTGCTGATCTGTAAATTGACTTGATGTTAAACGCATCGAAGTCCTCAATCAAATCCCATACCCGATTTTTGTATTTCTTCAACCTCTTGTCATGGCACACATATTGCTTCCTGACCTGTCTAACAACTATTTCTGAATCACCAAACACATGCAGAATCTTAGCCTTCTTCTTTATGGCCAGGAGTAATCCGTGTATTAAAGCTTCATATTCAGTAACATTATTGGTACACGGAAACTGTAATCTCAAGGCTGACAAGTAAGCTTCCCCCATTGGACTAATCAGTTCAAAGCCAGCCCCAGATCCTTGTTTAGATTTTGATCCATCAAATCTTAACATCCATACTTGATTATCTCCTAGATTAATATCTTGATTTGCTTTAGCAGGTTCAACTAGGATATGTTCTGCTGCTGCTGAGGTGCTCGCTTCATCTATAGAGGCAGTATTCCGAACAGGTTCTTTTAATTTCATCATACTTGGAATTTCCAACCCCATAGCCTCTGGAATCCTTTTCCTGACTTGTTCCAAGGCTACTACGCACATAGCACAGGAGAACTCAGAATGGAAAGCATTGTGTATCCTGCACCAATTCGGCAACAACAGATCATGGACAGATGCATGGCTCCCCAATTCTACACCTTGCTTCACATGTTTCATCACAAAATTTTAGAAGTTCTCGAACAGGCCTTCCCCTTCTTCATCTGATGATGTGCTATGATAACTTTCTATGAGGACCTCTGTTGAACTACGCAGCATTAAAATCTCCTCCACCTTAGGCTTGTAAATGCCCAAGTCTGTTTGTACAAAAAGGATCTCATTGTCTTCACCATATTCAGTGATCATTAATTTCAAACGCGGAGTGCTATCTATCCTGATCTGATTAGGCAATCCTTTCCATGATAGCCACATGTGCGAAAAGTCGGTGGAGACGTACCCATTGAGCTTCTTCAACCAATCTCTACTTAGCAGCATCCCGTACCCTTCAGGTATGTCTACTACTGAAATGTCAATGTAATGCTGAATCCTGGGATCAGCTGCCAACTGCATGTGAATATTGTGTAGCTCTCCAATAACTGGAACTTCGGTCTTATCTAACTGAGTAACCTTCTTGTTTGTCTGCTTCGGGATAAGACCAAGTTTCTTACAAATACCCAATGGCATCACATTGCTTGAGGCTCCTGAATCCATTAAACAGTTGTGTAACAGCTTACCAAACATCCTAACTGATATCAGGAACAGGGGTTGTTCATCTTTTCCTTGATAAAAGACAATAGATTTCTTCTTGGGAGCACTATATCGGTCATCTGCTAGATCTAGATTAACTTGTGAACTTTGAACTTTCGGTGTGTTATTATCTTCTGCCGGCTCTTCCTTTATTGTAACTGACCTGCTAGCTGTCATATTGGATGAGTCCTGTGCAATGTAAATAGCATTTGTCTGCCCCTGTGGGTGAGGTGGCCTCATTTGGGATGGAGTCGCATTTTGACTCGCATATGCTCTCGGCGCAGCTGAAGTGGAGGGACCTGATGGACTTGTGGTGATTTGGACGTTTTGATTTCCCCCTTTTGCGATAGTATCATCGACACTCCTCAAAAAGGTTTCCTTAATCTCGGGTACTCGAATCAATTCTATTAGTGGTAGGTTGATCTTAATCTTCTTGAGTTCCTCGACAACACATTGACCCAATCTCTTTAAATCATCCTTAGGAACTTCTTTTCTGGGTGGATCAATCCTTGAGGAAATATTCTGCTGTTGAACCTCTTGGGCTGGGACAATATTCTGAGCTGAATTCCGTTGTCTGTATTCAGGCGAATCCCTTGGATAGCTAGGATTGTTACTTGCATTAGGATTAGGCGGAGTGTGCAAGTTATTCGGAGGAGTTGACGTTGTCAGAGGATCTTGCGCCCGATAATTCCACTGATAAACTCTTTGTGGTGCATTACCGGTAGATTGCTGAAAGGCCTGAACTTCATCTGGTTCTTGAGTTTGGGAATTGCCCTCGAATGGTAGAGGATAGTATGTATCATCAATTAGTCCATTTGCAGAGGCTGGTGGGAATCTTCCATTATATTCTGTCATGTCATATTCCATCATAGGTGGAAAAGTAAAATCTTCAATCATCAAAGCTTGATCATACCTCTGCGTGGGCACAATTTCATACCCGGTAACTAGAGGATTCTCTGGTACCTGTGTACCATGCATCTCTTGCTGGAAGATGTCAGCAACTATCTTAAATTTGGGACACTGAAGTTCTGAATGCTGATTGGTATTATGCAACCTGCACCAAGTGGACAACGCAGATTCTGCTAAGAAGACTTTCTCTGCAGGTTTTGGGTCGGAAACTGGCAGATTATCAAATGGTGAAGGTACAGTTCCATTGTTTGGCGCAGTGTTCCAGGTTCTATTCTGCCGTTGAAAACCTTGGTTGTTTCCTCTAAATCCTTGGTTATATCCTGGATTATACCCTTGATTACCGCCCTGGTTTCCCTGGTATCCTCCCTGATTGCCTTGGAAATTCCTCTGCAGATAGTTATTCTGATTTCTCAAATGTGTAACTTCAGTAGACAGTTTCTTCACCTGGTCAATCAGCTCTTTCATTTCATCCTTCTCATCTTGAGCCTTTGCCGAAGATGATGCTCCTTGCAGATACACTGGCTTTTCAGGTGCAACTTGTGAAATTGGCACCCCTGGATGCAGGACTAATTGATTAGCAGGAGTGGGAACAGGAACTGGATTCATTACAGGTGTATGTTGAGCCAGTGCATGATTAATCGCCTGGATCTGGTTAGGCATCGCCACATGCCCTATGTGATTAAGTGGCCCATGCGTGTTCATACCCAAATCTATGTTCACCTTAACGGCTTCAGCATATGCTCCTGTCAGAGTGGTTGGCGGGGTTGTCGCTCTTTTCACAAACATAGAAGTAAGGCGATCCAATGCAACGTAATAAATCTCCATCGCCATTACTAGAGTGATATCATATGGAGGTTGTAATCTAGAATATGCTTTATGGAACCTGTGATTGAAAGAGGCAATGGGCTCATGCTCCTGTCTTCTGACTTCGATGAATTGCTTATAGAGTTCTGCAGGAGTGATAGGAATCTTGAACTTCTCCAGGAAAGCAGTTTTCATCTGTTCCCAGGTAGTAATAGACCCAGCTGGTAGGTTGACATACCAAAAAGTAGCATCTCCTTCGAGAGAGTATGGAAATAGCCAGCAAGCTACATCCTGATCTTCAATCCTTCGATTTACCAGAATACCTTCAAAGATCTTAATATGCTCTTCAGCCGTCCTGTTTGGATTGTTGACATGAAATTTTGAGCAGAAATGTTCAGGGTTTTTGGGCATATCATGATAATCAGTAAAAGTCCCAAGGGGTGAGACATTTCCCAGGGGCCAAGCTTGTACTGGTGCTGCCATTGGAATGTTGGGTTGTCCTGGACCTACTTGAGTAGCTCCTGGCTGAAGTGGGGTACCTATGGTAGTTACTTGGACATTGCTTGGTTGAGCAACTCCCTGATTCTGATTCTTCGGAGGTGGAGTTTGAAATAAATTTGAAATATCACCCCCACTTGGAGATCCCTGGCCCGATGAAGTCCCTTTCTTTCCTTTCTTCGACTTTGCAGGAAACCCCAACTCAGAAAACTCCTTGGATGCTCCTGGTGCAGACCTTAGAATTCTTTGGTGCCTTTCTGGCGAAAACGAACCAATTCGCTCTAGGATGTTCTTCCTTAATCTGAAACAACTTGTTAACTGCCCTCCTTCTAGTGCCAAATATGTTGATGATTGTTTTTTGACAAGTCAACAATTAGAGTGAGATACTAAGTATCTGACTCCCTCTTGAGCTGTCTCTTACCGAAAACATCAGAAGGAACCTTGGAGTCATCTCGTTTGATCACCTGGTTCAGCATTCAAGAGACTTTGCTCAAGAGGGAGTCAGATACTTAGGATCTCACTCTAATTGTTGACTTGTCAAAAAACAATCATCAACAAGGTGTTTCTGGTGCCTAGGGAAGAAGAGAGGTAAGTTCAGGGAGATAAGTGTGCCTAAGAGTTTTAGTGCCCTCAATCAAATTGCACCTTTTTGCCTTGGAGAATATAAGGTGAGGATTTGAGTTGAAAGTTTGAGAAAGTATATTGAGCGCCCTGTGTTGGAGGAATCAAGTTGGATAAGCACTTGAAGAACTTGCATTAAGTGTTTTAGTGCCTTGGTATGGTTTGGAGCACCTTGTTGAGGAGATACCTTGATTTAATCCAAGATAGAGCGCCCTAGAATTGAATATGCACCTTGTTGGAGGAATATATGTGCCTTGTTGGAGAAAGATATGCGCCTTGAATGAGAGTTTGTGTGCCTTAACCAAGAATGATGATTGAAGTCACAATCTCATGTTTGTGCGCCTAGGTCTAGAAGCAAGATTTGAGCGCCTTAGGATAGGGTTTTTTGCACCTTGTCTTGGAGAGTGAATTTGCACCTTGGATGATGTTGAAGTGCCTTGGGATGAAATGCACCCAAACTTATAGAGGGCCTTCAGTGAGGGAGTTGAAGAGAGTGCTTAGAGGAAGGATAGCCTTAAGATCAAACTAAGTACTTAGAAACCTAAGATTAGCGCCTTATTTGAAGTTATACACCTATTTTGGCGCCAGAGAGTGAGTTTGAGTGTGAAGAAGTGAATGTCTGCACCTTGAAGGGGATACAAAGGGAAGATGATGCACCTTGATGGGTTGATGATGGAAATTTGCACTTTGGAGCTAAATGTGCGCCTTGAATCTAAATGATATTTGAGTGCTTAGAGGTAAATAGGGGTGCCTTTGAGAATTCTTTGTGCTTTAAGGAATGGATTGTGGCGCTTTGGACTAAGGTAAGTCCTGAGCACTTCCAATGATTTTAAGGAGCGCCTTGAAGGAGATAGTATCTAGAGAAGAAAAGATGTCAAGTTTTAACACCTTGGAAGAAATTCCAGATAGTGGCGCCTTCACAGGGTTTTCCAAGTTGGCGCCTTGGTTTGGGATGATCATGCTAAGAAAGAAAATGTGCCTTCAACAAGGTCACATCAAGTCCAACATTTCAATACTCTTCATCACTAACGTCATGTTGAAATTTCAAGGCATCTATCCATTCAAGTTCTCTGAGGAATATCTTGCAAGTGTACTTCATCAATGATAGACATTCATCCATCCGAGTTTCAAGATATCTCAATCTTCAAAGTTTCAAAGTCCACAACTCCAAGAGGGTCACTCCAAGGGTCGTCATGAAGGATCACTTCATCTTCATCTTATCATCAAGCAAGGCTTCATCCAGTCCTAGAGAGATCTCTACTTCATGTCATCATCATCTACTCTTACATGAAGATAACAACATCACATCTCTCTTATTATTCAAAGTAGATTAGAAGGCGGAACATCATGGAGTTAGGCACTTATAGGTATCCAAACTTCTCTTTTGGGCGCCCTTAATATGAAGGACAATCCATTTTGGCACCCTCTTTAGAGAAGTCCATACACTTTGGCGTGGAAATAATTTCAAATCTGGCATCCAATTCTGGCATCCAGAAATCAAATCTAAGTAAGGCGCTCTTTCCATTTGCAACTATGATGTTCATCCATGCAACAAGCAAGGTGATGCTCCCTTGTGATATTGTGAGGTGTTGACATTCAGTTGACATCATTGAGTTTGATTGAGTTGATCAAGTGTAGACGCCATTGTAAACATCAAGGCTTCAAGGCCTTTCTTTTGTATCTCCATTGAATAAGTTGTAACTTCATGCTATTGAAAGCATTATCCATGTAATAAGACATTGCAAGTTGATTGAATCAAATAACTAGACAAGTACCCAACTCTAAGGTTGATTCATTCAAATAGTTATCTTTGATGTATATCTTTGTGTTGTTGAAGTAGTTGATGAATTGATAGCAAGTAAAATTGTTTAAGTAAGGAAAATTTTTTGTACAACTAGTTGGGTATCTTACACCATGCCTATCCATCAAACATCACAATGCAATCAAAATCCTAACAACATGCCCATGATCCAAGATCAAGTGCAATCATGCAAAGATATTATCAATCACAAGCCTATTAAGAATGAACTAGAGTCTTCTAGTACCATACTTTTCCATCAAACACCATCATGTAATCCATGGCCTATCAAGCCTATCAAAGAAAATACAAACATCCTATGTAATACAATCAGACTTTAAATATTTGAAGTAGCCATCTACAAATATCCATTCAAAAGTGGATTTATAATGCAAGTATGGACGCCATCAATAAAAAAGATTTGTATTAACCAAATATCCATATAGGCATACATCAATATCTGTCGATATAAGTATAACATATATACAAAATAGCCATATAGGCTTACAAGAATGCCATATAGGCATACAATGTCAACTATGTACAATACAAAATATATGTCCACAAATGCCATATAGGCATACAACAGAGGAACACAATAAAAAGTCATTCCCCTCTGGCTGGTGAAGAGAATAAATCATGAGCAGCCTTTGATCTTCTAGGGGATGGAGACATGCATGTGGGTGGTCTACTATGAACCCGAGGGCTACTCCTCCTATTTAATTCTTCCTGCACCTTTACCTGTTACAAAAAAAAGTATAGACATTAATATATAGAAATTACATGTTATAAAAAAATGAAACATTTAACAAAATAATCACTTACCGCTAACATATAATCTATCTCCTCGCTTGCCTCAGTAGCAGGAATAGGCCCTGGTGATGTCATGTCCTATAGAAACCATCCAGATAGAAATTAAACTTCAAATCAATAATCTTTGATTTTTCAAAAATAGAAAACTATAACAATGAATGTAAATTGAAATTTACTAATCTGCCTTATACCCCTGTCAATGCCATAGAGCTATGAATCGCAGAGGCCACACCCTGCTCCATTGCCCTATGAACATGGGGAGGTGTATCCGCAGCCTGCATCATCTGGAAATAAAACAACATTATTCAATTATGAAAACTATAATAGTGATGCAAATCATGGCTCCTAACATACACACACGTTCATCTAAACATGGAAGTACACACAATAAAACACACAAATCACATACAAAAATTTAGTAAGTACAATTCATTTATTAAACTATTTATTTTATTACCTCCGTAAAGCTTTGAAGTCCACCACCGCTAGCAGGTGTTGCCATGAAATCTACAGTGTTAACCTATTCAACATCCAAAATTAGAAATTAGAATACCATTCATATAACGATGCTATTCACATGTAATATTTATAATTGTTTACTAGTTACATACCTCAACAGTAGATGATCTAGTGAAAAATGTAGGTGGAGAACCACTGAAAAATGCATCGACGCTATGACCCTGAAATTTCATTAAAATCATCAATTTAAATTAGTTAATCTTGTATTTCAAAAATAAAATTTAATAAATTAAATTCAATAAACTTGCTAATATTTACCTGAGTATCAAGGCCGAAAGTCTCACTCATGAGGGTATCTATCATCACCATCTGCTCAGCTGCAGATGTAGCCTGTGCACCTGCGTCCTGACTATCCATGGGGTTATAACCATAGGCTGACCCGCAAGCCTGACAAGTATGCGGTGGGACCCTACTCCTCGCACTATCTCCCAACCCACTCTGTGTTGCAGGATCGGCATGCTCTATGATGCTCTAGGTCAAGGCACTAATCGACCTCAGTGTATCAACCTCAACACTCTCCTTCACAATGGAAGGGATAGAAACATGCTCATGGGCTGGTCTGCTGATTACTCGTCTCACTACCCGTTGTGGGTCAAGACGTGCCCTTGGTCTATCCTGTGCTGAGCCCCCACCTTTACCCTGGAAGTCCCGCATATCAAAATAGTTTAGCACTTTATTGAGGACAAACTCGCAGTAGAGTTTCCTCAAAAAGTATTGCGGGACCTCATTATTATTGCATGGAGGATGGTCAAAAACCATCCACCACCTCTGCCCAAAATTGTCCCTTATCGCTTGGTTGTTGCACCAATGGATAGGGAACCTCTTGCATGTAAGGGGTGGAGGTTGATTTGTTTGTGGGTTTGTGAAAATTGAACACAAGTCTAATTTTGTAATTTGTAATTTTTTGACATCTTGGTATGACAATTTATCTGCATAGTAATCTCTAAACTCTCTCTTTTTATCGGTCCAACTAGTTATTTGCTTGCTAATTGAATTTACATTTGATAACATAGACTCAAGAGATTCGGCAAGCGTGGACCTATGCAAGGTTGAAGTGGAAGGATCTTTCAACCTTGCAATTATATCTTCAATTTGTTTTTTGTTGTTTTCAATTTCCCCCATTATATTATCTTGTGTTCCAGGGGCATGTCGAGGAATGAATGGAGGAGGTTGTTGTTCTGCAGGTATTTCCTCCTCAGGATTTTGTGGATTTTGAGGAGGAGGAGGAGGAGGAGGAGGTGCATTAACATTTCCTACAATTAATGAAATATACATCAAAAATCAATAAAAACCTACCTATTTAGGAAGAAATTCAAACAAAAAAAACAAAGATAACTCACCCCTTTGGCGTGCTCGACGTCGCGGCGGTATTTTGGTAATGAATCGACAAGCTTTTTGTGTTGATTGACATTTTGTAGAATGCGAGCGCGTTTTTGAGGGTTTTGAAGCCGCGGGCAGAGGAGAAAATAAGAAAGAAATGAAATGAAATGACATTTTTTTTTAATTTATAGCATGTTATAACGCGAGCACGTTATAACGCGCTCGCGTTATGGCTCGGTAATGACGAGCCTGAGGCTTGTCATTACCAAGCCATAACGCGAGTGCGTTATGACTTAAATTTTTTTGAAAATTTTTTGGCCACTTTTTGGCCCCCCATCTTCTTGCACTTACCCAAATGTTTTCACCTGTGGTATAGTTAAGTACAATTAGAGTTCTTTTGGCCCTTGTTGCTAGTCTTGATTTAGAATTACAATAGTTAGATGTTAAAATCATTTTTTTGCATGGTGATCTTTCTGAGGAAATTTATATGTAGCAATCAGAAGGTTTTAAGGAAAAAGACAAGGAGAATCTAGTATGTAGGTTGAACAAATCATTGTATGGTTTGAAACAAGTGCCAAGGTGTCGGTATAAGCAATTTGATTCCTTCATGATGATTTTGGGTTTTAGTAGATGTGAGGTTGATTATTGTGCCTACTTTAAAAGGTACGAATATTATAGTTTTATTATTTTGATTTTGTATGTAGATGATATGCTGGTAGGAGGTCCCAACATGTTAAAAACTCAGCTTGCTAGGGAGTTTGAAATGAAGGACTTAGGAAATGTAAATTAGATTCTTAGAATGAGGATACACAGAGATAGAAAGAACAAGAATATTTGGTTGTCACAGAAGACTTATGTGGAGAAGATTTTGCAGTATTTCAATATACAAAATGCACAACTAGTTAGTACTTCATTTCCTATTCATTTTAAATTGTCTTCAGAACAATGCCTAGCATAGAAGCAGAGAAGACACATATGCCTTGTGTACTTTACTCATCAACAGTTGGTAGTCTTATGTTTTCTATGGTGTGCACCAGACCAGACATTAAACAAGTAGTGGGAGTAGTTAGTCGTTTCATGGTGAATCTAGGTTGTTACCATCGAATGGCTATGAAGTGGATTCTTAGGTATTTGAGAGGCACTTCTGATGTTGCTATTGGTTATAGTGGGAGTAGTCTTCAAGTTAATGGATATATGGATGTAGATTTTGGTGGAGAGAGAGATAAGAGAAAATCTACTACAAGTTATGTTTTCTCCTTAGTAGGGGGTGTTGTTGGTTGGGTTTCAAATTTGTAGATAGTGGTGGCTTTGTCTACTATTGAAGTTGAATATATGGCAGTGACACAAGCTAGCAAGGAGGCAATCTGGCTTCATAGACTCTTGGGTGAATTTCAAGTAAAGAAGGATAACATGGTCTTGCATTGTGACAACCAGAGTGCTTTACACTTATAAGCACATAACTGAACTTATCATGCCAGAATGAAACATATTGATGTATAATATCACTTTGTATAATATTTTGATGAAGCCTAATAGTAGAGAGAAGTTTATATGGTGCATAACTTCTCTTGGCTTGCACATCACTTAATGATAAGGAGCAATGGCATTAGTCTTTCAATAGGAGTTATTCACAAGGCAGAAACTTGATTTCAAGTACGAGATTGTTGGAATGTGAAGTCCATTTTACTTATTCCAATAGTGACAAACAATCAACAACAAGTATGTCTATGCATAGCCCCTTGCCATGTTGAAGGCAAAATTTGTTTTGGTCATATGCCATGTGTACATGCAAAATTTCATGCAGAAGGGCCACTTGCACTTTTATGCATGAAATTGATATTTATATTTGAGTTGTATTTTGCATGTATTTTTTGTAGTTATTTAAGTTAGTCGAGCTTGAATGCCAAGGCATGAGAATATTTTTTGTAACTACGAATTTTCTTTTAAGAATAAAATTGAGAGATCTTTTCCCATGGCTTTCTCCTGGTACATTACCAGGTTTTCCACATAAATCTCTGTTGTCTTTTTTGTTCTTTTTATTGCTAATTCACTGTTATTTGAAATTCTACCTTACTTATTTTTCTAATGATTATACAAGTACACCATTATCGTGATGCTTAGACTATATTTAAATAGTTTTTTAGGGGGGATGTTTAAATATTTGATTAGGTCTTTGGTCATTAGGAAGAAAATTTGTGTTGATTTCAATAATTTCAAAACAACTTATCCATTGGAGGTGGCTATGTATGAACTATTCCAATTTAACTTTTTCAGTGAAACCTTTAATGTATTTGATAAAATCATATGCAAGTGTATTAGAGAATTTTATATGTATTGTGTTGTTTACCACCCTCCCTTGTTTTGTGAATATTGTACTATTTCTCTTTTGTTTAATATAAAAGTTAATAGGAATATTCATCAAAGAAAGAAAAAGACGTATCACATTTTTCATCAAATTTAATTTTTTTTGTTATATGTTCAAAGTATCTGATAAATTTGACCCTTATCAATGTTAATTCTAATGTTTCCCAAACAGCTTGGCCATTGGAGGTGTCTAGTATAAAATTATAGCATGAGTGTGGTTTTTCAAGCAGGTTTCACATATAGTAGGCATGAGCTTTCCATAGTCCATAAAGTTATTAGAGAAGTGTTGCTCGATTTAGTTGTGTATTTATTTTCTCCACATATTCTAACAAAGCATCCATTGCAGATATTTTCCCTATGTTTGTAATTGTTTAATTATTAAACAAAATGGCCATTGCAAATGTTTTATCTATGTTTTTATGTATTTAATTATTTTGGCTCTAGGAATTTTTGAATTATTTTGAAGCTTTGTACAAATTTTTGAATATTTGATTTTTTTGTACTTCTGAGTTACATTGGACTATTTTAATCACTCAGAACATTAAAATAAATTCTTTGTGTTAAGATCTAAGGCTTCAACATGTTTTCTTATATTATGCAAATTTTAAGTTCTGTTACCCTATCCACGTTGAAATGTTTCAAAGAGTTCAACTCTTTGCTACTCTAATTGGTATCATATTTAATAGCATTGAAAAGAGAGTTGGAACTTGGTAGTAGTTGGCTTCCTACACTCAGTGACAAGTAAGAAAATACAGATCTAGCTAAAATTAGTGACTAATCCTTTATTTCTAGTTGTAAACCTTGTTTATGGTTTTGAAGTTTGTACTTTTTACCTTCTCTACATTTTTTTTGATATCCAAAAAAGTGTCTAAATACTTTATAACTTATCTATTTACTGATTTAATGATGTGGCACTAATTGAGAGGCTTGGCTAGCAAATTTTTTCCTTCCCTTATGGTCTATCATGTTGATGTAATGTTTTTTAGGTGATGCCCTAATGATATATACAAATGTGCTCATGGATTTTAGTTATTTCAAATGATTTGTTTTTCCTTTACATATTTACTATTACATTTTGATTTTTTTTTTTGTTAAGAGTTTTATGAGGAGTAGTTGGAGGGAAGTTTTAGCTTGGGCTTGTTAAATTTGAATTTCAACATTTGGGGGTTAAAATAGTTTGTGGTCTTTGAGAATGTTTAGTACTACACTAAAGTAGAACATTAGATATGAAGGTTGGGCTCAGATTACTAAGTGAATTTTCTTGGAATTACAAAAGTGACATGTTGAATTTCATCTTATATAAAATTAATGGAAGTACCTCAATGTGTTAAAAAGGGGTGATAGACATAGATGTTTAGTCCATTTTGTCAAATACTCTACATTTGTATTTACTTTTAGAACCATTATATGCATTTCTTAATGGACAGAGTTGTAAATCCCTATCGCTTGAACATCGATTGGCAATGGATTTAAAAACAATACTCTACGAATTTAAAGCAACTTAGTGTGTAGCTATAAAATTAGATTTAATATATATCATTGGATCATATATATATATATATATATATATATATATATATATATATATATATATATATATATATATATATATATATCCTAATTGTTCATTTATGACATATCATATTTTGCATATGATTTGAATATTGAGATAATCAATCGAGATTCCATCCTTGTGTGTCTCAATTCAAAGGCCTATTGATGATAATACTTATTGTGAACATAATTTACAAGAATATGAAATTCTCAACAAGCATCAAATAAATGTTTTAGAGCATCTTCAATCCTGTTAAAGGACTCAATTAAACTTACAATCAACATGTTTTTCCTCATTCCTTTAAAATTGGTAATTTAGTCATCTATGAGAACCAACGTAATGTAAAACGCCCTACCTAGGACCAAAGGAAAATTTAGTCCTAACTAGTTGGGACCTTTCATTGTCACTTTTCTTTATGATTCTGGGGCTTATGGCATCTCTATAGTTGATGGAAATACTCTTTAGCAACAAATTAACGCTTCTCATCTTTGTCATTTCCATGCATAATTCACATTCTTCCTTCATGTGACATTAGTATAATGTGGCTATCTTCACAAGCCTAACATTATTTATCTCATATTGTTTTATCATGGGAACCACTTCTAGGTGCTATAATTTATAGGTATTTTATATTTTAAATGGATCTCTTTCTTAAAACATAATGCATCCATTTTCTAGGTGCTTTCTACACCTTACATCCCATCACACACTTGTTTATCCTCAAGACAATTTCATGTGCTTGGGTTATTCATTATAATTTTCAAAAATTTGGAAGTTACCATTATAGTTTATTCATATTATTTCTTTGGAGTAATTTGTCTATTTATCATGTTAATTAATTAATTGTGCAAATGATTAATTAATTATATTCATTTCCATTATTTGATTAGATGTTCATTAAATTTTATTTAACAATTTCACATTTAAGAATCATAATCAAAAACATCATAAATAATTAAAGCACCCACATCAAATGTACACATCTCATAACACATAAATATGCTCAAACCATCAAAGTCTCTTTATGTGTGTGTGTTTTAAAGGTTTCATCAAATACATCATATAAAAAAATATGCAACACTATAAAAATGTGGTTTCTATACATATAGATGCAAAACATTTGCATTAAAATAGAGCATGTTGCCTCATCAAGATGTGCTAGTGCTAGCTAAGGCTACCTCACGTATACTATAGATCAGGAGTGGGTGCATGACCCACTACAAGCCTATAAGCTTCACACCACTCCTCTCAACTCTATTGCCTCTACTATTTGAGTGCATAGTCTCTGTTAGGAAAGGTGTCTCAATCTTGCAACTACAAAAGGTTACTATTCTTCCGCTTTTGGTCTTTTCAAATACCCTTTATCTTGAAGAATGGTTTAGAACATTCAAAGTTTCAAAAGGGGATAAAACTGCTGAAAATAGTCCGTACAACTAAGAGGGAGGGGGGGTGAATCAGTTGTCCCTAAACATTAACTTTTTCTATACTTTTAATCTTCTTTCTTAATTCACAAATAGATTAATGATGTAAACATTTAAGCATGAATCAACACATGAGCAGAAACAACATGAACACACAACACTAGAATTTTTGACGTGGAAAACCTGGTTAAGGGAAAAACCACGGTGGTGGTTAGCCCACAAAAATGCGTACCCTATTAAAAGTACTTAAGAAAATAGAGGGCACATGCCTTTGGGCACACTGCCCAGAGCTCACTACTCAAAAGAGGCTCACTGCCTATAGGAAATTATGATTTACATAGAGATAATGAACTAAAGAATAGCATCTAAATTCATGCTTGCTGTAGTCCCTTTGAAAGCTCACAAACTTCTGCTCAATCCCTTCAATCACTTCTCCATTACTCCTTCATCATTTGTTGCTTTTATTCCTCTACTCCTTCACTCTACTCTAGTTTTTGTACCTTTCTTAGGATTTTATCATTTTCACACAAGGACACTTTTCCACAACTCATCAACAAGTATTTATATGCTTCATCAACCTTGGAATGATCATCAAGGTCGACTTGTCTTAATGCAGATCACTATAACCCCTAACTTCTCTTTGAGATACTCAAAAGTATCCTTGGGAAGAGGCTTAGTGAAGATATCTGCAATTTGATCTTTGGAAGACACAAACTCTGACTTGACTTCATTCTCATTTACCTTCTCTCTCAAGAAATGAAACTTGATAGATATATGCTTTCTCTTTGAATGCAACACTAGATTCTTTGAGATGCTTATTGTACTAGAATTATCACAAAAGATTGTGACTAGCTCCTCAAACATAATTCTGATGTCCTTCAACATTTTCTTCATCCATAGAACCTGAGTACAATTATTTGTTGCTGCTATATATTCTGCCTCTGCAGTAGACAGAAATATTGCCTCTTACTTTTTGCTCATCCAAGAGACCAATCTTCTTCCCAAGAAAAATGCACCACCACTAGTACTTTTTCTATCATCCACATCTCTTGCCTAATCAACATCTATATATGCATGAAGAGTGAAGTCATTGTCCTTTGGATACCACAATCCATAATCAATTGTCACCTTGAGATATCTAAAAATTCTTTTGACTGCCACTACATGGGATTCTTTTGGATCAGCTTGAAATCTAGAAACAAGTCCAATGACATTCATGATGTCAAGTCTGGTCTGAGTCAGATAGAGCAATCCTCCAAACATTGATCTATACCTTTTCTGATTTGCCTTGGGGGAGTCATCATCTTTACTTAACTTGCATCCAGTTGCCATAAGTGTACCTGCTGGCTTTGAGACTTCCATTCCAAACTTCTTCAATAATTCTTTCACATACTTGGACTGAGATATGAAGATACCTTTATCTGACTGAACAATTTACAGACTGAGAAAGAAATTCATCTCACCAAACATTGACATCTCAAATTCACTTTTCATCTGATTAGCAAATGCTTTGCACATACATTCATTTCCACCAAAAATGATATCATCAACAAAGACGTCAACAATCAGGATGTCCTCATGATTAATCTTGAAGTAAAGATTACTATCAGTTGTACCTTTACTAAATGCTATCTTAAGCAAGTATTTATCCAATCTTGCATACCAAGCTCTTGGGGCTTGCTTGAGTCCTGTTGGTAAATAGATTTATTGCTTTTAAATAACCTTCGTGAATAACTCTGTTTCGCCCTTGGATCAACAACCTGCTGCTCACAACAGTTGAAGAATCACAGGACTATGTTGATTCCTCTCTGCATTTGAGAGGGGCAGCTCCCTCGTATGATGGGGGTATATAGTTTTTCTAAGGTTTTAAGAACAAAATCTATATAATAAAAACTAATGAGGAAATAAGAAATAAAATTATGAATTTAAGTTCGATACATTCAAGTAAAGATACCAAAACTTGACATGATCTTTCTCACACGCAACGTTGAAAGGAAAGCAAATGATTATTATTGATGAAATGTATGAATATCAATAACAACACATGAAATTGAATTGAACACACATTCAAAACTATTCTTTATTTCTTTCTTGCTTGAATAACACTATTCGAGTCTTTCATACAATGCCTTGCGAAAAACTGGAACCCCTTTGATTGAATCCCAATGACATATTTATAGGTGAGGTTAGTAACCACTTAGGGTAACTACCTTAACCACTTTTTATAACTACTTGACGTAACTACCTTCATAAGTGCCCTAATTTTGAATAACTAACTTTCATTCACAAAGCTAGTCACTTAGAGTAACTACCTTGCTTAGGCACTTGAAATAACTATCATACAAGAAATAGTTAGGATGAACCTAACTTTACAATCAAAGAGAGAGAAAAGACTTGACTCGAAGGGAAAGCTCAATCATGATCATTACTTACAAAATAAGGCAAAATCATGACTTGAGCTACACAAAAACACAACAAAAATGGAAACTGTACAATATGCAAGAACTGCACTTATTCTCAGCTTGTTGATGGTGCCATTGATGGAGTGGCGAACTCTGGAAATTGATTTTGCAAACCAATTCTCTTTCTCTAAACATTCTAAAAAGTTGAATGGTCGGGGTGACAGATTTTCCCTTAGGAATCAGGGTGTTTTCTATCCTCATCTTCCAAGTTTTTAGGCACTTGTGGACATTACTCAATTCTGCCACCATACTTGGTATTTGGTAACACTTGCATTGTAAAGACAACGCAAAACAAATGAGAGCATTAGTGGAAGCTGAATTCATGGGCAATGTAGCAGCTCTGATTTCTAGCTAGGAGTGGAGTAGGAAAATGGATCTAAAGCATGGAATGAAGGTTAAGAAGAAAATGATTTATACTGGTAAACTACATTTGTTTGGCAGTTCCTAAAGTCTTTTCAATGAATGCATTTCGTGCATACGCTGCAATAATTGCATTCTGTGATACCATATTTCTGTATTTTTGAGGCTACTTGATAAACCTTTGAATTCTAGTTTGTGCTTCTTCTTTAGGCATGAGTCACGAGCATGCTGGCAAAAGGTGGTGGAATAATGGCCTTATAATAGCCAATCACCTTTTCTTGAAAATCTCAAAAGATCTTTTCAACAAAAACCATTTTATATATATTTTGTGATCATTGGATAGCATGATATTTCACCAAGTGTGACCCCTGTCTATCAGCATATTTACAACTATAAAATCTAACAAAAATCACCTGTTCCATTGCTTTGATGAATTTTAAATGTTACTTCAAAACTCCATGTTGGCATGCGTAGAGATGATGATGGCGAAGTTTGCATCTTGTCCATCGTTAGATGCCTTTAGTTGATTCCATGCTACAGCTATCTACCCTTCCAGTGTTCCATGGTACAACTGGGAAATGCTTTAACAAAAAAGAGTGGCAAAGATTAACTACCTACCAACACTCACACCCATGGAAGGTTTGATGAATAATGCTACCTACGATTACAATGTATGCCAAAGATAACCTTGATGAAAATGATGTTGTAGAAGTCTTCATATCTTTGGCCTCTCATCCCAAAATAGTTATAGGGTTTCTCTGCCACCTTCGTGACATGCTGACTTTTGGGCATCGTGCACTTAAAACAATGTTCAAGTTTAGTTAATTCATTTTGAGGCACTCCTTCAAACCTCGCGGGGATTGCTAATAGTTCTGAAATGGATAATGATGCGTGATGATTAAGAAAATGGCTTATTTGATCGGTGGTAAACATTAGTTTGATGTTGAATTAAACATATGGATGGAAGATAAGTATAACCATGGCAATACGTGGCAATGAGTGTGGCCATCATACCATTTATTTCCCCGCGGGATGCCTTTAATTCAAACCTCTCCACTTAGTGAGTTTATGGTTCATGACTGAGGATGGCTCCCGAACCCATTCTTTATGCTTTCAGTTGTGTGATGATATCAAGTGTGACACATATCTAATTTGAGTCGCTGATACTTGGGTCGACCAATCTAGATTATTTGGTGATAGCTTTTGACTCACGTTGCGGTTTGAATAGTTTAGCATGTTCTCTTGCCACCTTAGCATGTGCACGAGAACTGAGTCACTCATTGCGATGGATGACTATAACCTATTCCAGAGACCTCATTCTTGAAAGTTATTTAGTGCCCCTTTTCTTTTTGATTAGTTATGATCATTACATGTCATGAAATGTCATTTCCTCGAAGCACCATGTCGTCGATTAGACTCCTTGTTTAAGATTCCACAACTTCCATACATGTTATTCAAAATCATTTTATGACCGAACCTAACACCTTCGACATTCTTGGTATGGATCCTTGACAAATCATTCTACAAAAGATTGGAATTTGAAACCTTCCCGACCTATGGGGTATGTTGACATTGAAACTCGTTGGATGAGGTGGCAGTTGGGGAACTGAATGACACAAGTGAATACAACATCTTGCCATTAAGTTATCACTTGGATTAGTGAAAGAAATATGCATATGGTTGGTGTTTTAGAAAGAGACTGGAGTAGATTTAGTCCATTCAACGCATGATAGCATATGTTAACTCATTGAAAAAGTTCAAATTTTGGGTAATCCAAAATGGGACAACAACTGGCTCTATTTGGGGACAAGAACTGCAAAGGACGCAGGATGAACCCATAATCTTAATCGGTAAAGATCAGTGCATGATCTATTGGGCAATAGAGTCAAGAGATAACATGATGTACAAGGGGAAACAAAGAGACAAAGCAAATGACAAAAACCAAACAACAACTAAAACATGATAGTCACAACAAAAACAACTAATTAACTTATGTACATGGTAGGTGGCTCCTACCTCAAAACTGCTTCAGAATGATATGTAAAACCATTGACAAGTTGAGAAAAATAGGCACTTGTGCGGAAAAGAGATGTGCATGGATGAGGCACCTGCAGACTTAGTAGACATTTCAAGATGATGAGAAAAATGAAATACATGAAATGTGAGGAATGTTGATAACTGAGAGGGGGGGTGAATTAGTTATATAGATTATTTTAACTTTCTATTCTTCCTTAACAATTAGTGCAGATTAAAATTAAGTAAGCATGCATAACCATGAAAATAGAAATAAACTTAATACACATAACACAATGATTTTGACGTGGAAAACCCTGTTAAGGGAAAAACCATGGGGTGATTAACCCAAGATTGTATTCTCTATTAAAAGAATAAGGTAGTACAAAATGGCACTTGCCAATTAGGGCTCACTGCCTACAAGAGACTCACTATCTACAAGTTATAAGAGTAACAAGATACTTGAACTGATGAGAAGCATCCACACATGCTGAAGTTTAGTTCCGGTTAAGCTCAGTACACTGATCTACTACACTTCATTCTTCCTCTTCTTAGGTGCTACTATCTTGTCACATACTAGACCTGTATTACTGCTTCCACTCTGTTCTCTACTTTTCTTCGCACACCACAATACCACACACACACCTTCTCATCGAGATCCATCTGGTATATATATCCGCACAAAGGATTTCAACAACTTTCTAGTCAGCATCTTGAATACTTCACTATTTTCTCAAACTCTGGTCTATCGGCTGAATCCTTGCTTACCAAGTGATGCGTATCAAGGAGAAGCTTGTAGAAGTCATCAATCATGTCAGCCAATCATGAATGATACCTTAGGAAGCTTGATCACCATCAATATCTTATCTAGATTAATGTTTGATGCTCTGCCAGTTGGTTCTTCCTCAGTCTACTCTGCCAAACAGGAACCCAATACTTAGGTGCTCATATCTCTTCACTCTTTCTTCACCGGAGGCTCAATCCCTGGAATCTATCAGTCAAGATACTCCTTTTAACTTCCCCAAGTCCATACTTTACTGAGATAATTCCTCTAAGGGATCCAGACCTAACTGTTGGACCTTGCTACATGCTCTGTTCTTGCTTACCAGACCTCAATACTCTTCAATCTGACTTCCAGTATAGGCACACCATGTCTTGCGGATGGGTGGGATGAATTTTGTTGCTATCAATGACAACACTCATGAAGCTACACTATGTCTCTTGCCAACAATCTCCCCCTTTGGCATTGATGGCAACACTTAGTGAAAAATGACTACATGTCACACTACACTCCCCCTTGGCTGATGCTCCGTTCTAATGTACACTTTACTAGAGCTCCCCCTTAGCTGGATTCCACATTTTTCACTGCTTCTCACTCCCCCTTTGACATCAATGGCAAAGGGTAGGGTCCGCACACCAAAATTTTCAAGAAAAATAATCTATACATATCCACATAAGTATATATACAAGTTGTACTTACATATACTGTAGTATATCTACAAAAGTTGTCTTCAACTGGACAAGTTCTATTGCCCAACTCTGCTTCATCCTGTCCAAAATTGAGATGTGACCACTTAATAGGAATGCAAAAGCTTCTGCCCTCTTAAGATCTATCGGATCACTGGTCCGGGCTGTGGTCTAAGCATCAGTTAGGGCCTCATGCATGGCCTCTAACTTAGGGATAATAATCCCTCTTAGTTCACTTAGCCTGCTTATCCTATTTTTCTTCTCCTTCTCAAGCTTCTTTATTTCATTTATAGCTACAAGAGTTTGGCACTCTTGATTCATTATGGAAGAGGAGAGAGGATCAAAACTTTGAGATATACTTGAAAGTTTTCCCTCTTGTTCTTTTACTTTCTTCTCCATATCCATTGTCATTTTAGACCAGGATAGACAAAATTTATATATATCTCTGCCATCTTTAAGAGCATTTTCTAAGCTCTTTATTCTAATATTCAAATTTCTCCTACCATTTTCTATGTACCCCTGTACTTCAGAGAATATTTTACCCAAAAATTCTTTCCGGACTTTCTCTTCTACTGCTTTCTCTAAAGAGTCAAAATGGGTATTAACAGAGTTAACAAGAGACTTTAGATTACTGAATGTGGAGGCTGAAGAATCCTTTTGGAAGGTTGGTATGATTTTCTCTAGCACACTGGATGCAATCTCTATTAGCTCACAATCTCCATGTGAGACTTTAGAAGCTTTTCTTTTTCTTTGGCTTAAGCAAAAGATGCTACCTTCATTGTCTAGATCGGAGAGAGAGAGAGTCAAAATTGAATGGCCCTTGAAGTAGCTCTGGTTCATCCCGTTCCATCATTTCTTTTGACAAGAAGTCTTTGACTGCTTCTACAGTGTCTCTTGTCAGAGACAGAGTTTTCTTCCCTTCTGCAACCTTAGCACTGTCACTTGAGGTCTTCTCAGTTTGACCTTCTTCTCTTCCCTTCACTTCTTCTCCTTGACTAGTTTTCTCCTTTGATCTTTCTTCTCCTTTAGATCTAGAGTCTGTTGGGGAAATCAAAGAAGAGATGTGTGCTTCTTCATGGACTTCCTCTTCCAGAGCAGAGGAATCTAAGTCCTTAGATTTTTCTTCACTTGTCTCCTTAGCCTCTTCTACCATTGTCTCAGTAGATTCTTCTGTGTCTTCCATGACAGAGGGTTCATTACCTAAGTCCTCTATAATAGGAAGATTAAATCTTTTAAAAGCATTCCGTAAAATATCTTCTGTTTCTTTTGCCACTTTGTTAGTTTCACCAAGCATAAGCTGATTCATTCTAGCTTTTTTCTGGAACTCATCCTTGCAGTCCTTGAAGATAATGTTCATTTGTTGAGGAGTAATGGACAGATAGAGCTGAATAGCAATCTGCTCCTGGATTTCTAGATCTTTTTCTTGGGCATTGTTCTTCCTTATTTCAAGTTCTTTCTCTAAGCTTTTGGGAATCAGAGATATAATTTCAATGAATGCTTTGTTGTAGATGTTTAGATACCTGATTGTGGCATCTTGCAATATCTTCTGATCAGTTTCATTATATTCATCATAAAATTCAACCATTGGTTGTAAGTTCCCATCCATAGTAACTGATTTGATGATATCATCAATGCAGAGAGTAGGTTTTTCAACGAATTCCTCTGCCTTCTCCTCTTTGTCTTGACTGGTAGAGGGTTCACCAGTTGATTTCTTCTTCTTCTTCATTTTCTTTACTTCCTCATCTATCTCTGTCTCTTCATCATCTTTGAGGCTTGTGTATGATCTTGTAGCCTTTGTCTTTGTTCTCTTTTCTCCTTTACCAGATGATTTTGCTTCCGGTTTTGATGCCTTTGAGCTCTTATTAGTGGCAGGTGCAGAGCTCTTAGAGGATCTAGTCCGAGAGGGGGCTCCTACTTGAGCACTTTCTTTTTCTGCTTCTTGCCTTTATTTTTCTACCTTTCCATCTTCTCTCTGTTTGCATTGAGTGCATCTTTTGAAATGCCATACCTTTTGGCAACATTCTCTACTTCTTTTCTCACTTTTCTCTTCATCTCTGGTTGTCTAAGCTCCACATGAATCTTTACACTCAATTCTTCAAAGGTTTCAAACCTTTCTACCTTAGGGTCCTTGGGCTGACTCAAAAGATGTTGAATGTGCAACTCTAGGATTTTCTCATCAATCTCATATCCCATTGGCATTATCCATACTATTCTTGGTTCCACTGCCTCCATTAGGCATTGATAAATTTCTACCATAAAGCATACTGTGTCCTTATATTTTTCAACTAGTGATTTGGGAATTCTCTCTCTGGCTTGCATCATACTTTGAAAGTTCTTGAAGTAGCCCCAGAGTACTGTATTCTGTGCCTTGGCATCACCAATTCCATGCAAATAATCTCTAATTTGTATAGCTATTGGTCTGTCATTTTGCCACATCCAACTACTAGATCCAGGTAGCTCATTCATAAAGTAAAAGAATAGACTCAATATTAGACCACCATATTTGAATGAGTTTTTCTTGTCCTTCTTGATCCTTTGTAAGTTTTCTAATAGTTGGCTCAAAAGAAGTTCGCAGAGATCATAGTCAGCATTTTTCCTTAGCATTTCATAAGCAGTATACACAGCTGTTCTGGATACTGAATTCTCCCTGCTGGAGTGATATATCTTATAGCCAATTATCATAGATGCAAACTTGATATCCAGATTAGTGATATCTTCTATAGTCATTGTTCTCTTGTCAAATTTTGATCTGGTTGCCTCATTCACTGTCTGATTCTTGACAGATTTGAGACAAGGTATCCCACCGGATGAGTGTAATACAGTAACTGCCCTAATGGCATCCTTGCTTATCTTGAAGGGCCTCATTAACCACATAAAGTTGTCATACATTCTACTCAGAACATACCGGACCCATTCATCTTCTACAAAATAGGGGAAATGGATGCACTGACTGAAATGCTTATCCCGGATGGCCTTGTATTGGGGTTTGAGATCAAATGAGTCATCTATTAGTTCCTTGTGGTAGATATCCATCAGCATGGATTCCCCAAATTCTTCAATATTTGCATGAATGTAAACCCTAACATCTTCTACATGTAAAACACCATGCGGAATGCTGGAAAATGCACCTGAGGGATCTACTTCTAGAGATTTGTAGGGATGCTTCTTAAATTTAGGGTGCGGCCTATCAGTAATCTTCACAACATTCAGTGTAGCCATCTTCCAAAAGATTTACAGAGAGATATTCAAGAATGAAAAATACCTTTTACGCTTTTAGGGTTAACGAAATGAGCCGGATCGATTTTCTGGATGAATTGACTTCAGCGGTTGATCTTTGAGAAATTTGAGACAATTTGTTGCAGAGCTTCTTTCCTCTTCTTCTTGAATGCAAGTGTACAAATAATGAACACAAGAACCCTTTTATTTCTGTACAAACCCTAATTTCATTTGCAATAAATGCATACCTTAAGTTATTACGATTTCTCTATTCTTCTTGTCCTGAGAGATTTCTCCAGATCACTAAGATGCACTTAAAGTTATTCTCGGTGGATATTAGCAATCTATCTACCTTTCACAATCATTCCATTTATCTGTAGATCAGGATACCTCAAATTTGAATCATACCAGATCTAACTGTGAAAATCTTGTTCTTACTGGATGACTATTGAACCGGATCAATCTTGGAAGAATAACCTTTTCAAAACTTCTTGTGGATCTTCCATATCTTTACCATGGCTTATTTAGATGTTTCTCTAAGAACCCTCTAATACACAACCTTTCATGTGCCAATTTCAGGCACCTATTGACTGGCTGGGGGAAAGTGTTTTTCTTTTGTTACTCCCCCTGAGCCAGAGCTCATCTATTTAGTTCCTCCTCAACATTTTCTGTACTCCTCTTCACCCAAATCTTGTTCATCTCCCTTTGAATTTCATCCGCATTTAATTTTCCTTTTCCTTTGTCTTGGTTTTGATTATGATGTACCGGACCCTTTTTGTCCTGATTCTTACTTCTGTAGAATTTGGCAATATGATCGGATCTATTGCAATTGTAGCAAACAACATTTCTTTGCATACTTGACTGATATCCTCTTGATTTGCACTGATTAGCCATATGTCCCATTCTATTGCATGTAAAGCATCTACCATTGAATGAATTGTTCATTTGCATATTTCTACACTCATGAGATTTGTGACCATACCTTTTGCAATTAAAACACTGTCTAGAGAAGGATGAATTAGTCTGATTTATTCTTCTTCTGCACTAATTTGCTTTATGACCAAAGTTATTGCAATTATGGCAGTATCCATTAAAGGATGGATATCTTTGAGCATTTGGTTGTCTTACCAGAGGTCTTCTAGGCCTGTTCCTTGGATTTCCTGATCCAGAGTTCCTCTGACCTGATCCGGAGCTTTCACCTTTCTCATACCCCAAGCCTTGCTTGTCATCTACTCTCTTTTGGCTTTCAAGAAGAACTTCAAGCTGAGCAGAGCTTATCTTGAATTTCTCTTTGTATTCATTTGTTGTTTGGAGATCCATTTTTAGAGTGACAATCTGATTCTCAAGTTGTTCTTCATTATCTCTAGCTTCTTCAAGATTAGATTCCAAATGCCTGATTATTCTATCCATTTTGTGGCAATCTTCTAACTTTTCTTTGAGAGATTGTTTTAAATTTTCTTCAGTCTTTCTTTTCTCTTCAATTTCTTGAGTGAATTTCATAACACCTAATTCCATTTCATGTCTTATCATAATGACTTCTTTTGATAGCTTCTCACATAATTTGTTCTTTTCATTTAGATCTTCATCAATAACATTGGCTTCACTTTGACTTGCTAACTGTTGAAGTATTTCCTTTCTCATTTTCATAGAGGTACTCAGTTTCTCTTTTAGTTCATTTATGAAATCATCAGCTTGTCTGAGTCTTTCCTTCAATTTATTGACTTCATAGTGAGATTGCTCAAGATCATCTAGAGTAGACTGAAGTTGTTCCCTCATACCATACATATTGAGATTCCCAGATCTTCCTCAAGCTGTTAGGCTCTGTTAGGAGGAAATTGTCTTTGATACCAATTGTTGATAACTGAGAGGGGGGGTGAATCAGTTATCTAGATTATTTTAACTTTCTGTTCTTCCTTAACAATTATTGCAGCATTAAATTAAACATGCATAACCATGAAAATAGAAATAAACTCAATACACATAACACAATGATTTTGACATGGAAAACCCTGTTAAGGGAAAAACCACGGGGTGATTAACCCAAGATTGTATTCTCTGTTAAAAGAATAAGGTAGTATAAAATGGCACTTGCTAATTAGGGCTCACTGCCTGAGCACACTGCTCACAAGAGGCTCACTACCTACAAGAGACTCACTGTCTACAAGTTATAAGAGTAAAAAGATACTTGAACTGATGAGAAGCATCCACACATGCTGAAGTTCAGTTTCGGTTAAGCTTAGTACATTGATCTACTGCACTTCATTCTTCGTCTTCTTAGGTGCTACTGTCCTGTCACATACCGGACCTGTATTACTGCTTCCACTCTATTCTCTACTTTTCTTTGCACACCACAATACCACACACACACCTTCTCATTGAGATCCATTTGGTATATATATCCACAGAAAGGATTTCAACAACCTTCTAGTTGGCATCCAGAATACTTCACTATTTTCTCAAACTTTGGTCTGTCGACTGAATCCTTGCTTACCAAGTGATGCGTATCAATGAGAAGCTTGTAGAAGTCATCAATCATGTCGACCAATCATGAATGATACCTTAGGAAGCTTGATCACCATCAATATCTTATCCGGATTAATGTCTGATGCTATGCCGGTCAGTTCTTCCTCAGTCTACTCTGCCAAACAGGAACCCAATACTTAGGTGCTCATATCTCTTCACTCTTTCTTCACTAGAGGCTCAATCCCTGGAATCTATCAGTCAAGATACTCCTCTTGACTTCCCCAAGTCCGCACTTTACTGACATACTTCCTCTGAGGGATCCGGACCTAACTGTCAGACCTTGCTACATGCTCTGTTCTTGCTTACCGGACCTCAACACTCTTCAATTTGACTTCTGGTATAGGCACACCATGTCCTGCGGATGGGTGGGATGAACTTTGTTGCCATCAATGACAACACTCATGAAGCTACACTGTGTCTCTTGCCAACAAGGAATCCTTGAATAGTGCACCGAACAACCATTTCTCATCATAAATTTCTGAGTTCTTTTGAATCACATTGATATTGCCCTATGTGTTGTTCATCATATCTTCTGGTGTCACATTGAGCATACCAATTTTCTCTATCTGAAGATCTTTTTGATAGCTTGAATCAAAGAATATTGAACTACAAACTAGACAACCTTCATTTGAACTAATAAGTGATGAAAACTTGATATTCAATAGCTGATCCTTCTTATGAATAATGTTCTCCTTTATCATCGAATCATCTTCTACAAAGGAGAATTCCTCCTTTTTTACTATTAATAACTCAAGATCTTCTTTATCAGAGGGTTGCACATGAGGAAGAGAAAGTGATGAATTTGCATTATGCATTTTATCTTCCTGAAAGTCTTCTTGTATCATCGGTGAAGAAGAAATAATATTTTTCTCTCTTGGAAGTAGTGAAGGAAAAGTTAAAACATGTAGCTCTTCATCAATCCTACTATCCTTATGATCTTCTTGCATAATTGGAGTGGGAGCACTCAACACTTCGTATTGAGTAGTACCTTTGATTCCAGTAGTTGAGGATTCTTCTTCAACAGATGACAAGGGAGAAAGAATAAAATCTTCTTTACAAAGAATTTCATCTTCAGGAGTCTTGAGACGATCCTATGGTATTATTTCATCATCATTCTCCTCTTGCTCAGGTTGCATGCATGTCAGAAAAACACTTTGTAACTCATCTTCATCTTCTTTGTTTACACTTTGGTCCAAAATTTCTTCTGCATTCCCTTGAACATTAACCATGTCATGGGAACCTTCCTTGGAAGCTATAGTTGTCGAACTGAAGCAAGTTGTCACAAGAGGAGTGACATTCTTCAAAGAAACTAAAAACATGTCATCGTCTGGATAGATTTATTCTTCATCATTGTATGTTTCCATACAATCTTCTTCTTTTATCTCTATCACTTCTTCTTTTTCTTCTTGCTTCAATGGAGATATCCTATTATGAGGAAATGTAATAGCTTCTTCTTCTCTAGTACGTGCATGTTCTAATAAGCCTCTTTCAACCCTTTGATCAGAAGATGTTGCATTAAATATAGGTTCATTTGCAGGGAACACTTTTGCCTCTTCATTGCTGTCCTCATTGTGTAAATGATATAACTCAGCATAATCTATTTTACATTCTGGTGCATGAATCTCCTTTGATAGGGGCTTATGATCACGAAGAATAAAATGAGTCTCTTTCCCATCTTTTTCTTCAATCTTCTGTAGTGTTTGAAGCAAAGAAGGGTGAATCTAGTTGGAAGCAAATTGCATGCCACCATAGAAACTCTTCAAAAACTCTACTTGCTTAGGATCATAGAGAACTTGATTTTGTTGAGTAGAGGATGTAGGAAAAGGATAATCTTCATCATCACTATCACTATCTAATTTAGAAACTGCAAGTTATGCATCTAGGTTCTTCGATACCTAACCATGTTTCAGGATTCTTCTTTTAGATAGAGTGGCCAACTTCTTTCCTAGGGAGATACTTGTATATTTATGAGGAACAAAAGGCACCAATGCTTCAATCTTTCCCCAGCAGAGTCACCAAAAAATTGTTGGTAAACATATTTGTTGCTTTTAAATAACCTTCATGAATAACTCTGTTTCACCTTTGGATCAGCAACAACCTGCTCACAACAGTTGAAGAATTGTAGGACTATGTCGATTCCTCTCTACATTTGAGAGGGGAGCTCCCTCATATGATGGGGGTATATAGTTTTTCTGAGGTTTTAAAAGCAAAATTTATATAATAAAAACTAATGAGGAAATAAGAAATAAGCTTATGAATTTAAGTTCCATACATTCAAGTAAAGATACCAAAACTTGACATCATGATCTTTCTCACACGCAATGTTGAAAGGAAAGCAAATGATTATTATTGATGAAACATACGAATATCAATAAAAACACATGAAATTGAATTGAACACACATTCAAAACTATTCTTTATTGCTTTCTTGCTTGAATAACACTATTCGAGTCTTTCATACAATGCCTTGCGAAAAACTGGAACCCCTTTGATTGAATCCCAATGATATATTTATAAGTGAGGTTAGTAACCACTTAGGGTAACTACCTCAACCAATTTTTATAACTACTTGACGTAACTACCTTCATAAGTGCCCTAATTTTGAATAACTTTCTTTCGCAAAGCTAGTCACTTAGAGTAACTACCTCGCTTAGGCACTTGAAATAACTATCATACAAGAAATAGTTAGGATGAACCTAACTTTACAATCAAAGAGAGAGAAAAGACTAGACTCGAAGGGAAAGCTCAATCATGATCATTACTTACAAAACAAGGCAAAGTCATAACTTGATCTACACACAAACACAACAAAAATGGAAACTGTACAATATGCAACAACTGCACTTATTCTCAGCTTGTCGATGGTGCCGTTGATAGAGAGGCGAACTCTAGAAATTGATTTTGTAGACCAGATTCTCTTTCTCTAAAAATTCTGAAAAGTTGAATGGCCGGGGTGACAGATTTGCCCTTAGGAATCAGGGTGTTTGTTATCCTCATCTTCCAAGTTTTTAGGCACTTGTAGACATTACTCAATTCTGCCACTATACTTGGTATTTGGCAACACTTGCATTGCAAAGACAATGCAAAACAAATGAGAGAATTGGTGGAAGTTGAATTCATGGGCAATGTAGCAGCTTTGATTTCCAGCTAGGAGTGGAGTAGGAAAATGGATCTAAAGCATGCAATGAAGGTTAAGCAGAAAATGATTTATATTGGTAAACTGCATTTGTTTGGCAGTTCCTAAAGTCTTTTCAATGAATGCATTTCGTGCATACATTGCAATAATTGCATTCTGTGAGACCATATTTATGTATTTTGGAGGCTACTCGATAAACCTTTGAATTCTAGTTTGTGCTTCTTCTTTAGGCATGAGTCACGAGCATGTTGGCAAAAGGTGGCAGAATAATGGCCTTATAATAGCCAATCACATTTTCTTGAAAATCTCAAAAGATCTTTCCAACAAAAACCATTTTATATATATTCTGTGATCATTGGATAGCATGATATTTCACCAAGTATGACCCCTGTCTATCAGCGTATTTACAACTATAAAATCTGACAAAAATCACCCATTCCATTTCTTTGATGAATTTTGAAAGTTACTTCAAAACTCCATGTTGGCATGCACAGAGATGATGATGGTGAAGTTTGCATCTTGTCCATCATTAGATGCCTTTAGTTGACTCCATGCTATAGCTATCTGCCCTTCCAATGTTCCATGGTACAACTGGGTGATGCTTTAACAAAAAAAAAGTGGCAAAGATTAACTACCTACCAGCACTCATGCCCGTGGAAGGTTTGATACACTACCTGCAATTACAATGTATGCCGAAGATAACCTTGATGAAAATGATGTTGTAGGAGTCTTCATATCTTTGGCCTCTCATCCTGAAACAGTTATAGGGTTTCTCTACCACCTTCGTGACATGCTAACTTTTGGGTGTCGTGCACTTGAAACAATGTTCAAGTTTAGTTAAATAATTTCAAGGCACTCCTTCAAACCTCACGGGGATTGCTAATAGTTCTGAGATAGATAATCATGCCCGATGATTAAGAAAATGGCTTATTTGATCGGTGGTGAACGTTAGTTTGATGATGAATTAAACATGCTGATGGAAGATAAGTATAACCATGGCAATACGTGGCAATGAGTGTGGCCATCATACCATTTACTTCCCCGCAGGATGCCTTTAATTCAAACCTCTCCAACTTAGTGAGTTTATGGTTCACGACCGAGGATGGCTCTCGAACCCATTATTTATGCTTTCGGTTGTGTGATGATGTCAAGTGTGACACATATCTGATTTGTGTCGTTGATACTTGGGTTGACCAATATAGATTATTTGGTGATAGCTTTTGACTCACGTTGCGGTTTGAACAATTTAGCATGTTATCTTGCCACCTTAGCACATGCATGATAACCGAGTCACTCATTTCGATGGATGACTATAACCTATTCCA
Organism: Cunninghamia lanceolata; assembly: GCA_027924645.1. Classification (NCBI taxonomy): domain Eukaryota; kingdom Viridiplantae; phylum Streptophyta; class Pinopsida; order Cupressales; family Cupressaceae; genus Cunninghamia; species Cunninghamia lanceolata. The sequence goes on from BSBN01000714.1 coordinate 397,378, forward strand.
GATCCCTCATTCTTGAAAGTTCTTTAGTGCCCCCCCTTTTTTATTAGTTATGATCATTGCATGTCACGAAATTTCATTTCCTTGAAGCACCATGTCGTCAATTAGACTCCTTGTTTAAGCTTCCATAGCTTGCATACATGTCATTATTCAAAATCATTTTATGACTGGATCTAACACCTTCGACATTCTTGGTATGGATCCCTGACAAATCATTCTACAAAAGATTGGAATTTGAAACCTTCCCGACCTATGGGGTATGTTGACATTGAAACTCGTCGGATGAGGTGGCAGTTGGGGAACTGAATGACACAAGTGAATACAACATCTTGACATTAAGTTATCACTTGGATTAGTGAAATAAATATGCATATGGTTGGTGTTTCGCAAGGAGACTAGAGTAGACTTATTCCATTCAACGCATGATAGCACAAGTTAACTCATCAAAAAGTTCAAATTTTGGGTAATCCAAAATGGGAAAACAAGTCCATACAAAGATTTTCTCAGTCTGTAGACCATATTTCTCTGATTAGACAACTGAAAACCTTCCGGTTGTTCAATGCAGACTTCTTCCTCCAACTCTTCATTTAGGAATGTTGATTTGACATCCATTTGATAAACCTTAAAATCTTGGAAAGCAGCAAATGCAAGAAATAATCTAACTGCTTCAATTCTTGCCACCGAAGCAAAAGTTTATTCAAAATCAATTCCTTCCACTTGAGAATATCCTTTGCATACCAACCTTGCTTTATTTCTTACAACTTCACCATCTTCATTTAGTTTATTCCAGAAGACCCATTTGGTTCCAATCACATTTTTGTCCTTAGGTCTAGGAACAAGATCCCAAGTGTGGTTCTTTTCAAATTGCATCAATTCTTCTTCCATTGCTTTTACCTAGTTTTCATCATTGCAGGCTTCACTCATTGATTTAGGTTCAATCTTTAAAATCAAACAAATCTCTTCTTGATCTTCAACAACTCTTCTCCTAGTTTAGATACCTTTATTTCTATCTCCTATGATTTTATCTTTAGGATAATTCATTCTTATATACTTGGGGGTTTTGGGAATTGCTTGAGCTTCTATTTCTTAAGCTTGTTCCTTAACTTCTGCACTATCTTCTTGAGTTACTAGATTATCTAGATAAATTTGGATCTGAATCTAAGACTGTACTTGCCTTTCTTGACTTGGATTTTCATCTTGATCATCTGAATCATATCCGCAAGACCTGGAATATCCTCCTTTGCGCTCATCAAATCTGACATTAGCACTTTCAACAATCTTTTTCAACCTCTTGTTAAAGCACCAGTATGCTTTGCTTTGAGTAGAGTAACCCAAAAAAATTCTTTCATCACTTCTTGCTTCAAACTTGCCTAGATCTTCACCTCTTTTGATATAGCATTTACTTCTAAATACTCTAAAATATCTCACAATAGGAGGATGACCAAACCATAGTTCATAAGGAGTCTTACCAAAATTTCCTTTGATCTGCACCTGGTTAAGAGTGTAGACAACAGTACTCACAGCTTCTTTCCAATAAACTTGAGGAACATTTGTTTCCATCATCATGGTCTTGGCAGATTCTTGAATGGTTTGGTTCTTCCTTTCAACGACTCCATTTTGCTGAGGAGTCCTAGGAGCAGTTAATTGTCTTTTTATTCCATGCTTTTCACAGAAGGCATCAAACTCACCAGAAGTAAATTCTCCACCTCTTTTGGATCTCAGACACTTCAATTTCTCACCTATCACATTTTCAACTATCACTTTGAACACCTTAAACTTGTCAAGAGCTTCTAATTTTGCTTTTAGGAAAGTTACCCACATCATCCAGGAGTAATCATCAATCAGCAACATGAAATATCTGTCTCCTTACACACTCCTAATTTTAGCAAGACCACAGAGATCAGTATGTACTAGTTCCAATTGTCCACTTGAAGCTTGTTCCTTACTTTTGAATGAAATTTTGTTCTATTTATCCAATTGACATTCTCTACATATGCTATCAAGTTTCACAAGTCTTGGAAGATCTTACAACCTGAGTGGAACTTATTTTGACAATGTTATCAAAATTCACATGACACTTCCTCCTATGCCATAACCAACTTTGATCTGTCTAAGCAATCAAACAACTTTTACCAGAACTACTTCAATAAAATATGTTACCTCTAGTTTGAGTACCAGATGCAATTTCAATTTCGAAGCTCTCCAAGATTCTACATTTTCCATCCTTGAATCGAAGATCATAACCCTTGTCAACCAACTATCTAACATTGAGAAGATTATGTTTTAGTCCTTCTACATACAGAACATCATTGGTGTAATTCTTACCATCAAAAGAGATGGATCCTTTGCCACAAATTCTACCAGCTGAGTTCTCTCCAAATTTCACAATCCCACCTTCATATTTTTCAAAACTCACAAACTTACTCTTGTCACTAGTCATATGATGAGAACATCCACTATCAATCACCCATTCATTATTTTTTAACAACCTAAGCAGCCAAGGAACTTTCCACATTTGCACATCTAGTAGATTCAGTAGACATTGGATCTTCTTCTTTGATAGCAATGAACACCCAATCACTTTCTCCATGATCAGATTCATCATCTGTGACTCCTTCTTCTCTAGCTTCTTGGACATAGTAGCAATTCTTCTGACTTTTGTATCTATTAGGGTTTGGTTTTGAAAACCTTGAGGCAAAATGACCAATCTTATTACAAGAAAAACATTTGAGTGGCAACTTTCCTTCATACTTACCAGATCCTCTTAGCAATCTTTTGGCAATAAGAGCTTCAAGATCTGTTGTCTCAATTTCATCATCTTCAACATCCTTCCTTGTCTTCACAAATCTATTTGATCTTCCTGAAGAACTTTCACCCAAATCATATCTTTGCTTTCCTTACACACTAGCCTTAAATGCAGATTCAGACTTAGGGAGAGAATCACCAAACTCACTCATTTCAAATGTTGAGAGCTTACCAACTAACTGATCCCTTATGACAGTTGTTATTGTCCTGATTTCTTCAATTACTGCAGCTTTATGCTTGTATGCTGTAGGTAAGGATTTGAGCACTTTGGCAACAATTTTTTGATTCTTCCCATACTCCACCTACATTTCTGATACCGGTCACAAGTCCATTTAATTTTTGCATGTAGGAAGTAATGTTTTCATCTTCACTCATTACCAATTTTTCATATTTACCCTTCAGGCTTTGTAGCTTGGCACATTTAACATATTTGTTACCTTCATACAAATTTTCCAATTTATTCCAGATTTCATGAGTTGTTTTCAAATCTAAGACATTTGCCAATTCAATATCAGATAGGGCACTCAATAATGCTTCTTTGGCTCAAATATTGTGTTCCACATCTCTGAGTTTATCTATGGTTGAAGGTCCATTCTTCATAATCTTATATGCATTCTTGTTTATTAACCAAAAGGCATCACCCATACATTCTAGATGATACTACATGTTTACTTTCCAGAGGGAGTAATTTGTTCCATCAAATCTCACACTTTCCTTCTTGTAGGACGACATCTTGGATCTCCTCAAGCAGTCAAGATTCTTTTAGAGGAACTAGGCTCTGATACCAATTGTTGGAAATAGTCTGGACAACTGAGAGGGGGGGTGAATCAGTTGTCCCTAAACTTTAACCTTTTTTGCACTTTTAATCTTCTTTCTTAATTCACAAATAGATTAATGATGTAAACATTTAAGCATGAATCAACACATGAACACACAACACCAAAATTTTTGACATGGAAAACATGGTTAAGGGAAAAACCACGGTTGGGGTTAGCCCACAAAAATGCATACCTTATTAAAAGTACTTAAGAAAATAGAAGGCACATGCCTTTGGGTGCATTGCCCAAAGCTCACTGCTCAGAAGAGGCTCATTGCCTATATGAAATTATGATTTACATAGAGATAATGAACTGAAGAATACCATCTATATTCATGCCTGATTCAGTCCCTTTGAAATCCCACAAACTTTTTCTCAATCTTTCCAATCACTTCTCCATTACTCCTTCATCCTTTGTTGCTTTTGTTCCTCTGCTCCTTCAGTCTGCTCTACTTTTTGTACCTTTCTTAGGATTTTATCATTTTCACACAAGGACACTTTTCCACAACTCATCAACAAGTATTTATATGCTTCATCAACCTTGGAATGATCATCAAGGTTAGCTTGTCTTAACACGGGTCACTATACTATCAGCCCAATATAGATGAGACTTGAATCTTCCTTCACCAACATGCCATACTCTAGAGAATTGCTCTTAGATCATTCGCAACACACTTAAAGCATCTGGTCAGCCAAGAATTGGGAAGAATAGCAACCTGAAAGAAAAAATCTTCAACAATAAGCTCAAACTTCAATGCGGACCTCCAACTCAGTAGCCACATGATCCAGAGACCTCCAGAAGCACATTGAATTCACTGATAACATCCACTCTATACCAAATTACCAGAATCATTTGTATCTTCCTCTGGAACCTCAAGAACACTGTCTGCCATGACTGTCAAACTAGAAGGATAGCTTGTGGACCTCCAAACCATGAACCAATGGAGTTGATGATACACACTGACTTGCCAAACATGCGTTCAGATCTAGAGACCATAATATTTCACTGCGGAGTGATCCGGATGAACTTACTGTCACTCTGTCTTTTCTGAACACTACAAAATCTGGTTCTACTTAGATGGCCATAAATTTTTCAAATATTCATGTGGACTTCTCAAATCTTAACTGGAGCAACCTTTGACAATCCTCTACACAACCATATGGTCCACAAATATTGAATCTTCATTAATTTTCTCAATATCCTCAACATTCCAGTCTCCTGAACAGGCAACAAAATAAGGCACAGTTGACACCAATGACAACAAGAATATGTTGACATCAAGGACAACACCACTTAGGCGCATATTTGCAACAAAAACTGGTAGGGCTTACTATTTTTAGTAACTCTACATTTGAGCTTGGATGGACTCCAAATTTTCCCAAAAGGTACGAAATTGTCAACTAAACATCTCTATAGTTGATGGAAATACTCTTTAACAATAAATTAATGCTTCTCATCTTTGTCATTTTCATGCATAATTCATATTCTTCCTTCATGTGACATTAGTATAATGTGGCTATCTTCACAAGCCTAAAATTATTTATCTCATATCATTTTATCATGGGAACCACTTCTAGGTGCTATAATTTATAGCTATTTTATATTTTAAATGGATCTCTTTCTTAAAACATAATGCATCCATTTTCTAGGTGCTTTCTACACCTTACATCCCATCACACACTTGTTTATCCTCAACACAATTTCATGTGTCTTGAGTTCTTCATTATAATTTTTAAAAGTTTGGAATTTACTATTATAGTTTATTCATATTCTTTCTTTGGAGTAAGTTATCTCGTCATGTTAATTAATTAATTATGCAAATGATTAATTAATTATATTCATTTCCATTATTTGATTAGATGTTCATTAAATTTTATTAAACAATTTCACATATAAGCATCATAATCAAAAACATCATAAATAATTAAAGCACCCACATCAAATTACACATCTCATAACACAGAAATATGCTTAAACAATCAAAGTCTCTCTGTGTATGTGTGTGTGTTTTAAAAGTTTCATGAAATACATCATATAAAAAAATATGCAACACTATAAAAATGTGGTTTCTATACATATAGATACAAAACATTTGCATTAAAATAGAGCATGTTGCCTCATCAAGATGTGCTAGTGCTGGCTAAGACTACCTCATGTATACTATAGATCAGGAGTGGGTGCATGACCTACTACAAGCATGTAAGCCTCACACCACTCCTCTCAACTCTATTGCCTCCACTATAAGATATAGCTCTTTGTGTTGTAGTGCCTCTATTTAAGTGCATAGTCTCTGTTAGGAAAGGTGTCTCAATCTTGCAACTACAAAAGCTTACTATTCTTCCCAATGTTGGTCTTTTCAAATACCCTTTATCTTGAAGAATGGTTTAGTACTTTCAAAGTTTCAAAAGGGGCTAAAACTGGTAGGGATTACTATTTTTAGTAACTCTACATTTGAGCTTGGATGGACCTAAAATTTTACCAAAAGGTGTGGAACTATCAAGTAAACATCTTAGGTGAGTTTCGACTCAAGATCATACCTAGATTGGAAGATATTAAAATTTATGTTTTTTGAAATTCTTGAAAAAAGTTTTGAACTTAGATTTGAGGCACTTATAGCTCCCTAAATGCACCAATTTTTTTTTAACTAGTGAATCAAGTTATATCTTGATAGATCTCTTCATGAGCTTTCCAACACATCAAATAGTTCATCAATCGGACACCCAGATCAAAAGTTATGACCTCCGGAAGTTGGACCTCCTATTTTGGGAAATGTGAAAATGTGTTGGACACTTAAAAGAGATGGAAAGGGGAGAGTTACACCTGTTGGTGTGTGATTTGGCACAACACAATGCATCTTTGATTGGAGATAATTTGAGCACCACTTTTGGGTGGTTTTTTGGCTCATGGTTTTGTAATTACCATTGATGGTTTACTCTATTGTATCTCCTATATATCCAGAGCTTGAGATAGAGGTTGTGTACAAGAGTCTTATAGATGTTGAGTTAACTCCAGATCTTTGGTTGGTTATACTCATGTGAAAGTTTGCTCTGCAAGTATATTGTAATCTTCTTGCTTCCTGAATAATATATTGGGCGGCTTTGGAGTGTGGGATTTTTCTCCTAAAAGGTTTTCCCTATGTAATTATTGTGTTGTGGTATGATTTCTATTTGTGTTTATTTAGGTAACTGTTGTAAAGGGATGAAAAGTTTTGCATATCTACCCCCTCAATATTAGTGTAGGAAGTTGTTCCTTTACCTTAGCTTCCTTACAAGTGGTATCAGATCCTAATCACCTTTGTTTTCAGTTGTAGGTTGTTGGGCTTTTTGAACTAATCCAGTTTTGAGTGGGAGCTTGTGTAGAAGATACCGTGTGATCTTGTTGCAAGTATTTTCAGATGGCAAGCACATCTGGGAGGTTTGATAAAGAGAATTTTAATGGAGTCAAATTTGAGTTGTGGAAACTCAAGATGGACAAATTATTGGTGGATAGAGATTTATGGCTCACAGTATTTAGAACCATGCCAGCAGGCATGAGACAAGAAGATTGGGATCTGATGGATCAAAAGGCTAAGGGTTTGATAAGGCTCTATTTGGATGATCTAATGCTCCTGAATATCCATGAAGATAATACTACAAAAGATCTTTGGAAGAAACTTGGAGATGTTTATTAGGCTAAATCCCTGGTGAACAAGTTATTCCTATAAAAGAAATTATATTTTCTAAGGATGGAAGATGGAGGATTTATCGTTGATCACCTAAATACATTCAATATGCTTGTTGCCCAGTTGACCTCTATATGTGTGAAGATGGAGGAGGAGGATCGATGTATGACATTACTGTGTTCCTTACCATATTCATGGAACCACCTTGTTATGGCCATTGGGTGTACCACTACCACCTTTAAGATGGATGAAGTGGTTTCTTAGTTATTTTCTGAAGAGATGCAGAGAAAATCTTCTAAATTGGCTAAGGAGGCTCTTATGATTTGTGGTAGATCTAAAGAGAAGGGAAAGGAAAAGGATAAGAAGAAGGAAGAAAAAGGAAGACCCAAATCCTATGGGAGATCTAAGTCTCCTAGAAAGTCCAAGGCTCTACGTTGGAACTACGACAAACTTGGTCACTTCTACAAGGAGTGCAAGGAGGAGAAGAAGAAAAAGAAGAACTATGATTTGGATTATGATAAATCCTCTCAGGATGATTGAGAAGTGTTTTCGTTGCCTTGACAACTCATGCATCTAAGGATGTGTAGCTTATTGACTCTGGTGCATCTGTTCACATGACCTCTCATTAAGGTTCGTTTTTGAACTATGAAGAATATGATGATGGGAAGGTGTACTTGGGTGATGACTCTCACCTAAAGATTGTTGGCCGTGGAAGAGTCTTGATTCGATTCCCTGATGGATGAGTGAAGTTGATCAATGGTGTTCTGCATATCCTTGGTTTGGCAATTATCTGTAAGTTAAATGATGTGGATGTCCAGGTTGTTTTCTCGATTAGAGGATGCAAGATGACTAGACGAGCTATGGTTCTAGCTAAGGGTGTTTAGCTAGGGAGTTTGTTTCAGCTTGTTGTGTCATAAAATCTGTACACCACCATTTTACACTTAGTTTAGCACTTGGGTGGACCTAAAATAAAATTAGGACCTATTAAAGCACCTTTCGAGCATTAAGTGTGTAATCCTTGATCCTAATGCACAAAAACCTAGAAAATTAATTATAAGGAAGGGTTAATAAAACTTTAAGTGCCTTATCCCAGGAGTTTGGGGATAAGGGACCAAGGCTCCAAAGTGCCCTTGTCTCCTCTTTAGCCCTAACCTAAATTGTGGCTCGTTGGCTTGGGACCTCTTAAATGATTCCTAATGTTGGCCTCATGTGTTTTAATTCTCTAGAAATTAATGGGAATGCATATAAAAACAAGTTAGTTTATTCATTTGAACACACCTAAGCTCTCTCTAACTTCTTGAAGGATTCTTATTCTCTCTTAGGCTCTCTACTCTTCTCTAAAGCTCTTTATTGTGGATTATTGTTGCGGCATTAACATATTACATGTCTTGTGAAGATCCTTCTACTTCTTTGGGATAAACCAACTTCTTGAGTCAAGTTGTGATGCCACATTAAGCATGCTAGGGTTTCCATGCTCATGGTGACTTCTTTCTTTCATGTTTAACTCTTGCATTCCATTCTACTTTAGATTTACCTCTGCCCTCCTATGGCATTCACTTTTTGTCTATCATCAATGCTATTGTGGAGGTGGAAACACCATTCATGGAGCTTGACTAAGGCAAGCTCCTAAATAGCACCCAACCATTTTCCTTCTTGCATGTTTACAGGTCAGATCTGGAGAAATTGGCTAAAGACAAGTTGCAAGGAGCAGAAGCACAAGAGGGTGAACATATATGAATCATTAGTTTCTACTAAACCTAATCAGGGTCTAGGACACCCAAGAACCCTTGTCCTAGGTATTTTTACCTCTAGATCTAGGTTTTGACCTCATCCGTGATCTTTGTTGTTCATTTGGTTTCTGGGTTTCTGCTTCTGACAGTCTGTTTTAGTTTGATCTTTGTCAACTAGGGTCTCTTGTCTTACCCTAGCTTGATTGATTAGATTTGGTTAATTTCTTCTCTATACAACAAAAGGTATGACCCATGTTGATGCAGGAGCATCTCTAATTCATAAGCAATCTTGCATCAACCAAAAATATTTGCATTTTAGTTTGTTTCTTTTCATTTTCAGTTCAGTTTAGTCAATTCAGTCGTAAGCAGTTTCTATATTTTGGTCTGCATTCTATGACAGTTTCATTTTAGACCTTGTGGAGATGGATTTAGCATCTAGACATGTTCATCTACATCATATTCAATTTTTAGAGCATTTGGATCAAGTACCGGAAAGATATCTCTATCAAAATGTTGACTATTTTCTCAGAGCAGAGCATTCTGACAGTTCAGATAATCAGCTAAAGGAGAAGAGTTGTGAAGCCTAATGACACATCATTCAATGATCTATGGTTCATGACTTACCTTCCCTGAGATCTTCACATCATTCCATTCATTTGCGGAGGAGTTCTACTTGATTAGGTCTGACCTATCCATGTACACATATTACACATCTTCATTGGAGTTTGCAACCTTCCATGGCCAACACAGAGTAATCTTTTGTACTGGAGATGATATATATTGATTTAATAGATGCCTAGGAAAGTAGTCATTGATAGTTTACAAGTTGATGGTTTGGATTTTGTGCGAAGGAGCTTCAAAGCCATATCTTGTGTATAATCTAGTTTTTCTGTAAGCATGCCTATGAGCCCTAGTTGTAAGCTCACATGTTGCCATATGATTTGTATTTGAATTCTATGATATACTAAATGATAGAATCTACATTTGTTTCATATCTTTGAATTGTTTTTGTTGTGTTTACTCTTGCTGCATGGTCTGGATCTTGTTCTCTTAAGGACCCTCCTTACCGTGACTACACCAAGTGGTATTAAAGCAAAAATTTGAATCTTTGGGAGTGAATTGATTGAAGATGGCAAAGGAATTCTATAAGATCTTGTTGTGAGTATATCGCCAATCTGAGGTAGGTTACTTGTGTTGCAATCGATCGTTGATTGTGAGGTAGTTGTCACCTTGTAACCTAATTGCCAAACTTGAGGCAGTTTGCACTTGATCCTAGGAAGATACCACCAAGGAGAATCCATACTATTGGAACAATGGCTGGTAGGATGGATGAGATGATGGAAATGATGATAATTCGATTGGATGCTATCGAGGAAGATAGGCAAAGATGATTGACACCAAGACCTAATGTTGTAAGTGATGATGAAGAGGAATTTCAATATGTTGATCAAATTGGTGAAACCCTATGAGGTGATGAAGAAGAAGAATTAGATGAAGTCAAGATGTTGTAAGCTATTTAAAATATTGAAAAGAGACCTAGAGTTGATGTACTCAATTACACTAGCAATTTGAACCCTGAAGAATTGATTGACTAGATAAATGGCATGGAAGAGTACTTTGAATATGAAGAAGTCAAATATCTGGAGAAGGTGAAATTTGCCAAGACAAAGTTGAAAGGACATGCTACTATATGGTGGAAAGAAGTTCAATTGGATAGAAATAGAAGAGGGAAAGAAAAGATCACAAAATGGGACAGGATGGTGACAAAATTGAAGAATCAGTTTATACCTACTGACTATGAGCTGGAACTGTTAAAGAGATTGTAGAACCTAAGACAAAAGGAGAAATCTGTGAAGGAGTACATTGAAGATTTTCATAAGATGATCATAAGGATAGGACATAGTGAAGAAAGCAAGGAGAAAGTGGCTAGATACATAAATGGACTGAGATTGAACATTCAAGAAGAACTGAGTTTGGTAAAGATGCCAACATTGCAAGAAGCATATCAATTTTCCCTGAAAGTTGAAGAGAAGCTGAATAAGAAGCATGATCAAAGACAGAGAGGTAGAGGAGGTAAATTTAAGAGAAGTAGAAAATTTTCCAGAGGAGATAGGGCATTTGTAGAGCAGTACAGATCAGAGAATACATTCAAGAAGGAAGACAAAGATAACAATGCATACCAGAGAGATGATAGAAATTTCTACCATAGAGGAAACCCTAGTCCTTACCAAAGTGAAGGATACAGAAGAGAAGGAAGTGGATCTGATAGGAGAACATTTAGAGGAACCTATTTCAAGTGTGGAGGTGAAGGACATAGACCATTTGAATGTAATTAGGGGAGTACAAGCAAGAATACAGAGAACAATGGAAGAGCGGCCTACGTGGAAGAAGAACCTATTGGATCATAAAGTTTAGTTGGTAAACCTGAGAAAGGAGAATCACTTGTGATGAGGAGAGCACTATTTCAAGGAGAGACAAATGAGGAACCACCACAAAGGAAACGTTTGTTCAGAACTAGATGCAAATCAGGAGGTAAATGTTGTAAAGTTGTAATTGATAGTGGTAGTTTTGATAACCTAGTTTTAGAGGAGATGGTGACTAAGCTGAAGTTGGAAAACATTGAAACACCCTAAGCCCTATCAGATAGCATGGATTCAGGATGATCATAAGGTACTAGTGAGTGAGCAATGTTTAGTGAAATTGAAATTTCATATTGGATCTTATCATAATGAAGTCTTGTGTGATATTATGCCTATGGATGTGTTGGTTTACAGATTTGTCATTCAACTCTATATTCTCTCACCCAAGTAATGACAAATGTAACCACAGTTGAGTCAGTTACAATAGTATTTTATAACCAACTCTCTACTTATTTTACAAGGTGCTAGCTACCTTCGAATGATATACAATGAATTAAACTATGTATTTCTTTTAACCAAAAAGCAAGGGAAAGGTAAGGCTTTTGACCAAAAATATTTGAAAGGAAAATTCACACTTCTAATAAGACTAAAAATAAAGAAGTTCAAAGACTTCGAATAATGAATATGCTGAATAAATAATTATAAATCCATCACCATGAAGTATTCATTCAAAGATAAATATTCATAGCCATGAAGCAGAATGAACATATGAAACTTCAACATAGATAGAAAAGCAATCACTCATAATACATTCAACTTAAGAAGAATAATATCCAATCACCATAACACAAAGATTATGTCTACTTGAACATCCAATATGTATTTTCTTTCTATATTAAAGAGATTGAAAAATAGAAAGTAATAGAAACTTCTAACTTTAATGAGTAAAACAAAGTTTGCCCAAAAAAGAAGATCCCTACTATGTCCCAACTACATGTTTTTATATTGTCCACATAATAACTGTCTTTAGAAAATAGAATGATTTCTTGAAGACAACCATTTTTAAAATAATAAAGTTTTAGAGAAAGTCTTTGAGCCAAATATTAAGAAATGCATAAAAAGAAATAAAGTCTAAAATTTTGCCACCCCTTCACCTTCCTTTGGGTCTTTGACACTTTCCCCACCCTTATCCTCTGCCATCTTCTCTCACACCTTCATTCTTAACCTATATTCCTACTACTTAGTTATGGTAGCACTGATGTTCTTGCTTCTTGGAGTTGTAGTAATCTGCAACTTGGTTCTGAATCTTGCCAATGTTTTACCTATCCCTGCTATAGCTTCCTGAATATCATCACCTCTATTCTTGAAACCATTAAGGTAAACATGCATAAGGCCCATTTTTCCAAGTGATTCTCTGGTGATAATGTTAGGATCTGCAAATTCCTTGCAAAGCATATCCTTAGCTTCTTTTGTGATTTCTTTAGGATCACACAAGTTCTCTCCAAACTCATCTAAAATATTTACATCCAATGCTTTGCAATCATTATATTAAGGTATCCACACAAATATTTGTTAATCTGTTTGATGAGAATGTCATACATGCTCAATTTCCAATCCAATGAGTTAGCCCAGGATGGATCAATTTCACGGGGATCACTAGCCAAATTTTCTTTTACAAGTGTTAGAGGATCCATGGCAACTAGTTTAGAAACTTATTTTGAGAGTACATAAGTACTTCCTTGCTCTTTCCTTACCTGCTAAAGCTCACTGATTAGCTCTTTCCTTTTATTGTGTACTTGAGTATAACACTGTGTTGCCCTGGTTAAGAAAAATAAAATTTCACAGGATAATTTTTCTACCCATTCAGTAATAGCTTTGGCAAAATTCAAATTCTTTTAATTTGTCATATAGTGTTCGCATCAACTCCTACAACTTCTGAATAAGATGTATCTTGAGGCGTGGGTGTCACAATAGAATGTATAAAGCTGCTCAAAGATAAAATCTGAGATTGAAGTTTTATGTTTTCTTTCCTCTCCTCCTTGCCTCTCTTAATCAAAGCACTTACTGAGAAGTTAGCATGATAAGCTTATCCCTCTAGAGTAGAAGGACCTAAGTCTATGTGACTTATCTTGTAATCTACTTCAGTTATCTCATCGTCATTTAGGTCCTTGACTGGGTCAACAATCTCTAACATCTAATGACCTGAGGTAGCATCATTTACCATTCTAGACATTCTTTTGGCCTTTTTGGGCTTTGACGTAGTTTGCAACAATTTGGCCACCGTATCCACTTCAACTGCTATTATAGGTACAGCCTTCGTCATTTTATCCACAGATTTCTTTAACTATCCCAGTGAAGATGACACCATACCAGTATCTACATTTCTTGAAATAGTTTTAACTTGATTATCAACAGAAACAAAAATGGATACTTCGTTAGCAACAGGGGAAGAAGGAATTTCCATGAATGAAGGAAATGAACCATCATCAACAATTTGTTAGAAAATAGAATCAGAAACCACAGGCATAGACTTCTCTTGGGCATTTTTCTTTTTCAAAGAAAGTAAGGGGAGACTATCTAATTCATAGGCCAATTTCAATTTTGAAATTTCCTCTGGTCTTTCTCCATCACCTCCAGATTGTGAATTAGAACTGGATTTCAATGTCTCTTGTCTCACAGAAGAAATATGTACACCAGAACTTTGTATGGGCCTTTACTCATTGAGCCTGGAATTTCCTTGTTTGTGAGGAGAGCCAACACATCCATGCCATCTCCTAGCCAACCAATCTTCATTCCTTTTAATTACAGCAGCAAAATGAATTCTCAGATCCACAACCTCCTTCTCTGACCAATTAATTCGACGAAGGGGTTTAGAAACTAGGGTTTGATATTCATCATCAATTATTTTAGAATTTTCCTCAACATTTTCTGGAATGTATATAGAAAGGCCAAATACTTGAATTTGACTCAGTGTGAGTCTCATACAAGTTCTCCTTTGGACTTCCTGACCATCTACATTGTCTTCCCAAAAATCCTCTAAACTTGGACGATGTTCATAAGAACAAGAACCATGAAAGTTTAGTTTAACATAATTTTTGTTGTTGAAGTTGGGCCTCATTGACAAAGAGTGAAGATTAAATTCACTCAAAACATGTTCTACCCCTTTAGCAATCTCATTTGTTTTGTAGGAATATGAAGATAGCTTTAGCGGGAAATCATATCCTTTCTTCCTCATGCTTCGATATTTAACATTTACAACAGAAATTTGTTTACATATTTCTAGAAAAATAACAAAGTCACCAGGGTACCTGGGCAATTTGGTTAGGGCATTTACATAACCCCCCACTCCCAAATAGGTGAACTTGTCAAACTAAATGTAGAAACTTCTAGACTCCATGATCAAGGAAGTAGCTTCAGGTGAAATTCTCAACTCAAGTTTACCATTCAAATTTCTCACTATAAACATTAAAAAGGCATCATTTACACGATGGTAATCCCTCATCTCCACATCCCTTTTGAGCTGAGGAAAATAATTATATATAGATGTGTTTGGAGTTTAAGAACCATGTAGCCTCAACCCAGCCCAAACAACCTCTTGATTGGCTAAAATGTATATCAAATATGAGCACATGTGAAAAGTTAAAGTCTCTTGAAACTCAACCAGTTGCTTGTTCAAATGATAGCTAATAATTTCAGCCCAGTTTATAAATTTATCTTCACTGCATATCAACAGGATAAAACGAAACATCCAATCTTCAAAAGAATCTGTGTTTCCACTTCCAACTATGTGATGCAACAAAGTAATAATATTTGAAATTTAATCCTTAAAATGGGCTCTCTTTAGCTTTTGGGGCAATTGAGACTTACCTCTTTTAACTAACTTTAACTAGTTTCATGCGATAGAATTCTTGGACCAGTCTTCATTTGTTTGGAAGAACTCTATTCCAATGGCAACAAACATGTCTTCAAATTTCTACTTCTCTGGAATCCTTAATGCACAGGTGATAGTTCCAGGATCAATCTTTCCTACCACTGACCCATCCTTTGCTCTAATTTCAAGGGCTTTGGGAATGTATCTTCTCACACAAGTCACAACTAGGTCCTCATTCTGTATAGAGATGGGAAAACATCCTGCATGCACTAAATCACTCTACAAAATCTTTTTTGCAAAATGTGATTTATCTTCCTACTGCAAACAGGACTAGAATTCTTCCAAATCAATATGACCAAGCTTGGTATCGCTTATACCAAACCAGCCACTTTCAATACCAGAATTGTGAGGAGCTCCTTGATATTTGAATTTCATCATTGTTGGATATAGAGAAAAATTGGCTAGGTATTGAAAAAGCAATGGCACAGTACAACAGTAATGGCAGCTGCATAACTTAGAGAAAAATATGCCACTGAGAGCAAATATGTATGCCGAAAGAATGCCACAATATGTTTTAAATGTTGAGTTGATGTGGCATTAAATTCATGCCTTGAGAAAACAATCTTGAGACTTGTTCACCCTTTGAAAATCCTGAAAAGACATCCACCTCGTGTGTCATACTCATCATTAAATGATCTTCATTGCCTTGAAAGTCGATTCCCAACTTCCATGTCACGGAGTCGCTAGAATTTGGAACTTTAGAATCTCAAGTCGTGGCTTTCCAAGTTTCAAAAACCTCCAACTTGGTGACTACAAAGACAAACCGACGAGAGTTTGAAAAGACTCTACAAAGCAATACATAGTCGGGTAGTCAGCGGGTTTGATAACTTTAGAACCACATGACAAGGTTATATATTTTAGAGAGCTAGTAGCTAGGTTAGGAAAACACAAGTGCACGTGTCTCTTAAGGATTTTAGAAAGAAACGAAGGAAAAAATAAAACCCTGATGACTTAGACAAATTGATGGACCATGAGAATGGGCAGTGAAACATGTAAGACCTGAAAACAAATAAAGTGGGTAAAAACTAACTCTAAATGGAACAAGGACCAAGGGGACACAGAGAATCCATAACACCATGGTATGAAACCTTATTCATTGGGAAAACAGAAGGAAAACCAACACAAAAGAACATAAAACATAATGAAACTATAATACAGAGGGAAAACCCAAGACCGAACTACAAGTTAAACATTTTCAAATCTTTCCCATTATAGGCAAGAGGTAAAGGGGTACAATCTAGATATGCCAATAGCAAAGAATTATCACCAACAACTTGTCTAATCAGAAAATACCCTTTCCATAGAGAATCAAACTTTCTTTGAGCACCCTTTGGCTCTCTCCTCTTGTCCCAAAGAAGTACAGAGTCTCCAACTACGAAGTTTCTTTGTTTTGCTCTTCTATCAAAGACCTTCTTAACTATCTACTAATGCTTAGCAATTCTATCCACAACAATCTCCCTCTCTTCTTACAGTTTGTTTAGGTACATAATTCACTTTTCCAATGTAAACTGAAACTCTTCATTTTCTATAGTCTTTGTAAATCCAATGCTGAGAGCTCTAAATAAATAGGTATAGTACTATCAACCCCATACACCAACTGAAAAGGTGACATACCTATGGCTCTTTTATAAGTCATTCTATCTGCCCATAGAGTGTCATACAACTTCTTATGCCATCATCTTTGGCTTTCATCCACCAACTTTTTGTCAATAGAAATTAAATTTTTGTTTCTAGACTCAGCCTGTCCATTGCCCTAAGGATAATAATCTGATGAATGTCCCAAGATAATACCACACTCATAATAGAACAAGGTGATTTTTGAGGATGTGAAAGAGCTAGCATTCTTAGCGATTATTTTCTTTGGAATACCAAATTTTACTATGATATTTTCCTTCAGGAAGTTACACACAACCTCTGAGGTAGTCTGTTTCACTGGAATGGCTTCTACCCACTTAGTAAAATAATCAATAGCTGTAAGAATGTGTGTATGTCAAGTACTTGAACTGGGATTAAAAGGGCTAATGAAATCTAATCCCCATTGTTGGAATGGTTCATCAATCACCATAGGCTCCAAAGGTAAAGCTGCAAGGTGGGGTCTGCCTGTGAACTTTAAACATTTTTCACATTTAGATACCCACACATGATCATCTTTAAACATACCTTGCCAATAAAAAAAATTGGTGCAAGATCTTAAAGGCTGTTATAGAGGCTAAGAAATGCCCACCACAAGCTTCATCATGAAAAGATTTTAACAGTCTCTTTTGTGCTCTTCATCAACACACCTAGGAAATGTCCCATCTACACCCTTTTTGTATAGGTTTCCTTCCCAAAGAATGTACTTACTTGCCTTAATCTTTAAGCTTCTCTTCTCTTTGGCTGATAAGTGTGATGTACAATCACCATAAGTCAAGAAATATGAGATATCTAAGAACCACTCATTAGTTGTACTGGTGAAGAGAACTAGAGGTAGATGTTCTTCTTCAACAACTTTATTTTCTGCAATCAATTTACATAAACCCTTTCCCCTGACCAAATTGGTAGGCCTAATATCTACATCATATTCTTGCATCTTTGCTATTCAAGACCCTCATTTGTTACATCTAACCTCTTGTTGAGTGAGGAGACTTTTAACAATAGTTTCTTATTTATTCTTCTGCATTAAGATGGCCGATAAGGTATGCTCTAATGTGTAACAATATATGATGAAGCCTTTTGTGAAATTGGGGCGTACCAATGTGGGTGTGTTTGCAATATCAACTTTTATGTTTTCAAAAGCCTTTTTTCCTTCTTTACTCCATCTAAACATAGGGTGATCCTTCATCATGTCTGCAATAGGTTTAGTTAATTCAGTAAACTTGGGTACAAATCTTCTTAAAAAGTTCACTTTGCCAAAGAATGATCTGGTGTTATTTTTGTTTGTAGGTAATCCCAATTGCATGATAGCTTTCACTCTTTTAGGATCAACTCTAATCCCATCCTTTGAAACAATGTGTCCCAAAAGCTTCCCCTTAGTTACTGCAAAGATAGACTTTTTAGGGTTTAGAGAAATCCCTTGTTCTCTGCAGCATTGTAGTACTACCTCTAAATCATGTAAATGATCAGCCTTTTTCTAGAGAACACCATTAGGTCATCTAAATAAACCACAATATTTTTTTTTTTCAAATCTCTTAATGATAGATCCATAGCTCTTTGAAAAGTTGCTCCTGCATTCACAAGACCAATGGGCATTCTATTATATGCAAAGGTGCCAGTGGGTGTAGTGAAAACTATCTTATGCTGATCTTCTGGAGCCACTTCAACTTGATTATAGCCTAAAAATCCATCCATCATAGACATCATCTCAAAACCAACAACTATTTGCAATAAATGATCCATAACAGGTAGTGGGTAGTTATCTTTCAGTGAGGCATGATTTAAGTTATGAAAGTCAGCAAAGATTCTTATTTCACCATTCTTCTTTCTAACTCTAGAACTATATTGGTTACCCATGTAGAATGATGGATGGGATAAATAATCCTTGCCTTTAGTATTTTGTCTATTTCATTAAAAATGGCTTTTGCTACTTTAGGATTATATGATCGGTGTTTCTGCCTATAAGGTGCAGTACTAGGTTTTAAGGGAATTTTGTGTTGCAATTCACCATTTCTAAATTTCTTCAGGTTGGCACAACACCATGTAAACATATTTCTATAATGAATCAACAAGCAGAACAACCTTTCCTTCTATTGAAGTGAACAACACTTTCCTATACAAACAATTTTTGGATCTTCCTTCGTACCAATATTAACATGATCAAAATCTTCAGATGATTCAATGGAAACTTTTCTTTTATTTTTCAAATATTGGTCATGTCTATTAAATAAGTCTTCAAGAGAGACTAGACCCTTAGGAATTTTATTTCCTATCAATTGAATAACCTCGGATTCTTTGCCATTAGGGGTAGTGATGTTGCCCTCCAAAATATCATTACTTTTATCATCACTACCTTCAAAGAAAATATTTGAAAAGGCTTCAACTTTTTCAAGGAAAGCAATGATTTGTTTGTCATCATTAAACACTTGCTAGTGGTTTACATTTTCAAGGATGTAATTAGGGTGATAGACCACTTTGATTTTGTAGGGCTTATCCTTGAAATTCAAATGATGCAATAATAAAGATGTAGAAAGTGCTAATGAATCAGCGCTTGTATTAAATTCCCTAGGCATTGCTTCTATAGAAAAGGCATCAAAGTCTTCAATGCAATGCCATACTCTATGTCCATAATGATTTAACCTACCATTTTTCACAGTATACTACTTCCTTACTTGCTTGACAATTAATTCTGCATCCCCCTTAGCCGTTAACTATTTTATGCCTCTTTCTTTAGCTAAGGTTAAGCCAAGTAGAAGAGCTTCATACTCTATTTTATTGTTGGTATTTTCAAACTCCAATTTATAAGCATATGGAAAGTTGTAACCATCTGGGGAAATTAAAACAACTCCTTCACCCGAACCAGCACTAGAGCAACTTCTGTCAAACTCCAATGTCCATAATTCATTCACTAGATCAAGGCTGACTAGGCTTGAACATTCTTCTCCTAAGGAGGTGCACATGTAAGTACCTGGACCGGTTTCTACAAATAAAATGTCTACCCTTGGATACCCAGACTTTAACACTGTGAACTTGGCTTTAGGTTTTGGGTTAAGACATACCTTCTTTCCATCCAGTGGTATTATAGCATGAGACCAATCTATTTTTATCTCTCCACCTAGATCTCTACAAGAACTTCTAATCAACAGCATCCCATAACTAGCAGGAATATCAGCAACAAGGATAGTTAACTTTAGTCTCTTCTTTGGAAAAGTAGCTAAAGCAAACTGGGCATCTTTGATTTGATCTAGGATCGAGACAAGTGAGCCATCCATAGAGAAACATTTACCATGGGAGGAAGTATAAGATAATCCTAAGGCTCTGGCCACTTGAGCTGGCATTACATTGTTAGAAGCTCTAGAATCAATAACACAATTGCTCAGTCTAAAATCAACTATATAAACAAGCACATAGAATGGTTCAGGTTTGGCAAATGGATTATGTTGACTTGAATCTTTATCATGGAAATTTGAGCAAACTTTCTCTTCAACATGCATTTCAATATCACTAGACACCTAAGCGTTACTCTGAGATGGGGAGGGTTCTTGTTTGATGTATCTCACTAATCGGTCTAATTCAGATGAATTGAGTCTAAGGTATTTAGCTTTGGACATCTGAATCTTTGTATTTTTGCATGACTCAATTATGTCAAATGAACTAGTAACAATTGTATCAGAAGAAGGGACAAATGGTACCTCAGCAGATACATTCTTGGGCATAGTGCTCTCAAGATTTTTGGAACTAGAAGTAGCTTGTCTCTATATAATGTACTTTGGAGTAAAAGATGAACCATTCACTTGGCCTTTAAAATCTGGGCCCTTTTGAGCCTGTTGTCCTCTCGTAAAGACTGTACAATTAAGATCAATCTCTATGTACACATCTTCTCCTGTCTTAGTATCTGACTCATACTCGAAGAAGTTTACACCTACATCATGAGATTAGTCAGGTTCTTCTACATATGGCACCTCAACATGTTCATTGGTGGAAAGAATTTGCATGAATCAAACCATTTATGGATAGGTAGATGCATCATGGTCTGAAGCTAGATGGAAATTACACATCATATTACCCTTACTGGTAGAAGGTCCATTTTCAATAGCCAATCTCTGAGTAGGACTAGCCAAAGGTAGGGTTCTGTTATAACCCCCTGATGTGCCAAAATCTTTCCTTGGTATGTCTTGATATTGTGACTGAAGGTGTCCCTTTGGTATTTGCCTTTTTAGTGTGATTATATCATTAGCTAGTCTTTGTATGATTTGATCAGTAGAATGTACAGCTGATGCTTTACCAGTCTACAACTCCTTTTTCCATTTCCTTGCAATGATCAAGTCATCTTCTATGGATATGGCCCTTTCTTGGGTTGCATCTAAATCAACTTCCCCTTCTCTCTTAATGGTAAAACTAACATCTGGGGGAAGAGTATTGATAAAGAAACACTTCAATAAGTCATCTCCAGGCCTCACATTGTCAGGTATTCTATTGTATAAATTATTGAATTTAGCAACAAATTCTCTCATTGGTTCATGTATTCCTTTCTTCATAGTAGCCAATTGAGTGACAAGAGCTTGGTCATTCTCTACAGACTTGAATATGTTCTCAAGTTTTGTTTTTAGGGTATCCCAGTTATTGATAGAACCATTTGGGAGGTGGTAAAACCAATCAACAGCAGCATCAGTTAGAGATTCCACAAAAATCCTTACAACAACATCTTCATGTTGTATCACAAGGACAGAAGAAGCAGTGAAGAAGGCTTGAATATGCTCATCCAGAGTAACTCTTCCATCTCCTCTAAACTTAGGTATAATTTTCCCTCAGCCTTTGGGTAGGTCATGTAGTTGGGCTCCTACGTTAAGTGGACCTATTATGGCTCCCCATGGGACAAGTGGAGGTTGAGCCATGATAAGAGGATTATGAATAGGAAAATTTACTTGCAAAGGGAGAGTAACCCCATGCAAAAGAAGGGCTTGACAAGATGCGACTGAAGTATTTACAATTCTTTGAATAGGAGGAGGAGATGGAGGTCTACTGATAGACTTAACCTTTCTATTAAGTGGGAAAGAAGAGAAATTTACAGCTTCTAACAATTCAAAATCTTCATCTCAAATCCCTTTCTTTCCATCTCCTCTAGTGCACCTTTTAGAAGCTAGATTTAAACAATTACAAACTTTAAATTATAGTCACCAACTTCACTTACTGATTAATTCATGGAAGATTTTGCTGATTGTTCAACTAGTTTCTTTGATTAGCCACTTGATTTCTGCATATGTTGTTGGGAAGTGCTTGAATAGGAAAGACTCTTTCTCTTCATGGCACAGGTACTACAACCTCAACAAAGACAATTTCTTTGGTGTCACTAAAATGCCTGGCATTATCTCTTATGATTTCCCCAAGTTCTTCTTCTTGTTCTAACACTTTTTTAACTTGGTTATATTACAAATTGGTTCTTCTATGTTTCCAGGCAAGCACTCTAAAGCCAGTAACAATATCTTCTTGATCACCTACAAGATAATCTACATTAGGCTGAAGGATTGGAGCATTATGTCTTTGAAGAACCATTAAAGAAACTCACAACACATATTTGACAATAGTTTCCCTAGTAGAGTTGCCAAAAATCTATTGGTTTATAGATTTGTCATTCAACTCTATATTCTCTCACCCAAACAATGACAAATGTAACCATAGTTGAGTCAGTTACAATAGTATTTTATAACCAACTCTTTGCTTATTTTACAAGGTGGTCGCTACCTTCGAATGATATACAATGAATTAAACTACGTATTACTTTTAACCAGAAAGCAAGGGAAAGGTTAGGCTTTTGACCAGAAAGCTTTGAAAGGAAAATTCACACTTCTAATAAGATTGAAAATAAAGAAGTTCAAAGACTTCAAATACTGAATATGTTGAATAAAGAATTATAAATCCATCACCTACAATCAATCTAATGAACACATGAAACTTCAACATAGATAGAAAAGCAATCACTAGTAATACATTCAACTTAAGAAGAATAATATCCAATCACCATAACACAAAGATTATGTCTACTTGAACATCCAGTCTGTATTTTCTTTCTATATTGAAGAGATTAAAAAATAGAAAATAACAGAAACTTCTAACTTTAATGAGTAAAATAAAGTTTTCCCAAAAAAGAAGATCCCTACTATGTCCCGACTACATCTTTTTATATTGTCCACATAATAACTGTCTTTAGAAAATAGAACGGTTTCTTGAAGACTACCATTTTTAAAATAATTAAGTTTTAGAGAAAGTCTTTAAGCTAAATATTAAGAAATACATAAAAAGAAATAAAGTCTAATTTACCACCCCTTCACCTTCCTTTGGGTCTTTGACACTTTCCCTGCCTTGATCCTCTGTCATCTTCTCTCGCACCTTCATTCTTAACCTATATTCCCGATACTTAGTTATGACAATAGTGATCTTCTTGCTTCCTGGACTTGTAGTAATCTGTAACCTGGTTCTGAATCTTGCCAATGTTTTACCTATCCCTTCTATAGCTTCTTGAATATCATCACCTCTATTCTTGAAACCATTAAGGTAAACATACATAAGGCCCATTTTGCCAAGTAATTCCGTGGTGATAATGTCAGGATTTGTGAGTTCCTTGCAAAGCATATCCTTAGCTTCTTTTGTGATTTCTTTTGGATCCTGCAAGTTCTCTCCAAACTCATCTAAAATATTTACATATAGTGCTCTACAATCATTCTAAATACCAATCATTATGTCAAGGTATTCACATAAAGATTTTTTAATCTATTCGATGAGATTGTCATACATGCTCAATTTCCAATCCAATGAGTTATCCCAAGATGGACCAATTTCACAGGGATCACTAGCCAAATTTTCTTTTACAAGTGTTAGCAAATCCATGACAACTAGTTCAGAAACTTATTTTGAGAGTACATAAGTACTGCCTTGCTCTTTCCTTACCTGCTGAAGCTCACTGATTAGCTCTTTCCTTTTAATGTGTACTTGAGTATAACACTGTGTTGCCCTGGTTAAGAAAAAAAATTCACAGGATAATTTTTCTACCCATTTAGTAACAACTTTGGCAAAATTTAGATTCTTTTTGATTTGTCACACAGTGCTCGCATCAACTCCTACGACTTCTAAATTAGATGTATCTTGAGGCATGGGTGTCACAATAGAATGTATAAAGCTACTCAAAGATAAAATCTAAGATTGAAGTTTTATGTTTTCTTTCCTCTCCTCCTTGGCTCTCTTAATCGAAGCACTTACTAAGAAGTTGGCATGATAAGATTCTCCCTCCAGAGTAGAAGGACCTAAGTCTATGTGACTTATCTTGTAATCTTCTTCAGTTATCTCATCCTCATTTAGGTCCTTGACTGGGTTAGCAATCTCTAACATCTGATGACTTGAGGTAGTGTCATTTACCATTCTAGACATTCTTTTGGCCTTTTTGGGCTTTGAGGTAGTTTACAATAATTTGGCCACCGTATCCACTTCAACTACTATTGTAGGCACAACCTTCCTCTTTTTTTATCCACATCTTTCTTTAACCATCTTGGTGAAGATGATGCCATACCAGTATCTACATTGCTTGAAATAGTTTTAACTTGATTATTAATAGAAACATAAATGGATACTTCCTTAGTAGCAGGGGAAGAAGGAATTTCCATGAATGGAGGAAATGAACCATCATCAACAATTTGTTGGAAAATAGAATCATAAACCATAGGCACAGACTTCACTTGGGCATTTTTCTTTTTCAAATCAGGCAAGGGGAGACTATCCAATTCACAGGCCGATTTCAATTTTAAAATTTCCTCTGGTCTTTCTGCATCACCTCCAGATTGTGAATTACAACTGGATTGCAGTGTCTCTTGTCTCGTAGAAGAAATGTGTACACCAGAACTTTGTATGGGCCTTTTCTCCTTGGGCCTAGAATTTCCTTATTTGTGAGGAGAGCTAGCATATCCACGCTATCTCCCAGCAACCAATCTCCAGTCCTTTTAATTACAGTAGCAGAATGAATTCTCAAATCCCCAATGTCCTCTGACCAATTAATTCGAGGAAGGGGTTTAGAAACTAGGGTTTGATATTCATCATGAATTATTCCAGAGTTTTCCTCAACACTGTCTGGAATGTATATAGAAAGGCCAAATAATTGAATTCGACTCAGTGTAAGTCTCATCTGCATAGTCTTCCCAAAAATCCTCTAAACTTGGACGATGTTCATAAGAACCAGAACCATGAAAGTTTAGTTTCACATAATTTTTTCTATCGAAGTTGGGCCTCATTGACAAAGAGTAAAGATTAAATTCACTCAAAACATGTTTTTCCCATTTAGTAATCTCATTTGTTTTGTAGGAATATGAAGATAGCTTCAATAGGAAATCATATCCTTTCTTCCTCATGCTTCGATATTTAACATTTACAACATACATTTGTTTACAGATTTCTAGAAAAATAACAAAGTCACTAGGGTGCCTGAGCAATTTGGTCAAGGCATTTTCATAACCCCCCACTCTCAAATAGGTGAACCTATCAAACTAAATGTAGAAACTTCCAGACTCCATGATCAAGGAAGTAGCTTCAGGTGAAATTCTCAACTCAAGGTTACCATCCAACTTTCTCAATATAAACATTAAAAAGGCATCATTTACATTATGGTAATCCTTCATCCCCACATCCCTTTTGATTTGAGGAAAATAATTATACACAGGTGTGTTTGGAGTTAAAGACCCATGTGGCCTCAACCCAGTCCAAACAACCTCTTGAATAGCTAAAACGTATATCAAATATGAGCACATGTGAAAAGCTAAAGTCTCTTGAAACTCAACTAGTTGCTTGTCCAAATGATAACTAATAATTTCAGCCTAATTTATAAATTTATCTTCACTGCATATCAACAATATAAAATGACACATCCAATCTTCAAAAGAATCTATGTTTTCACTTCCAACTACACAATGTAGCAAAGTAATAATGTCTAAAATTTTATCCTTAAAATGGGCTCTCTTTAGCTTCTGGGGCAATTGAGACTTACCTCTTTTCTCAGACTTTAACCAGTTCTGTGTGATAGAATTCTTGCACCAGTCTTCATTTGTTTAGAAGAACTCCATTCCAATGGCAACAGTCATGTCTTCAAATTCCTACTTCTCTGTAATCCTTAATGCATGGGTGATATTTCTAGGATCAATCTTTCCTACCATTGACCCGTCCTTTACTCTAATTTCAAGGGCTTCAGGAATGTATCTTCTTGCACAAGCCAGAACCAGGTCCTTCCTCTGTATAGAGATGGGAAAACCTCCTGCATGCACTAAACCACTCTACAAAAGGTGATTTATCTTCCTGCTATAAACGAGACCAGAATTCTTCCAAATCAATATGACCAAGCTTGGTATCGCTTATACCAGACCAGCCGCTTTCAATAACAGAATTGTGAGGAGCTCCTTTATATTTGAATTTCATCACCATTAGATACATAGAGAAAAATGGGTAAGTACTAAAAAAGCAATGGCATAGTACAAGAGTAATGGCAACTGCATAACTTAGAGAAAAATCTCCCATTGGGAGCAAATATGTACGCCAAAAGAATGCCATGATATGTTTTAAATGCTGAGTTAATGTGGCATTAAATTTATGCCTTGAGAAAACAACCTTGAGATTTGTTCGCCCTCCAAAATCTTGAAAAGACATCCACCTCATGTGCCATACTCATCATTAAATGATCTTCATTGCCTTGAAAGCCTGTTCCCAACTTCCATGTCATGGAGTCGCTAGAATTTAGAACTTCAGAACTGCTAGTCGGGGGTTTCAAAGTTTCAGAAACCTCCAACTTGGCAACTACAAAAACAAAATGACATGAGTTTGAAAAGACTCTACAAAGTAATACATAGTCAGGCAGTCGGCGGGTTCGATAACTTCAGAACCACGCAACAAGGTTATAAATTTTAGAGAGCTAGCGACTAGGTTAGGAAAACACAAGTGCACATGACTCTTAAGGATTTTTGAAAGAAATGAAGGTAAAAATAAAACCCTTATGACTTAGAAAAATTGATGGACCATGAGAATGGGCATTAAAACATGTAAGACCTAAAAACAAATAAAGGGGGTAACATGATGTATGTCATATTTTGTTGGGTAGACCATGGCAGTATGATAGAAAAACTATACATGATGGGAGAAAGAATACATACACTATAACATCAAATGGCAAGAGAATTACTTTGATTCCTTTAGAAGATGATCCTAAGAGTGAAGTATGTGGGAATCCTAGAATCTGTTTAGTAGATGGGAGAAAATTTCTAGATGGTTTGAGACATGAGAATATGTGCTATGCCTTGATTCCTAAGAAGCTTGAAACATTGAATAAGGAGACTGAAGAATCACAATTGGAGGAGATAAAAGAGTTATTGATAGAGTATGAAGACATCATTTCAAACAATGTACTTGAAGGATTGCCAACAATCAGGAGTATCAATCATCACATGGATCTTATACCAGGAGCTAGTTTGCCTAACAAAGAAACACACAGAATGACACTTGCAGAAAATGAAGAATTGAATAGATATATACAAGAATTGTTGAGGAAATGTTTGATTAGAGAAAGTTTGAGTTGTGCAGTACCTACAGTGTTAGCACCTAAGAAGGATGGAGAAAGTAGAATGTCTATAGAGTCTAGAGCAATAAACAATATCATAGTTAAGTATAGATTTCCTTTACCTAGGATGGATGACATTATGGACTATTTGAGTGGAGCAAAATATTTTACAAAGATAGATTTGAAGAGTGGATACCATCAGATCTGAATCAGAGAAAGAGATGAATGGAAGACTACTTTTAAGACAAGTGAAGGACTACATATGAGTGGTTAGTGATGCCTTTTGGATTGACAAATGTACCAAGCACTTTCATGAGATTGATGAATGAAGTTTTTAAGAAATTCTTGGGTAAGTTTGTTATTGTATACTTGGATGATATTCTCATTTTTAGTAAGACAAAAGAGGAACATTTGCAGCACCTTAGGCAAGTGTTGCAGAGACTGAGAGAAGAGAAATTGCTAATCAACATCAAGAAGTGTAGTTTCATGAAGGAAGAATTGGTATATTTGGAATTTGTGATTTCTACGGAAGGATTGAAGATGGACCCTGAGAAAGTGAGAGCCATTGTTGAATGGCCTACACCGGAGAGCATTGGAGAAGTCAGATCATTTCATGGATTAACTAGTTTCTACTAGAAGTTCATCAAAAATTTTAGTTTAGTTTGTAACACTATGATAGAGACAATGAGAGGTGATAGAAAAGATTTCAAGTGGACATCAGGAGCAGACAAAAGCTTTGAGCTGTCGAAGCAGAAAGTGACAGAGCAACCTATTTTGGCATTACCGGATTTAAAAAAGGTATTTCAAGTAGATTGTGATGCAAGTGGAAATGCAATTGGAGCACTATTAAGTCAAGAAGGTAGACCAATAGTTTATTTCAGTGAGAATTTGAATGATGCAAGAAAAATATAATTAGTTTATGATCAAGAGTTCTATGCCATAATTCAAGCCTTGAAGAAGTGGAGAGATTATGTGTTGCCTAAGGATTTTGTGTTGTAGACAGATCATCAAACTTTGTAGTATTTTAATAGTCAAGGTAAGTTGAATCAGAGACATATGAGATAGGTATAGTTTATGCAGAGTTATACTTTTGTGTTGAAGCATAGGAGTAGAAAATCAAATAAAGTTGCTGATGCATTGAGTAGAAAAAGAAACTTGTTGATAGAGATGAGAGTTGAAGTGTTAGATTTTGATGAGTTGAAGCATATGTATGAGGGAGACACTAATTTTGCAAAACCTTGGAAAGCATGTAAGAAACCTATTGTGACAGATAGAAGTAAGTGGTTGGACTTTTTCATTCAAGAAGATATGACTTTTTCATTCAAGAAGATATGTTGTTCAAAGGAAATCAATTATGCATACCTAGGATTTCAATGAGAGACAATTTGATAAAAGAGAAACATAGTGGTGGATTGGCAAGACATTTTGGTATTGATAAAATAGTGGCTTTAGTGAGTGAAAATTACTTTTGGTCTCAAATACATAAGGATGTTAGGAAGTTTGTGCAGAGTTATAGAGTTTGTCAAGTGGTAAACGAAATTAGTCAGAATATTGGATTGTATAAACCTTTGACAGTACCGGAGAGACCTTGGGAAGACATAAGTATGGATTTCATAATGGGATTCCCTAAGACACAAAGAGGACATCATTCAAAATTTGTATTGGTGGATAGATTTCCAAATATGGTACATTTCGTACCTTGTAAGAAGACAAGTGATGCAGTGCATATTGTTGACCTATTTTTCAAGGAGATTGTGAGATTGCATGGATTACCTAAGAGCATAATTTCAAATAGAGATACAAGATTTCTTGGACACCTTTGGAAGACACATTGGAAGAAGATGAAGACAAATTTGAAGTTCAGTTCAACATTTCATCCACATATTGATGGACAGACAGAGGTAGTGAATATGAGTTTGGGAAACTTGTTGAGATATTTGGTTGGAGATAAGGTAGGAAGTTGGGATTTGATTCTTTCACAAGAAGAGTTTGCATACAATAATTCAATGAATAGGAGTATCGGAAGAATGCCTTTTGAGATTGTTACTAGAGTAAACCCTAGAGGAGTGACATAGTTGAGAGATATCAGCATGGAAGATAAGAGAAGTGTAGAAGCATAATAATTTGTAGGACATATGGAGACAGTGCATAATCAGGTGAAGAAGCATTTGGAGGAGATGAACAGTAAGTATAAGGAGAAAGAAGATGAGAAGAAGAGACATAAGGAATTTACAGTTGGAGATGAAGTAATGGAATACTTGAGAAAAGAAAGATTTCTAGTTGGGACTTATAACAAGTTGAAGATGAAGAAGTTTGGACCTTGTAGGATACTCAGAGAGTTTGATTCTGGAAATGCATATGAAGTAGAGCTACTGGAGACATTGGGTATATCACCTATTTTCAGCATTACAAACCTATATCAGTATCATGAAGCAGAATGCCGTGACAACATTAAAGAAGACTTTAAGAAGCAGTTGCCACAACAAGCACCAGAGTAGATTAAAGACATTTTGAATAGCAAATTGCATGAAGCACCACAGGAAAGTAGTATAGAGAATTTTTGGTTAAGTGGAAAGGCAGGCTGACAGAAGATTAATCTTGGATTTCTCAAGCTAAGGTAGACCGTTTTGGTTTTCCTCTAGCCCCATCAAAGTGAGGGACTCACATTCAAAATAACCCCGGGTGTCTGATGCAGGAGCATCCCTGCTTCACAAGTAATCTTGCATCATCCAAAAATATTTGCATTTCAATTTGTTTCTTTTCATTTTTAGTTTAGTTCAGTCAGTTCAGTCATAAGCAGTTTCTGTATTTTGGTCCATATTCTACTGTAGTTTCATTTCACACCTTACAGAGCTAGACATAACATCTAGACATGTTCATCTACATCATATTCAATTTTTAGAGCATTTGGAACAAGTACTGGAAAGCTATTGCTATCAAAAGGTTGACTATTTTCCTTAGAGTAGAGCATTCTGACAGTTCAGATAACCAGCTAAAGGAGAAGACATGCAAAGCATTTCCTGACTTGTGGAGCCCAATGACACATCATTCAATGATCTATGGTTCGTGGCTAACATTCCCCAAGATCTGCACATCATTCCATTCATTTGCAGAGGAGTTCTACTTGATTAGGTCTTACCTATCCATGTACACATGTTACACCTCTTCAACGGAGTTTGTAACCTTCCATGGCCGACGCGGAGGACTCTTTTGTACCTAAGATGCTATATATTGATGTAATAGATACCTAGGAAAGTGGTCATTGATAGTTCACAAGTTGATGGATTTTGTGTGAAGGAGCTTCAAACCCATATCTTGTGTATATTCTGGTTTTTTTGTAAGTAGGCCTGTGAGTCCTAATTGTAAGCCCGCATGTTGCTAGTCAATTTGTATTTGAATTCTATGATACTGAATGACTAAATCTGCATTTGTTTCATATCTTTTAATTGTTTCCATTGTGTTTATTCTTACTACATGGTCTGGACTGTTCTCTTGAGGACCCTCCTAACTGTGACTACACCACATGTATTTTGGCTCTCCTTCTTGGGTAGAAGCCAATCTCATTTTGTGCCCCATGTTTTGTAGAGAGGGTTTGACCTAGTTAGATCTATTGAGAGCTAGTATCTCTTTTCTACACTACATTTTGTTGAACCCAATGTTTCTTGTACTTTGGCATCCTTCTTGCATCAGATCTGAGCTATCTTCTACCTTAGATCTAATTTCATTACCTTAATTCATCATTTTTCATAGTGATGTAGCTTAATTTTGCATCATTTAATTGTCGGGGTTTGAAAAAACCTTGCATTCTTAGAAAATCTAGCTAATCTCCAACCTAGGGGTTTTAGATTAGGGTGTGGTTTCAGATCTTGTTGCATTATTAGATTGATTAAATGGATTTAATTTTTTGTACCTAGAATTTTTTGTATATTTTCATTGAAAAAAGTGAAAAATCAAAGCATTTTAGGCTTACAAAAAGGCATATTTGTGCATTATTTTCATTTCATATGTTGTAGATAATCATACAAAGATTTAAATTTATAATTTTTCATTAGATCCTATTGACATTACAGTAGATAATCACCTCATGGTGTTGCATCTTGCATTTAAAATTCTAATTTGCTAGGGTTTTTTCAAAAAAGTTGCATTTTTGGGACAACCTAGTCAAAATTCAAAACCTAGGGTTTGTAGTCAAGATATTGTTTCAAATTTTTCTATTATCATTTACACTTCAAATATGATATTGAATTGTTGTATTATGTCATAAATATCATTGTATTTCAAAAATAAATCTTGGATTGAAAAATTATGGTTTAGGAAGTAAGCATTCAAATCTAGGGTTTGCTAGTAAACCCTAGCTAGTCTAACATTTAGTGCATCTTCAAAAATATCTAAGCCTTTGTTGCATTTAAGTGGATAAATCATTTAGGCACTTCTTTTTCACATAATTCACATCTTACATTTTCAAGACGTAGTTGTTGTGGTTCCCAAGAATATCACATTTTTGGGAGAACCCGCTTTTCTTACACTTGTAGGTCTTTGATTGCAATCTTATTTGGATATTGGCTATACTTGATTAGTAAATTATGCATTTCATTATGGATTATTTTTGGTTTGAATATTTTCATACACATATCATGGAATCTGAAAACATTTCTAAATTTATTAATATGCATCCTCACTGTAAAGGAGTAAAATTTGGATGATTTGGTTTTTAATAGTTTTGTGTATATCCTCCTTTCACCCTTTTGCATTCAAGGACTTTGGGTCGAGTGGCAAGGCACTATCAGACCCTTGGTCACTTAGGAATGTAGGGAAGATTGGATTTGTGTGATTTGATTGTCAATTATGTTCAGTTATGCTCAATTATACCTCAAAACCCTAATTATGCAATTACAGGAGCAAATAGACAAATTACTCAAAATGTTGCTATAGGAAGATGTAAAATGATAGGTAAATGTGTACCTATTTTTGAAGTCCAGGAAGCAGAATAGTTGGGGACTACGGAGCGGGTGCCCAAGTCCAATTCCTAGGTTTTTGTCAGGATTTGAAAACTTGATCTATAACCTGATCCTGCTACATTAGAGATTTTCCCGTCACAAAATCCAGAGGACTAGGTAGCAGGTGCCCAAGTCCAGGGTGCTATTTTTAACTCTAATATACAAATATGACACTCTACAATATCCTCCTGCAACTCCACTTTTCCTGTATCTTAAATCTGTAACTTGCAATCACAAAAACTTTGGGAGGGGGTTGTGGTGTTTAGAGGCTTGCCTCAGTTAAGCCCTGGAGAGACATTCAAGTCTTGCAAACACCATTGTCAGATACAGAGTGCATGCCCTTGGGAGGTAGAATAAAAAACCATATGATAAATGATTGGAAACACAAATGATGTCACCTTGTAGTGAAGATCTCATGGAAGGAAGAAGCTCTTCATGCCATGAGGAGATGATTGCTCAAATTTGCAAATACAAACACATAGACAACACAAATCTACTCTTGCTACACAATGAATACCTTGAATCAACTTTAGAATTCCAATGCTCATCTAGTTGTAATCTAGTTTATAAATGAATGCCTAAACATGCTTATATATGCAGCTACAAACAATCCTGCCAAGAATTTCATAATTCAAACTTATCATGTCAACATAGGACCCAAATAATGGTCACAAGCCGACACTTCAAATTTGGGCCTGACTCAAAATAGGGAAGGATTAGGGTGTGGGTGCCCAAGTACTCCCTCCTAATTTTGTTTAGGGTTAGATTCAAGGGAACCCCTTAGGTCCCATTTGTCATGAAACTTAGGGCTCATTTCATCGGGGTGTCAAAATATGATGCAAGATGTCCTAAATGTAGATAAAAGACCTCAAAGCTAAACCTTAAGAGGGAAAAGCCTCCAAGGGCACATTTTCTTATGTTACATTTAGCCCCCACTTTAATGTATGTATAAACGTGAGGCCAATACATGCATTAAAGTATGGTCAACAAACAAAGCAAACACGTCAAGCATGGAGAAGACACATCAAACACATTGAAGACAATGACATGCATGCAAAACACGGAGAAGATAGTTACAGTCATGCAAAACATGGAGAAAACAGTAGATGTATAGAAGGCGGTTAATGCATGGAAGATAGGAATAATTTCTTTTCTTTTTTTTTTCTCATATATATGAAATGCAGATGCAAGTAAAAGGAAAGTAAACACACCTCCCAGAATGTAGGAAGCACTCATTGCGCTAGTCTTTAGACTGCATATATGGGGCAACACACATGAAAGACATTCCAAACCTCCCAAAATGTAGGAAGAACTCATCACGCTAGTCTTTAGACTACATATGGGGCAACAGACACACCAAACAAAGCAAGCACACCAAACACACACACTTTGAAGACACAGACAAAACACGATAGACAATTGATGGAGTGTTCCTATTTCTAGGCTCATCACCATCTCAGGCACATTACAGGCACACATTGACAATTAGGCTTCACTACAACAATCACTAGAGACACGCTTAAGGGTTGAGTTAGTCATAGAACTGCTCCCCTCCTCCGTAGAGGACTTTTGAAAATGTTAGGATGGGTACTCTCCACAAGAGATACACCACCCCCACCTCTGTAGAGGGATTAAGATGATTGATTGATTGATTGCAAACAAACTCAAAGTGTAGGAGGGACTCATTGCCACTAGTATTTAAACTGCACCTGAGGACAAGCACATTGCTAACATATACAACAAACAGCTTACGTTATATATGCCCCCACCTTAAGGTGATTGATATCATGCATCGATATCAAGCACGTTAAGGTAGGAAGAAAACACACAAGGGAACACAGACTTTCACAAAGCCCATGCCCCCTAGAGGTGACATGTACTTTATGATCACCAAATGTTCCCACAAACACATCCCTGCAAGAAACATGTTAGTTTCCATAACCATGATAAACAATAACGTCAATGCATATGATCAGTCACATAAAGAGCCAAGGTTATACTATGAATTTAGAGATCAAGGATAACTGTGGGGCTATATAATGAAAATCTCATAACTGAGTGTCACCAAGGCAAAATTCAAAGACAAACAAAGTGCATAGAGCAACAGTATTGTTATGTTTTGTAAGTGAGATAACATCATCAAAATCACTATGTAGAAATCATAGAGTGCTTCTACTAGCCGAGCATCATATAAGATATACAACCCCATCGTCATATTAGGAACTAAGTCTAATTTTTTATTTCTCACTAAAGGGACGCTAGGTATGCATCAGTATAAATATTTTTCATCATCCGTCTGCTAGATAGAAACACTAGAGGAAGGGAAACAATAAATCAAAGAGGAGAAACAAGTTCCTTAGGGACAGTCACATAAGAGGGTGCCCCCAAGTCACCAACCGCAACGCTATGTCCGTAAGACACAACACACAACAATGAAATCAGAGAGAGGCAATATAGAAGAATGATGATAAAAATAGAAGAAGGTCACAACAAAGGCAATCTCTTGGTATCCTAGACTTTACAAGAGAATTAGGGGTTATCCCAGGAGGCCTAAACAACACATAACACATCACGAGGGAAACACATCAGAGAGAGATAAAGGGTTAGAAATACTTACCTGGTAGGATCTGTGTACTAAGTCTTGTCATCAAGCAAATCATCATCATCCTCCCACTCTTGAATTTTAGAGGAAAGTGGGACATAAGGTACCATAGCCCAATTCTTGTCCTTGTCTTTAGATTGTTCATTCTTAGGATCATCTTTGTTTGGTTCAATGTTTGGATCAATGTTTTCTTCTTGGGATACAAGGTGTATGGCATAAGCTTGTCTTCTTCTCCTTCTTTCTCTTGCATTTCTATTTCTCTCTCTTACACTTATCTCTTGTAAGATAGGGCTTTGTTCTTTCATGGGTTTTTTCATTTTAGAAGAGGAAGCACCAAGATCAAATCTCATTTATCTATGTGGAATGCTTTTTTGTTGACAATTACCTCCAGATCCTTGTAAGGATGGTGGGAGAGGAACCTTAGCATAGGGACCTTGTCCTTTCGGTCTAGGGTTCTCTTGAAATGTAGGTTGCTTGTCTTTTGTTATTTCATGCATAGAAGGACCGGCCATTAAATGTAATAGTTTTGCTTTGTAATTTCTAAAGATTAAGAAGTTAAAGTCTGTTCATGGCTCTGGTTCCTTTTTAGATTTGTCCCAAAAGTAATCTAGTGTAAAGTATTGTTGTGTAATTAAAGGCTTATATGGATTTTGATGAATAGCATGCACTTGTCCGTTAAAAGGAAACTTTACACATTTATAAATTGTTGAAGAGACAACTTTCATAGTCTTTAACCATGGATGTCCAAGTTTTATTTGAAATAGATTAGATATAGGGATAACATCAAACCATTGTTCTATATGTTTCTCAAATACAATGACCAATAAAGATATATTCCCATAAGTGTTTATAAAGGTTCCCGTATGTGTCTTAATCATCATATCCGAAGGGTCATAAGATCCTTGCATTAATTGATGTAAAAAGAGGAACTCTTCGGTAGCTACATTGGTCATGCAATTAGGATCAATAAAGGTTACATCCACAGGGTTTCCCATTATTTTCATAGTGATGTAAAGAGGTCCTTCAGTATCTCTGATTGTTCTATCATGAGGTGTAAACACAATTTCAGGTTCAGGGACCTTTCTCTTCATGTAAGGCCTAGGAGGGAACCTATTGTTGTTGTTGTGATTAGAGGCCATGTGTATATCTTCAAATTAATGCAAGATCAAATTTTAAAAGTGTTACCAATTTTTCTCTACAGATTGAAATGGTAGAGCTGGAGTGCATTGAGTTCATTTTAGATGAGAAAGTTTTTAACATTTGCCTGTTATCTTGTTTTGCATAGTTGGAGTGCTTGAAAGATTCAGTGTTATAACAGAGAGAAAAGGATTTAGTTAATCATTCATTTGCATTACAGAAGGTTGCATGAGAGATAAGATGTTTCATTTCATTACAGTGGTTATTCAATTTTATAAATGAGGTACATAAATGGAATAAGCATTGCATTGAATAGAAACATGATAGATCAAATGTCCCACACAAGCTATGGGAATAGGTAAACCAACACATCATAGAAGATGAACTATACAATTGAAGATGAATAAAGGCAAAGAAACATATAATGAAAGACATATTCATCATTACCTATTGGTGTTGGGTGTTGGTCTTCATCGTAGTTTTCTCCTCGCTCCTGATCCTGGAGTGAACCTTCATGATGATATGAAAAGTTGGTTAGAGCTCTGAATATGTATTTCACTATGTGCTCTATCTACAGAATATAGTACATTGTCATGATGTATTGGATCAATTGAATAGACATCAGATAACAAACATCAGAGAGAGACTAAAAAATAAATTATCATAGGAGCATTGAGCTTAGTTATTTTGTCTAACATGTTTGTTTCCTGTGCAAGTATAGGTGAAATCATGTTGTTGTTTTTGAAGATCATTTCAGCATTTGGTGTAAAGTGGGCTCCCACAAGGGTTGAGCCCAGCATGCTGCTCCTGATTCTTAGGAGGTGATGGAATAGGAAATATACACTTTTGTTGCTCGAATTGAGACATATTTAGTCAATGAGTATTACATTCACTAAGTGCATCATTGCCCATTCATGACTTTTAGTTCAAAGTGGTATGAAGTAGAAGCCATAAAGGAGCATTGAGCTCTTTCAAAGTAGCTAGTAAAGAGAAGTCATATCAATAAAACAATTATGCCTACATGGATGTCATAGTCATGAGAATGAGTATTAACATTCAAAGTATGAAGAACAGTCCATATGTTAGATAGGACAGTCAAGTTGATGCCATGAAAATATAGATGAAGACTGCATGATTAGATATATTCATGCCAGTAAAGTGGAGGAGTTCAACAATTCAATGTGGTATGTATATATCTACATTTGATATGATACAGTGAACTATATGCCAAGTATGTATGCCATAAGACAGATCTAATTGGAACATTTAGAGTATATGCATATCAAATGTAAATGAAATACCAGTCATCAAATGGAACAGGAACAACATAAGCATAGATCATCAATGGAACACATAAGTACATGGCTGCACAAGCTCAAGATATCAAATGCACTTCACCAAAATGGTGGTAGAAATGAAGTCTCAATATCCATATTTCTCTACAGGAGATGCAAAAAGAGGTAATATATGTTAAACATTTCATGGTACATTTGATATAGTAAAGAGAGATGTCTACAAGAGGTACATAAGACTGCATCATCATGACAGTTGCAGCAATATACCAAGTAACATGCTACATCACTGATCAAGTTTGATTGTTCAAAGAGTATGCAAAAGTGAATAAAAGTGTCACATCTATCAAGTGGAGTATCATAGAGGTATAATTGTGTGAGTATCAAAATACACTTTGCAATTTTAATGCTTATATTCAGCTACAGAAGAATTCAGGAAAAGAGGACAGCATGTATTCTATCTGATACATTTCATCATAGCCAAATGATGTAGCCTCAATGTTCATATATAGCTACAGAAGGGATCAAAAGAAAATTTATATGTTTACATCATAAGTGCATACGCTGCTGCAAAATAGAATAAAGAGTCTGAACTTCTAAAGTTTGTGTTTTACTTTTTTCATAAATTGAAAAACCCCAGTTCGTGTGCCAGAGATTTGGAGCTTCTTACAAACCCTCATTGTATTTTTGCATTAGATAATTTCAGACACAGTCGCGGCCTGGCATAGTGTTGTATAAAGGTTTTGTTTTTTAAAAAATATAGGAATAAAACTTAGATTATATGATACGCTCAAACCCATTTAGGGTTTCCTTTTGAAACTATAGATGTCAAGCATGGCCACAACATGAATAGAGTGGAAACATTTATTTTTCCCATAATAAGACAACCCATTTGAGGGTTTCAAGTTCAAAGATAGATATAAAAGGAAAAAGGAAATTTTGAACTCATCTCATGCTCAGAATGTAAAAAAAAAGGTCGTGGCCTGCGATAAGGATAGGCCTCATTTTCTCAACAATTTAAACCCATATGGGGTTTTGGATAAGGATTTCAAAGGTAGAGGAAAGAGAAAACTTTCGAGCTTATGCAGATTTAAGGAATACTCAGGGATAATGCAATATGGCTGTGGCTTGAGCATATGAGATTATGTTCTATAGGATACATTTTTTTCGCAAGATATCAAAAGACCCATATCAGTATTTATGAAGGGATCTTTGAAATAGAGGAAGCTAGAAAGTATTTTTAGCCCATGAGGGTTTGAATTAGAAATCTCAAACATGCTAGTATGGCCATCGCCATGATGAAGAAATACAAATTTCATGAATGAAAGAAGAAAATACATTGTGTTTCATGGTTCCTGAGTCATATTTGATAGATATCAATGAAGAATAAGAAATGATACAAAGACACAATGTTCGGAAGGTGTAAGTTTTACCTGGTTTCTGAGTGAAGAAGTATAGACATAGAGGCCATGGATGTTTTGCCTTTATGTTGCCTCTAAATAAGCTCAAACAAATACACTCATGGCGGCTCATATGCAGAAGGGAGATTCACTAGAGAAAACCAGACAAATATACATCAGAAGATATTGTGACCGCGGTTAAAAGCCAAAATTTGTATTGAAATGAAAAAATATGGCTTAGACTAGTGACAGAAGGTCTTACCTTGTGTTTCCCTGCAATAATCTTTAGAATTTTGCTTAGATATAGTGAAAAAATCAAAGGGCCGAGTTTCAAACCCTAGCTTGGTGGCAGCTACAAGCAAAAAGCCAAAAATCCCAAAGCTACAAGTGAAAATGAACTCGTTAAAGTTGGGCTAGGGCTTGTTTTGTTTTAGGGCTTTCTCTTGCCCTAGGATCGAATGTGGTATTTTTATCACATTGTTTTCATTTCCATATGCATTGATTAATGCAATGGGGGGTATGT
The DNA here is from genome assembly GCA_027924645.1 of Cunninghamia lanceolata. NCBI lineage: Eukaryota > Viridiplantae > Streptophyta > Pinopsida > Cupressales > Cupressaceae > Cunninghamia > Cunninghamia lanceolata. The sequence goes on from BSBN01000714.1 coordinate 436,845, forward strand.
TGCCCACTTTGTCTTCACCTAGTGTCTTCATGACTTAGAATATTATCACATGCATTAGGTCCCTTTGAATGTTTATTGCCTAGGCTTTATGCCTTACAGCTATTTCATCATATTGCATATTCATTGTTATAAAACTTATTTAAGTCCATTTGGAGATAGGTCATATGCAATTTGTAAACCATTTGAAGTATGAGTCATGCCTCATATGCCCTTTGGATTGTTTTACAGAGACAGATGGAGATAAGCCCTCATAGGCTTTTATTTTTGCACAATACATAGATATGCCTTGACACATTTTTATGATTTTTATAGAAAATCATATGTCCATCGAATATAATAGACCTGGCAAGTGTAAGATCAAAAGCCTTGTATTGTTATTTTTGTGAAAAATCAAATTGAGACAAGATATGGATTAAAACTACAAATCATTATAAAATGATATTTTAAGGCAATATCTTATAAATTGCTTTAAAAATATTCATTATTTATGCAGTTAAAACAAAATAAAGCAAACGAAATCTTTCTTTTTAAGTTTGCTTTCTTTTGGGTAGATATAGACAAAAATAGAGTTTTTTTTGGACAGATAAAGCATATTTTTGGTGGGGCCACCTTGGAGGAGTTTTTTGGCAGCTTCTATTTTTAGTTTGGAAGCATTTCAGAGGGATTTTTGACAGCTTTTTAGAGGAGCTTGAAAATGGATTTGCATGGCTATTTTTAGGAGCTCTTCTCAGGTTTTTCTTAGAGATCTCTTGACAGGCATTTATAGGAGAAAACTTAGTTTTTTGGAGGGTTCATATCATTATTTCTTCTCTCTTGAGCATAGGTAGAGAGTTTGTAAACATTTTTGATGCCAAGTTTTAGATTTTTCTTGTACTCCTTGCAGTTTAATATAGCAGATCTTTCCTATTTCATCTCTTTGCTTCATATTTGCAGCTTTGATATGATGTTTCATTGTGACCAATACTGTGTCCTTTGTTAAGTCTCATTACTATAAAATTGTATGTAGATAATTCATACAGTCCTAGTTATATGTTGTGTTCAGATTGAACCTTCATATAAATTATTTTTGAATCATATGTTCTAGGTGAGGTTGTGAAATATTATGTTTGAAGGGCGGTTTGTGGGTGAAAGTGTTTGGATAGATTAAAGTTTAGAGGTATTATTTGTTTGAATTAAGTTCCATTTTCACTTCCTCCTCTCACCTTTTTCCTCAGTAAAACATTTCGATTAGAAAAAATATTAGGAGAACCAGCTCACTCTAGAGGTTCATTCCATTTTTTAGGCAACCCACAGGCCTAGGAGTGTTCCCATGTGTCAACAGATAGCTAAGTTAATAGCTTAGCATAGGGTGCATATCTAATTGATAACAAAAAAGTTTTCCAAAAGTATGCCAAAGACAAGTGCAAAACTATATGCAGAAGTGACCTAAAATGCTTTAATTTTGGTACTTTTTCAATGCAAATATATGAAAGAAAAGGTGTTGTAAAGATTTTTATCAATGGCAGAAAATAATATGTCTGATATGAGTCTAATATAGAAATAATATCCATCACAACACACTTTTGATGCAATTCTAGAATGATGACTAGTCCAAATCTAGTGAAAATACACTAAAATATGCGATTTTTTCACCAAATCTCAACACAAAAGAGCATGACAAAGGGTGTTGTGAGGAAAATGATGATTACCATCAAATTATTAGTAATGACAGCTACCTAATACCAAACAATCTATCACAACATGCTTATAGTGTCACTCAGGGTCAAACCCTAGTGAAAATATAGCAAAAATATGCAATTTTTCATAGTTTTTCAACTCAAAGACCTAGCAAAAGGGGTGTTGTAAAGAATTTTAAGAGGTGCAGAAAATAATAGAAATTATCAATCACCTCAAGCCATAAAACTTGTCACAACATGCTTGGAGTGCAAATCTAGGTCAAACCCTAAGGCGAATATAGCAAAAATGTGCAATTTTTCACCAAATTTTCAATACAAGGGCTCAATAACAAGGTGTTGTGAAGATTTTTAGGAGAGGCAACAGATAATAATGTTGGCAAGAGACACTACAAGACATGTCATGTATTGTCATTAATGGCAACTAAGCCCATTCCACACATCTGCAGTACAGTATCAGATCATACCTGAAGTCAGTTCTAAGATTTGTCCAGTCTGGATAGACAGGAACAGGGTATATGGTAGAGTTTAACATTTTGGTCAGTGGATTTCTCTAGTTAATTATTGCATGTTGTGAATCTAAGGGAGTGTAGAGGACTAGAAAAACAATCTAAATCCAAGATTTCAGCCTCCAGTAACAAAGGGATTAAAAGTTATGAGCATTTGAGTACCGGGTTCTAATATGACAAGAACAATTCAATGAAGAACATGCTAACTTGTGTTAGATCCTTGTGCGGATCTAGTAGAAGTGTTTTGGTGAGTTGCGTATGGGATAAAATATTAGTGGCTAACTTGTATGGTGATTTGCAAGTGTTATTTTTGTACATATCAATATTGATGTATGAATTCAACTGACAGAACATAGTACTTGTATTGTTTGTTAAGTTCTTCATGAGGCCAACATAAAGGTGATTGAGTTTGTTGATGCAGATATATATAATCAATGGATTTGAGTGGTGTGAATGTAGTGGGTGTGCAAATATGGAGTAAGTGCGAAAGAGAAAAGATCTAAGGTCTAGATTATGGTAGAGCAGTAAACAAGGCAAGAATAAAGATGAAGTGTGCAAAATCAGTATTCTGTGCTTAATTGGAACTAAATTCTTGCATTGGTAGATGCTACTTATCATTTCAAACAATTTGTAATCATTCTTGTAGGCAGTGACCCTCTCTTGAGTAGTGAACTCTGGGCAGTGAGCCCGAAGGCATGTGCCTTCCCCTTTTGTAATACTTTTAATAGAGTATAATCTTTGTGGGTTAACCCCCACCGTAGTTTTTCCCTTAACCAGGTTTCCATGTCAAAATCTTGGTGTCAAGTGTGTTGTTTATGTTTCTACTCATGTATTATTAATTCTTTCTTTTCATGATTATGTCATTAATTTGCTAAGAAGTGGTAAAGAAGAATTAACTGCAGCAAGTTGTAAAAGTTTTAAGACAACTGATTCACCCTCCCCCCTCTCAGTTGTCAACCCTAATTCCAACAATTGGTATCAGAGCAAGGTTCCTTTGAAAAAGTTTAACAGCTTGAGGAAGATCTGGGAAGGCAGTAAAATGGATGAATACAACTTCCAAGGGCAACATAAAATCGCTTTAGAAGATCTTGAGTAGTCCAGAGTAGAATTCAAAGAGCTGCAAGAGAACCTTAAAAATGCTGAAGACTTCATTGAGACTTTAAAAGAAAAATTGAGTGAATCCAATGAAAAGAGGAAGGATGGCAACCTCTTCAACTGGGAAATCATTATGAAGATAACAAAAAGGATAAGGCCCTAAAAGAGAAGACAAAGGAATGTGAGAAGTTATCTAAAAAAGTTGTTGTACTAAAACATGAGATGGAATCTAGGGTGATGAAGCTAACTAAGTAAATTGAAGATAGGAAGAAAACTGAAGAAGACCTGAATAAAAATCTAAAAGAAAGAACTGAAGAATGCTGTAGATTGGACAGAATAGCTGGCCTTCTAGAATCTAATTTACAAGAAAGTAGAGACAATGAGAGAGAACTTGAGAGGCAAATTGTCATTCTCAGACATGACCTAGAAGTTGCAAATGAATACAAGGAGAAGTTCAAGATAAGCTCAGGTAAACTTGAAGCACTACTTGAAAGTCAAAAAGGCGCTGATGACAAGCATGGTCTTGGATATGAGAAAGGTGAAAGCTCTGGATCTAGACAGAGAAATTTTCAACCAAGGAATGGGAGAAATAGACCTAGAAGACCTATGTTAAGACAGCCTAATGCTCAAAGATATCCATCATTCAATGGAATTTTTTTTAATTGCAATAACTTTGGTCATAGAGCTACTCAGTACAGAAGTAGAGTAAATCAAAATGGTCCATCCTTCTTTGGTCAATGCTTCAAGTGTAAGAGGTATGGTCATAGATCAAATGATTGCAGAAGTATGATAATAAATAACTCTAACAATAGAGGAAATGACAACTCTTTCAATGGTTACTGCTTTACCTGCAATGGATTTGGACATGGCTAATTAGTGTAGATCAAGAGGAAATCAAGTATATAAGCAAATAAATGTTGTGTGCTTTAATTGCAATAGATCTGGTCATATTGTAAGATTCTGTGGAAGTAGGAATAATGAAAGAAGAGGTCTAGTAAATAAAAAACTAGATGAGCAGAGACAAGACAAAGGCAAGGGAAAAATTGATGTGAATGAGATCCAGAATGAAATGAGCAAGACATGGGTCAAGAAAAGTGTTGTGAATAATAGTAATGGGTCCGCACTGGAATCCGGTACTAACAATTCCTCTGAGAATTAAATTAGGAGCTCTAGCTCAGGGGGAGCTGCATTGAAGATCAAATTTCCCCAGTCAGTAAGTAGGTGCCTAAACCTGGCACAATGAATGAAGCTTATTACATAACTTTCAAAGAAATTTTTGGAAGAAAAGAAGTAAATGTGACTAATTGCGGAGCAATTGAGGACTGGCTGCATGCAGAAATAATGTAACTAGATGTGTTAGGGTAGAGAATTTATTGCAAAGGAAAATTAGGTTTTGTGGAGCATAAAAAGGTGTTCATTCTTCATTTAAATCACTTTGCATTCAAAGAAATCAAGAAGAATAGTGCCTGAGTTGAGATTACAAGGAATTGAAGTGTGACCGGTGAATTTATCTGTCAACCCTAATTTCATGAAAAAGGTATTTATTTGCGAATCTTTGAACTTGTAATCTTTTTGCAATGGTTACACCTTTGGTCATTGATATTACTAAAAGGCCTCGACCCAAATTTAAGAAACATCCACACAAATCAATAGAAGTTGACCCATTAGGTGCATAATCAAGTGTTCCATATGGTGTGCTGCATATTGAAGATATTAGGGTTTATATTCATGCAAGTTTAGATGAATTTGGGGACTCAAGGTTTGTAGACTTGTTTGAGAGTCATCTAATGGATGAAAATCATGATCTTAAACCGGAGTATAAGGAACTACATGATAAACATTTTATTTAGATTATGGGGTTTTCAACATTCGATGAAGATGAGTGGGTCCGGTATGTTTTGAGTTAGATGCATGATGAATTCATATGGCTGTTAAAACCATTCAAGATTACCAAGGATGTTATCAGAATTGTAAATGGGTTAAATTCAACCAGTGGATTACCCATGTTCAAATATGTGAAAAACCAAACTATTACTGATGCAACTAGTGTCAAGTTTGACAAGAGGGCAATGACCATCAATGACATCATAGAACCGGATGTTAAGTTTTTTTCCATGGTAATTGGCTACAAGATTTATCACTCCAGTAGGGAGAATTTTGTCTGTGGAATTGCCATATATGTAGCATATCAAATCTTGAAGGAGAATACAAATTATGACCTATGTGAGTTGTTATTGAACTAGCTAATTGAGAACTTGAGTAAAATCAAGAAAGATAAGAAAAACACTTTTAAATATGGTACATTGGTTCTATGTTCTTCTACTATATGAATGAAGTACTTAGAGTAAAAGGTGTACACTAGACTAATGACAAGCCAATAGCTATTCAGATCAAAGATCATTTATGTGGCATTGGTGATTGTAAAGCACAGAAAACTGCTATTTGGGGATACTTCAAGAATTTTTAGAATATGATGCATTCTAGAGAAAGAATATCCAAATTAGTTGTTGAGAAGTACAAGAATGAAATATGCTTTATGGTTGAGACTAATCAGTGTTTAATGGAAGTAGTAGAACCTAGAACTGTTTGGATCATGCCCATGGGGTATGAGGTAGATGGAAAAATCTTGAATATGTATGCTCAATACCTTTTGAGCAAGCCAAAAGACACTACAATTGAAATATTTGGGACATATGAGGAACTAAGTGTAAAACTACATGATGAACTTAGAAAACCTAAAACCAAAAGGAAAGTAAGAAAATAAGTTGAGCATGTTGGTTTTTTCTCCTGAATCAGCATTAGGGCTTGCCAGTTCCTATGCACGTGCAGATTCAGCCAACTAATATAGGAGGTTGCGTGAGCTCCTCCCCTTCACTTCTGGTTCTGCTGCACCAAGGGGGGGTATCCCTATAGCTAAAGATGTAACCTTGACTAGCTCAATGACTGATAGATCTAACTTGACAGCAATAGGTAGAATACTCTCATGTCTGGACCAAGATCTGCATGGTAGATCACAAGGTTGGCAACATTCTTGGACATATTTGTCTGGTGGGTATGAGAGCATGCAGGGAGTTCCTAATCCTACTCCTACAACTAACAGGTTGAAGTGATGAAATGGGTGGACAAAATGTCCTAGATGCAAGACAAGGGGTTTTGGCTCATAACTACTGACCTAGGAGTAGATTGGTACCTATCCATTGAGCAAGGAGTCAACTAGATGTATACAACAAATGGTTTGCAACTTTCACTCAAGTTTCAAGGGGTTAGATTGATGCTTGCCTTACAAACATCACCCAAGAATGGGTATCTAACTGCCTCTACTTACAGATATCCCTGCTGACATGCAACCTTCCCCATGCTCAACCTAAAACAATTTAATCCACTCCTTGAATGGAAGTTAGAGATCAAACATGTGATACAGAAAACCATACCCTAGAACCTAAGAAACCCTTAGCAGCCAGATTCAGAAGAAGGAGAATAACATGCAGCAAATGGAGACAAGAAGATAAACACATGCAATGAAGCATTTCTCATATGAAATCAACATTGAAATTGAACATATGTGCAAAATACATTCATGCTGCAACACATAAACTCCAAAATGGGATGAAATAACCAAGATCATTCCCTGTTCTTCGCTATTTACACAAAAATGATGCCCAGGTCTTCAACAACCACAAAAGAGTAACACAGTTTGCTTAAAATAGCAAGAAAGTGTACTTTCAGTAATTAATCACAAAGTCTTCTCAAAAATTCAAAATTCAACCCAATGCAGAGCACCGTGAGTATGGTACTCGAAAATAATTAATGCACAAGCTGAAAGAAAGCTGGGAATGGTTGAGCTCGAGCCCCACGCTGCCACCTGAGAACTTTCCTTTGCAATCGGGTAGCTATTCGGTCAATCAGGCCATACCTCTGCATTTTCCATGCCATTAATGTCATGCCAAACCCGCAGCCTCCTTGGAAACCATCACAGCGCTCCTATGGAACTTTCCTGCCCGAAACATGCCTAAGGATGCAAAGAAAACTAATGTTCCAACTTCAAAATATGGCCGTTGATCATTTCCCATCACAAGACTCACGGCCTCAAATCGCTTTGAAAAGTTGAGAACCACTGGGAATGTGCCATGCAGGCACTTTTGCTTTTGTTGACTCTTCCACCTTTGTGAAAACAAAAGTCCCACATTTGTCCTGCAGGGACCTTTCTATCATTTTATAAATGGGACCGCAAGTATGCTAAATGTTGAGCATTTTACCCTGCTCAACCCACGAACCCTCCGCTAATAGCCCGTCGGCCCATCTCTTGCCATCGGAGCAAATGAAAACCCTCCTGCCGACATCACTTGTTTCCCCGATGAACACCTCCGTCGACGAGACATAGACTATCAGAGTGACAAAAAACACCTTCATCGATCATCAAGTCACTCTGATGGTCACCCTCATTGGCCAGACCCGCACCATCGGAGTAACTCCCCTCAGACACACCGATCGCATTGATCACTTCGATGGCAGCTCCATCTGCAATAACAACCTTGTTGGCCTAATACTCCACGGTCCTGATTCTCTTCATTACGCCGATGGCAATCCCATCGGCCAGACCCCAACACATCGGCGGGACCTAAAACCCCTTCGCCGATAGCAGTACTCCCGCCAATGATTACCTTGAACAACCCTCATCGGCCAGACCCTCCTGCTTCGCTGATACCACACATCTGGCCGATGAACATCTCGATGACGTCACCACCATATTCATATCGGGGTGATATTCGGATACGAAAATATCACCCCCCTTTGAAAATATCATGATACAGACAGACAAAAAAGTGGATATCACCCTGACATAAGAATGACGTCAGCATCATCAGGGTGATAAAACAACGAATATGAAGTGATAAAACAACATTAGGATGATCTTAACAAAGATCACCCGATGTTTAAATATGATGACCCCACGAAAGATCAGGTTGGTGTGAAAAATGACCCTCGTAAGAAATATCAGGGTGATGTTTGGAAACATGATGATGATGACCTCCTCCAAAGAAAATATGATGCTGTAATTGAAAAATGCCGAGGAGGCTAAAGACTTAGGACTTCTTTGGATTTTTTGGGAAGGTGCCTGCATGTTCAAATGCTTGAAAACTGACTGCTCATGTAGGCACCAATAGAGCAGTTGGTTGAGAATCTAGGCCTCACAAAGGAAGTTGTGAGACAACTCAGAGAAAGAACTAAAAAGGTAGAGAAAGTGAAATAGGATAAGAAACAAGGAAGTGCTCCAATAGAATTCTCCTCCACTATAAGGACTACTAGGAGCTTTGTTGCTATCCCTATTCCCCCAAAGTCTGCCAATCCTAAGAAATTGGAAGACATATCATCTGGTAAAGGAACACAAAGAAAGAAAACAAAGGCCACAAGAATGTATATGAGCACAAAAGATGATGAGGAGATGGAGACAAATGAAAAAATTAAAGAAATAAGATCTAAGAAAGCCAAGACTTCAAAGGCTTCTGAGGACCAACCTTCCGAAAGCAAAAAGGCAAGTAAAAAGGAAGAGACTAGTAAGGTTGCTATGACTATTGATGAAATTGTAAAAACAATTACTGTTCATAGAAATCTAAGGCCTATTAGAAAATATTATGATAGTTTTGATGAAGCAAATAAGAAAATCTTGGAGGATGCCACCATCCTATACTTGAATAAATTCAATAGAGCTCTATTGGAAATTTTGCAAGAAAGTCCTAAACATTTAAGGAAAATACTAGAGATGAGGAAGGAAGCTGCCAAGGATAAAGACATAGAACTTAGAGAATATGTCCTCTCCACCATGTATCCAGTAATGACCAAAAGGGAAGAAGATAAAATCCTCAAGGAAGTTAAAGAGAAATTCAGAAGCAAGATCCAGATGAACAAGCTAATGCTTGGTGAAACTAAGGAAGTTGTAAAGGAAAAAGAGGAAATTTTGAAGAAGGCCCTAGATAAAGACAAATATTATATTGTTTCAGAAAAACAAGTTGAGGAAGACAATCCTTCAGTTCTGGAACAAGAGACTTCAGAAGGAAAGATTGGAGAGGGAAATGATGACCAAAATGATACTCTAGATCCTCCGAAGAAAACCAATGAAGAGGCACTAAGTCCTACTCAAGATGACTCAGAGAAGAACGAGGATCAGAAATTAGAAGACGCTGAAGACAAAAGGGATACTCAGGATCAAATAGATAAAGTTAACATAGAAGTAAACATGGAAACAGAAATTCCCACTAAAGTTAACCCACAACAAAAGAAAGATAAGGCAAGTGAAAAGATATTGAAATCCCACATAGAGGATAGTGAGCTATTAGGTCTTGCATCTGGTATATTGGAGAAGATAATGCCAACTTTCCATAAGAATCCATCTGATTCTGCCGCTGGAAATCTAAAGAGCCTTGTAAATTCTATAAGTACACACTTTGAGTCCTTTGAGAAGTCTGCAGAGATTAAAATTCAGAATGAATTTTTGGATAAGAGATTTAGTGAACTAAAGGACATAATAGGGAATGATAAAAGGATACTTGATATTAGTATAAAGAGTATTCAAAATGTTGTCAATGATGGAGGTGATATATACAAATTTTGTCTATCTTGGCCCAAAGTTATTGAGGATATTGAGAAGAAGATAAAGGAGCAGGAACAAAGATTGTTAAATCTATCTCAAAATTTTGATCCTCTAACAGTTTCTCTGGTAAGTCAGGAGTGTCAAGCAATCAACTTGACTAATGAAATAAAGAATCTTGTTAAATAAAAGAGCAATATTTTGGAGAGAATGTGTGAGCTCCAGGGATTGATTGCCCCCAAGTTAGAAACAATGTTCACTACTTTATTAGAAGCTCAAGTTACAGTCTGGACATGTGATCCTTCAGATCTGAAGAAAGCAGAAACATAGGCATTCCTACTAAGAGAACACAACTCAATTTTGGATGGCATGAAAAGTAGTTGGGCCTCTGAACTTGTGGAGTTGAAAAATAGTTTTGTAGATATCCTCAAGTTCATGTAAATATAATGCATGGATTATTTGTACATATGCGACCTTATATACAAATTTCTTGTGAAAGTTTTGGTTTGCAGATCCCACCCTTTGCCATTTATGTCAAAGGGGGAGTGAGAGACAGTGAAAAATGAAAGAAAATGAAGAATCCATCAAAGGGGGGGCTGTGGAAGAATATATAAGTGTACACAGTAGGGGGGGTCAGTCATGACACTTAGTCATTTTTCACTAAGTGTTACCATCAATGCCAAAGGGGGAGATTGTTGGCAAGAGACACTGCAAGACATGTCATATGTTGTTGTTGATGGCAACTAAGTCCATTCGACACATTCGTAGTACAGTATCAAATCATACCGGAAGTCAGTTCCAAGATTTGTCTAGTCCAGATAGACAGGAACAGGGTATATAGCAGAGTTTAACATTTTGGTCAGCGGATCTCTCCAGTTAATTATTGCATGTTGCAAATCTGAGGGAGTGTAGAGAAATGGAAGAACAATCAAAATCCAAGATTTTAGCCTCCAGTAACAAAGGGATTAAAAGTTATGAGCATCTGAGTACCAGGTCCTAATATGACAAGAATAGTTTAGTGAAGAATAGGTCGTCTTGTGTTAGATCCTTGTGCGGATCTAGTAGAAGTGTTTTGGTGAGTTGCATATGGGATATAATATTAGTGGCTGACTTGTATGGTGATCTACAAGTGTTATTTTTGGTATGTATCAAAATTGATGTATGGATTCATCCGACAGAACATAGTACTTGTATTATTTGTTAAGTTCTTCATGAGGCTGACAAAAAAGGGATTGAGTTTGTTGATGCAGAATTATTTTAAACCAATGGATTCAAGTGTTGTGAATGTAGTGGGTGTGCGAATATGGAGTAAGCGTGAAAAAGGAAGATAGAAGTGCGAAAGAGAAAAGATCTAAGGTCTGGATTATGGCAGAGTAGTAAACATGGCAAGGATAAAGATGAAGTGTGCAAAATCAGTATTCTGTGCTTAACCAGAACTAAATTCTTGCATAGTTAGATGCTACTTATCAGTTCAAACAATTTGTAATCCTTTTGTAATCATTCTTGTAGGCAGTGAGCCTCTCTTGAGCAGTGACCTCTAGGCATTGAGCCCGAAGGCATGTGCCTTCCCCTTTTGTAATAATTTTAATAGAGTATAATCTTTGTGGGTTAATCCCCACCGTGGTTTTTTCCTTAACCAGGTTTCCATGTCAAAATCTTGGTGTCAAGTGTTTTGTTTATGTTTTTGCTCATGTATTATTAATTCAAGTGCTTTTCATGATTATGTCATTGATTTGCTAAGAAGTGGTAAAGAAGAATTAACTATAGCAAGTTGTAAAAGTTTTAAGACAACTGATTCATCCCCCCTCTTAGTTGTCAGCCCTAATTCCAACAAATAACCTTGATAGCATCCAATTAGTGCAAAAATATTCTTCACAACATGCCTATGGTGCAAATTGTGTGAGTCGATAAGGCCAAATCTAGTAAAAATCAAGGTTTTTCAAGCCCTAGGTTTGAGATCTTGATGTAAAATACCTTATAAATGTCTTGCAATCTGATTTATGATGAAAATTAGTTCCACTTATATCTAAAAATGATTTTCAAACCCTACCATGCAAAATGCAAGTCCAAATTTAAGGAAAAATCAATGAAAATGCTAGTTTTTGTTGAAATTTTCTATGTAAAAATGCAAATTTATAAGATCTAAATGCAAATTTACACTAAAATGAAACACTAAAGCCAAATGCAAATTTGAATGAGTATATAATATCAATACAAAAATCTGAAACAAGATTTTACCTACAAACCCTAGTTTTTGAAATTACTAGGCTATATGCAAAATTCAAAATTTCCAACAAAACCCTAGCAATTTTATGATGAAAATGCAATGCAAGCTAATGAATTTTTGTAATTTTCTGTAATTTAGGTCAGATCCCATGCAAAAATCAGAAATTTGATGAAATTCAAATTAATTAATGCAACATAGAAACCCTAGAATCCAATTTTTTTCAAATTTTTCAAATTTTACAATTTTTTTGTAATTTTTCTAATGCAATAAGATGAATGATGATATGAATGAATAAAGTCAATGCAAATCTAAATAAAAACAATTCGAAAGGTGCAAACAAGTCAAACAACATGGGTTCACCAAAATGTAAAGGAGTAAAATTTGGATGATTTGGTTTTTGATAGTTTTGTGTATATCCTCCTTTCACCCTTTTACATTCAAGGACTTTGGGTTGAGTGGCAAGGCACTGTCAAACCCTTTGATGAAGGGGGTAAATCATAAAACACACAACAACAGAAATTGCACAAAGAAAATAGAAATTTCTTTATTGATTTGGACAACTTATTACATTACAGAAGCTCAAATACAATCAGAGGAATCAACCCTCCACAGGCTGCAACACATTACAGCTTCCTATTCCCATACACTAGAATCATCTACCTTATGTAACCCCAAATCAACTAGGGTTTCTATTTTTCCCACCTATTCATGAATCTACACTTTCCCCATTAACTCTACTACTACCCAAGGTTCCCAAAAATGGTTATTAATAGCCCTTTTGGCAACCAACAACCTAATTTCAAAATTTGCATCTCCCTCCAAAAATAGGTCAACTTCCGAGAGCCATAACTTTTGATCTGGGCATCTGATTGATGAACTGTTTTATGTGTCAGAAAGCTTACGGAGTGCTCTATGTGCTAAGAACTAACTCTATCAGTTCTAGCCATTTTTAGGCCTATATGGGGCTGTTTAGTGCCTCAAACCTAAGTTTGAATTAATTTTTAAGTGTTTTTCAAGAAATAGAAACTTTAATATCTTTCAGCTCGCAAATAATCTTTTCGTGATTCCTTTGCCAAAGGTCTTATATTTTTGTTATGTAACTTCCTATAAAATTTCACTTCAATCCATGCCCAAATGCAAACTTTCTAAAAATAGCAGGTTACTATTTTTAGCAGTTTGGAAAAACTGAAAGTTCTGCATCATTATTCAAGCGATTATGGAACCAGAACCATAAATTTTGAAAAGAAATGGAAAGAACATCAACAATTTTGAAACACATCTTTTTTGGGTGATGCAAGATTGCCCTTACACCACTGGATGCTCCTGCATCAGACACCCAGGGTAATTTGAGATGTGACCCTGTCACATCTCAGGTGTTTGTGTGAGGAAAACCCAAATGGTCAACCTCTACCTTAGACAACCAAGAAGAATCTTCAACAGGTCTTCCTTTCCATTTCATCAGATATTCTTCATATTTCCTATTCTGAGTACTTCTTCCCACACGGCTATCCAAGATCTCTTCTATCTCCTCCGTTGAAGTAGATGCTGGAATACTCCACTGTTCTTTTGTTGTTCCATCCTCTGTTCCACCTTCATGATATTCTGATAAATTAGTAATGTTGAAAACAGGGGAAATGTTGATCCCATTTAGCAGCTCTACCTCATATGCATTTCCTAAATCATGTTTCTTCAAAATTTTGCATGGTCCAAATTTCTTCATTTTCAGCTTATTGTATGTTCCAATTGGGAACCTTTCTTTTCTCAAGTGAACCATGACTTCATCTCCTACCTAGAATTCCTTATATCTCCTCTTCTGATCTGCCTTAGCCTTGTACTGAATATTCATCTTATTAATGTGCTTTTTCACCTCTTCATGCAAATTCTTCATGTGTTCTGCAAAGTCTTCAGCCTCGGCACTTGTCTTTTCTCCTTTGTCCAGGTTCCTTAACTCTAAAGCATTTCTTGGACTATTCCCATATACAATCTGAAATGGTGATTTACCAGTACTCCTATTGATAGAATTATTGTAAGCAAATTCTTCCTGTGGTAAAATCGAATCCCATCCCTTAGGCTTATATCCTACTAAGCATCGTAGTATGTTACCCAAACTCCTATTCACCACTTCTATCTGTGCATCAGTCAGTGGATGGTGTGCAGAACTAAACTTCAAATTTGTTTTCAACTTCTTCCACAATGTCCTCCAGAAATAACCAATAAAATTGGTATCTTGATCCGAAACTATGCTCTTTGGTAGACCATGTAATCTCACCACCTCCCTGAAAAATAACTCTGTAATATGAACAACATCATTAGTCTTCTTTCAGGGAATAAAATGTGCCATCTTCAAGAATCTGTCCACCACCACAAAAATGGAATCATGTCCTCTCTGTATCCTTGGTAAACCAAGAACAAAATCCTTACTAATATCATCCCATGGCTTCTTTGGTACAGGTCATGGCTGATATAGCCCTGTATTCTAACTTGTTCCTTTTGCCATCTAACATACTCTGTAACTCTCCACAAATTTCCTCACATCCTGCTGCAATTGTGGCTAATAATAATTTTCACCAACAATAGCAATGGTCTTATCTCAACCAAAGTGTCCAGCCAATCCTCCACTATGCTTCTCCTTAATCAGGTTCTCTCTCATGGAACTCCTTGGAATGTACAACTGGCTTCCTCTAAACAACGTGCCATCTTGGATTATGAAATCCAACCATTTTGTCCTGTCCAACATAACAAGTTCCAAACAAGCTTTCTAGGCCTCTACAAAATCTAGATCTTCAGGATATAAACTTTTGAGCTCCTCGAACCCAACAACCTCTATCTTCATTTTTGTCAACAAATTTTGCCTTCTGCTCAAGGCATCTGCAACCCTGTTGGACTTCCCACTCCTATGCTTCAAAATAAAAGTATAACTCTACAAAAACTCAACCCATTTTAAGTACCTCTGGTTTAACTTTCCTTGACTATTAAGATACTACAAAGCCTGATATTTAGAATATAAAACAAACTCCTTTGGCAACAAATAATGTCTCCATTTCTTTAAAGCTTGAATTATTACATAAAACTCCTGATCATAAACATAATACTTTTTCTTGGCATCATTAAGCTTTTCACTAAAATAGGCAACGGGCTTACCTTCTTGGCTTAGAACAACTCCTATACCACTACCACTAGCATCATAATCTACCTAAAATACCTTATTGAAATCTGGAAGTGCCAAAATAGGTTGTTCTATGACTTTCTGCTTCAATGTATCAAAGCTCTTGTCTACTCCTTTAGTCCATCTAAACTCTTTTCTATCCCCTCTCATTGTCTCAGTTAGGGGTGCACAAATGCTACTGAAATTCCTGATAAACTTTCTGTAAAAATTTGCCAAACCATAAAAAGATCTTACCTCCGTTGCACTCCTTGGCGTAGGCCATTCAATAATAGCCCTTACTTTTTCTGGGTCCATCTTAAGACCTTCCTCTGAGAAACAAATCCCAGGTATACCAACTCCTTCTTTGCAAAACTACCTTTCTTCAAATTAATCAGCAACTTCTCCTCCCTCAGGTTCTCTAAAACTCTTCTGATATGCATCAAATGCTCATCCCAAGTCTTACTAAAAATCAAAATATCATCCAAATAAACAATAACAAAACTTCCCAAAAATTCTTTCAGTACCTCGTTCATGAGCCTTATGAATGTGCTCGGTGCATTGGTTAGCCCAAATGGCATGACTAACCACTCATACAAACCTTCTTTAGTTTTGAAGGCTGTCTTCCACTCGTCTCTTTCTCTAATACAGATCTGGTGATACCCACTCTTCTGGTCAATCTTCGTGAAGTACTTGGCTCCACTCACACAATCCATTATGTCATCCATTCTGGGCAATAGAAATCTATACTTGATCATGATCTTATTGATGGCTTGAGAGTATGTACACATTCTCCACTCTCCATCTTTCTTTGGTGTTAGTACTACAGGTACTGCACATGGACTTAGTCTTTCTCTTATCAATCCCTTCCTCAACAACTCCTGAACTTGTCTATTCAACTCTTCACTCTCTGCTGGAGTCATTCTATGGGCTACTTTGTTTGGCAAACTAGCTCCTAGTATCAAATCCATTTGATGACTTATCTTCCTTACTGGTGGTAAACCTTCTAGTACATTATCAGAGATATTGTCCTAAAATTCTTCCAACATATCTGAGACTTCTGCTGGTATATCTTCACATTTCTCTTGACTGATCTTAGGAATCAATGCAAAGCAATAATGCTCATGCTTCATACCTTCCAAAAATTTCCTGCAATCTACCGAGCAAATTCTGGCAATGCTACATACCTTTTCTTCCACCTCCTTCAAGGGCTTCAACTTATGATGAACTCCATCCTTTGTTAGGGAATATGTGTTTGCACAACCATCATGGATAGTGCTCCTATCATATTGCCATGGCCTCCCCAATAGCATATGACATGCATCCATTAGTATGATATCACACATCACCTCATCATGGTAGTCACCAATCTTGAACTTCACTAAAGATTGCTCATTGACCAAAGCTTTGTGGTCCTTCTGCAACCATGCAATCTGATATGCATGTGGATGTTTTCTTCTTGCCAACTTCAATTTGTCAACCATCTCCTCTGGAACAAGATTGTCAATACTTCCACTATCAATAATAATATCACAGCACTTACCTTCACATTTGCATCTTGTGCAGAATAAACTCTTCCTCTGATTAGGTTCTTTCTCCTCATTAAGGAAAGTTCTTCTGACAACTAGGGTTTCTCCCCTTTCAGCATCTTCAGAATGCTCAGATTGCGCATCTTCATCTACATGGGTAACTCATGCATTACCTTCAGGTCTTCTATTTGTCCTTCCTTGATGTTGCAGACACTCATATGCTCGATGCCCTTCTTCTCCACATTGGAAATAGGTTCCTCTAAAACCTCTTTTTCTAGGTCCTTGCCCAGTCTGCGTCTTCCTCTTCCTCTTTGCTCACCATTGTTCTAGTCATGAGGGTGGTAGGTATTATCTCCTCTCTGATTTTGAATGGTGCCAGCTTCTTCACTTTTCTTTGCATCTTCATTTTGGCCCCCATAGGGTCTTCCACCAGTCCTTCCGCCTTGACCTCTTCCCCTTTGCTTGCTATCAAATCTTTTATTTAGCTTCTCTTCCACCTTCAGGGAAAACTAGTATGCATCTTCTATGGTGGTCATTTTAACCAGGCTCAGCTCCTCTTGAATACTGAGCCTCAACCCATTAATGTAACGGGCTACCTTCTCCTTGTTGGGCTTTGCATGGCCTATCCTAATAGTAATCTTATAAAACTCTTCTGTATACTTTTTGATAGACTTGTTACCTTGCTTTAGTCCTTGAAGCTTCTTCAACAACTCCATCTCATAGTCCATAGGAATGAACTGCTTCTTTAGTTTCTCCACCATCTGATCCCATCTGGTGATATTTTCTTTTCCCCTTCTGTACCTCTCTAATTGGACCTCCTTCCACCAAATACTGGTGTTGCCCTTCAACTTTGTTTTTGCAAACTTGACCCAATCTGGGTCCTCCACATCTTCATACTCAAAATACCGCTCCATGTCATTGATCCAATCAATAAGCTGTTCTAGATTCAAATCTCTAGAATATGTAGAAACTTCGATCCTGGGCCTCTTTTTGATCTTAGAAATGGCCCTCAACAACCTAACTTTTGTAGGATCTCCTGCAACTTCGTGTTCTTCCTCAGATAGCTCCTCTTCAACTTCATCTTCACTTTCTTCTCTTGTTCTCGAATCAAACCCTCTTCATAGCTCCTCTTGCAATGCATCGATTTGCCTTTGCAAGGCTCTAAAACCCTCTTCCATCAAAGAATTCCTCCTAGCACGATTTCTTCGTGGAGGCATCTTGATCTCTGCAGCAAACCCACAACCTCAGGTCCTAGTGCAAACTACCTCATGGTCGGCGATCTGTCTACACACTCAGGAACCCTTGCTCTGATACCACTTGATGAAGGGGTAAATCATAAAACACACAACAATAGAAATTGCACAAAGAAAATAGAACTTTCTTTATTGATTTGGACAACTTATTACATTACAGAAACTCAAATACAATCAGAGGAATCAACCCTCCATAGGCTGCAACACGTTACACCTTCCTATTCTCAGATGCTAGAATCATCTGCCTTATGTAACCCCAAATCAGCTAGGGTTTCTATTTTTTCTGCCTATTCTTGACTCTACACTTCCCCCCTTAACTCTACTACTGCCCAGGGTTCCCAAAAATGGTTATTAATAGCCCTTTTGGTGGCCAATAACCTAATTTCAAAATTTGCATCTCCCTCCAAAAATAGGTCAACTTCTGGGAGCCATAACTTTTGATCTAGGTGTTTGATTGACAAACCATTTTATGTGTCAAAAAGATCACAGAGTGCTCTACGTGCTGAAAACCAACTCTGTCGGTTCTAGCCATTTTTGGGCCCATACGGGGCCATTTAGTGCCTCAAACCTGAGTTTGAATAATTTTCAAGTGTTTTTTGAGAAACGAAAGCTTTAATATCTTTCAGCTCACAAATGATCTTTGCGTGATTCCTTAGCCAAAGGTCTATATTTTTGTTATGTAACTTCCTGTAAATTTTCACTTCAATCCATGCCCAAATGCAAACTTTCTAAAAATAGCAGGTTACTATTTTTACTAGTTTAGAAAAACTGAAAGTTCTACATCATTATTCAAGCGATTATGGTACCAGAACCGCAAATTTTGAAAAGAAATGGAAAGAACATTAACAATTTTGAAACACATCTTTTATGGGTGATGCAAGATTGCCCTTACACCACTGGATGCTCTTGCATCACCCTTGGTCACTTAGGAATGCAGGGAAGATTGGATTTGTGTGATTTGATTGTCAATTATGTTCAATTATGCTCAATTATACCTCAAAACCCTAATTATGCAATTACAGGAGCAAACAAACAAATTACTCAAAATGCTGCTATAGGAAGATGTAAAATGACAGATAAATGTGCACCTGTTTTTGAAGTTTAGGAAGCAGAACAGTCAAGGACTAAGGAGCGGGCACCCAAGTCCAATGTCCAGGTTTTGGTTGGGATCTGGAAACTTGATCTATAACATATTCCTACTGGATCAAAGATTTTCCTGTCACAGAATCCAGAGGACTAGGTAGCGGGCACCCAAGTCCAGGGTGCTATTTTTAACTCTAATTTGCAAATCTGACACTCTGTAATATCCTCCTTCAACTCCACTTTTCTTGTATCTTCAATCTATAACCTACAATCATAGAAACTTTGGGAGGGGGTTGTGGTGTTTAGAGGCTTGCCTGAGTTAAGCCCCAGAGAGACATTCAAGTCTTTTGAACACTGTTGTCAGATAGAGAGTGCATGCCCTTGGGAGGTAGAGGCAAAAACCAAATGATAAATGCTTGAAAACACAAACGATGTCACCTTGTAATGAAGATCTCATGGAAGGAAGAAGCTCTTCATGCCATGAGGAGATTATTGCTTAAATCTACAAATACAAACACATAGACAACACAAATCTGCTCTTGCTACACAATGAATGCCTTGAATCACCTTTAGAATGCTAATGCTCATCTAGTTGTAATCTAGTTTACAAATGAATGCCTAAACATGCTTATAAATGCAACTACAAACACTCTCGCCAAGAATTTCATAATTCAAACTTACTGTGTCGGCATAGGACCCAAATAATGATCACAAGTTGACACTTAAAATTTGGGACTGACCCAAAATAGGGCAGGACTAGGGTACGGGTGCCCAAGTCCTCCCTCCCTATTTTGGTTAGGGTTAGATTCAAGGGATCCCCCTAGGTCCCATTTGTCATGAAACTTAGGGTTCATTTCATTGGAGTGTCAAAATATGATGGAAGATGTCTTAAATGTAAATAAAAGACTTGAGAGCTAAACCTTAAGAGGGAAAAGCCCCCAAGAGCACATTTTCCAATGTTACACTCACATTTTAGATAACATAGCACCTATGTGTGATATATCTCATGATGATGATAAATCTTTTTCTACTACAATTCATAATCATACCATTGACATCATCCCTAAAGCATGTGATGGTAACTTAAATTTTCCTACTTCACCCTATGCTTTGGATCCCTCTCCCAAAAATGAAGACATTTTGGTGTGAGAGGATGAGATCGTTGACATACTCCTTCATCTCCCTTCTAGAGATAAGGATGAACATACTATTTCTACTTCTACCATAGCACATGATAATTATATGGCTCATCCTATTGATCTTCCTCCTTTGATTGAATGTTCAAGGACCTTGGATATTACTAAGGATGCGAAGAATTTGGATATTTCTCCTTTGGTTGCATGTTCAAACCCCTTGGACATCACCAAAGTTACAACCGTCAACAATCATCTTAACAACACTTCACCCTCCCTTCATTCCAATGCTCTCCCTTCAAAAGATGAAGCATTAGTGGATGAGGAGCGGTCTCTCACATTAAATCCCTTGGGGATGGATGTTGGGAATAATTAAAATGAAAACAATGTTGATTCAATCATCATTAATGGACTTATTCTACCCACTAAGGGGATAGTGAATAAGTGTACTTATGTTCCTTAGATCATTGTACACGAGGCATCCAAGACACCTCCTCACTTCAAACTGATGATTATGGTTCAAGGTGATCCAACACCACCTCGACCCTCAAGTTACTATCTCAATTATGTAAAACAAATTACTCAAAGGAATCAAGGTGTTCAAAATGTTTCATAGCATCACATGATTGCTCACACATATAACACCTGCAATAAAAGTAGGCATGCACCAAGTGTACCCATATTTCTTCCACCTTCTCAATCTTTCCTACCTCAAGCACCTTGTCTCCCTCCACATATTGGTAAAGAATACTATCTTGTCAAGCATCTCCGTCCTACTCTGGCTAAGATCTCTCTATGGGATTTAATACAAACATCACCTACATACCACAAAATTATCCATGAGTCTCTACAAAAGGTAGTTGTTCCACCTTCTATTAGACCAACTGATGTAGCATCTCTATTAGATTGTATACATGCGACAACATTTGATATATCATTTCAACAACGTGAATTATCTCGCATAGAAATTCAAAACAAAAATGAGCCTCTTATGATATTCATCATGATTAGTAGAATGAGGGTAAGATGCACTATGATTGATGGCGGATCAGGTCATAATATTTGTGGACTAGACTTGTTAAATAAAATCAATGTTGGTACATATTTAATTCAACCAGATAAACTCAATATTCATGGATTTGATAATGTTAGTAGGCTATCATTGGGTATTATTACCTTACATCTTAGGATTGGTCTTGTGACATTGCCTACCCTTATCCATGTCATGCCTAAATATCTTTCATACAATCTTCGGGTAAGTGCAGGATCATGATGGGCCAAACACTACCCCTAAGTGGTAATGTAAATGTGAAAAATAGACTTAAGTAAACTTCATGTCAAAAATTGAATGAGTTATATACACAATCTAGAAATAAGGTAGTAATAAAAATTGTAATAAATTGAGTGTAGTTTATGGTCTATTGCTTTTTTTAAAAATAGTTTGGTGAAAATTTGATATTTCAATGAAGCACTACTAAAATTTTTAGAAAAACGTAAAAATTAGGTGTCATTCCAGCCAACCTAAGTATGAGAAAAAGATAATATTTTTCCTCCATGATTTTGATTTAAGTAAAGGACACATGAGCGGATGTGACACATATTTTTTTGAATTTTTTTAGTAGATAAATAATTATTTATGAATTTTTTAAAATATTAACAATTAATTTTCCAGCCAACCTAACTTGGTCAAAAATATAATAAAATTAAAAATTTTAAATTTTAATGTATACCCAATAAATCCTAAAATGTGAGGCATCTTTTGGATTTAAAAAAGGATTAATATGTTGAAAGTTATGGATGTTTTTCAATATGTATATCTATCAGGAAATCATACATAGTGTATGTAGAAATTAATAATAATTACCAATTTAAATTATTATGAGGCATATATTATATTTTTTGAATCTTAATAGTTTCCTCTATAAACCCTTTTCATTTGATTAAATTTATTTACAAAAAAGTATGTCAGCTTCAAGGATGACATTGTGGAAAATTTTAGGATAACACTAAATGCATGGTTTGCAAGTTTTTTTGGCAAGTTTTGGGACTCCCACTCCTAAATATCAGGTAATCCCAAGGCATTTTTGGAGGGAATTCATATTTGAGCCAGAAATATTAACACCCTTTCCATCCAAATCTAAATATTCATCGAAATGTTAGCACTTTTCATCTAGCAATTCTTTCTCCATTGCCACTGTTTGGCCTATCATGATCTCGTACACACCCCTTCTTCTTGGTAGACCATGGATTCATGCCATGGGGATAGTCTCGTCTACCCTTCATCATTCAATAAAATTCATCTTTGAAAATGAAGTACATACAATTAAAGCTGATCCATTTCTGGAAAGTTTCCTACAAATAGAAGTGAGACATCAAATTCCTTTAAGTGATTTGATCCCTTCTTTAAAAACCAAGCCACTATTCTCCACTACTAACAATAGTGTTGGTCAAGATAGTGTCGGTCCTTCAAATGCATTTTTTGATGATGATTGGGGTTCATTATATTTTACACCCTCCTTTGTGGGTGAATATAAAATCTCACCCCCGCACCCAAAGACCACGAAGGTAAATTAAATTTCTTCAACACAATATCTTACTCCTTCAAAGTTTTATCTCAAGATTAATGATGATGGAACCTTTAAAATAGATGAAGATATGCCTTCTCCTATGAAAATGGTGGCCATTTGTGATAAAGTGTCATTAATGTTAGTGTATGTCTTGGTAGTGACAAGGTCTCTTTAGAATTCAACCCCCATGGGATGATTGAAACAAAGGTGGACCTTCCTCATCATTATAAAAAGAATGATCCAATTCTTCTTCAACACATTTCAACAAAGACAATAATATGAGCTCTCCTCTTCCTTTGGATTTGGAAAAGTGTTATGGGCTTGGATTCAAAATTCTTTCTAAACAAGGATGCAAGGGAAATGGATTAGGATGTAAAGAACAAGGAATTAAGGAACTTATGGAACTGACACCGCACTTGTCTAAAGTAGATTTAGGTTTCTGGCCTTCTCCTACATTCTCTCCACCATGTTCACAATAAAAAGGATTGCTTCCTACTCCCCTATATCTTCTCTTCTATCTAACAAGAGTACATTTTTTCGAGTCTCCTCAAAGATCACTTAATCACTCTTCCTACTGAAAAACACAAAAGGATTCAACAAAATAATCATTCATAACCTCATTATTATGCATATCATCAAGCATTTGGCCATTCCACTAAGGAATGTCGAGTCTTGGGTGACAAAATTCAACAACTTTGAGCAAGGTTTGGCTCTAGCACTTCTCACCATGCTTGATGTAGTCCCTAGATCACCTTGTCTTCTGTCCATTTTATAATCAAGTTACGGGAGGATAATTTGTTATAGGCCAACTTGCAAGTGTGGTCCCTCCCTCTCATTTGTGTTATGTTTCTATGTAATGTTATCCTTGTATTATGATGTTGTGGTTCTTCCTTGGCACCCTTGTTAGCAAAAAGGTACAAGGAGTAAGAACGCATGGTGTCATTCCTCTATATGTATCTTCATTCTTCTATATGTCATGATATGCAATTTCATTATTTTTTCCTGGATGATTTAGCATCCTTTCATGTTGATTCAACTTATGTGTACATGATCTTTCTTTCGTCTATGTGGTACCTTGTAGCAATGCTCGACGTCATACCATGACTACACAGGCCATTTTTTATCATGCCTATAAGCATCGCCTTAGTTTTCTCATCTTGGGGAAACCCTTTGTTGTGATGTATCTTTTGTAAACACATCTCATTTGGGCATGTACTTTTAGAAATCTCTTATGCTCATTTTATAATTCTTCATCACTCTACCTTAAAGGCAATTGCTCCCTGATGGAGTTAGCAATCACTTTAAGGTGGGGGAATATATCATGCTATGAGCCTCACTCTCTTCTTTCTATCTAAACACTTGTTGATTATCATTGTTAGTACACTCTCTTGGAATGGATTTTAGCTTAGAAACAAGATCTTGAGTCTATCTTATTATCTTAAGTTGAATCTCCTTGCATGTTTGGGAGAAGGGTTGCACCACCAACTAGAGTTTGGTAGTAAGGTCACTTTGCCTTCTTATTCTGCAAGACTTCATGAAAATCCTCTTGCGGGAGGTAGTTTGGTGTATTCCCTTGAGTGGAAATACTTTCCTTTTAAGATGGTGTGTATGATATGTTTGTACTCCTCTTGTGCTTCCTCTTATTTCTTGTTACGTCAGAAAATGTCTCCCTAGGACTTTTTCCCTCCTATGTTTAGCTCTCAGGTCCTTTAGAAAGCATTTTTATCATCTTGCATATTCATGTTAACTCTCGATGAGAAAACCCTAAAGTTTTATGACAAATAAGAGCTGGGGGTTCTATTAAGATAAGTCCTGACTTAAATAGGGAGGGAGGACTTGGGCACCCGCGCCCTAGTCCTATCCTATTTTAAGCAAGACCTAGATTCAAGTGTCAGTTATGTGACCATTAATTAGGTCCTATGCTGACACTTTAAGTTTGAATTACGAAATTAAAGAGAGAATGTGTTTAGTTGCATATATAAGCATGTTTAGGAATTCATTTGTAAACTAGAAGATGATTAAGAAGTTTTGGCACACTTATGATTTTAGAGCATTCAAGATATTCATTATTGCAGAGTAGTATTGCGTTGTTATTGTGTTTGTTATGCAGATTTGGCTTCATCTTCTCATTGATGTGAAACATTTTCATCTATATGTGAGCTACACCTTTGAGGTGGCATTTATTTGTGTTTTCAATCATTTATCAATTTTTTTTTGCCTCTATCCCACAGGGATGCACACTCTCTATCTGACAACAGTGTTTGGAAGACTTGAATGTCTCTCTGGGGCTTGACCAAGGTAAGCCTCTAAACACCACAACCCCCAACCCCCTTTTCTATGATTACAAGTTACAGGCACAGAAGCAGAAGAAGTGGAGTTATAGGGAGACATAACAGAGTGTCAGAATTGTAGAGCAAAGCAGAAAAGCAAGGCCTAGACTTGGGCGCCCACTCATTAGTCCTCTGGATCCCAAAACATAGAAATCCTCAGAACAACAGAAATAGGTTGCAGACAATCTTCAGAGATCCCAATAGAAACTGGTACATTGGAGTAAATTGCCCGCTCATTAGTCCCTGACTTTTCTAGATATGAAATATCAAAATCTAGTATGTATCTAATTGTCATTTGATATCTCTGTGTGCGAGCATTTGTCGTGATTCATCTGTTTGTTTATGATTTTATGAAATTAGGGTCTTAAGCATAATTGGACTTTAATTGACCAATTAGTTAGAAAATTCCAAGTTTCCTCTTCATTCTAATGGATACTAAATCTATAGCAAAGCTCTCTTGTAAGAGATTGTGGTTTCACTCGATTTATGTCCTTGAATGTAAGGTGTGAAAGGAGGATTTAACCTTGAAATTGAAACCCCTCCTTTTTCCACTAAACATTTTGGTGAACCCATGTTTTATTTTAATTTTACACCTTTCTGAGTGTTGTACTTTAGATTTGCATTCATTTCATTCCTCATATTCTTATTGCATTTGAAAATTTACAAAAAAAAATGGAAAATTTGAAAAAAATGGCATTTTAGGTTTGCATTTTCAAATAATTGGAATTAATTTGAATTTAATTTCATGAATTTTTTTTATTTTCATTAGATCAGATTTAAATTACATAAATTCACCATTTATTATTCATTTGCATTGCATTTTCATGCTTAATTTGTTAAAAATTGCTTGAAATTGTGCATTTTTCATGTAACCTAGTTTTTTGCATTAGCTAGGGTTTGTGGTTAAAATCTTGTTTTAGATTTTACTAATATTTTAAACACTCATTTAGGACTTATTTATAGCTATAGTGTTTCATCATAGTGCATTTTTGCATTTAGATTTCATGTCTAGGGTTTGAAAATCTTGCACTTTCACTAGATTTTGACTTATTTTGCATATAGAATTTATAGGAATGTTGTGAAGGATATTGCTGTATTATTGGATTGATATTGAGCTTATTATTCACTGACCCTCTTAAAACTCTTCACAACACCTCTTCTTTTACTCATTTTCATTGAAAAAAGTTGAAAAATCAAGCAATTTAGGTCATATTCATACATAGTTTTGAATTTATTTTCTTGCATATATCATGGATTCTCCTCATCATTCATCTTTGGAAGATTTATTTGAGCAATTGTAAATGTTGATAATTTTTTGTAAATTCACTGATAAATATCCTCAAGTCTTGCACCAAATAGCATACATCTATGGTATTGACATGTCCGTAAGCACTACCTACGATATTCTTCGAACAATAGCCTATTTTGAAAGCTTTGTAACTATCATGGTGTTTTCCCTTCAATCTTGGAAAATCTCACTAATTTCATTCTAGAAAACAATCAAGAAGAAAGTAATGGTGACAATGTCCTTCCCTCCCTCCCTTCATTTCATGACAACATAATGGACATTCTTTCTGAGACCTATGAGACCGATATAGCCCTAGGTGATTCATGTAATAAAAAGACTTGTACAAACACAACCCAACTTGGTGAGGATATTTTGACACAAGAAGAAGACATCATTGACACATTCGTTAACACTACTCTGCCATCCCTTCCTGCTCTCCTTGGCTAGGATGAAGCATTGGCTGATGTAGATTCCCTTTGTGAACATTTACTTCAACCGATTGAAACTAAAAAATTACCAACTGATGTTCAAACACTTCTCAACTACATCTTAAACAAAGAAACAGATCATACACCTTTACCTGAACCCTCACATACCTTGGAAAATAACAAAAACTCACAAAACATTGAAGAACAAACTATTTGTCACAACCAAGGTATTCCAACACCCTATATACGGATTGAAATGGGCACTTTTCAGATTCCTTCACAACCTTAGTCAACTGGAATGGGTATCATTAAAGCTCCTACATCACCCCATTTAATTGACATAGAAAACTATGACACTCCTTCTGCACCATCATTAATAGATACCCTTCCTACAATGGTCCCCTCACAAGCTCATGAAAATGTGGAAGAAAGAAGAAGAGATAAAGCTTTAACTATTAAAGTAAAAATCAAGATCTAGGACAACCACTAGTTTGGTTATCCCTGTAGGTAAGTATTTCTAATACTTTACCTCTGTGTTGTTTTTCCCTCGTGATGTGTTATGTGTTTTTTAGGCCTCCTTGGATGACCCTTGAAACTCTTGTAAGGTCAAGGAGACCAAGAGACCACCTCTATTGTGACCCTTCTTCTATTTGTATCTATTTTCATTGTTACGTGTTGTGTCCTAGGGGCATAACATTGTGGTTGGTGACCTGGGGGCACCTTCCTATGTGACAACCCTATGACACTTATTCTCCTCTCTTGATTTATTGTTTACCTTCTTCTAGTGGTTCTATCTAGCTAGCGGATGATGAAAACAAATAAGATTGATAAGGACCAAGTGTCTCTTCAGCAAGTAAGCAAAAATGGACCTAGTCCATACATGACAATGGGGTTTCAATATATATTATCTGATGCTTGGCTAGTAGAATCCCTCCATGTGATATTTTGATGTTGTCTTATTGTACTAACAAACCATAACAATACATCTGCTCTATGCACTTTCTTTATCTTTAAATCTTGCCTTGGTTACACTCGGTTTTGAGATTTCTGCAATAGAGCCCCACGGTTATACTCGAATCTTGGACCCATAGTATAGCCTTGGCTCTTTATGTGATTATGATTACATGCATTTCTTTTGATCATATGATGTGGTTATTATCTTATAAAAACATTTCTAATCTCTTTTCTTGCAAGAAATTATGTGTTTGTGGGAATATTCGGTGATCATAAAGTACATGTCACCTCTGGGGGCATAGGCTTTGCAAAAGCTCTTGTTCCCTTGTGTGTTTTCTCTCTACCTTAACGTGCTTGATATTGGTACACAATATCAACCACCTTAAGGTGGGGGCACATATAAGGTAAGTTGTTTGATGATATTGATATTGATAAAGCATGTTTGCATACATTGATCTATTGCATATACCTCCTTTGCACTGTAAGGAGTCTCTGTGATGCGAGTGGGGTTGTATACTTTTGAGCACATGCTTCCTTTTCATTGTAATGAATCTCTATGATGTGGGTGGGGTTGCATTTTGAAAGCCCTCTGTGGAGGTGGGGATGGTGTATCTCTTGAGCTAGTGTACATCCTTTTTATTCTAAAAGTCCTTCGAGTAGGTAGGGTTGGTGTATCCTCCCTTAAGTGTGTCTTTGGCAGTTGTTGTGGCATAAGCCCAACCATTAGGTGTGCTTGTAATGTGCCTAAGATGATGGTGAACCTAGCAATAGGCTCCTTCCATCACTTGTTTTCCATGTTTTAGACGTATGGTATGTCTTTGGCATACTATACGATGCTCGTGTCTTCCATGTGTTTTTTGTGTGTTTTCCCTCTTGTATGGAGTGTTTGTTCCCAAGCATAGTCTAAAGACGTGTGGTGAGGAGTCTCTCCTATGCTTTGGGATTTGTATGGTGTGTTTGTTCTTAAGTGTAGTCTTAAGACATGTGGCGATGAGTCCCTCCTACACTCTGAGATTTGTATTGCATGTCTGTTGCCCATATGCAGTCTAAAGACATGTGGTGATGAGTCCCTCCTGCATTTTGGGTTGTGTGTTTAATTTCCATGTACTTGCATCTGCATTCATATATATGAAAATAAAAAAGAAATAATCAGTGCATTCACTGTATTCACTATGTTTTGCATGTCTTCAATGATATATTCTCTTTATTTTGTGTGACTGTTACTGTCTTCTCCATGTTTTGCGTACCTTTCATTGTCTTCATTGTGTTTGGCATGTTTATGATGTGTTTTCTCTAATGTCTACCTAAGACTAGGGGCTAGAAATAGTTCTCAATCCTAATGTATGCATTAGCTCTAAGTGCATAGCGTGTTTGTTGTGTTCATTGACCGTACTTTAATGCATGTATGGGCCTTGTGTTTATGCATACATTAAAGTGGGGGCTAAATGTTACATTGGAAAATGTTTCCCTAGGACTTTTTCCCTCCTATGTTTAGCTCTTAGGTCCTTTAGAAATCATTTTTATCATATTGCATATTCATGTTAACTCCCGATGAGAAAACCCCAAAGTTTTATGAAAAATAAGACCTAGGGGTGCTATTAAAATAAGTCCCGACTTAAATAGGGAGGGAGGACTTTGGTACCCATGCCCTAGTCCTACCCTATTTTAGGTAGGACCTAAATTCAAGTGTTGGTTATGTGACCATTAATTCCATCCTATGCTGACACCTTAAGTTTGAATTACAAAATTAAAATAGGAATGTGTTTAGTTGCATTTATAAGCATGTTTAGGGATTCATTTGTAAACTAGAAGATCATTATGAACTTTTGGCACACTTGTTGATACAAGAGCATCCTTGGTTCAAGAGCAATCTTGCATCAACCAAAAACATTTGCATTTTAGTTTCTTTGTAGTTCAGTTTGTTTCTTTTCATTTCCCAGTTTAGTTCAAGTAGTTCAGTCAGAAGCAGTTTCTGTATTTTGGTCTGTATTTTACCATAATTACATTTCAGACCTTATAGAGCTAGACTTAGAATCTAGATTCATTCATCTACATCATATCTAGAATTCAACGATCCACACATCATTACCAGAAAGATATCTCTACCTGAAGATCAACTATTTTCATAACAGAGCATCCTGACAGTCTCTAATAATCAGCTAAAGGAGAAGACTTGCGGAGCATTCCATGACTTGCATAGCTTAATGACACATCATTCAACGATATTTGGTTCGTGGCTGACCTTTCCTGAAGATCCACACATCATTCCATTCATTTTTTAGAGGGGTTCTATGCATTTAGGTCTGACCTATCTATGTACACATGTTACTGCTCTTCATTGGAGTTTTTGACCTTCCTTTGCCAACGTGGAGGAATCTATTGTTTCGAAGATAATATATATTGATGTAATAGATTCTTTGGAAAGCAATTCAAAAGTTATCAAGTTATTATCATTCACATAAGTTCATAGTTTAGATTTTTTGCGAAGGAGCTTCAAAGCTTTATCTTGTGCATGTGTGTAATCAGGCCTTTGAGCCCTAATTGTAAGCCTGCATTGGTGTAGGTGCACCAAGGAGACTAAAGGACTTATGTCTTGTTTTTGATGTTCATTTTGTCTTGTTGATTCCATAAGGTCTTGAAGACCATTCTCATGTTGTAATAAGGACCATGTCCATTTCTTGTTGATGTCATAAGGTGTAATAGGCAGTTCTATTTATAAGCCTTCTAAGGCATGTAAAAGGCAGTCAAAACAATAGGGGCAGTCATATGTTTTCTCATATTGTAAGCCTTTTTAGCATGTGTCAAGAGGTGGTAGACTTGTCAAAGGTTTAATGACAATTTCCAAGTGTTTTGAAGGCATTATTAAGCCTAAACAAGTCATTGCAGTCCTAAACAGGGCAGTTGCCACAATGGTAAGTAGTTGCAGTTTTAAAACTAGCAGGGCAGTTCGATGGTGGAAGAATAGTTATGCACCCTCCATCAAACCAAACTGCCTCTCAATCAATTATATATATTTTCTAAGACTTTGGACTAGAAAAAGGAGTCTTGGAGAAGTCATTTGAAGGAGAAGACAATAATAAAAACTCAGAATTTCTGCATTTTCTGTGTAATTCTGCTGCTACAGGTTGTACCCTATTTCTGTATAGATAGGTTGTGGAAGATTATGATGGTGGCATGAATGTAGAGTGAGTTGTATTTCATTTTCATCTAATTTGGTGTCTTGAAACAATTTTAGAGTAGAATTAAACTCATTTTTCTGAAAACAGTCTAAGAAACCCTCCTCTAGGGTTTTGGTATAAAGTATGCATTTTCCTTCCATTCCACTGATTTGATCCATTCTTGATTAGTGGGATGGGCTGTTATAGGATTGTTTTAGTAGGTTACAACAAGTTTTTTTGTAGAAGAACTGAGAAGGAGGAGTCTTCATTATGAATACCTAACATCCTCATGTGTTAGGTGATGTATAGAGGTATAGTAAAGAACAAAAGAGGACCAATCAGTTGTAGTCCATGTTGGGACCCCAAAACTCACAAAATCCATAGTTTTGACATGTATTCTAAGTGCTCAAATCATTGGTTGGGTTCTGTACATGAATTTTAGAGGGGTCTCTTTGTATTTTTGGCCTAATTGGGGCTCTAGGTCACTAGGGTGAGCTATGGGTTGGACTATACCGTCGAAAACAACCTATACCCATTTTTGGATATGTGATAGGGAGTCCAAATGGGTATCTATTGATTATCTCAGATCTAGGTTTGAAGATCTGTAACAAAAGTTATTGATGATTGTTCTCTTTTCTAGGGTTACAAGGGATATCTTGGGTTTGTGAAGGAAGTACTAGTTCTAAGTTTGATCTGCCTTTTCCAATGATTGGAATGGGTCCCAATGCATGTCTAATCAAATTTCCATGATGATTTTAGAGCCTCTAACTGTTGTTCCCACTTTTACAAATTGATCTTTGATTTTGGGTTTTTGGGTGTAGTGAAAACCTTGTCAAATTGTTCTATCCTCCCTCTATCCTAGTGCCTCTACATCATGTATGATTCCGGCCAGATTGTATTTGAATTATATGATATACTGGATGATTGAGACTACATTTGCTTCATTACTTTGAGTTGTTTCCATTGTGTTTAGTCTTGCTGCACTGTCCAGATAGTTCATTCTGTGAACCCTCCTACCGTGATTGCACCAAGTGCTATCAGAGTGAAAGTTTGAATCTTTGGGAGTGAATTAAGTGAAGTTTATGAAGGAATTCCATAAGATCTTACTATGTATAGATCTCCGAATTGAGGCAGGTTACTTGTGTCACAACCATTCGTCAATTGAGAGGCAGTTGTCACCTTGTAGCCCAATCGCCAAACTTGAGGCAGTTTGCACTTGATCCTAGGAAGAATGTCATCGTGAAGAGTTTCTTCTGTTGGAACAATGGTGGGTAGAATGGATGAGATGATGGAAATGATGAAAACAATGCAAATTCATTTATATGTTGTTGAAGAAGATAGGTGAAGAGGATTGACACCGAGACCTAATGTTGAAAGTGATGATGAAGAAGAATTTCAATTTGCTAAACAAATTGGCAAAACCCTAGGAGGTGATGATGAAGAAGAATCAGATCAAGTGAAGATGTTGCGAGCTATTTCAAATATTGGAAAGCAACCTAGAGTTGATGTGTCAAACTATACTAGTAGTTTGAACCCTGAAGAATTGATTGACTGGATAAATGACATGGAAGAATACTTTGAATATGATGGTATGATGAGAAGATTTGAGAGAAATTTGGGCATGGTTTTGATGCAAGAAGAAGTGATGAAAATGGCTTAGAGGAGAGTCTTATTTATAGATTTTTGGAAAAAAAATGGAGGGTGAGGATTAAAAGTTGAGATCAAGGGATAGAAATGCTTGAGAGTTAGGGTTAGAATTGAAGTTGTAGCCTTGTGACAAGTGTCACAAGAGGAGTGGATGAGAGAGATCAAGGGTTGAGATTTCATCAATAGGATTGGAGGGCTCTTATTATTTATGAATTTTAAATTCACATGGGGAAAGGTGTGGAGGATAAAAATGAATTAAAAATTTATTTTTGGGAAGAGTGGATATGACAAGTGAATTAAAAATTCAACTCATGGGGGAGTGTGAATTAAAAATTCACTTTTATGTGGAGATGTGAAAGTTGAAGGACACATGAACACTTACATGTGTAAGAGGGTGATAAATGGTTTGTAAGGAAGATTTGACCCTTTAAATAAAAAATTGATTTTATTCAAAGGTGTGTGGTAGGATGGGCTAAGCAAGGTTAATTAAGTGTTAAGCTTAATTAATTTAGGTCTAGGGGATAGGTAGGCTAGGGTAGCTAATTAAATAATTGCTATTTAATCAACTAGGCTAGGTTTAGTTTGATTAGTATGGTAGATTAATTAGATAAGCATGATTTATCTAATTAACAAGGATTAGGGAGATGGACAAATTAACTAAATAAATATTGAGAATATTTATTTAATCAATGAGGATATAGTTATAAGGTATAGTGATTAAATGAATTAATTGATCACCAAGGATGGGTAAATGGTCAAAGGTAGATGATTAGGCATAAATTAATTAAATAAAATAAATTTATTTAATTAATAGGAGGGATAATTGGTGGTGTAGAGATACGAGAAATTGGTTTGCGAAGCAAGTCAAATTTAGGTGTCTACATTTGCCCCTCTTTGAAATGGTGTTGTGGCTAAGTAACATTATTTCAAAGAAGTTAAAATATAGAGTTGGATTGGATAGAAAAAGGTTTTGGCTTAGAAGAATAGGGTAACATTTTGGGATGACTGGTAAGGGGGATGCCCCCTCAAGAGGACATGCGGGTTGCAAGAACACGGTGTGATCTCGAAATGGATGGAATGACTTGGTAGAAGTGGTTGGAGGATAAGGGGTGAGATGAAAGATTGATGATGTTGGGTAGATGGATTGGAAAATAGATGATTATTGTACTTAAAATGATTTAGAGCAATCCTAGGTTTGATATAGCAAAGTGGATATTTTCACCAAGGTATAGAAGACCAGGGTGATGATGTTTATCCAACATTTGCATGGACTAGACAAACAAACAAGAGGGTGATCCCATGCATGCCCAAGATAGTACAACCTTGTCTAGATGAGGGAAGGGGACTCATAGCATAAGTCCTTAATACACAAAAGGTATGATGAACCTTAGATACACAAGGAGATCAATATGCTAGAACCGACCCTACGATCAACAAGATATGAATACTAGCTTGGAGTAATGAAACCAACCCACAAGCACAGCATACAAAAACAAGACTATGCCCCATTCTAGATGTTTTCACCACATACCATGATATAGTGAGATCAAGGTAGTTTTGATGTGATCTTTGAATAGGACAAAAGATAAAATCAAGAACCAAAAGACCAATGAACTAAACAAGTGGCCATTGTATCTCTTGCCAAGATGGAGAATGATTTGATAGATTCTGCCTATCGTAGGAATGATATATCCTAAGGCAGGAATCGATGGATGATTGGATCATGCTTAGTTGAGGTTGTAAGATTGGCTCAAGATATGATGGTTACAAGTTGTGGTCAATGCTGACTTAATAGTTCATGATTTTTGTTAAGGGATGATGCCTTGATAGGTAATGCGATGCTTGGGATATTGTGTTTGGATCTAGTGTAAACTCAGGGGATAGGGACCATCCAAGCGGGTTGGATGGGTGCATCTTATGTACTTGAGTACTAGAAACTTCCTTCATATTCCAGACTACCTACATACCCTGTATCCATAGGATCAAGGGACATCAAGATGCGAGTGGTGATGATATGTAGTTCTAATTTGTGATGATGATGTGGGATGATTGAGGATAGATGTGATGATGTTGGAAGATGATGTGTTAGATGAGTTGAATGTTTGTGATGATGTTATGGGATTGTTTTTAGGATTTTTGTAGATATTTTAATTTTTTTGGATTTTCTAGATAGGGAATGGTTTATTATGAGATGGTTGTATTGGATTGTGTTTGGATAGCCTTTGCGCTGGATACCAATGACAAGGGAACACCAAGTCTAGGGGTGAAGGTAATGGGGTTGGATTGGGGGATTAGCGATGAAAGGAAAATGGATTGAATATTTTTGATAGATAGATAGATACATGCAGATAAGGGATAGGATGGGGGAATAAAGGATTGGGTAGGCATACATGAGTTGTAAGGATGGGCAATTTTAGGATTTTCTCTAAGGGCTTAAGTTGCAAGGAATCATATGCCCCATACATGATAGACTTATGTTTGGATGAATGGACTTTGTAGTAGATGGATGGAGGATCTGCTTGAATAGGGAGTATGCCGAGAGGTGTCCAAAGCATGTTTTTGATATTTTGCCCCTTGTCTTTATCAAGATCTAAGGAGGGAGATATAGTAGGTGGGATGGATGGGAAATGATAGGATAAATAGGGGGATAGTGGATAGTAATATGATAGGATAAGGATACATGGATAGGATATGCAAAAGGATGTTATGGATGCGGATGATTTTGCCCCTAAGTGTAGGGTACAAATGGATGGGAAAGGGACTTACACCTGACGCCCACAAGGGGTTTTCATTATGGTACTTGCCCAAGGTGCCACAAGGAGTGGTTTTCACCATTGGATGGATTTTTCTTTTTACTATTTTCTTGATTTTTTTTTTAAATTTTTTGCTTTTTTGATGGAATGGGGACTCTAGCATCTATTTTCATAGCAAGGAGAAGATGGTCCCATTTTGGATAGCATTATGGATGATGATTGCATGGATGTTGGTAGATAGGAGAAGATGGAATGGATGGTGGATAGTGAATTATGTGGATTATTCTGTGGATTATGATGTGGGTTATGATGTGGATTATGATGTGGATTATGCAAAAGCATGGACCATAGGGATGTGATGGGGGAGATATGTAGGATAGTGGATGAAAGATGGAGAGATGGAGGTATGTGGGAATGTCATGTGGTGGAAGGGAACCAGGACCAATAGTTGCACACAACATGGTATATTTTGAAGCTTAAGTTTTGGATGCGGAGTTGGGAGTAATGGGGATCGGGATAGGGGATTTTTGGATGGCCGATTTTGGGTTTTAGGGACCCAAATAGACTTAGGATTTAGGGGATTTTTAGATGGGGAGCAGGATGTTTGGGATTTTGGGGTGGATTGGGATGTGGATGCCTCATTAGAGTTTAATGCTTTTGTTTAGGGACCCACACCATTTTTGTTTTTTCTTTTTCTTTTGATGGTGTGGGCTTTGATAGCCTTTTGGATTTTTGATTTTACTTGGAAGGGATAACATCTTTAGGCTTTTGTGCTTTATGAGTTGAGGCATTCAAATTTTTATTTTTGAATCTCATGGATTTGGGGTAAGCTTCATGTTTGAATAATGTGTACTTTCGTTGGTCTTGATTGGGAATTTTAGGGGATTTATGGGTCAAGGGGTTAAAAGTTGATTTATGGATAAATGGATTAGGGGATTTGAGGATAGGGATATTAGAAGTTGGGAGAATGGGAGGTGTTGGTTTTTCTTCTGAATCAGCATTAGAGTTTGCCACTTCTAATGCACAGGCAGATTCAGCCAACTAAATACAGGAGGTTGCGTGAGCTGCCTCCCCTTCACTTCTGGTTCTGCCGCACCAAGGGGGGTATCCCTATAACTCAAGATGTAACCTTGACTAGCTCAAAGATAGAAAGATCTAACTTGACAACAACAGGCAGAATGCTCTCATGTATGGACCAAGATCTGCATGATAGATCACAAGGCTGGCAACATTCTTGGACATGATGTCTGGTTGGGTATGAGAGCATGCAGGGGGTTCCTAATCCTACTCCTACAACTAACAGGTGGAAGTATGAAATGGTTTGATATGGATTTTGGATGCAAAGCTGGACATGGTGTATAACCTCAACACAGAGCTAGATTGGTGCCTATCCAGGGCTTGGAGTCGGTAGACATACACCTGTGAATGATCAGCATGAATAGCTAAAACTGGATTTCAGGGGGATACACATGATATCTGCCTTACAGATATCTCCCAATACAGAGTGTTAAGTTATCTCTACTTATGGCATCCCTACTGCAGTATACCCTTCCCAATGTTCAACCTGAAAACAGTTTAATCTACCCCTTGAGCAGAAGTTAAAAGATCAGACATTCAACATAGGAATTCTATGCTCTAGAATCTAAACATTACCCAAATATCCAGATTCAGAAGAAGAATACATGCAATACTGGAGACAGAATTAACACAACACATGCTAAGATAGCATTACTCATATAAGATTAACCATGAAATCAGTGGATTCATGCCAAATCATACAACAGGAGATACATAAACTCACAAGTTAAACTGTACAGAGCAACCAGATCAGCTTGTTCTTAGTTACAGAGCCAAAAATCTTCAACTTTCAACAACCTCAAATGAATAACACTTCCTGCTTATAACAGCCAGGTAGTGTACCATAGCAATTAATTACATTGTTGACCAAAAATCCTGCCAGATACACAGTATCAGGAAAATGGTGCTCAACGCATTACCAGATTGGCGCCCAAACATGAATGCAGCAGGTAGGGGAGGAGACAGGAAGAAATCTCGAGCCCTGCGCCACTGTCCGCTGATGTACACCTTCAATCGGGTACCAGATCCGCCCATACCTCTGCAACCTTCGCCATTAATGGCGCACCAACCCGCGGCCTTGGGAAGAACATCTAACAGTCGATCACAACCATTTCCCGCTGAGATTCATCATCATGATATTTGAAAATATGCAGGATAACAATTATCCCACATGCACCCCGCGGCAACCTCATTAACACTTTATATACTAGGTCATGAGCATATATGATGTCGGTGCTTTTGCTCCTGACGACACTAGTATAAGACTTCATCATCATCATCCTCCAGCAGCATGATATCCTGTTGCTTGAAATATCACCCTGACGTCAGCATCATATCGCAATATAACCTGCATGATAATCGCCTTCATCGGCACAACCTGATCCATCAGAGGAACATCCTCCTGCTGAGCCTATACCAAAAGTCTGGCCGATGAACATCCTGATGACGTCATCATCATATCCTGCTGACGTCATCATCATATCCGCCCACTGCGCACCTCCTCATATCCGGATGACGTCATCATCATGTTTGCAAATATCGGGGGTATCTCCACAAGATGATCAGTGTTAGAAATATGACCCCCTCCGGACCTTGATGACGTCATCATCATATCGACATCAGGATGATATTCAGAAGATAACCGGATATTTGGAAATATCATCCTGATGTACAAATATCATGTTGCACTATAGCTCCACTATAAGATCGGGGCGATAGATGAATATGATGATGCTTGAAAAGATCACCCCCACTAGATAATGCATGAAGCCAGCAGGCGGATATCTCCTTGATATCAGCATCATCATGACGCTGGAACAAATATACACCCGAGTGATATGGAAATATCACCCCCTCCTTTGGAAATATCATGATGCAGATAGGCAGAGAAATAGATATCACCCTGACATAAGAATGACGTCAGCATCATCAGGATGATAAAACAACGAACATGAAGTGATACAACATCATCAGGATGATATTGACTAGAATCATCCTGACGTTCAAAATATGATGACCCCAGTGAATATCGGGTCACACTTAGAACTCTTCAACTACATCATCAGGATGATCATAACCAAGATCACCCGATGATAAAAATATCACCCCGGCGAAATATCATGCAGGCAGAAAATATGATGACCCCCGCAAGCAACACGGTGATAACTGGAAATATGATGATGATGATGACGACCCTTAAGAAAGAACAAGTCAGGTCGAAAACAACTCAAAGAATAACCCCTTCAGAATATCGGGGCAACATCATCCTCATGTTTGGGCAAAGTGATAATTGGAAGATCACCAGATACTTGAAAAATCACCCCCGCAAGCAAATCAGGGCGCACTGTAGCTCATCAGCAGGATCAGGATGATATCCAAACATCACCCGATAGTGAAATATGATGATCCTGATGAGAAACCGGTCGACAGAGAACATGATGATGCTGACCACCATCGAAGAAAATATGATGATGATGACCTCCTCCTCAAAGAAAATATGATGCTGTAGCTGAAAAATGCTGAGGAGGTCCAACACTTAGAACATTTTTTGGATACTTAGGGAGAGTGCCTGCATGAAAATTGCTCAAAAAACTGCCAGTCAATTCAGGCACTAACAGGAGGATAAGAGGATTTGTCGATAGGGATGTTTAGCATTGGTAGGATAGGAGGTAAAGTGGATTTGATAGGGATATTTGGAGTTGAAAGTAGTGGAGGTAAATTTGATGGGGGGAGATGGATGGTCACATGCTTTTGCAAATAATATGACGACTGGGGGGGAATGGCGACATATGATTTGGACGTATGATGAGGTGCACCATGTTTGGGATTGGATGAATGGATTTTAGAGGCTGCGTGAGTGGTATCAACATGCTTATTTATTTTTCCTTGGGATGTATAGCTAAGGCCATGCAAGGATGGATGGAATGTGGTGTGGATGGGCTTCAAGATGCCTTGTTCATGAAGGCCTAAGCCTTTGCCTTGATAGTTCATGTGTTGGAGCATGCGACATGCAATAGGATGTTTGGTGCTTTGGAAACAAGATGCGAGTCCATTATTTGTTGGAGAAAGATAGGTGGTGGATGGATGTTGTTCACCTCCTACGAGGGACTCATCACAGATGAAGGTGCTTTTTCCAAGTGGATAAGGGGATGGATTTGGGATGAGATTGGTAGACGAAGGTAAAGGATTGATGGGGGATGGTAAAGGGGTGGTAGAAGATGGTGTGGGATCAATATGTTGATCAATATATGGGAGGGGATCGGGGATGGGATTAGATGGGATGGTTAGATCTTGATTAGGAGAAGGGTTGATGTTTCAACATGCTTTGGATTTGATGGATCGTGTGTTTGGATAGAAGTGGAAGTGACTTCGATGGTGATGGTAGTTTCTTGACTTATGGGTTCTTGAACATGGCTACATGAGGGTTCTTGAATTATGGTAGGAGATTATTCAAGAGGTTTGGTGGGTGTTGGATTGCATGAGGGTGTTTGATTCCTTGCTAATAGCCAATGAATGGCATCCTTCATGAGTGTATGGGTTGAAGAATAATATAATGGATGGATAATTATGGTGGATGATGTCGGATTAGGGTTGGGATTGGATAGGTGGGAGATAGGATTAGGTAGTGATGGTTTGTGGATAGGTGTTGGACTAGATGGTGGTGTTGGGAGGGTGGGGGATTTGGGGGATTCTATAGCTTTACTTTTATTTTTTGATGTTCTTTAGAGGAAGTCCCACAAGCATTCTTTGGATGTCGTAGGCTTAGGATCTAGAAGATTTGATGGTGGGTTAGATGGTGTATGGGTGATGGGGGTTGGTGGATTGGGAGATACATAAGATGATGTATTAGAGTTGGTAGGGTTGGAGGGATATTGTGATGGGAGGATTGGAGGATGGGGATTCGGGGATGGGGGATTCACATGGGGAAATGGTTGTTGATATAAGCTTTGGATTTTTGATATAACGTGTGGTAGATTGGTGTTCCCTTGATCAAAGTTAGCATGACAAAGGTTGGGGGATGGGTAAGTTGAAGGTATTGATTGGTTAGATAGGTATGATGGCATGGATGTATAAGGGGATGAGGATTGATATGATGTTAACGAGGACAAAAAATAGGGTGTTTGTTGATATGATGGAGGTTGGTATGAGGTTGATGGTGTAGATATGTAAGATGTAGGTTGGTATGATGAAGGTTGATATGATGTGGATGGGGATGAAATATAGGGTGTTGATAGGGATGAAATAGGAGCTTGAGTATCTCTTATGATGAGGTGTGCTAAGGGTATATCTCTAATCTCATTTTTGCATTTTTCCTTAGCAGTAGGATCCATGTTCTCATAGATTTTTCTAAGTCTTTGTAATTGTTGTTGTTATCACCCAGATTTGCACCCTTTGCTACAGTTGTAAAAATTTAGCAATCTAGAGAAACATGGGAATGATCTCGAAGTGTGGGACCTTGCGAACTGAGATCAAACCTCTGGAGAAAGCTGGCTTCCTCTTTCTAAGCCTAATGCTTAGATAAATGCATCTAAACCTAGTGCTAATGCTTGCTGGGAAAAGGATTAGAAGGAAACTGAAATGAAATAAGTGATACACCAGATTTAAATGTGTTTAGCTACAACTGAATCGAAACAGTAATAATCTCACAGCTGGAAAGACTTATACCGACTCATATCGATCCTAATAGAGGTCAAGACAGAATAATGGAGGAATGAAAGGGACTGTTTTGTCCACAATACACAGCCTACACTAATCCAAAGAATAGACACAGTGCTAAAATAATAAAAGAGAGGCAAAAATACCAGTTTTTATTGATTATAGAGGCCAAGTAGCCATTACAAAATGGCCCAGAAGAATAACCAACAACCATACATCTGTTTTACATGTATATATATATATCATTTCATTTTTGAACTCAGTCGGCTACAATCAATTCGCCCATGGGCTCTGTCAAAAAATATTTGTGCTTGAAGGGACGTCCACCTGCTAGAATTCATGTCATAAAAATATCTGGAATAGGGGGCAGATGGAAGATATTTATGGTCTTCAATGTAAGTTGTTGAATCATTAATCTACACCCATAAATGCCACAAATATCTACATCTCTACTCGCTAAAAACAACTGCACAATCGGGCCCTCTACAAAACTTAATTTGGTCGCTGAAACATCATGTCACCAAAGCATGCAACTCTAGATCCAAAATTTGAAAGTAAAAATATCCTCCTCAAAAGCCTGCTAAATGATAGAGGAGGCAAAAATAAGCACTTTTGCCTTTTGCAGCATATCAAAATTTGCCAGGATGCGGAAGATATAGGTGGTCAAAGCTATGGTCAACTATGTCTTGTATCTGTTTATCGTTCTGTATCTGCACTTGTATATACAAATACTCTTGCACTTTTGTCTCTGCAAATGTATGTGCTTAGATACAATTACAAACATACAATCATGGGCTTTTACTTTGTATCGCTCTTTGCATATAGACCCCTGCCACGTGTCATCGCTACATTGGTTGCTGAAATGTCCCTGGACCCATTGCTGAAAAACTACATCCTCTATCGACCATCGGAAGGATCTTAAAATGAGCCGTCGATGTACAATATCTCAGCGAAATCCCTTTATATGTGGACTCTTGTATATCAGATTGTATATGCATACAATCGCAAATATACATACAATGTGGAACTCAAAAGGTTATCGGCCAGATTGGAACTTTGCTACAGGTCTAGCCTTTGTACCTTTTCTCTTTGTATATCGACATATACAAGCACTTAACATACAAACTGCAGATCCCACTGCTGAATTTGCCAAATTTGACTTCCCAATCAGGTCCGGCTTGTATGTTTTCCCTTTGTATATCGGCCTTCTATATCGCATATACAATGCGAATATACAAGCAAAACATACATACAATCAGACCTCTGTCTTTATCTACCAGAATGTATATTTATTTCAGGTTTGGGCTTTACATCTCAGGAATGTATATTACAATGTATATGCAGATTGTATGTTCAAAGATACAATCGCATATACATGCAAATGGTGGGCCCCATCCTTTGCATCTCCTCCTTGTATGTTGACTTGTATGCGCGCTTTGTATATTTGATATACATTCACCTTTGCGTCTGTGACTTGTATGCTTCATCATGTATCTTTCAATGTACATTCTGTCTTGTATGTCTGCCTTGTATATTCCCTTTGTATGTCACCGACTTATATATGAGATACAATCGCCTTTGTATGTGCGGACCCCACCTTTTGTATCTTCTCCTTGTACATTGACTTGTATGTCTGCCTTGTATATTCCCTTTGTATGTCGCTAATGTACATTTCTTTTGTATATCTGCTTGCATGTTTCCTTGTATGTCGGCCTTGCATGTTTCCCTTGTATATGCCGCCGATGTATCTTTTCCTTGTACATTGACTTTGCATATCGCCTTTGTATATCAAATATACAATGGTGAATGTATATGCGAATATACATTAAAAAATGCATACACAAATACTAAGCATGAAATTGAGAAACCCTATGATGGAAAATACTTGGAGACAAAAGATTTCTGGGTATTTCACAAAGATTCTTCAAGCAAGACTTTGGAATTTTTGGTGAGGCATAGCATGAGTAATTGAAGAATTAAGCCTTGCAGGGTCATTTCTAAAGGATTTTCAAGAAAAATACAAGGTAAACTATTTAACTCTGGACAGAGGAAAATAGGTCAACAGTTGCATTGCTACATAAGGATCCATTTTGTTGGAGAGGTATGGGATGATGGAGGATAATGGATGATTGTGATGTTGGGGATCAAATTTCAAGACCTTAGGATGATTTGTTTTTCTTCAAGAAGATGGATGATTCTCTATACTTTAGGTAGACAAATGACACTTAAGTAATAGAGTTGATTGGGTTGATTTGACTAGATGACTTACTTAAGGTAGACTAATGATCTCAAGCAAGTGTGAATAAAGGTTGATGTGATCAACTAAGGTCTTGATTTTTGATTGGGTTGATTTGGATTTGGATTTTGATAATGATGTTGGGGGATTTGGATAATGATTGGGATTGATGTTGATTGTGGATTGGATTTGGACTATGGTTTAGAAGATTATGGATTGATGTTGTTTGGATTTTGGATCTGATTTGGATGATGTTGATGAATTGGATTAAGGATGATGAGGGTGATTAGGATAAGATTGAATTAAATGATTTGGATGATGATATGGATAAGATAGGTGGTTAGGATGATTAGGATAGATGGGTGATTAGATTAAGATGAAGTGGATAAGAATGATTAGGATGATGAAGATAGATTATGACTAGAGAGGAAGTGGATTAGAATTTGATCAAGCTTAAATAAAGGGATTGGATAAGCTCAACTTATGGGGTTTGATAAATGGGGGGATGATTTAGTGGTGTTGGGAGGAAAACCCAGCTTGACATGAGGGGGGTATGAGGGGCTGGATGTGACCCCCCACTGATAGGGGTTCAGGGGCGTAGTCCCCGACTGGAATTTTTTTGAAAAATGGGCTTATAAAATTGATGTTTTTGATGGGAAAATTTGTCTTTTGGACATGTATGAAGAAGGCACTAAAACAGAGGAAAATGATGCTAAGAGATAGATAGATGGTGCTATAGGATGAATAGATGGCGCTTAAATAGTGGAAAATGGTGCTAAAAGATAGATAGATGGTGCTACAGGATGAATAGATGGCGCTAAAATAGTGGAAAATGGTGCTAAAAGACTATGAAGTTTTGGAAATGGTAGGATTGATGGATGAATTTGATTTTTCTTGGCAAGTAGACAAACAATCAAGCAAGAAAACACAATAGCCAAAGGTTTGATTATGAAAATGATATAATCAAGCATGTACAACCTAAGGCAAAGCAAGGACAACACTTGTTGAACAAGTAGAGGGATTTTGGATTCTAGAACAATGGTTCGTAGTGGAGGAACATTTGGGGACTTGATGCTCATTCATGCGGCAGTGACCCACTTAAGAGCCTATCCTAGCCAGTTACATCAATCCTTTTGCAAGGAGAGAAAGGGGTTGACGTATCTCACACACAAGTGTGTGGATACTAGGGAACTATCAGAATGAGAATACATTGCCAAGAAGCTTCGAATTTCACCTAGGCCTTTTATATAGTGAACCGAATGGAAAGCATCACTTGGGGTCACTAATGAGTTCTCCTTTGCAGCGGATGTGTCTGAAGAGTAGGCCCATGTCCTAGAAAGAAAAAGAGAGTAGAACCATTTCTCTTCATCCAAGATCCTTTTGAAGGCGAGGGGAGAGGATACTTTGATTCTAACTCTTGGGATAACACAAACATGCAAGTGCACCAAGCACGACAAACAAAGCTATGTTCTTTTTAAGATCGAAAAGAAATGTGCCTAAAGTTGTTTGTTGCAAGCAATGATTAATTTTAGTGCACCAAAATTTAAGTGTTTTCTATGCTAATGCACACAAAGAGTTCTTTTAAG
Organism: Cunninghamia lanceolata; assembly: GCA_027924645.1. Classification (NCBI taxonomy): domain Eukaryota; kingdom Viridiplantae; phylum Streptophyta; class Pinopsida; order Cupressales; family Cupressaceae; genus Cunninghamia; species Cunninghamia lanceolata. The sequence goes on from BSBN01000714.1 coordinate 481,755, forward strand.
GTACACCAAATGAAATGTTTGTTTGTTGTTTGTTTGACAAGACAATGATTGATTTTAGTGCACCAATTGGAGTGTTTTCTAAGCTAAGAAAACAAAAAGTTTTTTTTAAGTGCACCAAGATAAAGTGTTTTCTATGCTAAGAAATCCCTGCAAAAACTATTAGTAGTTCCAAGATTGTGCCCCTAGATGATCTGAAATATCTTGCAAAATAGAGACCTAACCCTGCACAGATCCCTAAGCTAGTACAGAAAAATAGCACTACAACAGATAAAAATCATACTACAATACACGAAGGTGCTAATACAGTAAATAGCGCTACAACAGAGGATGGCGCCACAAGGCAAGATGACACTACAAGAAAAGATGATGCCACATAAATAGATGGCATTGATACATAATATGGTGTCAATACAGAAGATAGCGCTGATACAGAAGATAGCGCTAATACAAAAAATAGTGCTACAATACAGCAAGATAGCACCAATTTGCACAAAATTTTGGTTTGGTTGATTTTTCTCAGATGAAGGCGCTACTCTGGGTGTCGATGGCACCAATACAGCACAGTGTTGGTCAATGGATGGATTTTATGAAGATTTCACCATAGCTTACCCTTTTTTCTGTGTAAAACCTTCAAAAACTAAGAGCTATAATGCTAGAAAGGTCAGAAAATAAAAAAAAGAAGATTAGATTTAAGTCAAAGATGAGTGGGATTGTTGTGCTAAAATAGCACCACAATAGATAGAAATGGCACTACAATATGTAGAAAGAGAGCCACTTTGCGAAAAAATAGCACTACTGCGCGAAGAGAAAGCGTTACACCTACAAATACACATCTAAAAGCAAAAAAATGCTCACAACAACATTAGATATGGACCTGTGGATCTCACCGGGTGTGCCAATGTAGATTAGGAAAATAAATGAAGTTAAAAATACAAACTAAATGCATAAATACACAAAGTTATAACTTCAAATGTGATCCCTCTCCTTGATAGGGTGGAGAAGCTTGCACCTAAAGCTCCTAGATATACCCAAGTTGATGAGGTGTGAAATGTGGGTTGCTCAATGCATTCAACACAATGTAGATGAGGTATTGGATGATGGATTGATAGATTGGATGGAGAGGCTAAAATAATTTTAGCATTATGATGGTATGATGAGAAGATTTGAGAGAAATTTGGGCATGGTTTTGATGTAAGAAGAAGTGATGAAAATAGCTTAGAGGACGGTCTTATTTATAGATTTTAGGAAAAAAGGATGGAGGGTGAGGATTAAAAGTTGAGATGAAGGGCTAGAAATGCTTGAGAGTTAGGGTTAGGATTGAAGTTGTAGTCTTGTGACAAGTGTCACAAGAGGAGTGGATGAGAGAGATCAAGGGTTGAGATTTCATCAATAGGATTGGAGGGCTCTTATTATTTGTGAATTTTAAATTCACATGGGGAAAGGTGTGGAGGATAAAAATGAATTATTAAAAATTTATTTTTGGGAAGAGTGGATATGACAAGTGAATTAAAAATTCAACTCATGGGGGAGTGTGAATTAAAAATTCACTTTTATGTGGAGATGTGAAAGTTGAAGGACACATGAACACTTACATGTGTAAGAGGGTGATAAATGGTTTGTAAGGAAGATTTGACCCTTTGAATACAAAATTGATTTTTATTCAAAGGTGTGTAGGAGGATGGGCTATGAAAGATTAATTAAGTGTTAAGCTTACTTAATTTAGGTCTAGGGGATAGGTAGGCTAGGGTAGCTAATTAAATAATTGCTATTTAATCAACTAGGCTAGGTTTAGTTTGATTAGTAGGGTAGATTAATTAGATAAGCATGATTTATCTAATTAACAAGGATTAGGGAGATGGACAAATTAACTAAATAAATATTGAGAATATTTATTTAATCAATGAGGATATAGTTATAAGGTATAGTGATAAATTAAATGAATTAATTGATCACCAAGGATGGGTAAATAGTCAAAGGTAGATGATTAGGCATAAATTAATTAAATAAAATGAATTTATTTAATTAATAGGAGGGACAATTGGTGGTGTAGAGATACGGGAAATTGGTTTGCGAAGTAAGTCAATTTTAGGTATCTACATGAGGAAATTGAAGATCTGGAGAAGGCAAAATTTGCAATGACAAAGTTGAAAAGACATGCTTCTATATGTTGGAAAGAAGTCTAGTTAGAAAGAAATAGAAGAGGGAAAGAAAAGATTACAAAATGGGATAGGATGGTGACAAAATTGAAGAATCAGTTTATACCTGCTGACTATGAATTGGAACTGTTGAAGAGATTGCAAAACCTAAGACAAAAGGAGAAATCCGTGAAGGAGTACACTGAAGAATTCCATAAAATGATCATAAGGATATGACATAGTGAAGAAAACAAGGAGAAAGTAGCTAGATACATCAATAGACTGAGATTGAACATTCAAGAGAAACTAAGCTTGGTAAGGATGACATCTTTGGAAGAAGCATGTCAGTTTGCCCTGAAAGTGGAAGAGAAGCTAAATAAGAGGCATGATTAGAGACAGAGAGGCAGAGGAGGTAAATTTCAGAGAGGTAGGACATTTTTAGGAGGAGACAGATTTTATCTAGAGCAGAACAAGTTTGACAACCTATTTAAGAAGGACAAAGATAGAAATGCTTACTGGAGAGATGACAAAAAAATTTAATGGAGAGGAAACCCTAGTACATGCCTGGATGAAGGATATAGAAAAGAAGGAAGAGGATTTGATAAGAGAACATTCATAGGTACTTGTTTCAAGTGTAGAGGTGAAGGACATAAAGCATTTGGATGTAATTAGGGTAGTACAAGTAAGACGACAGAAAATAGTGGAAGAGCAGCCTATGTTGAAGCATAACTTGTTGGATCACCCAGCTCAATTGGCAAATCTGAGAAAGGAGAATCACTTGTGATGAGAAGAGCACTATTTCAAGTAGAGACAAATGAGGAACCACCACAGAGGAAAAGTTTGTTTAGAACCAGATGCAAATCACGAGGTAAGTGTTGTAAAGTTGTAATTGATAGTGGTAGTTTAGATAATCTAGTTTTAGAGGAGATGGTGACTAAGCTGAAGTTGGAAAGATTGAAACACCCTGTTGGTACTTGAATCAACAGAGGCTTTGCTAGTTCCAATGCACAGGAAGATTTGGCCAACTAATACAGGAGGTTGTGTGAGCTACCTCCCCTTCACTTCTAGTTCTGCCACACCAAGGGGGGTATCCCTATAGCTAAAGATGTAACATTGACTAGCCCAATGACACAAAGATATAGCTTTACAACAACAGGTAGAATACTCTCATGTGTGGACTAAGATTTGTGTGACAAATCACAAGGTTAGCAACATTCTTAGACATATTGTCTGGTTTAGGCTGAGAGCATGCAGGGGTTCCTAATCCTACTCCTACAATTAACAAGATGGAAAAATGGAATGATTGGTTTGATGGATCAGAAGCAAGACAGGGGGTTTTGGATCATAACCACTTCACAAGGGCAGACCAGTGCCTATCCCAGGGCAAGGAGTCAACTAGACGTATACACAAGAACGGATTACATTTTGGATTCAAGTTTCAAGGGGTTAGCTTGATGCTTGTCTTACAAACATCACCCAAGGATGGGTATTTAACTGCCTCTAATTACAGATATCCCAGTTGACATACAACCTCCTCCATACTCAACCAAAAACAATTTAATCCACTCCTTGAATGGAAGTCTAAAGATTAAGCATGCAATACATAAATCTGTATTCTAGAATTTGAGGAACCCTTAGCATCCAAATTCAGAAGAAGAAGTGCATGTAACAAGTGGAGAGGGACAGCTAGACACATGCATAAGAGCATTTTTCATATAGAACAACAATGAAACTGAAGATATCTACAATGCACATTCATAATGCAACTCATAAACTCCAAAAATGAGATAAAACAGCAAGGAAATGCACTGTTTTTCACTATTCACACAAAAATGCCCAGGTCTTCAACAACCTCAAATGAATAACATAGTCTGCCTTTTATACCCAAACTGTGTATTCAGCAAAATTTACATGGCAAGTTAAAAAATCATCAGATTCAATGCATCTTCAGATTGGCACTCAAAATAATCAATGCAGCTGTGAGAAACAAAGGAAAGAGTAGGTGGAATTGGGATTTACACTGCCGCCTAAAGATCTTCTTTCACAAACCCGATAGTTCATCTGTCATTTCATCCATCGATGCCTTTGCATTTCGTCATTAATGATTCAACTACCTGCAGGATGCAGCAATGAACACATCTGAAGTTTTCCCGCTCAAAACCATTGCACACGCACAGGAAAAACATCTCCGCTGAGCATTCGAAAGATAGCCGTCAATCATCTCCCATTGCTGAGATCTGCGGCTCAAAATCCTACTGAAAAGTCAAGAACCAATGAAAATATGCCATGTAGGCACTTCGTGCAACCATTGCTGACCTTTCCTGCCCTTCATTTTGCCTTTTTCGCCCTTGTATATGCATGTTTTGAATGCATATAGAATTGCTTGCCTTCCAAAATCCTTTGTATATGCAAGAGAAAATGCATATACAACTATTTAATATTCAAGGCGGACCCCAAACTGTTATAGAGTAAATTGGAATTTTCAATCGGGTCCACCCTGCATCTTCTTTCCTTGCATATCTCAATGTATATCTGCATATACATTCACTTTATATATACAAGGCGCGGATTTCACAATTTTATGAAGCATTTTGAAGTTGCTTTGAAATCCGGCTTGTATCTAGCCTTTGTATCTTCACAATGTATATCGGCACATATACAAGCACCCAAACATACAAGCCGCAAATGCCAACCCTGAATTTGCTAAATTTGATCTTCGCATCGGATTCGGCTTGTACATTGCTCCCTTGTATATATGCTTGTATGTCAATCCTTGTACATGCAAACACCTTGGCACCTTCCTTTTGTATGTCGAATATACAAACTCATTTGTATATACCTGTGGGCCCTACCACATGTATCTCAGCCGCACTATAACAAATGCATATCGACCCTTGCATATTTTACTTGCATCTTTATATGCAACCCGATATACAAACTGGGAATATTCCTAGGATCTGCGATATACATTTTCTCTTGTATGTCTCTAATGTATGTCAAACATACATTCAATTTTGCATCATTTCCCTTGTATATAGTTGTTGTATGTTTAAACATACAAGCCCGATATACAAAGAGATTCTATATACAAGCAGTGAATATTCCTAGGAATCTGCAAAAGATTCCCCTTGTATATGCATCCTTTCAAAGCCTGATATGCATATAAAATGCATATAACTCATTTTTTCAAAGGCCGATTGAGATTTTGCAAGCCCACGAATGTATCTTTGACCTGCATGTATATACAAGCATCCTTGTATATACAAAGGCACTTGCACACAACTAATTTTTGTATTTTTTACAATTGTAGCAGAGGCCAAAAGACATAGAATTTTTGGATTTTTTGGGAAGGGGCTTGCATATACATATTTAGGCACCAACACACCCTAAGCCCTATCAAATAGTATGGATTTAGAATGATCATAAGGTATTGTTGAGTGAACAATGTTTGTGGTGAAATTTCATATTAGATCTTATCATGATGAAGTCTTGTGTGATATTATGCCTATGGATGTTTGTCATATCTTGTTGCGTAGACCTTGGCAATATGATAGAAAACCTATACATGATGGGAGAAAGAATACATATACTATAACAAAAAATGGAAAGAGAATTACTTTGATTCCTTTATAAGATGATCCTAAGAGTGAAGTATGTGGGAATGCTAGAATCTGTTTGGTAGATGGAAGAAAATTTTTGGATGGTTTGAGACATGAGAATATGTGTTATGCTTTGATTTCTAAGAAGCCTGAAGCATTGAAGAAGTAGACTGAAGAGACACAATCAGAGGAGATAAGAGAATTGCTGACAGAATATGAATACATCATATCAGATAATGTACCCAAAGGGTTTCCACCTATAAGGAGTATCAGTCATCACATGGATCTTATATCGGGAGCAAGTTTTCATAACAAAGCAACACATAGAATGAAGAATTGAATAGACAGATATAAGAGCTGTTGAGGAAAGGTTTGATCAAATAAAGTCTGAGTCCTTGTGCAGTACTTGTAGTATTGACACCAAAGAAAGATGGAGAATGGAGAATGTGTACTAACTCTAGAGCAATAAACAAAATCACAGTTAAGTATAGATTTCCTTTACCAAGGATGGATGATATCATGGATTGTTTGAGTGGAGTAAAATATTTCACAAAGATAGATTTGAAGAGTGGATACCATCAGATCAGAATCATAGAAGGAGATGAGTGGAAGACTACTTTTAAGATAAATGAAGGATTGCATGAGTGGTTAGTGATGCCCTTTGGATTGACAAATGCACCGAATACTTTCATGAGATTGATAAATGAAGTTCTAAAGAAATTCTTGGGTAAGTTTGTTATTGTATACTTAGATGACATTCTAATTTTTAGTAAGACAAAAGAGGAACATTTATGGCATATTAGACAAGTTTTGCAAAGACTGAGAGAAGAGAAATTATTGATAAACATCAAGAAGTGTAGTTTCGTGAAGGAAAAACTAGTCTATTTGGGATTTGTGATTTCTACGGAAGGATTGAAGATGGACCCTAAGAAAGTAAGAGCAATTGTTGAATGGCCTACACTGGAGAGCATTGGAGAGGTTAGATCATTTCATGGATTGGCTAGTTTCTACCAGAAGTTCATCAGAAATTTTAGTTCAGTTTGTAAGCCTATGACAAAGACAATGTGAGGTGATAGAAAAGATTTTATGTGGACATTAGGAGTAGATAAAAGTTTTGAGTTGTTGAAGCAGAATGTGATAGAGCAACCTATTTGGGCATTACCAGATTTCAATAAGGTATTTCAAGTTGATGTGATGCAAGTGGAAATGCAATTGGAGTAGTGTTAAGTCAAGAAGGTAGACATGCGGCATATTTCAATGAGAAGTTGAATGATGCAAGGAGAAGATATTTAGTTTATGATGAAGAATTTTATGCCATAATTTAAGACTTGAAGATGTGGAGACATTATTTGTTGTCTAAGGAGTTTGTGTTTTATACAGATCATCAGGCTTTACCATAGAGACATATGATATGGGTAGAGTTCATGCAGAGTTATACTTTTGTATTGAAGCATAGGAGTGGAAAATCAAACAAAGTTGTTGATGCATTGAGTAGAAGAAACTTGTTGATAGAGATGAGAGTTGAAGTATTGGGTTTTGATGAATTGAAGAACATGTATGAGGGGGACACTGATTTTGTAGAACCTTGGAAAGCATGTAAGGAACCTGTTGTGATAGATAGGAGTAAGTGGTTGGACTATTTCATTCAAGAAGATATGTTGTTCAAAGGAAACCAGTTGTGCATACCTAAAAGTTCAATGAGAGATAATTTGATCAAGGAGAAGCATAGTGGTGGATTGGCAGGACATTTTGGCATTGATAAGACAGTGGCCTTGGTGAGTGAAAACTATTTTTGGCCTTAGATACATAGGGATGTTCAAAGATTTGTGCAGAGTTGTAGAGTTTGTCATGTTGCAAAAGGGAGTACTTGAAACATTAGGTTGTATAAACCTTTGACAGTATCAGAGAGACCTTGGGAAGACATAAGCATGGATTTTGTAATGGGATTGCCGAAGACATAGAGAGGACATGATTCAATATTTGTAGTGGTTAACAGATTTTCAAAGATGGCTCATTTCATACCTTGTAAGAAGACAACTGATGTGGTGCATGTAGCTGACCTATTTTTCAAGGAGATTGTGAGATTGCATGGATTACCTAGGAGTATACTTTCAAATAGATATACAAAGTTTGTTGGATACTTTTGGAAGAAACTTTGGAAGAAGATGAAGATAGATTTGAAGTTCAATTCAACTTTTCATCCACAAACTGATGGACAGACAGAGGTAGTGAATAGGAGTTTAGAAAACTTGTTGAGATGTTTGGTTGGAGAGAAGACGGGAAGTTGGGATTTAATTCTTTCACAAGTAGAGTTTGCCTACAATAATTTAGTAAATAGGAGTACTAGAAGAACACCTTTTGAGATTGTGACCAGAGTGAATACTAGAGGAGTTGTAGAATTGAGAGATATCAACATGTAAGAAAGGAGAAGTGCACAAGTAGAAGAATTTGTAGACCACATGAAGACAGTGCATAATCAGGTAAAGAAGCATTTGGAGGATATGAATAGTAAGTATAAGGAAAAGGCAAATGAGAAGCGAAGACATAAGGAATTTGAAGGTAGAGATGAAGTGATGGTGTACTTGTGAAAAGAAAGATTTCTAGTTGGGACATATAACAAGTTGATGATGAAGAAGTTTGGACCTTGTAAGATACTTAGGAAATTTGATTCAAGAAATGCATATGAAGTGGAGCTACTAGAAACATTTGGTATATCACCTATTTTCAACATTGTAGACTTATATCAGTATCATGAAGTAGAGTTTAGTGATAGCATGGAAGAAGACTTGAAGAAGAAATTACTACAACAAACACCGGAGAAGATTGAAGACATCTTGGATAGCAGAGTTGGACATAGCACTAGAGGATGGCAATACAAAGAATATCTTGTGAAGTGGAAAGGTAGACTGGAAGAAGATTGATCATGGATTTCTTAGGCTGAGGTGGACCGTCTTGGTTCTTCCCTAGCCCCAACAAAGTGAGGGACTCACTTTTTCAATAACCCTAGATGTCTGAAGCAGAAGCATCCCTGGTTCAAGAGTAATCTTGCATTAACCAAAAACATTTGCATTTTAGTTTGTTTCTTTTCATTTTCCAGTTCAGCTCAAGCAGTTCAGTCAGAAGCAGTTTCTTTATTTTGGTCCGCATTTTACCATAGTTGCATTTCTGACCTTGCAGAGTTGGACTTAGCATCTAGACTCATTCATCTACATCATATATAGAATTCAGAGATCCGCACATCATTACTGGAAAGATATCACTATCTGAAGATTGATTGTTTTCATAATAGAGCATCTTGACAGTCTCTGATAATTAGCTAAAGGAGAAGACTTGCAGAGCATTCCTTGACTTGTGGAGCTTAATGACACATATTTCAATAATCTTTTGGTTTGTGGCTAACCTTCCTGAAGATTTGAACATCATTCCATTCACTTTCTAGAGGGGTTCTATGCATTTAGGTCTGACCTATTTGTGTACACATGTTACAGCTCTTCATTGGAGTTTGTGACCTTCCTTGGCCAATGCAGAGGAATCTATCATTCTGGAGATGATATATATTGATGTAATAGATCCTTTGGAAAGCAGTTCAAAAGTTATCAAGTTATTATAATCTGCATAAGTTCATAGTTTAGATTTTGTGTGAAGGAGCTTCAAAGCTTTATCTTGTGCATGTGTGTAATTAGGCCTTTGAGCCCTAGTTGTAAGCCCACATGATGCCAGCCAGATTGTATTTGAATTTTATGATATACTGAATGACTGAGACTACATTTGCTTCATTTCTTTGAGTTGTTTTCATTGTGTTTACTCTTGCTACATGGTCTAGATAGTTCATTCTGTGAACCCTACTACCATGACTACACCACTTGTGATTTTAGAGCATTCAAGATATTCATTGTTAGAGAGCAGTATTGTGTTGTTATTGTGTTTGTAATTTAGATTTGGCTTCATCTTTTCATTGATATGAAGGATTTTTATCTATATGCGAGCTACACCTCCGAGGTGACATTTATTTGTGTTTTTAATCATTTATCAATTGGTTTTTGCCTCTATCCCATAGGAATACACAATCTCTATCTAACAATGGTGTTCAAATGACTTGAATGTCTCTCTGGGGCTTGACTGAGGCAATGCTCTAAACACCACAACCCCTAACCCCCTTTTCTATGATTGTAGGTTACAGATGCATAAACAAAATGACTAGAGTTGTAGGGAGACATAACAGAGTGTCAAAATTGTAGAGCAAAGAAGAAAAGTAGGGCCTCGACTTGGGCACCCACTTATTAGTCCTCTAGATCTTGAAACATAGAAATTCCTGGAACAATAGAAACATGTTGCAGACAATCTTCAGAGATCTCGATAAAAACTGGTACCTTGGACTAAATTGTCTACTCATTAGTGCTTGACTTTTCTGGATATAAAATCTCAAAATCTGGTATGTATCTAATTGTCATTTGATATCTCTGGGTGTGATCATTTGTTGTGATTCATCCGTTTGTTTATGATTTTACAAAATTAGGGTTTTAAGCATGATTGGACTTTAATTAATCAATTAGTTAGAAAATTCCAAGTTTCCTCTTATTATAAGGGACACTAAATCTGTAGTAGAGCTCTCTTGCAAGAGATTGTGGCTTCACTCAATTTATGTCCTTGAATGTAAGGTGTGAAAAGAGGATTTAACCTTGAAATTGAAACCCCTCCTTTTTCCACTAAACATTTCTAACTAGTATCTTAGCATTCTTCTTTATTGCATCCTAGGGAATGATGCATGGTGATTGAGACATCACTTAGATCGAGGTCTCCTTTGTCATCTTGACTTAGGGTCTTCCGCATTATGTTTCTTGTGGTTGATGTAAGGACACCTAAAATCTACTTATTAACTATAATGATGGAATTATTGATATTGTTAAGAATAATTAATTAGTTGCATTGTTTCAAAAAAATTATTTAGATAATTTAATATTGTTTAGAAAAGAAAATTGTGCATTACCATTATATGCTTTTCTATTACGTATTTTAGAAAAAAAATTATTTCATTATTATATTATGCCACATGCAAGGAGGGGTAGTTATGCATCTTCAAGAGAGAATCTTAGAAATATTTGTTGGGAAAAGAAAGAGATAGTGGGATAGTTGCATTTAAATGCTTTTACTAATTTGAATATGAGTGAGGGAACTTATAGGAACTAGTAAAAGCACCAAAGGTGCTATCAAATGGCCGATAGGCACAAATACTTATAGGCCTATCACTAAATAATATATATTTATATTTTTACTAGAAAGTCATTACATGTAGTAGTTGGTGACATGCTACTCATTACCCTATTTTCTTGCACTCTCATTATAAGTATGCTTTTCTTTGACATTGATAAATTTTAGAAAACCCAAAAACTTGATTGCAAACTCTTAAAAAAGGCTACATGAACTTCAACGATCTTACTAAGAGTCACAACACAACACCAAACAACCTATGTATGCTATCCCACTCTGCTGATATACTACCTATATGTTAATAAAATCATGTCATATATAAATATATGTTTGTTTCCCTATAACACCCAGTACTCTCTAAATCTCTAACCCCATAATGGTATGAGGACTTCCTTATTAAGTAGCCACTAGGGCTTAAAAGAAAAATAGCACAAAAATTTAAATTTTATAAGAAAATAAAAACTTGTACAATTTTATGATCCTTATGATGGTCATGGAAATATGAGAATAATGCATCTCACATACAATCCATGTAACAAATGTTACATTTCTTTTTGCTGGAATATGCATGTATTTTAAAGGACAAAAAATGCTTTTAGTAGAGGTTCCAACTAAGGTACCATTGTCCCTACCTGCATCAATAAGAATTCATAGGTTATCCTCCAGATGAAAGAAAGAAAAGGGGCACAAATTAAATCCTTTGATTGTTGGGTGAAGCTCACTTGCCATGACTTTCTTATTTTTTTTTAAATATTAGTTGTAGATCGATTATTGATTGCCAACTTCTCATACCAATTGAACATTTAGACAAGGTAAACATCTCACTTCCTTGGCTTCTCTAGGAATTGAGAATAACATTGAAGGCTTCAATGCAGAATACTTTGGTGAATTCTTAAAAAATATGAAAGTGTCTCTAAACTACTATTTTGTAGAAGCTTACATGTCTAGACATATATCTATATTGGCATGCATTTCATTCCTTCAAATTCTCCCAATTCTTGGGATTCACATTGTTGCTTTCTTCTTGGTCTATATTTCTAGCAATAATTACTTCATATTCTCCCAATTAGCTAATGTCCTCTCTTTTTTCATGAAGTTATCCACTTATATTTTATGTCATTTGTCTTAATTAAAAATAAATGGGTTGTTGGAACCTAATTAAACAATCCAATTGATCCCAAAAAAATTTGCAGCTCAAACATGTTGCAAGAAAACCAATCTAAAATTGTATAGGAGCCATGTTATGAACAACAATAGATAAAATCTAGATTTAAACTTCTTAGAAGCCTATAGAAGACTCTTGTGAATCCTCCATTATCTGATATTAGATTGAAGATTAACTTAATGCTAAATCCAATCCAGGTCGTGGCTTTAGCCACCAAATGGAAAATATTTATTACAAGAAGGTAAACCTTGATAATCCCTCAATTCTGCTCTGTGTGGCGAACCTTGAAATGCAAGGTATATAGGCCCATAGTTGAGAATATGATATACATTTTATAGCTATGAATATGATATACAGTTGAATTCATTACAACTATTTCTAGGATTTCTAATAGATATATGATTTTTTAACTTAAAATATATAGTTTTTAATATTGAACTTCTTAGGTTTTAGAGATTTAATGATTTTGATCTATATTATGGCTTAATGGCCATTATGTTGTTTACAAGAATAATTATATTGTTCAATTATACATTTTCTTTTAACACTATATGATGCAAAATGGGCCCCTTTGACTTCTATTATGACTATTGCCTAGTATACATGAACCCTAATAATCACAGTGTTGTTTTCTAGTTTCCTTCTATGATATTGTTTGTATAAAATTGGTCATGTATGTGTGTTGTGTTGAGTAGTAGGTGTAGACTCTTTTAATCTATTTAGTTCAATATTAGAGACATTGTTAAATCTTTTACTAACTTTTATATGAAATGCACTAAGAAATTCAACTATTCATGATTTTGAGCAGTGAGCCCTAAATTATACCAAGGGGGTGGTAATTTATTTGATTTGCTTTATGTGTGTAACATAATTGGTTATGATAATAAGGCAAATCCTATGTGATTGCCTAGTGATAATATTCTACTTCAAACCTTTTAATTCTCTTATTTTTTTTGTGAGAATTGTGAAACTAAGGATATGTGTGTAAAGTGTTCAAATGTTGTGACTAATGAATCTTTTGTTTTGGACAACCAAATTAAGTTGGTAGGAAGTATAGTTACCAAACTATGAAACCTCTGCATATGTAGGCAAGGCCATCATGGATGAGCCCCCGAGGCATTAGGTCAGCCCCTTAGGGCCCATAGACTTGACATCTTGTGCATTGATATATAATATGTATATTTATTGATCTTTGTAAAACTAATAGTTTTATTTAGTTGTGCAGATTCAGGATTTTTACCTGTGTAGGGCACTAGTGCTAAGAAAATATTTTCCCACCTTATAATTGGATGATCAAATGGCGCTTACTGTAGTTGTGTATAATTGTACAAGAAAAGTTTTAATTTTGATTATGATGAATGATACAAAATTTATATCTATTGTATAATTGTATCCAATGTTGGGTGTACATATGGTATAATAGTTAAACTTTTTGTGTTATGGTTTTTTCCATTCAAAACTAGAGTTACATTTGGCATTAAATTATGATATTAATCTATAATTTGTGGTTCATGTAATAGTTTTATAGTGTGGGCATGACAGTTGATGTATGATGCATGTATTCTCCTCATATATTCTTATTTTCTATATATTCTTCACACATCACGTGTGCCTCACATGTGTTCTCTGTATGTGTTCCTTATGTATTCCATGTGTGTTGTCATCATGTATTCCATGTGTGTGTTTGTGTGTATTCCATGTGCATTTCACATGCCTTATGTGTGTTATGTCATAAAATGTACCCCTAGGACTTTTTACCTCCTAGTTTAGCTCCTAGGTCCTCTTGATTTAATCATGCATGTGTAAAGCTTGTCTTTGAGAAAATTCCCCGAAAACCCATGACAAATGGGGCTTAGGGGTCCACTTTAATGTTGAATCATGACTAAAAATAGCCCTCTAGACTTGGGCATCCATGCCTTAGTCCAAACCTATTTAGTCAAGACCCAAATTTAAAAGTGTTAGTTTATGACCATTAAAAGGTTTCCCTTTCTTGGCCTTTTCAATTTGAATTATGAATGTTAGCGTGAATGCATATATAGACATGTTTAGGACTTCATTTTACTCCTATTTGATTTAGGCAAACCTATGATTATCAAGAAAAGAGAATTCAAGGCATTCATTGTGTTGCAGAGCAGAATTGTGTTGTGTTTGTTGTAGATTTGGCTCCATCAACTCATTTCCTCATGATTTGAATGCACTTCATCTCTGTGAGGATTTCACCTCTAAGGTGATATCTATTTTGTGTTTCAATAAATCTATCTTATCATTTTATTTTTCCTCTATCCACCAAGGACACACACTCTATCTAAAAATGATGTTGGAAGGCTTGAATTCCATTCTAGGGATTGACCAAGGCAAGCTTCTAAACACCACAACCTCCAAACCCTCTCTTGTGATAGAAGGTTACAAGTGTAGGATCTTGTGCACATGAGTTGCAGGAGATTAGAGAAGAAGATAAAGATTCAGGATCTGAAGAAAAGAGAAGAGAATATTCCTTTCTGGATGAGGGTGCCCACCCCAGTGTCCTCCATCTTAGCTTTTCTAGAAATTCTGAAGCATGTTGTAGTCTAATATAGATCATTGTTCCAAATCTATAGAAAAGTTGCCCTATCAGACTCGGGTGCCTGCCTCCTTGTCCTTGAAGTTTCCACTTTCTAGAATCTAAATCCTAGTATGTTTTTAATATGCATTTAGTGCCTTCCTATGTGATCATTTGTCATGTTTCCTTTGTTTGTATCCATAATCATATAATTAGGGTTTAACAAATTCATCAATACATTCCAACTTTCCTTATTATCTCAAAGTGACACCAAACCTGTAGTTGAGTCCTCTTGCAACATAAGTGACTTAACTCAGTTTATGTCCTTGAATGGTATATGTGAAAGAAGGGTTTGATTGAATCTATCTAAACAACACTTAAACTCATCATTCCCACTTTCAATATATAACAATGTGTATACTTTGTGTCAAGCGTGTCTACTAAGTATATGTTGTGTATACTTTGTGTCAAGCGTGTCTACTAAGTATATGTTGTGTATACTTTGTGTATGATATCCATGCTTTGTGTATTGCATGTATGCATTGTGGTTTCTTGAGTATATGCCTCATTTATATCTTGTCTTATCTTTGATTGCTAAGTGCTTCATGTTTGTGAGTGAATTATGTCATGTGTCTTATGTGTATGAAATCCATCATAGACTCCTAGAATCCTAAACTTAGGGGCTTGATTACCCCTCAATTTTGGTGACATTCTATGGCTTCTATTACCCCATGTGTTTGCAACCTTAGAATCCTAAGCTTGGGGGCTTAATAACCCCTCAACATTGGCAGAATTCTTTGGCTTCTATATTTTTTGTGTTTGAAATTTGTCTTCTCCATCCTTTAGTATGACTCTGAACATAATTTCATACCCACACTAAAGTGGGGGCTAAATGTTGTATCATAAAAATGTGTACGCCACCATTTTACACTTAGTTTAGCACTTGGGGGACCTAAAATGTTTACACTTGTTAATTAGGACCTATTATAGCACCTTTCTAAGCATTAAGTGTGTAATCCTTGATCTTGATGCATAAAAACCAAGAAAAGTAATTATAAGGTGGGGTTAATGACACTTAAAGTGTCTCATCCCAAGAGTTTGGGACTAAGGGACCACGGCGCCCAAGTGCCCTTGTCCCCTCTTTAGCCCTGACCTAAATTGTGGCTTTTTGGCTTGGGAACTCTTAAATGATTCCTAATGTCAGCCTCATATGGTTTAATTATATGAAAATCAATGGGAATGCATATAAAAGCAAGTTAGTTTATTCATTTGAACATAACTAAGCTCTCTCTAACTTCTTGAAGGATTCTTATTCTCTCTTAGGCTCTCTACTCTTCTCTAAAGGTCTCTATTGTGGATTATTGTTGCAACACTAACATAATGCAGGTCTTGCGAGGATCCTTCTACTTCTTTGGGCTAGGCTAACTTCTTGAGTCAATTTGTGATGTTGCATCAAGTATGCTAGGGTTTCCATGCTCACGGTGACTTCTTTCCTTCATGCTTCATTCTAGTATTCCATTCTACTTCAGATTTTCTCTGCCCTCCTAGGTCAAGTGCTCTTTGTCTATCATTTATGCTAACACCATTCATGGAGATTGACTAAGGCAAGCTCCTAAATATCACCCAACTATTTTCCTTGTTGCATGTGTGTAGGTCAAATCTAGAGAAATTGGTTGAAGATAAGTTGTAGAGAGAAGCATAGGAGGGTGAACACATCTGAGTCATCAGTTTTTACTAACCCTTGTCCTAGGTAGTTTTACCTCTGGATCTAGGTTCTGACCTCATCCTTGATCCCTATTGTTCATTTGTTTTTAGGTTTCTACTTCCAACAGTTTGTTTACTCTGATCTTTATCAATTAGGGTCTCTTGTCTTACCCTAGCTTGATTGATTGGATTTAGTTAATTTCTAGTCTAAATAACAAAATGGCAGAACCCCTTTAGTTTGTCTCTCCTTCTTGGGTAGAAGCCAAGCTCAGTTTGTGCCCCAATGTTTTGTAAATGAGGGTTTGGACTAGTTTCTATCAAGCTAGTCTCTCTTTTCTACATAATAGATGCATGCACAGTTCACTACAATAGTGCCTCTATTTTGAAGAAGAGAACTTCAGAGTCTTCATCCTCACCATTGGAAATAGCAACAAAGAGGAATGTTGCATCCACTTTTGATGGTTGTGCTTTCTGGTTACCTAAGGGTGCTCATTCTGTGGAGATGAAACTTCTAGTTGAGAAGATAATGTTATGGCACCAAAGGCTTGGTCACATTGGTGAAAAGGGTTTGAGGACACTAAAAAATAAAAATCTTGTTGAGGGTATGAATTATTGTAACTTTGAGTTTGATTTTTGTGAACATTGAATCTATGGTAAACAAAACCGTGTTCATTTTTATTCTAGTTCCCACAAATCTTCTAAGGTGTTGGACTTCATTCATTCTAATGTGTTTTGTCTAGTTAATATTCCTTTGATTTCCAAATCTATTTACTTTGTTTCATTCATTGATGATTATAGTAGGATATGGGTGTATTTCCTTAGAAGCAAATATGAAGTCTTTAGTAGACTCAAAGAGTTCAAAGCTCTTGTAGAGAATTAGGAGGATAGAGAGAAACTAAGTGTTTGAGGACTAACAATGGTGGTGAGTTTTGTTCAACAAATTTTGACAAGTTTTGTAAAGAACATGGTATTGAGAGGCACCAGACAACTCCATATACCCCTCAACAAAATGGATTTATAGAGAGGATGACATAACATTGATGAAGAGGGCTAGGTCTATGCTAAGTGGAGCTAGCCTTGAACAAAAGTTTTGGGCTGAAGATGAACTGCTACCGCTTGTTACCTAGTTAATAGGTCTCCTACATTGGTGCTCGTTGATAAGACACCTATGGAGGTGTGGTCTAGTAAAAATCCTTCATTGAGACAAATTCAAGTATTTGGTTGTGAGGCATATGCACATGTGCCTAAGGAGAGAGGTCTAAGTTGGAGAACAAGGCAGTGAAGTGTATCTTCATTGGTTATGGCATCGGTGTGAAAGGGTACAAGCTTTAGGATCCAGTGGCCGAGAGAGTTCCATAAAGAAGAAGTTTCATTTTCAGAGAGCTCAATCCTTATTCCGATGTGCTACAACTAGAGAAAGAAGAGAAGAAAGAGGATGTGGTTCAACTTCCTTCCACCCTTGAGAAAGTTGAACCGGAGACATTTGTTGGACCTGATGATGAGAAGAGCTCTAGTAGCTTTGAAAGTTCGTAAGTAGAAG
Organism: Cunninghamia lanceolata; assembly: GCA_027924645.1. NCBI lineage: Eukaryota > Viridiplantae > Streptophyta > Pinopsida > Cupressales > Cupressaceae > Cunninghamia > Cunninghamia lanceolata. The sequence goes on from BSBN01000714.1 coordinate 499,645, forward strand.
AAGAACCTCAACCTCAACTTTTGAGGACGTCCACATGGATTAGGTGGCAATGTGGTTTGACATGTTTGATTAGACAGTTGACTATTCCTATAATGTTGGGGACAAAGTTATCTGTTACAGATTGTTTGAAGTCTCCTTTAGAGATGGAGGATATGATAAAAGTTCCTTGTGCTAGTGCAGTTGGCAGCTTGATGTATGTTATGGTCTGTACAACACCAGACATTACCCAAGTAGTGGGAGTCCTTAGTCAGTTTATGGCTAATTCTGGACAAGTACATTGGGATGGGCTAAAGAGAGTGTTCAGATATTTGTGGGGTACCTCTAAATATTCCCTATATTTTCATGGTTATCCTAAAGGACCTCAGTATTCACTTTATATTCAAGGATTTGTGGATTCTGATTGGGTAGGTGACACTAACAGTAGGGGATCCACCAATGGTTATGTGTTCACTATGTTTGGTGGTGCTATTAGTTAGATGAGTAAGTAGCAACCTATGGTTGCTTTTTCCACCACTAAAGATGAGTCCATGGCAACAACTCATGCTTGTAAAGAAGCCATTTCAATTAAGAGATTGTGTTCTAATGTTGGGTTTGATGCAGGGAATGTTACCATGTGTTGTGATAGTCAAAGTGCCATATGTTTGGTGAAAAATCCTACTTTCCATGTGAGGACTAAGCATATTGCTGTCCAGTACAATTTTGTTCATGACATGGTAGAGGATGGAAAGATAAACTTTGAGAAAGTTGACACTTTGACGAATGTTGTAGATTCCTTGAAAAAACTCATGAGCACATAGAAGTTCATATGGTGTTCAGAGTCTATGGGCCTCTTGGCCCCTAGCAATTAAATCATGGTGTTTATACTCCCTTTTCTCTTGCAAGGTGTTTGACAAGTGGGAGAATGTTAGGAAAGGTATCTCAACCTTGCAACTACAAAAGGTTAGTATTCTTCCTAGTTTTGGTCTTTTCGAATACCCTTTATCTTGAAGAATGGTTTAGAACTTTCAAAGTTTCAAAAGGGGCTAAAAATGGCAGGGATTACTATTTTTAGTAACTCTACATTTGAGTTTGAATGGACCCAAAATTTTCCCAAAAGATGTAGAACTGTCAAGTAAGCATCTCGAGTGAGGTTCAACTCAAGATCATACCTGAATTGTAAGATATTAAAATTTCTATTTTTTGAAATTCCTAAAAAAAGTTTTGAACTTAGATTTGAGGCACTTAGAGGTCCCTAAATCTCCTAAACATTTTTGTAACTAGTGAAGAAAGCTGTAGCTTGATAGATCTCTTCATGAGATTTTTGATGCATCAAACAATTCGTCAATCAGACACCTAGATCAAAAGTTATGACCTCTGAAAGTTGGACCTCCTATTTTGGGAAATGTGAAAGCATGTTGGACACTTAAAAGAGCTATAAGGGGGAGAGTTACACATGTTGGTGTGTGATTTGGCACATCACAAGGCATCTTTGATTGTCCAGATAGTTTGGGTCCCACTTTTGGGTGAGTTTTTGGCTCATGGTTTTGTAATTACCGTTGACGGTTTACTGTATTATATATTCTATATATCAGGAGATTGAGATAGAGGTTGTGTGTAAGAGTCTTATAGATGTTGAGTTACCTCTAGATCTCTAGTTGGTTATACTCCTGTGAAAGCTTTCTTTGCAAGTATATTGTAATCTTCTTGATTCCTGAATAAAATATTGGGTGACTTTGGAGTGTGGGGTTTTTCTCTTGAAAGGGTTTCCCCACGTAATTATTGTGATGTGGTATGATTGTTATTTTTGTTTATTTCTGTAATTGTTGTAAAGATTTGAAAAGTACTACATATCACTCCCCTCAAGATTTGTGTAGGAAGTTGTGCTATCTTAGCTTCCTTATAGTCTCTCTCTGACTCATCAGTGTCTATATATGAAGGTTCTCTAGGCCTATGGGCCATGCTTACTAATCTTTTCGTGCCTTTTCCCTCACTTGATAGAGCTACATTTGTAGGTTATTGTGCTCTCCTCTTAGGTTTGATGCATCATCCTTTACCCTCTAAGCCCTCACAACTACCTATTCTTGCTCTATGATGAGTGCTATGATCCAAGAAATAGCCCGATCCCACTTTGTAGTGATAGATAGGACCTACAAAGCCACCTAATCTACTATAACTCTAGGCTCCTCATATGTTTCTTTCATAAAAAAATCTCTAGGTGTTGCTTGGTAGACTATTGTGGCCTACAACTAGCTTGTACTCCCTACTCTAGTTGCACCACAGGGAACATTTCTGTAATGACTCAACCAATATAATAAAGCCACTCTCAAATGCACACTATAAAAATAATAATTATTCATCAGTTTGACATCATAATTGTTAGTAAATAAATTTCCCACTATATATTAAACAACTTTAAGTTGATTTATCTATGTAGTCAATAATTGTATTTTTTCTTCATAAATATATTGTATTTATTGTAAATTAAATCTTAAGTTGAAATATTTTACATCAATTTCATTCATTTGTAAACTATATTAAATTAGGTTTTTCTTTCATTCTTAGAGTTTATTAGTTAAGTCACTTTAAGGTGATGATTATTTATCACTTCATCTTAGTAATGTTAGAGGGAAAACACTTATGTTTTTTTTCCGTTTGCAATGCCATGCATAATAATGTCAACATCTTATTAGATTATCTTCACATTTCTAGGGTGGTGCAATTAGGGTTCCACCACACCCACTTTTGTTATTGTTTCTCTTTTCCTTGAGTGGAAAATTCCCTCATTCTATTACATGTACAACAATTTCAAGTGTGTATAGTTCACTATTGTGAGTAGTGTAACACTTAGTATCTAAGTGTTGTAACAAAAAAAGCTAGTTGCATTGTGTTTATACCCATTTGTACATGGGTATATGGGTATATAGGTGGGCATGACAGCTTTAGCACAAAAGTGTAACTTTGTATGAATTCCACCCATCACATATATCTATGTATCAACTTACTTTGTCTATTCAAGTACTATAGTTCTTGGTGGTTAGTTTATAACACAAACTCTTTAGGTAATAGGTAATGCCTCCACTTCTTCAATGCTTGAAATATGGCATAAAATTATTGGTTATAGACTAAATTTCCCTAAGATAGGCTACTAGTCTTCCCTCTTGGCTTGGTACCACCCCAATTGCATTTCCACTTGCATTGTAGTGAACTTTGAAAATCTTGTTGAAATCTAGTTTAACGCCAATAGTAGTTTTCTTGTTACCTTCTTAATAAATCAAATATCATATCTACTCTAGTACTCCACTTGAATTCCTTCTTGTCCCCTCTCATTGTCTCAGCCAGTGGTGAAGAAATGCTGCTAAATTTTTAATGAACTTCCTATAGAAACTTCTAAACCCATGAAAAGATCTTACTTCCACAACATTTACTGGTGCAGGCCACTTTACAATAGCTTTGACTTCATCTGGATCCATCTTCAAACCTTCAGCTAGGATCACAATTCCTAAACACACAAATTCTTCTTTGAAGAAGCTACACTTTTTCATTTTGATCAAAAAAATTTCTTTTCTCAACATCTGTAGTACCAACATGATTGTGTTTAGTTGTTTGTCTTTAGTCTTACTAAAAATCAAAGTATCGTCCAAGTAAACAATTATAAACTCACCCAAAATTTTCCTTAGTACCTCATTCATTAACTTTAGAAATGTACTTGGCGCATTAGTCAATCCAAAAGGTATAACTAGTCACTCATACAATCCTTCACTAGTCTTGAATGTTGGTTTCCATTGAACTCCTTCCCTTATTCTAATCTAATGATAAGTAGCCTGTAATTCAATCTTGGTAAAGTTCTTTGCTCTGCTCAGATAGTACATTATATCATCCATCCTTGGTAGTGGAAATCTATGCCTTACTATGATCTTATTGATTTCTCTAGAATCAGTACACATTATCCTTCTTGGGTTTTGTTATGCCCTGCATATCCACCTCACCTCTTTGCAATGTTGGGACCCCCTTTTTTGGTCCTTTGTTGTTTTTTGTTTTTTGTTGTCCTTTAGTTTTCCCCTTAGGAGTTTGTTTTTGCTTCAAAACTTGCATTTTAAAGCCCTTTTGTTTTGAGTCTAAAATTTCTTTTACTTCTAGGATTTTAGGTTGCTGGGCCCCTTTTGACTTTTAGGACTCCTATTTTGTCTAATTGGGACCTCAGTTCCCCATCAGTCTTTTGACCCTAGAAATTTCAGGGTTAATTGGAATCTAAGTCCAAAGTCTTGTTTTGTCCCCATGTCCTACGATGTTTTGACCTAATCAGGATCTCAAGATCCAATCAGCCTTTTGGCCACCCGTCATCTTTGACCAACTACCATATTAATGGCAGTTCTTTTTTTTAATTGTAGATAGTATAACATATATTGATTTTAAAACAAGATTAGTGCATGTTTTGTGGCCAAGAGAGCCACTATAAAGGATACATTATATACAATTCAAAATGTGATAAAATCAGTTGAGAAGCTCAAACTAGCAAACCTATATAACTATTACATACTTATGATTTTAAGTTTGTTAGTATCAAGCTATAAAAATAGTCATAAAAAAGAAACACTTGGGATTCATTATACCCTTCTTATATCTTTGTCTTACTACCAATCTGCTTCATCATTTGCCTTGTTCCTCTGCTGGTCTGATCCTGTTTGAACCTACTTTGAATCATGTTGTATGATCTCCCTGAGTAGTCCCATGTTCAGAAAGTTTGCTTTTTGATTAAGACTGTCTCCTCCTGCCCACTGCTTTGTAGACCTTGACTGCCCTTTTAGATACTCCTTGTTGTTACTTTCATCAAAGGATTCCACCCCCCTAAAAGTACCAATTGGGGGAGATGCCCTGAGTTGTTCACTATCCACATTAAAATTTTGAAATGTTACTTTTAGTCCTCTCTTTGCCTAAGCCCTCAAATTTTCCAACTTATGAAGCTTGCAGTACCTATTCTAGAAGTCTAAGTGTTCCTCATTGAACTTATGATATAACTTTCTTAAGTCATGTGGCCAAAACTCAGCATATTTATGTTTAGCCATGTAGATAGTTTCTGAACCTTCATAAATTATCTTCATAAACCTCTCAATGGGAAGATTCATTGTTATCACAACCTGTATAAATACATCAGATAGTGTGAGTCTACCATTAGACCTCATAAGCCCTCTCCCCGTGCCTTGAAAATGGTCCTCATTTCTTTTCTTCCATATAATTGATAGGATTTCATTTGTTAGACAAAGCCAAAAGATGTTATATTTAGTATTCAAACCCTTTACAATACCAAACAAAATATCATTTCTAAGCTTTTTATTGATTGATGACTAAACACTTATGTTACCCATAAACAAAGACCACATAGCTACAACAAAAGTGCATTCAAAACAATATGCTCACATGTCTCCACAATATTACAAAGGGAACATACAAAACTGTTATTTCCAATTGGAAGTTTCTTTAATAGTAATAGCCATCTAAACCCACCTTTTTCTAGATCTATATATTTGGACCAAAGCAAACCAAAAGACAAGGAAAGAAGTTTGTGACTAACATCTATCCCCCACATCTTAATACCATGCTCATAGATCCTTAGAGAGTCAGATAGTAGCTTGTATAGTCTTTTGGGCTCTCCCTTTGAAAGCATTGTTCTATCCTCCCATTTTAGCTTTTCCAACTAGTCAAGCTCACATATTATTTCTAAATGATCTTGGCTATTTTAAAAAGTAGAGGAGATAATAGAATAAGTTCTCCTTTGAGATTTATCCAATCTAAATTCCAATCTAATATCATTCCAAGGCTTTACACTACCATTACAAACCAAATCATTAAAGGTGCACAATCCTTTTCTTATGCCACTTAAAATCAAAATAGCCTTGTAGCAAGGCAAGTGGTTTATTCTTATGCCTCAAATTTCACCACAACAACTTGTGGCCTCCTATCCATCTATCATTAATTGCCTCTGTATTTAGAATAATCCTTTTAACTAATTCCCAAGCTCTCCAAATAGACTCAAACATGACAGACCCAAAAGTCTTAACTTTGAAGTTCCCAGAAAGAAATTCATGAGGATGAAGATTGTTGCACATGGGATCCATTTTAGGGAAAAAATTATTGATATTATTCCTGATAAGAACTTTCCATGGTTCATTTCCCTCCAAGGATCTAATTGTCCATTTAGTCACCAAAGTAACTCCCTGGATCCTTAGATCCTTAAGCCCAAGACCACCTTTATCCTTACTCGTGCAACACCATTCCCACTTCACTGCATGCCTTTTCATTTTATCTTTGCCATCAGACCACAAAACTCCTCTAATAAGTTTATGAATGTAATATGTTTTTTGTTTAGAGAACAACCACATAGAGGCATAGTAGATGGGGTATGCAGAGAGGATCTTTTGGTAAATCTATATTCTTCTAGGTAGGGACAAGATTTTTTAATTTCAATTCAATTTTGGAGGACAACCAGTTACACATCTCCTTAAGAGAAGGGCTGACAAAAAAAGGTATCCCTAAGAATCTCACTTGCCTATGGGATCCCCCCCATTGCCATCTCCCCTCCATCAACCCATCTAGAGGATCCTTAGTCCAACCCAATAATATAGATTTGTTAGATGACACTTTATCCCCAAAGGCTTTGTAGAACATACTCAACATGTCTTCCATACTCATCAAATTCTCCCTCTTAAACTCATGATATAATGCATTATCATCTACAAATTACATGGTTAGAAGAATACTATTATCAAGCAAAGCAATCCCTTTCATTACCCCAAATATTCTTTTTGTTCTCAACATATAGAAAAGTGCTTCAGATGCTATTACAAATAGTGCAAGTGCTAATGGGAAACCCTGCCTAATAGATATTTCCATGTCAAAAGGAGTAGTCAAGGAGCCATTAACTTCTATTTTAGCAGAAGCATCCTTAAATAACATATTCACCATTTCACTGAACTCTTGCAGAAAGCCAAAATCTTTTAACACAACTTTAAGATAAAAGACTATTCCACTCTATCATAGGCCTTCTCGAAGTCCAATAGTAGATTATCCACATTATAACCAGAAGCTCTAGCCCAATGTAATGTCTCCTAGCTTGTCAATAAATTTTCTAAGATATATCTACCCTTTATAAACCCTATTTGAGTGTAGTTTATAGTTTTAGGTAGGATGTTAGTGAGTCTCCTAGGCAACACCTTTGGAACAATCTTGTAAGATACATTCAAAAGAGAAATGGGTCTCCAATTTCTTAAGTTTTATTTATCTCCATCCTTTGGCAATATTTTTATAACTCCTCTATTTATATCAGTCCCCAATGATCCTCTGATACAAGCCTCCTAATATACCTCCCATAGGTCATCCACCACCTAGGGTATGTAGGCCTTATAAAACTCAACAGGTAGCCCATCCTCCCCTAGAGATTTTCCATCATCCATTGACAAGATGGCTCCCCTAATTTCCTTTTTGGATATTCTCTGCTTTAGCTTGTTAGCCATTTCCTCATCAATTTTTTTTGGACAAATATTCAAACATAACTCCTAGGATTTCTTACAATCTAGACTCTAGTCCTCAGATTTGAATAGGCCCTCATAGAAGTTTCTGTATAATTTCTTAATGTCCTCCAAGTTTTTGAAATTCACACCATTCTCATTAATAGGTCCAATGTTCTCTCTCTTGAATTTAGATCTAACAATGTCAAACAAGTATTTAGTGCCTCAGTCACCATCTTTTAGCTAGTTTACCCTATCCTTTACTTCAAACCCTTGTGCCTTGAATATCTCTAATCTCTTGAGACTATTTTTAGTCTCATTAAACTTTCTTATTTGCTCACTATTCTTAGGATCCATCTGTACTTTTCCTTCCATATCAATAAAGTTGCATTGAAACATGTTTTCCTCTTTTCTTCTATCTAAGGCCATTTTCTTTCCACACACTCTAAAAAGTTCTTTCCATGCTTTTACTAGTTCATTCCAGTAGTGAATAGGGTTATCCTTTCCATACATAGCTTTCAAAATGAATCTCAACCCAAAGATTCCATCATGGCAATTTAAGTCAGCAAGCAAATGAGTGTTTAATTTGAACATACAATCTATTTTTTGACCTTTGACTGACCTTCACAAAATCCACAAAATTAATATAATATTGAATGAGATGATGGTGTGATAATGTATTAGGCAAGACTCTAATTGCACTAGCATCTACTTCATATTGGAAATGAAAAAGTCTTTGTTGACATAGAACCTATCCAGCCTACAAAAGATCCTCTTTTTATCTTTCTATGCATTACACCAAGTATACCAAATGTCTTTACTTTTGAACTTATTCCCTTCTAGTGGGTCCATGAGATCTAAATTTTTTTTCATACTCAACCAAATATACTTTTCATTCCCTTTCCATTATGCAAACTTTCCCCCAACCTTATCCTCCATTTGTTCTACCAGGTTGAAGTCCCTAGAAATAATCCAAGGAATCCTAGGTAGGTATTCAGACATCCATCTCCAAAGAAGACTTCTCTCTCTATGCTCATTAGGGTCCTATACTGAGCATATACCAAACTACCTACTCTCCTTGACAATAACCACCTAGATGCATCTATTGCAAGGGGAGCAACCAGATTGGGATATGAATTACCCCCATTCCTTATTAATCAGAATTGTAATACCTCCTTTACCCTTTTCATGTTCAGAATAGAATTTTAGAGCCTCTTTCCATATAAACCTTAAGGTGCTATCCAATTGAAAACCAGTAGCCTTGATTTCTTGCAACATTAAACAATCAATCTTTTTGTTTCTATTGCAGAAATCCCTTACAACATACTTCCTATCTAGAGACTCTAATCTTGTAACATTCCAACTAACACTATTCATAATCAATTTATTTGGGTAGATCTCTAAAACCCATAGCCCAAGTGTTGTTGATTTCAAAATTGTCAAAGCATTTTGGGAGCTTACCTCCTTTGACTTTCATTTCAATACTTATTTTTTTATGTACATATCTCCTCTTTCTACTGCCTTCATCATTTTTCACAGAATAGCCTTCTTCCTCTCTAATGTTTTTGACTTCAACTCTACACTCAATTTCCTCCTTGGGCCCCTCACCGATACTATCCTTTGAGTCTAGTGTTTGAAACCTAATTGGAGAGCCTACCTCATCTATAACATTTTCTAACTTTTTAGCCAAGATATTTTCTCTTATTTTTATTAAGGGAAATTGTTGGGCATTCTTTTTTTCCTAAACCTCATATCTTGGAGCCTCAAGAGCCCTCCCAGAAGATTAGAGGTCAGGTTGACCTAGTTAACCATTAAATCTAGACTTTTAGCAATTGGCCCCTCTGGCCCATTCAAAAGAGCATCCTAGATTCCTTTATCTTCCTCAGATAATTTGAGGTTGGTGTTGAGAGGTTCCTTTTCAAACAGAGGATTGTCCACTATAAAAGAATTTCTTGGTAACTCAGCATTTTGACGCTTATCAATGTATCTCTCCTCTTTGCGAGGACCCCCAAATATCGGGTCACCACACTTAGAAGGGGAACCAAAAATGAAAGTCAGAATGTGTAATCAATTTTAGGTTCTAGTGAGAAGTCATCAAGCTTGATTTTTTTGAGGTTGTTCCTTAGTTCCCTCAAAAAGGCTTTGAAGATGACATCATTGCTTTGAGAAGGGGCTAATTCACTCTTGTTGGGCTTAACAACCATGTTTTGACCCCCTAAAGAACCAGTGTTTGAGGGAAACAAATTCACCTTATTGCTTACTTCATCCCTTTCAATAAAACTCACATTGTCTTTAAAAATTTTCTCTAGTTTAGGATTTTTCATATTAGGGCAATTCTTTCTCTAATGCCCTTCCATTTTATAGTAAAAGTGTGGGGATTTTGGGGTCCATTGAAATCTAAGTCCAAATTCTTGTTTTGTCCCTTTGTCCCATGATGTTTTGACCTGATCAGGACCTCAGTCCCCGATCGGATTTTCGGCCACCCTAGACTCCGAGTCCAAGGTTCCATCTTTCCCCTACATCCTTAACCACCTACCACATTAATGGCAGTTCTCATTTCCTGTGTGGTATATAAGGCTTTAGATGCCTTGTTTCACCTTCATTCTACCTTTGATTTGTCTAAACCTCTACTTGTTAGTGAGACCTAAAGCACATAAAAACATTTAAAGACATTTTCTGCCAGTTAAAGATTGATCAGAAGCATTTTGCTAGTGTAGCTACGCAAGTGAAAACGTTCTTCATGGATATTTTCTTCAGGTTCTCACTTTTCGAGGTAGGATTTTCCCCTTCTTTGTTTCCTTTGTTTGTTCTCATTTTGTTTTAGTTTTGGGTCTAATTTAGGGTTTTTCTATTTTAGGTTTAGGGTTTGATGTTAGTTTAGTTTAGTTTTAGGTTTGTTTATTTTCTCTTTATTTGGTAGTTTAGGGTTTACAGTAGGCTTTCAAATAAATGGATCCTTATTTTGTCGTTCATATTCAACCAATTGGCCCCCTTAAAAGCTAGCAAATTTTAAATATCATCCAATTCCAACATTGGACCCCAAGGATAGGGTAGGCCTTTAAATTTGACATAGCAGGGTAAGCTTCCAAAGACCTATTTGGGAACTCAGGCGTCAATCAGTCTTTTGGATATTAACCTTCAAAAACCTAAAACTAAAATCAGCACCGCCTCCCACAAATACTTAAGAAATTTTACACAATTCAAGCTGATTAGAACCCTGAGTCCCGATCAGTCCTTCGACCCTCAGAACCTTAAAATCCAAAATCTAAATTTAATCCCACCACCCATAGGGTACACTAAAAGCACAAAGTCATGAAAGCTTTCAGGACCTTGGGCCCTGAAAGGTCTTTCTACCTTAAGACTTTAAAAGTACAAAATCCAAAATGGTTCCTACACCCTACCAACAAATAAGATAGCCCTTTCGAGACCTCGGGCTCAAAATTTTTTTTTGACCTAAAACTACAAAGTTCTAGAAAACCAAGTTTCCCCCGATGATTCATGTCCCTACAATATCCTAAAAATATAGCATGGAAACTTGATCGGGACTTCTGGCCCAGATCAACCTTTTAATCTTTTGAGTTAGTTAAGATTGAAAAATGATCTTATTTCGCTAACCTAAAGCTGAATATGATTGTGGGCCCCAAGTCTGTTCCTAGACCAAAGTCCAAAAATCCAACTTGGTCCTGCAATCCCGCCAGAACACAAAATCACTCAAAATTCTTAGAATTTAATGTTCATTTTGAATTTTCTTGGATTTTTATACATCCCTCTTTCTCCTTTAGGTCAATTAAATGTCTAAGGGAGAGACATCATCCTACCAAAGTGAAGAAACCTTATCAGATTCTGATAAGTCTGTCGAAGAAATTGAATAAGTGGCGGAAGGAGATGGATCAGAGCAACAACCAAGGAAGCAAAAAAAGAAGAAAAAGAAGAAGGAACAACGTGTAATAATGAAATACCAATTTCAAGGGGTTCCTAAAGATTCAAAGTTCAAAAGTGAACTAATGAACATAACTAACATAGAAGTAGGATATGTTGATCTGTAAGAGTTCAAACATGACACATTTGGAGAAAATGTCACCCCAATAGCAAAGAAAATTGCAGAATCTAGATTGGGACATGTGTCTAGCTTCTCATTGACTATCCAATGTATAAAGATTATCCTCAGTCTAGATCACCATTATAACCCATAGGGGGAAGTGTTTTGATTCAAATGGAAATCTATTGTTGGATATTACTACCCCAATGATCAGATTGGTTTTCAACATGCCAGTGTAGGGAGGCCAGTTTGTTAACTATTGTCGAGGCCACTAAATAACATAATTTAGATGTTAGTGGTAACAAGGGATATCTAAATAGGTATTGGTTATCAAAATCCAAGGAGTCTATTTCCAAGGTGCCTTCTAGATTGACAAGGGCAGATTTTCAAGGAGAAGTTGTTGATGTAATCACTTTACTCAGCAGATCTTTTGGCAGGGAAGAGTCTAGGCATATGAGACATGGATGCTTCAGTTTATCTACTATACTATCAAAGGGAATACTCGTTCAGACTAGGCAACCATAGTTTTTGATAATTTTCATGCACAACTCATGTCTATTGTGCAAGTTAAAAAGTTTTATATGACATCTTACATCATTTGGTTAGCTACTAGAGTTGGGAACTCTCTAGGGTTTGATGCTATGGGCGTAAGTAGAGAAGGCCCTAGAGAAAATAATATTTGGGATTACTATCCCAAACTAGAATTGAAAGAGTCCAAAAGACATTTCAAAAGAGTCAATGATGCATTCTTGTATGCAATAATTTTGTAGTTGATAGGTGAGCCAACTTGGACAATGGTAGAAAAGGCCATGGATCTAATCAGAACCTAGAAACAATGGTTTATTCAGTTTCCTTAGTCTTCTTACATCGAATTGTAGGGTTCAAGAGAGCACCATTCCTCCTCTCGATACATTGCAATGACAAGATCATTCTGATGGAATTCTCTTGATAAATCAGTGAGGTGCATCTTAAATTATTAGGAAAGCACAAGTTAGGGGTGAAATATCTTTTTGAACTAGGATTTTATGAATGCCTCTTGATTGTGGCAAGCAAAATAGTCATAGAGGAGCTAAATGCTCTTAATTTGAAGGTATATGAAGCTAGAGAAGATTTTGATCTTATAGGTAAACTTAACCAAATATTTCCTACAATGGATTTCAAACATAAACATTCTCTCAAGGATTTTTGGGCAAATTGTAAAGATGATTTTTATGTGAGAAAGAAACAATATACTCAACTTATTGATTTTTAGATGAGAGAATTTGGTTTAAGGGATGACATACCAGAGGAGTTTCTGATGATGGTATTGTGCTAGACCTTGTGTATCATTTAAATACTATTGACAAGAAAGAATTGGACCCTATGAACTGGTCATTGAAGGAAAAGAATTCCATAAGAGATTTTGGTGCCAATGTAATTGAAAGAAGCATGACATGGCTGAATATAAGGCTTCACAATTTTGTGCCACCTACTCCGTAGGATAAGAAACGAGGAAGAGGTGAATATTCAGCTTCAGGGTCATAGGCACCCACAAGACAAAAAAACATAAGGAAAGCCTCCAAAAACTACAAAAACTTGAATCTCCATTAATACTACTTCTCTAAAGGATGTGTTAAGGGTTGTGAAAGAAAATTTTGATGAGACTTCCATGATGTATAAGGAAGGGGTTGTAGGAATAACATCTAGGTTAGGTGCGAAGCCTTTGGCTCATGTTGTTCCCCCAAGAGAGGCAATTGGCCAACATTCAGATATAGGAGAGCATGTGGTTGGGACATAAATGCCACAAAAAACATTTGACATTGGTTTATTTCCATCCTCTACTCCTGAGAAACCAATATAATAGGTGCCTAAGCAAGAGAAGCCTAAGCAAGAGTAGCCTAAGGGCAACCTAAGGAAAGGTAAAGTCCTCAAGAAAAGCAAAGTTCTGAGAAAGAAGAAAAGAAATAAGGGAAAGAAGAGGAAAAAGAAGAAGAAATTGAAGAAGTTCAGAATATAGTAGAAAATGTCCCATTTGAAGAGGAGGCAGAAGATTTTCAAGAACATGTGCTGACAATAGAAGAATAGAATGAGTTAATCAAAGCTGCAAAGATAAAGGGAAAGTCAGTTGATTATTCTAAACATGCTGAGTTTTCAAAGAATATTGAAGATTAATTTCATGAGAAAGGGTAGCAACAGGAGACCAAAGCGGAGAAAAAATCTGATCAATAACAACAAATGGCACAAAATCTAATTGATTAGTCTTCATAGGCTCCCACATTACCCTCCTAGTTGAACTTGAATCTTGAGAAAAGACAACATGTAGTTATCAAGCGTCCAAATTTCCAAGAGATGATGGTAGAGATTGAGAAAGAGAAACCCAAAAAGAAACCAAGGATATTGTTAGCATTCCAAAGAAACGATCAAGGGGAAAGGATTGTGGAAATTGCCACTCTACAACTGATAAAGATGATTGGGAGTTGTTAACTGAAGACTACCAAATCAAAAGAGTGAATTTGGGTAAACAAACCCATGTCAAAGAGATAGTTTCATTTGCCTCTGGGTTATCCCACAATAATTGGTTACACTTTTTGGCCAAACTTGACATTGAAATCAACATTTTAAACTAAATCTTCACTTTCTGACACCTATAGCTGCTAAACCGTTAGGAATTGGAAGATGATGCGAACTAGTGATTTGTGAGATTTTATTTTTATATTCTAAATATATTTTTTTTAAAAAAATTGGAGTTAAATTGTAAATTTTTTTGTCTCCTTTGATAACTAGTTTTTAATAGTAAACAACATTTTTTTAAAGTCGTGTATTTTGTAGCACATAACTTTTTTTCTACAAAGGATAAAATTCTAATTCTTTTGAATTTAGATTGGTAACACCGATATATAGGGCAGGCATTTGGTTTTATAATATTTTGTTGAATATTTTTTTTAATTAAGTTTTGAAGTCAAACCAATTATAATTTAGACATAGGCGTATTATGTAAAACATAACTTTTTTCTATATGCATCGAAATTCAATTTTTTTTGGTTGAAACAAGGACATCAATACCTAGGGAATAGGTTTTTTCAGAAATTTTTTCACTAATTTACTAATTTTCCATGTGTGTAGAACATAGAACTTGATGTTCAGTGAAAAACCTACATTCACAAGAAATAAAAAATAAATATAATAATCAAATTAAATATATTTAAAATTATACTTTTTGGGAAGCTTATAATAAGGACTACATACTTACAAAACATAAATTGTAAATGAATTCATTTGATCCCCCAAAAGGTAAATGAAAAGTGCTTTTTTATCAACATTTTGATAGGTGTAGAGGAGACTCCATTATAGGTATGGTTTAAAACTAGCGGTGTTCTATCCAAGGGGGTTTGAATCTAAGAGGGTTTGATCAAAGCCTCGTCAATTAAAATCCTTTAAATGGAACCTTTCAAGGCTTAAATCATTATATTTTCCAAAAATATGTTATTTTAGCAAAAATTAGAATGTCCCAAAAAGTGTAACCCATTATTGTGGCAACACCACTCTGCTTATAGTATAGTATGTTAGATCTAGGGCACACAACTAAGAGGGGGGGTGAATCAGTTGTACAAAAACTTACTTCTACTTCAAACACTTGATTCTTCTTTGTTAGTTAATGGCATATCAATTAACCATCCATGAAAGCATAATGCATAAACACAAGAGCAGATAAACATCAACACATTGGACACCAAGATTTTGACGTGGAAAACCCAGTTAAGGGAAAAACCACGGGGTGATTAACCCAAGGATTATTCTCTGTTAGAAGAATAAGAAAAATGAATGGCACATGCCAATTAGGGCTCACTGCCCGAGCACACTACTCACAAAGAGGCACACTGCCTACAAGAGACACACTATCTACAAAGTGATAAGAATCACAAACTTGAACTGGAGATTGACATCTTTACCATGTCTAGATCAGTTCCATTTAAACACGAGGTACTTCTGCTCTGCCCTTCGCTCTTTCGCTATACCACACTCATCCGCTGCTCAACACACTTTGAAATGAACTCACAAACCTTTATTTATACAAGACATCATCTTAGGAACAATCATCTAAGTCGGCAATCAACCATAAGGACATTCGCAAGATGATTAATACATCCGGTCGGCCACCATAAGAACATTCACAAGATGAACAACTCATCTAGTCGGCTAGTCTGAACAAGAACTTCATCCAGAAGAATATCTTCAATTCTGGGCTCTACCACCAATGCCGACCGACAACATAACCTCAACATGATCCAAGAACCTTCACAAGCTTGCCTGATTAACCAGGTACATCCGCACTTCCTCTACTCACTAGAATCTCTTCTCCTCTTCATCTGAAACTTCAACAACACAGTCTGCCGCCACTATCATAATGAAGAAGGTGCTTCCGGACCTCCAAACTACTTACCAATTGACATGACACATCACAAAGACATCCCAAACACTTTATCCAACCCGTAGAGTATGATAGTGCACCTCTGGATCTCACCGGACCTTTTTGTGACACTTTGTTCCTCCGGAGCATCTCTCAAAACTGGTTCTACTTGAATGATCACAACTTTTTCATATCTTCATGCGGATCTCTAAAATCTTAACTGGATCATCTCAAGACTCATATCTACAAACCCTTTAATCCCCATCCTCTGATTCTCAACCTATTGAGTACATTTGCCTTCTTCTTATCACTGTTCTTCACTGTTCCTGATTGAGATGACTTTTCTCAATATCCTCAACACACAGCTCATCCAAACCTTCTTACCAATGCAATATGAGTATGTTGACATCAATGACAACACTAGTTAACCTCATACTTCTAACAATCTCCCCCTTTGTCATTGATGGCAACATATGATGTGAAAAACCATCAAGACAAGAACGTCTCTTTTCTGTCACAGCTCCCCCTATCAGCAACAACTCTTCACATGTCTTCTCTTCCTTTACTGCTCCCCCTTTGATCATCAACCACTTATTTTTCACATGTCTTCTCTCCCCCTTTGACATCAATGACAAAGGGCTCATACTTGCAATTTTAACACATCAGAATCATACTAGTTGCTCCCTCTTAGTAGCAGCTCCCCATCATCAATCCGGATCACAAGATATGACTATGATATCCACCGGACTGATGCACATCAGTGCATCCTAGTTCATCACTAGAGGGGCCATGACCCCTAACTTCTCTTGGAGATACTCAAAAGAGTCCTTGGGAAGAGGTTTAGTAAAGATATCTGCAATCTGATCCTTGGAGGGTACATACTCCAATCTGACTTCTTCCTTGTTCACTTGTTCTCTCAAAAAGTGAAACTTGATAGATATGTGCTTAGTCTTAGAATGCAATACCAGATTCTTAGAAATATTAATTGCACTTGAATTATCACAGAAAATTATGATAGGCTCCTCATATTTAACTTTGATGTCTCTTAGCATCTACTTCATCCATAAGATTTGAGTGCAACTACCTGCTGCTGCAATGTATTCTGCTTCAGTTGTAGACAGAGATATTGCCTCTTGTTTCTTGCTTAGCCAAGAAACCAATCTCTTTCCCAAGAAGAATGCTCCACCACTGGTGCTCTTTTGGTCATCCACATCTCCTGCCTAATCTGCATCTGTGTAAGCATGAAGAGAGAAATCATGATCTCTAGGATACCACAAACCATACTCCACTGTCCCTTTTAGATATCTAAAAATTCTCTTGATTGCCATAACATGAGATTCTCTAGGATTAGCCTGAAATCTTGCCACAAGACCAACAACCTGCATTATATCTGGTCTAGTCTAAGTGAGATACAACAATCCACCAATCATTGATCTATACTTTGTCTGATCTACCTTCGGCGAGTCATCATCTTTGCTCAACTTACATCCAGTTGCCACAGGAGTGTTCATTAGCTTTGAATCTTCCATACTGAATTTCCTCAACAATTCTTTCACATATTTGGTCTGAGAAATGAAGATCCCTTTCTTTGTTTGAGTAATTTGCAGACCCAAGAAGAAATTCATTTCACCAAGCACAGACATTTCAAACTCACTTTTGATCTGATTTGCAAAAGTTTTGCACATACTATCTCTTCCTCCAAAAATGATATCATCCACAAACACTTCAACAATCAAAATATTTTCATGATCAATTTTGAAATATAAGTTACTATCAGCAGTACCTTTGTTGAATCCAATCTGCACAAGATGCTTATCCAACCTTTCATACCATGCTCTTGGGGCTTGCTTCAATCCATACAATGCTTTCTTCAACTTGCAGACCATATCATCATTATCAGACAATTGAAATCCATCCGGTTGTTCAATGTAAACTTCTTCTTCCAGATCACCATTTAGGAAGGCAGACTTGACATCCATCTGATATACCTTGAAGTCCTTGAATGCAGCAAATGCAAGAAATAATCTAACTGCTACAATTCTTGCCACCAGAGAAAAGGTCTCTTCAAAATCGATTCCTTCTATTTGAGAGTAGCCTTTGCAGACCAATCTAGCTTTGTTTCTGATTACTTCACCAACTTCATTCAATTTGTTCCGGAAGACCCATTTGGTTCCAATCACATTCTTGTCTCTAGGTCTAGGAACAAGATCCCAAGTATGATTTTTCTCAATTTGCATCAATTCTTCCTCCATTGCTTTGGTCCAGTTTTCATCATTGCAAGCTTCATTAACTGTCTTAGGTTCAATCTTTGAAATCAGACAGTATTCATTTGAATCTTGAGCAATTCTTCTCCTTGTTTGTACCCCTTTACTTTTGTCACCTATGATCTGATCTTTAGAGTGATTTAGAGTTACATACCTTGGAACTTTGGGAGTTTCTTGCACTACTAATTCTTGATCAGGCTCATTCAGACAAACTTCTTCTTCATGATTTATCGGATCAGTCTGGATCTAAATTTCAGTGGAGGATGGAGCTCCTTGCACCAGAGGATCATTCTGATCATCTTCATCACATTCATAGAATCTTGAGGGCTTCTCCATTCCTTCATCAACCTTCACATTTGTACTTTCTATCATCTTTCTCAATCTCTTATTGTAACACTAGTATGCTTTGCTTTGAGTGGAGTAACCCAAAAAAATTCCTTCATCACTTCTAGCATTAAACTTTCCTAAATCTTCATCTCTTTTGATATAACACTTGCTACCAAATACTCTGAAATATATCACAGTAGGAGTTACACCAAACCAAAGTTCATAAGGAGTCTTACCGGTGTTGCTTCTGATTTGAACTCGATTAAGAGTGTAGACTGTAGTGCTGACAGCTTCTCTCCAAAACATCTAGGGAACATTTACTTCCATCATCATTGTCCTGGATGGTCTGGTTCTTTCTCTCAACTACTCCATTCTGCTGTGGAGTCCTAGGAACAGACAGCTGTCTCTTTATACCATGCTTCTCACAAAAATCTATGAATTCACCGGATGTGAATTCACCACCTCTATCAGACCTTAGGCATTTCAGTTTCAATCCGGTTTGATTCTCTACCATAGCTTTGAAGATTTTGAACTTCTCAAGGGCTTCTGATTTCTCTTTTAGGAAGGTAACCCACATCATCCGGGAATGGTCATCAATTAGCAACATGAAATATCTATCACCTTGCATACTCTTGATTCTTGTCAGACCACAGAGATCAGTATGAACTAATTCCAACAATCTGGTAGTGGACTGATCCTTGCTTTTGAAAGAGACTCTGCTCTTTTTACCTAGCTGACATTCTTTGCACAAACTATTTGTAGGTTTCACCAATTTAGGAAGATCTCTTACAGCCTGAATATTACTTATCTTGATGATGTTATCAAAATTCACATGGCACATCCTTCTATGCCATAACCAACTTTGATCAACTTGAACAAATAGACAACTTTTATTAGAACCAACTAGATTGAAGATATTACCTTTTGTTTGAGTACCGGATGCAATTTCAGTTCCAGAGCTTGTAAAGATTTTGCATCTTCCATTTTTGAACCTGATATCATAGCCTTTGTCCACTAACTGACCAACACTACGAAGATTGTGCTTCAATCCTTCAACGTATAGTACATTACCGGTTTTGCTCTTTCCATCAAAAGAAATAGTTCCCCTACCTCTGATTCTGCTAGCAGAATTGTCACCAAACTTTACCATTCCTCTTTCATACTTTTCCAAATCTAAGAACTTGTTCTTATCACCAGTCATATGGTGAGAGCATCCACTGTCAATAACCCAATCATCCTTTTCTTCAATTTGGGCAGCCAAAGCTCTTTCTATAACCTTATGTTTGACAGATTAAGAGGTTATTAAATCTTCTTCCTTGATGGCAATAAACACCCATTCATTTATGGATTTGCTTCCTATTTTTGATTCATCATCTGTTACTCCTTCATTGTCATCTTCTTCATGAACATAATAGCAATTCTTTTGAAACCTTTGTCTGTTAGTATTAGACCTTGTAGATCTTTCCAGACATCTTGAAGAAAAATGACCAATCTTATTGCAGTTGAAGCACTTAAAGGGTAGTTTTCCTTCATACTTATCAGACCCTCTTGGCAGTCTCTTTGCAATGAGGGCTTCAAGTTGAGCTATTTCTGCTTCTTCCTCTTCCATGTCTTTCCTTGCTTGATCATACCATGACAGCTTCCTTGAAGAGTTCTCTCCCAGATCAAATCTTTGTTTGCCTTTCACATAGGCACTGGCTTTGAATGCAGATTCAGTCTTGGGGGGATCATCTCCAAACTCAGTCATTTCAAATGTAGCCAGTTTGCCAGCCAGTTGCTCTCTTGTGACAGTTGTATGGGCTCTGAATTCATCAATGGCAGCAACATTGATTTTGTAGACAGCAAGAAGGGATCTGAGAGTTTTGCAAACAATTTCATTTTCATCCAAAACTCCACCAACATTCCTGATTCCACATACTAGCTCATTCACTCTTGGCATAAAGGTAGTGATATTTTCATCATTTCTCATCTTCAATCTTTCAAATTTCCCTTTCAGACTTTGCAACCTTGCACTCTTGACAAACTCATCTCCTTCATACAGAAGTTCCAATTTAGTCCAGATCTCATATGTAGTTGGTAGGTCAATAACATTTGAGAGATCTGAGTCATTCAGTGCGCTTAGAAGAGCTTCCTTGGTCCGCAGATTATTTTTAGCATCTGTGATTTCATTTAGAGTTGTCGGACCACCTTGTGGAGGAACATATGGTTTTGAGACCATGGTCAAGTATGCTTTTCCCATACACTCCAATTAACATTTCATGCGACCTTTCCAAAGAGTGAAGTTGGTTCCATCGAACTTCGGACTATCTTTCTTGTATGACGACATCCTGGATCTCCTGAAGCGGTTAAGCTCCTTTCAGAGGAACTTAGCTCTGATACCAATTGTTAGATCTAGGGCACACAACTGAGAGGGGGGGTGAATCAGTTGTACAAAAACTTGCTTCTACCTCAAACACTTGATTCTTCTTTGTTAGTTAATGGCATATGAATTAACCATCCATGAAAGCATAATGCATAAACATAAGAGTAGATAAACATCAACACATTGGACACCAAGATTTTGACGTGGAAAACCCACCATGAGGTGATTAACCCAAGGATTATTCTCTGTTAGAAGAATAAGAAAAATGAATTGCACATGCCAATTAGGGCTCACTACCCGAGCACACTGCTCACAAAGAGGCACACTGCCTACAAGAGGCACACTATCTACAAAGTGATAAGAATCACAAACTTGAACTAGAGATTGACATCTTTACCATATCTAGATCAGTTCCATTTAAGCCTAAGGTACTTCTGCTCTGCCCTTCACTCTTTCGCTATACCACACTCATTCGTTGCTCAACACTCTTTGAAATGAACTCACAAACCTTTATTTATACAAGACATTGTCTTAGGAACAATCATCTAAGTCGGCAATCAACCATAAAGACATTCGCAAGATGATTAATATATCCGGTCGGCCACCATAAGAACATTCGCAAGATGAACAACTCATCTAGTCAGCTAGTCTGAACAAGAACTTCATCTGGAAGAATATCTTCAATTCTGGGCTCTACCACCAATGCGGACTGACAACATAACCTCAACATGATCCAAGGACTTTCACAAGCTTGCCTAATTAACCAGGTACATCCACACTTCCTCTACTCACTGGAATCTCTTCTCCTCTTCATCCAGAACTTCAAGAACATAGTCTGCCGCCACTGTCATACTGAAGAAGGTGCTTCCGGACTTCCAAACTACGTACCAATCGAGATGACACATCACAAAGACATCCCAAACACTCTGTCCAATCCATAGAGTCTGATAGTGCACCTCTAGATCTCACCGGACCTTTTTGTGACACTCTGTTCCTCCGGAGCATCTCCCAGAACTGGTTCTACTTGACCGATCACAACTTTTTCATATCTTCATGCGGACCTCTGAAATCTTAACTGGATCATCTCAAGACTCATATCTACAAACCCTTTAATTTGTATCCTCTGATTCTCAACCTATTGAGTACATTTGCCTTCTTCTTATCACTGTTCTTCACTGTTCCTGATTGAGACTACTTTTCTCAATATCCTCAACACATAGCTCCTCCAAACCTTCTTACCAATGCAATATGAGTATGTTGACATAAATGACAACACTAGTTAACCTTGTACTTGCAACATAGTACAATTGAGAATGGAAAAGGACAAGTAGACGAAAGATGGTTTGAAGTTGAAATTGAGTTAAATGAAGTCATTTGTCAAAGGTCTTCTAGCACTCATTTCAGAATAGCCAACTACAACAGATGTTCCTGTACTAATGACAAAGCAAGAAGTTGATGCCCTACAGACAATGAAGGACAAATCATCTATAATTGACAGATGTGTGTCTAAGTATTTAGAGGAATCTTTTAGTATTTTTGATGAGTATTATCCATACTATGATGAAGCTTGTAGGTTGGAATGAGAAATAGACACCTTTGTCGAGAATTCCAAGAGAGAAGATGTAAAGTTGGAACATATTTTGAGAACTCTAAATCAAATCAGGAAAATGAGTTAGGAAGAATTGATAGAATCTGACATTTTGCATGATGAGGAGCCTGGTTTTCCTAAGTTCTAAATAAAAGTTACTTAGTATAAGATAGAGCAGATAGCTGAATATCATCCTACATTGTTGAAACTATAGAAGGAGATATATGAATATATTGCTATTTTTGAGACTTTTATTAAGGGATTTGTTGACCTAGAAATTTTCCACATGATAATTATAGGCTGGAGCCTCTAGATAAAGTAAAAGAAGTCTTCAAAAAGAAAATGGAAGATTGCCTAAGAGCTCCAAGTTTTGAGGAAAATGTGCTTGATAAATTTGTGGAATCTAAAGCTCACTTTAAATTGGCAGTGGTGGATATTAGCAAAATGGAAAGAAAATGTGAACATGTTTCTCAACGTTTTGATACATTCAAGTTCAAGATTGAATGGTTAGATGGCCTAGAGGTGGATAGAGTGGATCGAATCTTATCAAATTTTGTTGAGTATAAGAGGACACAACCTTCTACAGGGGTGACCAATTCACATTGAGTCTATTTTTTAGACTTGGATAATTTTTGTGTTGAGGAATTTTGTATATCCAAATTTTGCAAAAAGGAAACCAGTATTTTATAAAGTGGGCCCTATGGAACATTTTTTTTCCTTTTTACATATCTTTGAGTTGGAAGTCAAACTCAGAGATTAAAATGCGAAATCAGTTCTATTGCTAGAATTTCTTTCTGAGTTGCATGAGATTGGTCATAAAAATGAGGCACAA
This sequence comes from Cunninghamia lanceolata, assembly GCA_027924645.1. Classification (NCBI taxonomy): domain Eukaryota; kingdom Viridiplantae; phylum Streptophyta; class Pinopsida; order Cupressales; family Cupressaceae; genus Cunninghamia; species Cunninghamia lanceolata. The sequence continues at coordinate 522,925 of BSBN01000714.1, forward strand.
AGGTATTGCATGTATTGTAAGACTGATGTGTTGTACTTTTTAGATGCCTATAAAATGGAGGTACCTATTTTGTTCAAGGGTCTAAAATTATAAGAATTAGGCTGTCAGTCCATACTTAGCTTTTTCATGTTTTCAACAGATTAAGTAGTTTTATAGCATTTCAGTATAGAGGAGATCGTTATTTTGGAAACATATCAATAATTCTCGTGTTCTTGTTGAATTTATATCTAGTACTCAAATTCAAAGAAATTAATACAAAATGGTTGTCAATTACTTTGGATCTATCTTCGTGTATCTGGTGTACTAGTTCAAACTTCAATCTTTACTTCCATATTTGTTTGAGAAATTCTAAATTTAGGCTCTAAATTCTAAGTTTTATTTTTGATTTGTGTGTGAAATACAATAATCAAAAATATAGTTCAATCTTATTTATTTTGGAAAATCCTTTGAATGTTTCACTGATAGTATGAACAATTGAGTTTACAAATTGAATTTAATACTACAGTTAGTGAATTTCTCATATAGATGTGTTGATATAAGGTGGAAAACACAAGTGTTGCATCATTTATTTCTCGTATTCCTTACAATCTTTTGAACTTTTTTAGAAATTATAGTAAATTATAAATCAATTTTGATCTAGTTTGAATAACTAGAGGAAAACCAAGACCCCTTGTTAAATTCTCCATATTTACCATGTGCTTGCACAACATAGTTGTGACCCAACTCCCTAGACCTTGGGGATAGTTGATCACTTTCTGGATTTGTTGTCCTTTTAGGAGAGGTGGGTTGAATCTCATCTTCCCTATATTGCATGTGTGTTAAACAGACGATCAACAAGTGCTAGTACCGTGGGTACCGCACATGGGTTCAAACTCTCCCTGATCAAGCACTTCCTCAGTAACACCTCTACCTACCTATCAGAATCCTCATTTTCTATTGGTGTCATCCTATGTAGTACCTTATTTGTGTTGCGAGGCACAAGACAACTAAGAGAGGGAGGGTGGATTAGTTGTATCAAAAAAATTTAACTTCTTTACACAATATCACTTTCACATTCACATAATTTAACTCCTTATTATGTTATGAACATTAAGCATGAATAGCGGAATCAAAACATGAACACATCAACACCATACACACATGAACACCAGATTTTTTATGTGGAAAACCCTAAACAGGGAAAAACCACGGTGAGTGTTAGCTCACAATATAATGAAGTAACAATACCGAATATCAAAGAGGCTCATTGCCAAAGGGGCTCACTACCCAAATGAAAAAGCTCACTGTCGAGGGGTGGCTCACTATTGAGGGTTGGCTCACTACCGGGGGTGGCTCACTACTAGGATGAACTGATATAGTAGCATCTACACCATGCCTAAGTGTAGTTCCATTAAAGCGCAATATCTCCTCTGCTCTGCTCTACTTTTACAACTCACACTTTATCTTCTCATCTTCGCACACTCCCTCCTCAATCATGCATTCATTACATACATTTATATCTATCATCAAGCTTGGAATGTATATCAAGGTTAGCATTACATTCTACAACCATTGGAACTATCTCCAAGGTCGACATACATACATAAATCAAATTAGGACTAGACCTAAATAAAATTGAGGAGAAAAAGAATGAAGGATGAACACTTCATGGCTTAGCTCAGACCCAAATACATCTTCACACACTTGGACATGCTTCTACAATCCACAAATCACTTCCACAACAAGTGTAACTAACCAAGTAGGCCAGAACAAGTGCATAACATCAAGAACACTTAGATACATGCTTCCAAGATCTTCATTGTAGCTTGCGGATCAAGTACACACCTTCAATACATTCTGGAGACATCTATGAACAACATAGAATCACTTGGGAGTCAACAAATCCAACCGCAATAGATCTCACTTGAAGACAATAGATATCACTTGAAGACACATCAGAGACTGCTTCTCAACAGACACTGTCAATCTCTGCTAATCAGTAACTTGCTTTCTGAATCACCAAATAACAAATCCTTTGAAATGAAGATAGCTAAGGACCTTATAAGATTAAGTCCAGAATCAAAAGACCAAATTCCAACCTGTGGAGAAATGCAGAGCAAAATGTTATCTCCCTGTCATTTTGCAAACATTACCAGGCACAGTCTTCAAACTGGTGAATAGAACTTTTTTCTGCACAATGATCTGGACCACCAAATTCAATATTTAGCATCTTCAAACACTTATCTTAATCATATCCAAGGTTCATACTCTAGTCTTCAATACATAGAAAATGTGGAGCAAAATACTCAGACAGTGTTCTTCAATTAATCAACAAACAATAATATTAGAAGATACAGTTGGCACCAATGACAACACAAACATGTTAACATCAATGACAACACCAGTTAGCACATACTTGCAAAAATCTCCCCCTTTGTCATTGATGGAAACATATGATGTGAAAAACATGTTCCACCATCAAGACACAATTCTACATCAGAATTCCCCTTTTCTTTTTACACATCTGGAATCTTTCTCCCCCTGAGTTTTTCACATGATCTCTATCCCCCTTTGACATCAATGAAAAAGGGTATCACATCTCTTATACTGCACATACTTGCACACAAATTCTTTGATTGGTTTGAAATCATTCTTTACTCCCCCTAAATGCAACAATCATCTTAAACCACTACCTGCTCCCCCTCAGAGGTAGCCTCAATCATCCGTCCAAAAAGGAGAAATGTACTTTGAAGCAAACTGGACTGATGTATCTTCTTTATGCATCTAGTTCAGGGAAGGAGGGGTAATAACCCCTAATTTCTCCTAGAGATACTCAAATGTGTCTTTTGGAAGGGCCTTAGTGAATATATCAGCAACTTGATCTTTTTTAGGCACATACTCAAGCTTCACCTCATTTTCTACAACTTTTTCTCTCAAAACGTGATACTTAATTGAAATGTGCTTTGTATTTGAATGCATCACTAGATCCTTTGAAATATTTATGGCACTTGTGTTATCAAAAAGAATAGGTATTGGCCCATCATACTCAACTTTGATATCCTTCAAGGTCTATTTCATCCATAGCAGCTAAGTGCAGCATGATATCGCAATAATGTATTCTGCCCCTGTAGTAGATAAGGATATTATTTCTTGTTTCTTTCTATGCCAGGATACTACCCTATCTCCAAGGAAGAATGCACCTCCACTTGTGCTTTTTCTATCATTAGTACATCTAGCCAAATCTGCATCTATATAGGTACTTAAGGAAAAATCATTGTTCTTAGGACACCACAAGCCATGATCAGGAGTGCCCTTCAAATACTTGAATATCCTATTTACTGCCATCACATGTGATTCTCTGGAGTCTGATTGAAATATGGCCACAAGACAAATTCCATGCATGATATCTAGTCTAGTAGCTGTCAGGTAAAGCAGTCCTCCAATCATTGATCTGTACTTGTTTTAATCAACCTTAGGAGATTCATCATTCTTGCTTAGTTTGCAACTAGTAACCATAGAGTGCAGACCAGTTTAGAGTCCTCCATTCCAAACTTCTTCAGTAATTACTTGACATACTTTGATTAAGAAATGAAAATGCCTTTATCTTTCTAATTGATTTGTAGTCCAAGAAAGAAGTTCATCTCACCACACATAGACATCTCAAATTCTTTTTGCATTTCATTTGCAAAATTCTTGCACATCTCTTCATTTCCACCATTTATGATATCATCTACATAGACTTCAATAATCAGGATTTGATCTTTGCCTACCTTGATACACAAATTACTATCTGCAGACCCTTTACTGAAACCCCACTACAACAGATACTTATCTAGTCTTGCATACCAAGCTCTGGGAGCTTGCTTTAATCCATACAAAGCCTTCTTCATCTTGCATACCATGTCTAGTTTGTCTAATAACTGGAACCCATCTGGTTGCTCTATGTAGACCTCTTCTTCTAGCTCACCATTTAGGAAGGTAGATTTCACATCCATTTGATATACCTTGAAATTTTTATGTGCTGCAAATGCCAAAAATACTCTTATAGCTTCCATTCTTGCCACCAGAGCATAGGTCTCTTCATAGTCAATTCCTTCCACTTGTGAGTAGTATTTACACACAAGTCTTGCCTTGTTTCTCACAACTTCTCTAGCTTCATTCAATTTATTCTGGAAAACCCACTTTGTTCCAATTACATTCTTGTTTACAGGTTTGGGGACAAGTTCCCAAGTCTTATTCTTCTCAATCTGTAGTAATTCTTCTTCCATTGCCTTAACCCAATGCTCATCATAGTATGCTTCATTTACTATTTTAGGTTCCACCTTTGAAAGCAAACAGAGATTTACTTGTTCTTCTACAGCCTTGCTTCTTGTCATCACACCTTTCCTTTAGTCACCAATAATCTGATTTTCAGAATGATCTCTTTGAACATACCTAGGAGTTTTTGGAATTCTTACCAGAGCTTCATCTCTTGAGTGTCTTCTTCTTTTGAAGCAGCTTGCTCGTAAGTCTGAATTTCCTTTTCTTTCCCTTTTTCAACCTTTTATGTATTAGCAGGTCCATCTAACTCATATCCATCTGGTTGGATATCTACATCTACCTTCACATTCACAATTTTAATGATCTTTCTCAGTCTTTTGTTATAGCACTAGTAATCCTTGCTCTCAGTACAGTACCTAAGAAATATGCCTTCATCACATCTAGCATCAAACTTTCCTAATTCTTCATCTCTTCTAATGTAGCATTTGCTTCCAAAATCTTTGAAGTATTGATAGTAGGAGTTCTACCATACCACAACTAATAGGGTGTCTTTGATTCTTCTGCTTTGATTTGTACTTTGTTCTGAATGTAGATAGCAGTGTGTATTGCTTCTTTCTAGTATACTTTTGGTAGGTCTACTTCTTTGGTCATTGCTCTAAAAGCTTCTTGAACAGTTCTATTCTTCCTTTCAACCACTCCATTTTGTTGAGGAGTCCGGGGGGTAGATAAATGTCAATTTATTCCATGTTGTTCACAAAAAGTGTTGGGAAATAGGTGTTGTACACCTTGCATAATATTGTATTATTTTATTCGGTTACCACTTGTATGAGTTGTATGTAACATTGGGTTAATTATTTAATGTGTGTGGGACATTGCATAGAGTGATTAATTATTTATTTGTATTATTTGATTAATTGGGAATTGTTAGTACTAATAATCAAATGTGGGAGTTAATGGTTTTATAGGCTAATGGTTTTGTGTTATCCATGGTTTTGGGGCACATGGTTTTATCCAATACCACAAGTTGTATTTGTGTGAGCTTGGTCTATAAAAGCAAGCACATGGTTAGTGGTTTGGATAAGGGATGGCTATTTTCATTGTAGGTGGGTTGGAGGTTTGTGAGTGACTGTCATTGTATTGAGCTCTCTCATGTAAGTGCATATTGTGAAGCATGGCAGGTGATGTGTGGATTCATGCTTGGACACATGGAGGATGCATTGGAGGTGCTTGATGGGTTCAGAGGTATTCATGGAGACTCATGCCATGTATTGTAATATCTTTATTGTTGAATAATACATATAAGTGTGGATGCTTTTGGAGGCTAGGTATTTCCCTCTCGAGGGTTTTCCAAGGGTATATCTTGTGTTATCTTGTGGCTTGTTCATTTGATCTTTGTATTATGGTTATTTCTGCATCTTATTATCCTATTGGGTTATGTGAAATTAGTTTTATTTGACCTATAAATTCCTAACATGTGGTATCAGAGCCATGTTTATGGTTGAGGGAGGTGTGAGCTCCTTGGATGTGTATAACCCTTGTGTGTGTAGATCAGGTGCAAAATGGAAGCCATGGCAATGCATGTAAGAATTTGGGACATTACAAGGTTTTATGTAGGTTGTATTGTAGATTGGGGGTTCTGGGTATTGGAGATTTGTTGTGCATGTTGTAGATCTGGTGATTGAAAAATCATGGCTAAAGAGGGTTTTCTTGGTTTGGCTTCATGAGGGTTTTCAGGAGGAATTTCTACAGATGGCCTCTTGGGACAAAACGGACCTCACCATTAAGTCCAGGAGGCTTGAGAAGCAAAGAAAAACATATAATATGCCCTATTTTGGCCATGGGGCCTGAAAGAAAAAAAAATCCCTCTATGGTTTGTCGATATGGCCTTATGACCAGGTACGCAACAAAAAAAATTGATTCCTACACAATGTTTCAATTTTTCTATAGTTGATGGAAAAATTAAAAAATAAAATTTTTGACTATAGAAATGCATTTTTTAAAAAATTGCAAGGTAGAAAAATTAAAAACAAAAAAAAATTAACAGGTGGGGCGTGGGTCTGGAGACCCCTGTACCCCGTACTTGTGCATGCAATGGCAGAGGCCTGACAAGGCTATTGGCTACCTGTTGGCCACCATCCAGTAGGCCTTACGGCTCCCGGTCCTGGCTCCCTATCAATCTGCCAGCTTGGCTAGCAGGCTGACGGGGCCAGACTCCCAGTTGGCAGGAGCGCCACAGGGGGCAACAAACTCCCTGATGGGGGAATTAAAAACTTAAGCGATGGCAAGAAAACCATTGCACGCAACTGAAAAATTTTAGTGGGAAAACTATAATTATAGTATTTGATTTTTCATTTTGGACTTTATAAAAATTAAAACATTTAAACCTCCTTTGACATCTATGGACATTAAGACAAATATGAAACAAATTAACAACATGAATGAATTCCACCAGTCAAGGACATGAGATGATGTCAGCTCAACCTACACAAGTAGCACTAGCACTATACCTAGTCAGATTGCATAGTCAGCTGCTTGCATCAGTGATGGCGTTAGCAAGTACTAGGGTCCCACTAGGGGTCCCGTTTTAGCCCTAGGAGGGTGCTTTCGTCCGGGGGGCATAACTTTCACATACGATATCAGAAAAGTTTCTTTGAGCACTACATAGTGGTATAGGTTTCATGACCATATTTTTCTATTTGTGTCAGAATTTGGTTCCTGAAGCCAGGCATTACTTCAGGACAATTTTATGCTCATAACTTTTGTATACATAATCAAATTTTCAATTTCAGATAGATGTTGGAGAGCTATTGCAGTGTACTATAGTTTGGATCATGTAGATTTTTAGTTTGGTGTGTAGAGAGTTTGGTACTTGTTTCATCACTTGTAGGAGCCTGAGATTTAGAGTGCATTCGAATGGATTTTTGGGCACAAACTTGTGGGAGTTATTGTTCTCAAAATCAGCTACACTTGTTTTTTTAGACAACCCCTACAAAACTTGTCCATTTCGTAGTCTAAACTCTAAGTTCACTTATCGAGACAAGTCTTCTTGGCCTTGTACGAAGTCTCCTAACATTGTTGAAATGGTCTGCAACATTCCCTAGGATGATTCCTCAAAAATAGTTAAATTTGACTAGGTTGTAAGCTTGTCAAAATATCAATTATTGACTATTTTGGGGGTGTTAGAAAAGTTTTTGTTTTCACATGCAATAGTAGTCAAAATTACCGCTATTACATGTGTTTTGTTGTTTTACATGTAATGTCGGCTATTTTTTCTGCTTTCACATATTTTATCTCATTTTTTTTTATTGACATGCAACAATGGTCCTTATCACTGACCATGCATGTTACCTGTCATAGTTTAAGATGCAAAGGTGGTAATAGGTACCACTCTTGCATGAGGTACTTAGTTAATGCACGGTCAGTAGTTTTCACCACCTTGGCATGATTTCACCGAATCTTAAACTCTAAGTGTCATTAATGGTGCTCGTGGCGCCATTAATACCTCATTTTTAACCCTTCTTAAAACATTTTGGTCATTATTCATTTTAGTTTTCATCCTCAAACTTCTCAAAATAAGTCATTTAACACTTTGCAAAGATGATCAAACTGCGGAGCTCGTGGATTGTGCAGATTTCATGCCTAGATTTTTTCATTAATATTTCTAGGTAGGATGATGTTTCTCATGTTTTCGTTGTTGATTTACTTCTTTCTATTAGGGTTTGTTTGTAATATTGATTTTTGTTTGTGCTTTATGTAAATGTTTTTATTTGGTTTGGGTCATCATTTTGCATGTTTGAGTTTATCTAAAAACCCTAAGTAGAGTGCTTGTGTGTTTTTTTTCTTTGCGTTTCTTTGTTCGATTAGCAGTGGATTCGTCGTACCCTACTTTTATCGCCATGTTAAACTTAGGTTTTTCCAATAGTTTCATAATGTGTATGAGTGGCCTTTTTCACCACCAATACATGTTCCTACCCTTGGATTTTCATGTTGATAGTTTATGTGAGGGTAGCATTTTTCGTCGCTCCCACATGAACTTTACATGTTTCTACTCTTTGGTATGTAATAATGGGGTTTTCCCCTGCCTTTACATCTCTTTTATATGTTTGGTCTTTCCTACATGTAAGGGCGGTCAAAACCCCTGCCCTTACACAAACTTTATGCATTACCTCCCAATGTGCATAAGCGGCCAAACTCCTGCTCTTGCATATATAAATTGGAGTTTCCAAAACACCTACATTAGCGGTCATCTTGACCGACTATACATCAAAGTTTTTCACTTCAACATGCACCAGCAGACTTTTTCACCACCTTTGCATGTACCTTACATAAAGTTGTTGTTTTACCCTCATGTAAGGGCAGTGAAAACCACCACTCCTACATCAAAACACGTCTTCCCAAATACTTGTAAAGGTGGTCCTTTTCACCAACCTTGCACATGCCTTATAAATCTCCCCAAACACATGCAATAGTGGTCTTTTTGACCGACTTTACATGAGTGAATGGTCCTCCATGCAGGAGAGGTCATTTTGACCTCCCATGCACGTTTTCCTAAATTTTTCCTAACACTAGGAAAATTTACCTTTCAAGCCCTGTTAACCCGCTTTCACCTTTTACCACGATTTGTACGCACTCAAGCCCTTCAACACCTACTTCCCTATTTAGGATCATCAAATCATAGTAATCCCAATTTATCCATTTTTCCTCTAACTGTGAGATCATGGCTTTTTGAAGTTTTCAACAAACATCCGTGGTAGATTACTTTTCTAGAATTCTCTCCAGAGCTGATGTCAAAGCCATCTCCATCCAAAGCCAAAATCATGAAGTACAAATACCAAGGGGTCTTCCCTGTCACTTTAGTATAGTCAAATGTTGATAAAATCAGAGATACAGAGATAGGGCATGTGGATATGATAGAGTTTGTGGACATAACTAAACAGACAAATCCTTCTAGACACATGTAGAAGATCATTGATAGCAACATTCACTTGGTTGCCTTTTTTCCAGTTTCTTCCCATAACCCTGAGTTTGTTCTTCAGGTGGCTAGCCATTCCAATAGGGATACTAGGGTTGTGACAGATTCCCAAGGGAATGTGATTATGAGGTAGGATGCAGAGTTTCTTGATAAAATCTTCATGTGTCCTCCTATTGAAATATTGGACAAATAGATTTTTCTCAAGGGCAAAGAGACTATGATACAGATGTGGAAGCTGCGAGAAGATACATAAATAGTAAATGGTTGAAGAATCCTCATAGGAATCTTACCAGATGGCCGAAGGATCTCCCTAGAAGTAACTTTGTAGAGGAGGTTTGTGACTTGATCACACTTTTGAGTTGTATTAGAGGACTCCCTTCTTCCTCCAAGTTTCAATAATGGATGTATACATACATCAAGGTGATTCTCTGGGGCACCCAAAAAATCTTCTGGGGAGAGTAGATTAGTAATGCTTTGCATGAGCAGTTGTTGAAGGTCAACACAACATTCAAATTTTATATGACCTCATATCTTGTATATGTTGCCATGAGCATAAGAAATTTTCCTGGTCTTACTCAGGTTGGTGATAGGAGATTGGTTCCCGTGTATGAGTATTATCCTCAAATTACACTAAAAGGATCAATCCATAATTTATGAAGCATTAATGATGCTTTCTTTTCAATTTTTATGTGCTTATGGGACAATGGGCTTGTTTAGAAGAGGGATTCAAAAAACTTGGGAAGTTGTAAATTCTTTTGGCTGCTTGTTCTTACAATTTCCTACTTTCACATATCTCAGAGTAGGGTATTATCCTGGTTGCCCTTATATACTTCCATGATATCCCAGTGACTGGATTGTTCTCATAGAATTATGTAGGTAGCTGATTGTGGTACATAATAAACAAATGGAGCTAAAAAAGTCAAAGATAAACTTTCCTGTAGAAATTGGAAGGTACTTGGTTCAGTTAGCTAACAAGGTAAAAATAGTTGAATCTGAATTGCAGCTGGTCACCATGAAAATTTTCAAGAAAATGGACCATTTTGACTTCAGGAGGGTACAAGATAAAGTCAAAAGAAAGTCAACTTTCCATATGCCAGTGGTGGAAGATATTTGGCTGATATCAGGACATAGAATGAGATCAGGAAGTTGGACTATTGCAAACTTAATTTGAGTCAGATAGAAGAGCTGGGCCTTGCAAATGTTCCAGATGGAATGGAAGATGATGGGGATGTTCTAGATCTCAAATATAACACTGAGAATGTTGAAGTCTCACCTCTTCCAGAAGTGAAATGGTCACTCAAAGAGGAAACTTCTATAAGGAAAAGATTTCAGCCAATCTTGGCTAATACAAACATATGGTTGGAAAGCAAAGGGATCAGATTGAAAGAATTTCTTACAGGGTCAGAGACTGAAACTCAAGAGCAACAGGTAAGAAAGTGGAAAATAGGATGAAGAACAAGAGTGACACCCCTTCTTCCTCCAAAACATGAAAGCCAAAAATTAAGTTTGTATCTAAGGGAGGGAAGAAGAAAGAGGTTATAGGGGCTTCTATTGTTACCGAATCTGGTATTGAAGACATTGATGTTGAATAGATGGAGGTTGAGGATGTTGAAATTGAACAACAAAATATTGAGAAAGCTAAGGATATCCAACAAGTAGAAATATCTAAAAAGCCTACCGAAGAAGATGAAACAGAATAAGATAAAGATGAGAATGTAGAATAGGGACAACTTGGTGATTCACAACTTTCCCCACAGAAGGACTTTCCGTTAGAATACCAAGTTTCAAAATCTTAGCTTCATGTTTTTGTTTCTAGTGTTTTTCCTGTAGTTTCAAATATTCCTAGTTTGTCTTCTCCATCTTTTGATATCGGTGAACAAACTGTGTTAGAACATTTTCTAGATAGTTTTGAAAAGGTTGTTGATACTACTATTGTTTTTACTCCTACCAGTCCCATTGTTACAATAACAGGAATAAGCATGGACCCCACAAAGCAAGTGGTTGATTCTTCTGTTAATGTGGGTGCTTCTGTACTTCCTCCTTGGTTATCTACATATACCCCGAAGAGGAAAAAGCAAGTAATTTCACTAGGTGAAATTGATATAGAGAAGCTATTGCCTTTGAAGTCAAAAACTCTAAAGAAAAAGCCTAAGACTATTTCTAGGCTTATCAATGAAAAGGGGATCAGTTATGCAGAGATTGCCAAGCCACCAGCGGATGCTACTGTTGACAATTTTGACATGAATGATTATGTCATCTCAAGGGTTGAGTTAGGTAAGCTAACTCATGAAGGTATAAAGGCATATTTTCAAACTATTGCCAGCACCTTGCTCAAAAAATATGATGAAGTCAAAAAGGAGAAAGAAGGGTATAAAGCTAAAGCAGAACAACTTGCCATTGTTCTTCAAAAAATAGTAAAGTCAGCTAAATTTGTGGAACCCATGGTAGTGATTGTAGAAGATCCTCTGATTCAGAAGGTTGAAAAAGCTCAGGCCAGAGGAAGAGTGGTAGGGGATATTGTGGAACATTTGCTAGCCCAAGGATGAATTCTACTGAAGACCACTGTAGAAAGAAAAGAAAAGATGGATAAAGCCAAAGCTGAGCTTGATAACATGGTTGACTTACTTTCCCAAGAGTTGCAGGATCAGGAAGAGAGATTGGAGGAGTGGATAGAGATGAAAAAGATTAAGATAAAGAATCTGATTAGCATTGGGGTCATCACCAATCAGGAATCATATCTTAAGACTAAGGAGTCTCTTGTTCATCGTATCCATATAGTAAAAGGTTTACTTGATGACTTATGCCAAGCTCGTGAAAACAGTGAAAACATCGATGTCATGCTTTTGTACAGGTTGGAAGAACTCCCATCCACCCTCACAGGTGAAGATCATAAGTTCCTTTCAATGGTGAAATGATAAGCTCCTTTGAAAAGATGGTTCAAAGGAAATCTGAAGATGAAGTGCCCTCAGTACTTTCCATGGACAATCTCTATGATCAGCATTCAACTTTTGAGAACTTGAAGGACAATCTTGACAAGCATGAGAAGGCAATAAAGGTAGTAAATGATACAGTTCTTCGGGCCCGTACTATCTCAAAAAATATAGCTAAGCCAAATGCATGTGAAATGGTAGCTATACAGGCCATGTATCAGAATTTTCTAAAGAAGAATGATGGAGGAAGCTGAAGTTCCTTTTTGATACCTTAGTTTATTTTATTCTTGTATATGTAATTTGAATTTTGTTGTGGACATATTCATGTGTAATTTTATAAAATGTAATTACATGTGAGGTAAAGGAAGTCCTAAGTCAAATAGGACTCTTCTGTTTGAATAAGTCAAAGTAGTTAGGATTTTCCTATTTTTGCTCTCTGTTTCTCTTATAAATAAAGAGGACCCCCATTGTAATTTTTATCTTTTAGTTATTGAAGCGAAACTCTGCCAAATTGAAGAGCATTTTGAGACTTTGTGTTCAAATTGTAAATCATATTTTATCAAGTGAATAGAAAAGCAAGCGATCGTTCAATCTTTGCATTTGAATAACTTGTTGTGAATTGGAATTTGTTCTTATGTCCTTTTCCTTATACTATCTTATCTACTTGATCAAATTGTAGTGTGTGTGAATAATCTGGGAGATGTTCTAAAGCTGATTGTGGAGACTTTGTGCTACAACAATTATCTTTAGTTTGTGATTTCATGTTTTGAAGTAAAAGATATTGGAAAGGCTTTGAACTACTATTATCTTTTATGATCGTATGCTTTGTTGTAGTATTCGGTGAAGACTTTGAGCTGCATCTTGTCCTACTTATTTCTAAATTGTAAGTCAGTAAAAGAAGCAACGATAGACTTTGTGCTCTCATGGGTTTCTTGGTTATTTCAATTTGTATTGTGAAAGTGTTCTTTTATATTATAAACATCATGTCTGAAAAAGAGAAATGAATGGCATGGTTTCACCCCAAAATTAGTTTTTAGTGCAAATCAGTTTGTAATAGTTAATAGGGAACTTCCCCTTATTGAAAGGAGAGATTTATCTCATTACACTGTGGTTGATATAACCATTTTGCCTTCAGTTAGTTGAAGTCAAAATATTCACCCAACAGTTTTTGGTGACTCTACTGGGGAAGGAACGCGCAACTTGAAGCCTCACGCTCTGAGTTGAAGCACTATAGTTCATTGGTTAGCCCAAACAGCATGACTAACCACTCATACAATCCTTCTTTGGTTTTGAAGGTTGTCTTCCATTCGTCTCCTTCTCTGATACGGATCTGGTGATACCCATTCTTCAGGTCAATCTTCGTGAAGTACTTGGCTCCACTCAAAGAGTCCATTATGTCATCCATTCTGGGCAATGGAAATATATACTTGATCATGATCTTATTGATGGCTAGAGAGTCTGTACACATTCTCCACTCTCCATCTTTCTTTGGTGCTAGTATTGTAGGTACTGCACAGAGACTTAGTTTCTCTCTTATCAATCCCTTCCTCAACAACTCCTAAACTTGTATGTTCAACTCTTCACTCTCTGCTGGATTCATTCTATGGGCTACCTTGTTTGGCAAACTAGCTCCTAGTATCAAATCCATTTGATGACTTATCTTCCTTACTGGTGGTAAATCTTCTAGTACATTATCAGAGATAATGTCCTGAAATTCTTCCAACATATCTGAAACTTCTGCTGGTACATCTTCACATTTCTCTTGACTAATCTTAGGAATCAATGCAAAGCAATGATGCTCATGCTTCATACCCTCCAAAAATTTCCTACCATCTACAAGCAAATTTTAGCAGTACTACATACCTTTTCTTCCACCTCCTTCAAGGGCTTCAACTTATGACGAACTCCATCCTTTGTTAGGGAATATGTGTTTGCATGACCATCATGGACAATGCTCCTATCATACTGCCACGGCCTCCCCAACAACATATGACATGCATCCATCAGTATGATATCACACAGCACCTCATCATGGTAGTCACCAATATTGAACTTCACTAAACACTGCTCATTGACCAAAGCTCTATGGTCCTTCTACAACCATGCAATCCGATATGGATGCGGATGCTTTCTTCTTGTCAACTTCAACTTGTCAACCATCTCCTCTGAAACAAGATTATCAGTGCTTCCACTATCAATAATAATATCACAACACTTACCTTCACATTTGCACCTTGTGCAGAATAAACTCTTCCCTTGATTGGGTTCTTTCTCCTCATTCAGCAAAGTTCTTCTAACAACTAGGGTTTCTCCCCTTTCAACATCTTTAGAATGCTCAGAATGAGCATCTTCATCTACATGTGCGACTCGTACATTACCTTCAGATCTTCTATTTGTCCTTCCTTGATGTTGCGGACACTCGTATGCTTGATGCCCTTCTTCTCCACATTAGAAATAGGTTCCTCTGAAACATCCTCTTCCGGGTCCTTGCCCAGGTCTGCCTCTTCCTCTTCCTCTTTGTTCACCATTGTTCTGGTCACGAGGGCGGTAGGTATTATCTCCTCTCTTATTTCGACTGGTGCCAACTTATTCACTTTTCTTTGAATCTTCATTTTGGCCCCCATAGGGTCTTCCACCAGTCCTTCCACCTTGACCTCTTCCCTTTTGCTTGTTGTCAAATCTTTTATTCAGCTTCTCTTCCACCTTTAGAGAAAATTGGTATGCATCTTCTATGGTGGTTATTTTGACCAGGCTCAACTCCTCTTGAATACTCAACCTCAACCCATTAATGTAACGAGCTACCTTCTCCTTGTTGGGCTCTACATGGCCTGTCCTAATAGTAATTTTATAAAACTCTTCTGTGTACTCCTTAACAGACTTGTTATCTTGCTTCAGTCCCTGCATCTTCTTCAACAGCTCCATCTCATAGTCCACAGGAATGAACTACTTCTTTAGTTTCTCCACCATCCGATCCCATCTGGTGATCTTTCCTTTTCCTCTTCTATTCCTCTCTAATTGGACCTCCTTCCACCAAATACTAGCATGGCCCTTCAACTTTGTTTTTGCAAACTTGACCTGATCTGGGTCCTCCACATCTTCATATTCGAAATACTCCTCCATGTCATTGATCTAATCAATAAGCTGTTCCAGATTTAAATCTCTAGAATATGTAGAAACTTTGACCCTGGGCCTCTTTCCGATCTTTGAAATAGCCCTCAACAACCTAACTTCTGCATGATCTCCTACAACTTCTTGTTCTTCCTCGGATAGCTCTTCTTCCGCTTCATCCTCGCTTTCTTCTCTTGTTCTTAGATCAAACCCTCTTCGTAGCTCCTCTTGCAATGCATCGATTTGCCTTTGCAGGGCTCTAAAACCCTCTTCTGTCAAAGTATTCCTCCCAATATGATTTCTTTGTGGGGGCATCTTAATCTCCGCAGCAAACCCACAACCTCAGGTCCTAGTGCAAACTACCTCACGGTCGGCTATCTGTCTACACACTCAGGAATCCTAACTCTCATACCACTTGATGAAGGGGGGTAAATCATAAAACACACAACAACAGAAATTGTGCATAGAAAATAGAACTTTCTTTATTGATTTGGGCAACTTTTTACATTACAGAAGCTCAAATACAATTAGAGGAATCAACCCTCCACAGGCTGCAACACATTACAACTTCCTCTCCAAAGACTCTGGAATCATCAGCGTTTTGTAACCCTAAATCAGCTAGGGTTTCTATTTTTCCGCCTATTCTTGACTCTACACTTGCCCCCTTAACTCTACTACTTCCCAGGGTTCCCAAAAATGGTTATTAATAACTTTTTTGGTGGCCAACAACCTAATTTCAAAATTTGCATCTCCCTCCAAAAATAGGTCAACTTCTGAGAGCCATAACTTTTGATCTGGGTGTCTGATTGACAAATTGTTTTATGCATCAGAAAGCTTGTAGAGTGCTCTACATACTAAGAACTAGATCTTCTGGTTCTGGCCATTTTTGGGCCCATACAGGGTTGTTTAGTGCCTCAAACTTGAGTTTGAATAATTTTCAAGCATTTTTTGGGAAACAGAAACTTTAATATCTTTCAGCTCACAAATGATATTTGTGTGATTCCTTCGCCAAAGGTCTTATATTTTTGTTATGTAACTTTCTATAAATTTTCACTTCAATTTGTGCCCAAATGCAAACTTTCTAAAAATAGCAGGTTACTATTTTTAGTAGTTTGGAAAAACTGAAAGTTCTACATCATTATTCAAGTGATTATGGAACCAGAACCACAAATTTTAAAAAGAAATGGAAAGAACATCAACAATTTTGAAACACATCTGTTTTGAGTGATGCAAGATTGCTCTTACACCACTGGATGCTCCTGCATTAGAGAGAGAGTTTTGCTTTTGCAAAACACACTCACATTATAACGTGACTCGCATTATAATGTGACTCACGTTATAATGCGCTCACATTATAACATGACTCACATTATAATGCAACTCACGTTATAATGCTCTCACATTATAACATGCTCACATTATAACGCCCTCACGTTATGACTTGTATGGGACTAAAAAGTCATGTGGCAAATTTTTGGTCCCTCATCTTTGTCCATATACCCCCTAGGGTATCCATATTCATATAAATTGATGATGACCAACTACAAACAACTAGTGCATGAAAAAGGAAAATAAGGAACATGTTCCTTTACTAAGAAAGAAACCATTGCCAAAGTTGGAAGAAAAACATGTACCTTAACTAGTTGTAGTCTCCTTGAAACATGCACACAACAAAAAGACATTTGTTTTGATAGCAGAGTCGCCACCTCCCTGAATGATGAAATCCCTTGAAGCATGACTAATCTTCAAGGCTTCAAAACTAATTCTGGGATCCTCACACCAGTAGTACATGTTGGAATTAGGGTAGACAATTGAGAGGGGGGTGAATCAGTTGTCTCAAAACATTAACACTTGTTGCAATTTAATCTTTTCTATCTCTTATTTATAGATCATTATTGTAACCATGAAAGCATGCATTGGTAACACATGAGTAGAAACACAAATAACACACTTGACACCAACATGGAAACCTAGTTAAGGGAAAACCATGGTGGAGGTTAGCCCACAAAAATCAACACCTTGTTAAAAGTATTACAAATAGGGAAGGCACATGCCTTCGAGCTCACTGCCTAGAGCTCACTGCTCAAAGAGGCTCATTGCCTACAAAATTGATTACAAGAAGATTATAGAGTGTTTGAACTGATGAATAGCATCTACTAATGTAAGAATTCAGTTCTAGTTAAGTACATAATACTAATCTTACACACTTCATCCTTGCTCTACCTCGTTTACTATTATGCCATGGTTTGGTCCTTAGATCTCTTCTCCTTCACACTTCTTTGTACATTTTTCATACTTAATCCATCATCTCATCACAATTTTGCACACCAAAACACTTGAATCCCTCGGCTATATATATCTGCATCAAGAAATTCAATCAAGTGTAGTCTATGCATAAATATCAATGCAGACCAAATACTTGTGTTCCCAGTTCATCAATCAAGTCAGCCAATACCACTGATTATAACTAATTACTTATCCAACAAATTTTCTACATCCAGACCAAGATCAAATACTAGGTCGCCCTATTCTTCTTCTAACTATGTAGACTAACTGAAACCTGATACTCAAACCCTTATAACTTTTGAGTCCTTCATCACTGGAGGCTAAGATTCTAGATTTAGATAGTCTTGACAATCCTTATCACTTCTCCAAATTTGTGGCACACTGTAAATTACCACCGGAGTGATCTGGACTAAGATACCAGACCCTGTCACATGCTCTATTTCTAACATCTAGACTTAGACAAATCCTCACTTTGACTTCCGGTATGAACAAATCATGTAATTTGGACGAGTAGGATAGACTTAGTTGCCATCAATGACAACACTTGTCATGCGTAGTAGTGTCTCTTGCCAACACTCTCCCCCTTTGTAATTGATGGCAACACTTAGTGAAAAATGACTAAGTGTAGGAACAACTCCCCCCTTCTATGTCCTCCAAAGCTCCCCCTTTGCAGGATTTCTCATTTTTCATTGCTCGCCACTCCACCTTTGCCATCAATGGCAAAGGGTGGGTTCTGCAAATTAAAATTTACACAAAAATTTTGTATACCAGGCTACATATGTATAGACAATCCTTAAGTTCTATTTACATATACTTGAGTACATCTCCAAAAATGTTCTTCAATTGTGTCAGCTCACTATCCCAACTCTTCTTTATAGTATTAAAAATTGAGATGTGACCACTGGAGAGAAATGCTTGTGACTCTGTCATCCTCAGATCAATGGGATCATTTGACTTAGCTACAACTTGGGCTTTAGTTAAGGCAATGAACATTTCTTCCTTTTCTTTTCTCAATTTCTTTATATCTTCAATTAAGCTGATTGTTTGACACTCTTGGCTCATCACTGACACTGTCAGAGGATCGAAGGATTGGGATACATTTGACATTTTTTCTTTGGACTCTTTTATTTTTATTTCAATGTCCTCTATAGCTTTAGGACAAGACAAACAAAATTTGTATACATTCCCTCCTTTAAGAAAATTTTGAATACTCTTTACACTGGTATCTAGCACCATTTTATCAACTGTAATCAAACCTTTAAGATCATCAAATCTTTAATCATTGAATTCCTTTTAGACCTTGACCTCTATAGACTTCTCTAAAGATTTAAAATGAGATCTTACTAAGTTTATCAAGTTCTTTAACTATCTGGAGGGGGATATAGAAGAATCTTTCTAGTATTTTGGCATGATTTTCTCTAAAATCCCTAATTTTAGACTAAGTAGCTTACTGTCTTCTATGTGAGACTTCAAAATGGCTTCTTTGGCTTTAACTTGAGTAATGAAAGCTAGCTTTATTTTTTGTACTAGAGATAATGTGTCAAAATTTATTGGACCTTGGATTATGTCCTGATCTTCTTCAATTTGTTTATCCCTTTCCAAAATTTCTTTTACTACCTCCGTAGTGTCTCTTGCCCAGGATGATGATGTGTCTATCTAATTCTTATTGGTACTATCAACTAGATTATCTTGCTTGGGTTCTTCATCATCCTTTACAATCTCTTCTTCTTTATCATTTTTCTCCTTGACTTCTTCTGCTTCTTGGTTCTTAGCCTTTCTATTTCATGCTCTTCAATCCTCAATGAATCATCTTTAATTTGATCATCTGTTTCTATAGTTATCTCTGTATCCTTTTTGTCAAAATGATCTGGAGGAGTTAGAATACCTTCTACATCAACAATTTCATCTGTCATCTTTTCATCTTCCTTGCTTATAGTTTCCTCTTCCGGGATAGAGAGGTTATGTATTCCAAATTGTTGCTCATCCTTTTGCTGCTCTTCTTCATCCATAACTAATGTGTCATCAGCAAGTTCATCTGCAGTCACAAAGAACTTGTTTTTCTCCAATGCTTTTCTCAGAATTTGCTCAATTTCCTAGACAACTTCATCTATGTCTCCAATCATCAATTTGTTCATCCTTGTCTTACTCCTAAATTCATTTTTGACCTCTTTAAAAAATTTATCTTCTTCTTTGCTAGAGATCACCGGACATAGGGTGGTCAACACATGAACTCCCTCAGCTCCATATCTTTTGACTTGGTAGCTTCTTTTCTTATTTCCAAGATGTCTCTTAAGCCTTTTGGAACTTCTGACAAAATTTCTACCAGTGCTCGATTGAATACATTCAAGTATTTGATAGTGGCTTCTTCCAAAAGTCTTTTGGCAGTGTCATTGTAAAGATCATAGAATTTAGTTAATGGTTTTAAATTCCCATCAAGGGAGATTGTCTTGACAACGTTTTTCACAGAAGGAATTTGCTTCTTAAGATCAGCCTCTGATTTCTACCTCTTATTTGTCTTCTTGCTTTCTAAAGGCTTCTCTTCAAATACTTTAATAACTTTAGCACCTGTGGCATTTAGCTCCTTAAGCCCATCATATGAGTCTATCTTTTCTTGATCCTCTTTTTCAAAGCTTCCATATGCCTTTTTTATTGCAAGTATGAGGTTAACCAATCTTGTCATTGATGTGAACATACTCATATTGCATTGATAAGAAGGATTGGATGAGCTGTGTGCTGAGGTTATTGAGAAAATTAGTCTCCATCAGGAACAGTGAAGAACAGTGATGAGAAGAAGGCAAAAGTACTCAATAGGTTGAGGATCAGAGGATGCGGTTTAAAGAGTTTGTAGATATGAGTCTTGAGATGTTCCAGTTAAGATTTCAGAGGTCCACATAAAGATCTGAAGAAGTTATGGCTATTTGTGTAGAACCGGTTCCGGCAGGTGTTCAATGGAGACAAAGTGTCACAGATTGGTCCGGTGAGATCTGGAATTACATTATCTCATTCTACGGATTGGAAGGAGTGTTGAAGAAGTCAGTGTGAAGTGAAAACTAGATTTGTGAATGATTTGGAGGTCCAGAAGAACCTTTTTCATTATGACAGTAAGGACAGACTGTGTTCTTGAAGTTCCAGATGAAGAATAAAAGAATTCCAGTAAGCTGATAAAGTGTGGATGTTCTTGATGACTCAGGAAAGGTTTTAGTGATCTTTGGATCATGTACAATTCTTATTGGTGGTCCGCATTGAAGTTAGAGTTTGCATTTGAAGAATAACCACTGATATTGGTGTTCTTCCTGAGACAGGCCGACCGGATGTATTACATGTCTTGCGAATGATCTTGTAGATGTTTGCCGACTTAGATGATTGTTCCTAAGTTGATGCCTTGTATAAATAAGGGATTGTGAATTCATTTTAAAGTGTGTCTTGTCATGATGAGTGTGATATAGCAAAGAGAAGTGCGAAAGGCAAAGCAGGAGTTTTTGGGTTTAAATGGAACTGATCCAGGCATGGTAAAGATGTCAATCTCCAGTTCAAGTTTGTAATACTTGTTATCTTGTAGATAGTGTGTCTCTTGTAGGCAGTGTGCCTCCTTGTGAGCAGTGTGCTCAGGCAGTGAGCCCTAATTGGCATGTGCCATATATTTTTCTTATTCTTCTAACAGAGAATAATCCTTGGGTTAATCACCCTGTGGTTTTTCCCTTGACTGGGTTTTCCACATCAAAATCTTGGTGTCTAATGTGTTGATGTTTATCTGCTCTGGTGTTTATGCTTTATGCTTTCATGAATGGTTAATTGATATGCTATTAAAGAACAAAGAAGAATCAAGTGTTTGAAGTAAAAGCAAGTTTTTTTACAACTAATTCACCCCCCCTCTCAGTTGTGTGCCCTAGATCTAACAATTGGTATCAGATCCAAGTTCCTCTAAAAGGAGCTTAAGCGCTTGAGGAGATCTAGGATGTCATCATACAAGAAGGACAGTCTGAAGTTTGATGGAATCAACTTCACTCTTTGGAAAGGCCGCATGAAATGTCACTTGGAGTGTATGGGAAAGGTGTACTTGTCCATGGTCACAAAAGCATATACACCTCCATAGGGTGGTCCAACAACTCTAAATGAAATCATAGATGCTGAAAACAATCTGCAGACTAAAGAGGCTCTTCTAAGTGCATTAACTAACTTAGAGCTCTCAAATGTTATTGACCTACCAACTACCTATGAGATCTGGATTAAACTAGAACTTCTGCATGAAGGAGATGAGTATGTTAAGAGTGCAAGGTTACAGAGTCTCAAAGGGAAATTTGAAAGATTGAAGATGAGAGATGATGAAAATATCACTACCTTTATGCCAAGGGTAAATGAGTTGGTGTGTGGAATTAGGAATACTAGTGGAGTTTTGGATGAAAATGAGATTGTTTGCAAAATTCTCAGATCCCTTCCTACTGCCTACAAAATCAAGGTTGTTGCTATTGATGAATTCAAAGCCCATACAACTGTCACAAGAGACCAATTGGCTGGCAAACTGGCTGCATTTGAAATGACCAAGTTTGGAGATGATCCCCCCAAGACTGAATCTACATTCAAAGTCAATACCTATGTGAAAGGCAAACAAAGATTTGATCTGGGAGAAAACTCTTCAAGGAAGCTGTCATGGTATGATCAAGCAAGAAAAGACATGGAAGAGGAAGAAGCAGAAACAACTCAACTTGAAGCCCTTATTGCAAAAAGACTGCCAAGGGGATCCAGTAAGTATGAAGGAAAATTACCCTTTAAGTGCTTCAACTGCAATAAGATTGGTCACTTTGCCTCAAGATGTCCGGAAAGATTCACAAGATCAAATTCTAACAGACAAAGGTTCCAAAAGAATTGCTATTATGTTCATGAAGAAGCTGATAATGAAGGAGTAACAAATGATGAATCAGAGATAAGAGACAAATCCAGAAATGAATGGGTGTTTATTGCCATCAAGGAAGAAGATCCAATATCTACCAATCATAAGGTTGTAGAAAGAGCTTTGGCTGCCCAAGTTGAAGAAAAGGATGATTGGGTTATTGACAGTGGATGCTCTCACCATATGACAGGTGACAAGAACAAGTTCTTAGATTTGGAAAGGTATGAAGGAGGAATGGTAAAGTTTGGTGACAATTCTACTGGTAGAATCAGAGGTAGGGGAACTATCTCTTTTGATGGAAAGAACAAAACCGGTAATGTACTGTATGTTGAAGGATTGAAGCACAATCTTCTCAGTGTTGGTTAGTTGGTGGACAAAGGCTATGATCTCTAGTTCAAGAATGGAAGATGCGGGATCTTTGAAAGCTCCAGAACTGAGATTGCATCCAGTACTCAAACAAAAGGTAACATCTTCCATCTAGTTGGTACTAATAAAAGTTGTCTGTTTGTTCAAATTGATCAGAGTTGGTTATGGCATAGAAGGATGTGTCATGTAAATTTTGATAACATCATCAAGATAAGCAATACTCAGGCTGTAAGAGATCTTTCAAAGTTGATAAAACCTACAAACAGTTTGTGCAAAGAATGTCAGCTAGGTAAACAGAGCAGAGTCTCATTCAAAAGCAAGGATCAATCCTCTACCAGAATATTGGAGTTAGTTGATACTGATCTATGTGGTCCGACAAGAATCAAGAGTATGCAAGGTGATAGATACTTCATGTTACTGATTGATGACCATTCCCGGATGATGTGGGTCACCTTTCTGAAAGAGAAATCAGAAGCGTTTGAGAAGTTCAAAATCTTCAAGGCTATGGTAGAGAATTAAACCAGATTAAAACTGAAATGTCTGAGGTCTGATAGAGGTGGTGAATTCACATCCGGTGAATTCATAGATTTTTGTGAGAAGCATGGTATAAAGAGACAGTTATCTGCTCCTAGGACTCCATAGTAGAATGGAGTAGTTGAGAGAAAGAACCGGACCATCCAGGAAGCATCCAGGACAATGATGATGGAAGCAAATGTTCCCCAGATGTTTTGGAAAGAAGCTATCAGCACTGCAGTCTACACTCTCAATCGAGTTCAAATCAGAAGCAATACCGGTAAGACTCCCTATGAACTTTGGTTTGGCATCACTCCTATTGTGAGATATTTCAGAGTATTTGGTAGTAAGTGTTACATTAAAAGAGATGAAGATCTAGGAAAGTTTGATGCTAGAAGTGATGAAGGAATCTTCTTGGGTTACTCCACTCAAAGCAAAGCATACCGGTGTTACAATAAGAGACTGAGAAAGATGATAGAAATTACAAATGTGAAGGTTGATGAAGGTATTGAGAAGCCCTCAAGATTTTATGAGTATGATGAAGATGATCAGAATGATGTTCTGGTTCAAGGAGCTACATCCTCTCCTGAAAGTCAAATTCAGACTGATCTTGTAAATCAGGAAGAAGAGACAGGTCTGAATGAGCATGATCAAGAAGCAAAAGTGCAAGAAATTCCCAAAGTTCCAAGGTATGTAAGACTGAACCACTCTAAAGATCAGATCATAGGTGACAAAAGCAAAGGGGTGCAAAGTAGAAGGAATGTTGCTCAAAATTTAGATGAATGTTGTCTAATTTCAAAGATTGAACCTAAAACAATAAATGAAGCATGCAATGATGAAAATTGGACAAAAGAAATGGAAGAAGAATTAATGCAAATTGAGAAAAATCACACTTGGGATCTTGTCTCTAGACCTATAAACAAGAATGTGATTGGAACCAAATGGGTCTTCTGGAACAAACTAAATGAAGTTGGTGAAGTAATCAGAAATAAGGCCAGATTAGTCTACAAAGGCTACTCTCAAATAGAAGGGATTGATTTTGAGGAAACCTTTGCTCCGGTGGCAAAAATTGAAATAGTCAGACTATTTCTTGCATTTGTTTCCTTCAAAGATTTCAAAGTGTATCAGATGGATGTCAAATTTGCTTTCCTGAATGGTGACCTAGAAGAAGAGGTGTACATTGAACAACTGGATGGATTTCAATTATCTGAGCATGGTGATATGGTCTGCAAATTAAAGAAGGCACTGTATGGTCTAAAGTAAGCCCCAAGAGCATGGTATGAGAGGCTGGACAAACATCTTTTGAAGATTGGTTTCAACAAAGGTACTGCTGATAGTAACCTATATTTCAAAATTGATCATGAAAACATCTTGATTGTTGAAGTATTTTTTGATGATATCATTTTTGGAGGAAGAGACAGTATGTGTAAAACCTTTGCAAACCAAATGAAAAGTGAGTTTGAAATGTCAATGCTCGATGAAATGAATTTCTTCTTGGGTCTGCAAATTACTCAGATAGAGAAAGGAATCTTTATCTCTCAGACCAAATATGTGAAAGAACTATTGAAGAAATTTGGAATGGAAGATTCAAAGCCAATGAACACTCCTATGGCTACCAGATGTAAGTTGAGCAAAGATGATGACTCTCCTAAGATAGATCAGATAAAGTACAGATCAATGATTTGAGGATCACTGTATCTCACTCAGACTAGACCAAATATAATGCAGGCTGTTGGTCTTGTGGCAAGATTCCAGGCTGATCCCAGAGAATCTCATGTCATGGCAATCAAAAGAATTTTTAGGTACTTGAAAGGAACAGTTGAGTATGGCCTATGGTATCCCAGAGATCATGACTTTTCTCTTCATGCATATATAGATGCAGATTGGGTAGGAGATGTGGATGATAGGAAGAGTACAAGTGGAGGAGCATTCTTTTTGGGAAAAAGGTTGGTTTCTTGGCTAAGCAAGAAACAAGAAGCAATATCCTTGTCTACAACAAAAGCAGAATACATTGCAGCAGTAGGTAGTTGCACTCAACTTTTGTGGATGAAGCAAATGCTAAGAGATATTCAAGTAGAATATGAGGAGCCTATCACAATTTTCTATGATAATTCAAGTACAATAAATATTTCTAAGAATCTGGTATTGCATTCTAAGACCAAGCATATATTTATCAAATTTCACTTTTTGAGAGAACAAGTGAACAAGGGTGAAGTTAGATTGGAGTATGTGCCCTCCAAGGATTAGCTTGCAGATATTTTTACTAAACCTCTTCCCAAGGACTCTTTTGAGTATCTCAGGGAGAAGTTAGGGGTCATGGCCCCTCCAGTGATGAACTAGGATGCACTGATGTGCATCAGTCCGATGGATATCACAATCATATCTTGTGATCCAGATTGATGATGGGGAGCTGCTACTAAGGGGGAGCAGCTGGTATGATTTTGATGTGTTAGAATTGCAAGTATGAGCCCTTTTCCATTGATGTCAAAGGGGGAGAGAAGACATGTGAAAAACAAGTGGTTGATGATCAAAGGGGGAGCAGTAAAGGAAGAGAAGACATGTGAAGAGTTGTTGCTGATAGGGGGACCTGTGACAGAAAGGAGAAGTTCTTGTCTTGATGGTTTTTCACATCATATGTTGCCATCAATGACAAAGGGGGAGATTGTTGCAAGTATGAGGTTAACCAGTGTTGTCATTGATGTCAACATACTCATATTGCATTGATAAGAAGGATTGGATGAGCTGTGTGCTGAGGTTATTGAGAAAATTAGTCTCCATCAGGAATAGTGAAGAATAGTGATGAGAAGAAGGAAAAAGTACTCAATAGGTTGAGGATCAGAGGATGCGGTTTAAAGGGTTTGTAGATATGAGTCTTGAGATGTTCCAGTTAAGATTTTAGAGGTCCGTATAAAGATCTGAAGAAGTTATGGCTATTTGTGTAGAACCAATTCTGGTAGGTGTTCAGTGAAGACAAAGTGTCATAGATTGGTCCGGTGAGATCTGGAATTACATTATCTCATTCTACGGATTGGAAGGAGTGTTGAAGAAGTCGGTGTGAAGTGACAACTAGATTTGTGAATGATTTGGAGGTCCAGAAGAACCTTTTTCATTATGACAGTAAGGACAGACTGTGTTCTTGAAGTTCTGGATGAAGAACAGAAGAATTCTAGTAAGCTGATAAAGTGCGGATGTTCTTGATGACTCAGGAAAGGTTTTGGTGATCTTTGGATTGTGTACAATTAATATTGGCAGTCCACATTAAAGTTAGAGTTTGCATTTGAAGAATAACCATTGATATTGGTGTTCTTCCTGAGACAGGCCGACTGGATGTATTACACATCTTGCGAATGATCTTGTAGATGTTTGTCGACTTAGACGATTGTTCCTAAGTCGATGCCTTGTATAAATAAGGGATTGTGAATTCATTTTGAAGTGTGTCTTGTCATGATGAGCATGATATAGTGAAGAAAAGTGCGAAAGGTAGAGCAGGAGTTTTTGGGCTTAAATGGAACTGATCTAGGCATGGTAAAGATGTCAATCTCTAGTTCAAGTTTGTAATACTTGTTATCTTGTAGATAGTGTGTCTCTTGTAGGCAGTGTGCCTCTTTATGAGCAATGTGCTCAGGCAGTGAGCCCTAATTGGCATGTGCCATCTATTTTTCTTATTCTTCTAACAGAGAATAATCCTTGGGTTAATCACCCTGTGGTTTTTCCCTTGACCAGGTTTTCCACGTCAAAATCTTGGTGTCCAATGTGTTGATGTTTATCTGCTCTGGTGTTTATGCTTTATGCTTTCATGAATGGTTAATTGATATGCTATTAAAGAACAAAGAAGAATCAAGTGTTTGAAGTAAAAGGAAGTTTTTGTACAACTAATTCACCCCCCTCTCAGTTGTGTGCCCTAGATCTAACATTTTTGCCATTACTTTTGTTCTTTTCTTTTACTTACTGGATGATTTGTCTTCTGGTTTCTGAGTCTTGGTAGATTTTGGGGGAATAGGGGCAGCATTAGAGCTCTTAGTTTTTCTAGGCTGGTTGGAGGAGACTTCTGAAGTACTTGCCTGTTTCTTATCCTACTTTTCCTTCTCAGCCTTTTTAGTTCTTTCCCTAAATTGCCTCATAGCTTCCTTGGTGAGCCCAAGATTCTCGGCCAACTTCTCAACTTCTTTCCTTACTTTCCTATTGGTTTTAGGTTTTTTGAGTTCAACATGTAGTTTCACACTTAGTACCTCATATATCCCAAATCTCTCAACTGTTGTGTCACTTGGCTTGCCCAAAAGGTGTTGAGCATACATATTCAAAATTTTCTCATCTACCTTATACCCCATGGGCATGATTCAAATAGTTCTAGGTTCTACGACTTCTATTAAGCACTGGTCTGTATCTACCATAAAACATATTGTATCCTTGTATTTTTCAACTATAGAAGAAGGAATTCTCTCCCTTGAATTCATCATGCTCTGAAAATTCTTGAAAACTCCCCAGAGAGTTATCTTTTGGACATTGGCATCTCCAATACTATTCAAGTCCTCTGTTATCTGAATAGCAATAGGTTTATCACTGGTCCAACACATGCTTTTCTTGCTAGGTAACTCATTCATGAAATAGAAGAACAAACATAAGACCAGTGTACCATACTTGAAGGTGTTCTTCTTATCCTTCTTTACCTTATTCAAATTTTCCATTAGCTAGTTCTGCAACAACTTGCACAAGTCATAGTCAACATTTTCTCTCAACATCTGATAAGCTGCATAGATAGCCATACTAGATACATAATTTTCTCTGTTGGAATGATAAATCTTGTATCCAATAACCATTGAAGAAAATTTAACATCCGGATCAATAATATCATTGATAGTCATTGCCCTTTTGTTAAATCTTAAACTAGTAGCATCAGTCACAGTTTGATTCTTTATAGCCTTCAACATTGGTAGTCCACCGAATGAGTTTAACCCTATCACGACCTTGATGGCATCCTTGGTGATTTTGAAAGGTTTCATTATCCACATAAACTCATCATGCATATGGCTTAAGACATACCAAACCCATTCATCTTCAATGAAACATGGAAACCCTATAACTTGAATGAAATGTTTATCATGCAGTGCCTTATACTCTATTTTAAGACCGTGAATTTCATCCCTCAGATGATTCTTAAACAAATCTACAAACATTGAGTCTCCAAATTCATCTATGCTGGCATGAATGTAGGCCCTAATATCCTCAACATGTAAAACACCATACAGAACACTTGAAAATGCACCTAATGGGTTGACCTCTACTAATTTGTGTGGATGCTTCTTAAATTTGGGTCGGGGCCTTTCAGTAATATCAATAACTAATGGTGTAGCCATTTCAAAATATCACAAGTTCAAAGTTTCATGGAAATTACCTTTTTCTTCATGGAGTTAGGTTTAGTGGATGAATTCACCGGTTGCACTTTAGATCCTTGAAATCTTAGTACCGGTGCTCTTCTGCTTTCTCTCTTCGAATGCAAAGTGATTCAAATGCTCAATTGAATGACTTTTTATCCTCCACAAAACCTAATTCTTCATTGGAATAAATGCTCTACCCTAACACATCCAGTTACATTGTTTTGCATACAATCGATCTTCAATTGATCTACAATCAGTCAAATTATCTTCTTTTCTTCCAGAATTAGCCTCAATAGATCTACAATAGCCTTTTTTTAACTTCAGTCATTGTGCCAAATTCAAGCACTCACTTACTGGTTGGGGGAATTAGATTTTCAAAGTAGCTCCCCTTGAGCTAGAGCTCCTAATTCAATTCCTAGAGGAATTATCAACACTAGATTCTGATGCAGATCTATTATCAACATTCATTTCACTTTTCTTTACCCATGTTTTACTCATTTCATTCTAGACCTCATTCACATCAATTTTACCCTTGCCTTTGTCTTGTTTCTGCATGTTTTGGTTTCTATTTACCATACCTTTTCTATTATTCATGCTTCTACAGAATCTTGCAATATGACGAGATCTATTGCAATTGAAGCATACATGATTCCCTCTTGATCTACACTGATTGGCCATGTGTCCAAATCCATTGCATGCAAAACAGTATCCATTAAAGGAATTGCCATTTCCTCTATTGTTAAAGTTATTCATCATCATACTTCTGCATTCATTGGATCTATGACCATACCTCTTACAATTGAAGCATTGACCAGAGAAGGATGGACTACTTTGATTCATTCTACTTCTCCATTGAGTAGCTCTATGACCAAATTTATTGCACTCGAAATAATTTCCATTGAAATATGGATACCTTTGAGCATTGGGTTGTCTTACCAGAGGTCTTCTAGAATTCATTCTTTTATTTCTTGCATCAGGATTTCTTTGACCAGATCTAGAGCTTTCACCTTTCTCAAATCCCAGACCGTGCTTATCATCTACCTTCTTCTGACTATCAAGAAACACCTCAAGTTTAGCTGAGCCTATCTTGAATTTCTCTTTATATTCATTTGCAACTTCTAGGTCATGTTTAAGAATGACAATTTGCCTTTCAAGTTCTTTTTCATTGTCTCTGCTTTCATGTAGATCAAACTCTAGATGGCCAGCAATTTTGTCTAATTTGCAGTATTCTTCTATTCTTTCTTTCAGAGTTTGTTTCATGTCTTCTCCAACCTTCTTTCTTTCCTCAATTTCTTTGGTTAACCTCATCACCCCAGATTCCATTTCATGTTTTAGAACAGAAACTTCTTTTTCCAGCTTCTCACATTCCTTTGTCTTCTTCTTTAGAGCCTCATCCATGTCACTGTCTACATTCTAATTTCCTAGTTGATGAAGTAGCTCCTTCTCTTTTCATTAGATTTTCTTAATTTCTCTTTTATGGTCTCAATGAAGTCTTCAGTATCTTTAAGGTTTTCTTGTAGTTCTTTGACATTTGCTCTAGACAGATCAAGATCTTCTAAAGCAAGTTTAAGTTGTTCCTAAAGATTGTATGAATCTATTTTGATACCTTCCCAGATCTTCCTTAAGTTGTTAAACTTATTTCAAGGAACTTAGCTCTGATACCAATTGTTGGAAGTAGGGCAGACAACTAAGAGGAGGGGGGGCAAGGTGAATCAGTTGTCTCAAAACTTTATCACTTGCTGCAATTTATTCTTTTCTATCTCTTATTTACAAATCATTATTGTAACCATGAAAGCATGCATCAATAACACATGAGCAGAAACACAAATAACACACTTGACACCAATTTTTTTAATGTGGAAACCTGGTTAAGGGAAAAACACGGTGGAGGTTCGCACACAAAAACTAATACCCTATTAAAAGTATTACAAATAGGGAAGGCACATGCCTTCGGGCTCATTGCCCAGAGCTCACTGCTCAAAGAGGCTCATTGCCTATAGAAATGATTACAAGAAGATTATAGAGTGTTTAAACTGATGAATAGCATCTACCAATGCAAGAATTTAGTTTCGGTTAAGTACAAAATACTAATTTTACACACTTCATCCTTGCTCTGGCCTGTTTACTGTTCTGCCATGATCCAGTCCTTAGGTCTCTTCTCCTTTGCACTTATTTCTGCCTTTTTCAAACTTACTATAGCATCTCATCACAATTGCACACCAAAACACTTGAATCCATCGGATATATATATCCGAATCAAGAAATTCAATCAACTGTAGTCGGCTTCAAGAAAACTTGGAATATTATTAAGAACTCTGTTCTGTCGGCTGAATCTATACACAAATATCAACGCGGACCAAATACTTATGTTTCCAGATCATCAATCAAGTCAGCCAATACCACTAATTATCACTAATTGCTTATCCAACAACTTTTTTGCATCTGGACCAAGATCAAATACTAGGTTGCCATGTTCTTCTTCTGACTGTGCAGACTAACTAGAACCTGATACTCAAATCCTTATAACTTTTGACTCCTTCATTACCGGAGGCTAAGATTCTAGATTTAGATGGTCCTAACAATCCTTATCACTTCTTCAGATCTGAGGCACACTGTGAATTACCACCGGAGAGATCTAGACTAAGATACCAAACCCTGTCACATGCTCAGTTTCTGACATCCAGACTTAGACAAATCCTTAATTTGACTTCCGGTATGAACAAATCTTGTAATTTGGATAAGTAGGAAAGACTTAGTTTCCATCAATGACAACACTTATCATGCTAGCACTATCTCTTGCCAACAGTACATTGATGTAAATCAATTGGGGTAAGTTGAAGGGCTACCAACTTACCCATAGCAACAGACTACACCTAACAATGGCTGTGAGTTTTCTTCAATGATTGTGCTGGAAAGGTATTCAAATATGAACCAAAGCATCACATCCCTAGCAATGGAGCCAATCTGTTGGGACCCAAAATAACTACAAATCAAAACTCTAAAACATTCCTAAATCACCTAGGCCAGGGATTGTCATCAGAGTGATAGGAAGAGGTTTATCAACAAGTTGGGAATTTTGGCCAACTAATAGGAGTGTGTAGGCTCCTCTACACTTCAAGCTCAACTTAGACTCTAGAGGGATGTTACAAGGGGTATACAAGTGAATAGGTATTAAGTTCAAAAAAGATGAACAATAAAAAATAACTGGATAACCAAACCCAACTCATCCGCTTGACTTCAAAGACTATCACTAAGTCAAGAATGACTGGGTGTCACATAACCTCTATATAGCTGATTCAACTGTGTGAATATACATGCAAATGAAAGATCTTTTTTCCTTGAACCATGGGTGAATGATTTGTTTGATTTGAAATGGTGAGTGATCCCTCTCTAATATGGACCAGTGCCTACTCCATTGGGCAACTGAGTCATAGAATGCAAAGAGGGAAGAAAGGACTCAAGCAACATCAACAAAATACTAAAATTTATTCACATACATTTCTCATATTATAATTCATACATTGAACATACTTAGTTATCTAGAACCAAACTATGTTGACCCATTTGTAATAAAGAGATGACCCAACACAAACTATGCATGGACTTAAATGTTGTCACACATTATCAAATCTATATTACAATTGCACCAACAAAGGTGGTGAAAGAAAACATACAACTGCGATTATACATTCCCTTGAATCATTATAAATGACCATGGAGACATACCAATAATGAAATATTCTTTACAATTCATTCCTACGCTGCCTCAAAACACATTCCTACATTTAGCACCCATACTAGCTTGATTTGAAGCCCTGAAACTATCCTGAGGCACTGCAAACCAGACAATTGGATCAATGACCAACCCTAAGAATTTCTTCAATTGATGCATAAATAGCCATCCTCTTTTACTGTGCAGACCTTGGGCTTTGGAAGAATCGATCAACAAGCAAGAGTTGCAATAAAACCATACCCACTACTTCTGTCAGAAGACTAGCAGAACAAAAGGAGGCCCATGCCCTGCATATAGATTTTATGTCCTTGAGAGGACCTACAGAAAGTATGGATGCTGAAAAAAGTTGGGATTAAGGTTCCATCACCCTTGTAATCCTAATGCATAGTTTCCACTATTCTTGGAAAGTTCTAAGGTTTTGGAGAGTTCCAAAATCCTTGGAGATAGGGTGTTAATTTTGTAACTTTATTCATAAGGGCTGAAGGTTTCACCATCAATGGTAAATTGTTTTACTGGTATGGTAAATAATTATTTACTGGCCTCAGTAATTATTTAGTTACCGGAAGGTTGCTAGAGAGTTACTTTTATTGCTCAAGGAATCTTGATAAATAATAAATGAGGTGAGGTGGAGAATCTTGGTGCCTATCTTAGGGAAATGTATTTTTGGGTTGTTATGATGTGTGTCATAAGTTTGTAAGAGCATCTATAACAACTTACAATTTTCATAAGGTGTAAGAGATTTTGTGACAACATATGACATCAATTATTGTCTTGTAAGTTCCTATTCTTGGTTCTAGGAGCCTCTATTGGGAAGATACTTATGACAGGTGTAAGGGAATCTATAAGAAGATGATTTTGGTGTATCGCAAGATAGAAATATCAGATTTTTCCATCTCCCATGAATTTATTTGTTGGGTACTCATTTTGTATAAATATGAGACTTGAGAGTGAAGTTTGGTTGAGTAACAAAAGTGAGGAAAACTTGTTTGCAGGTAACAGGTTGAGTGAGAGATTTTCTATACATAGGTGTTGATGGATTGAAGACTAAAGAGGAGATTGGAAGTGGATGTATTGTAATCTTGTTTTGAAGATAATACAACTTGGGCCTCTCTTCTTGGTGGAGTTTTTTCCCACAAGGATTTCTTTATGTAAACATTGTGTTATGCATTTATTCTTCTGTTCCATTGTTACCATATGTTGTTAGATCTTGCATTCTTATGTTGCTGATTTGTGCCTCTTTGTTGCTGCTACCTTATGGTGATGTTATTGTTGTTGTAAGTTCATCTAAGGTGGTTTTATCAAGTATGTTAAAGTGGCTGATTTTAGCATCATAAAGAAGTTGAATCTCTTCATGGTATTTCAAGGATTAAGCAAACTTATTTTCAGATTTGCATACAATTTTCAGATTTCTATTTTATAGTAGTCAGCCTTGTATCTCACCAATAGGTATCATATCTTGGTTATTTGGTGATTAACAATTGGATTAGAGATTGTTTGTTTATTCCAACAATTGGTATCAGAGCTTAAGGTTGTTTCATGACTTGCATGTGCTCGTATCTGCTTACATGTTCTTGCATGTACTTGCATGTTGCTTGCATGTGCTTGCATGTGAGTTGCATGTACTTGCATGTTTCTTGCATGTTTCTTACATGTGCTTGCATGTGATGGATTCATGGTAATTTGGTTATGGGTATTCCTCTATTTTTAAATTTAGCTTGTAAAGCTTGTGAATTTGTTGGAAGGAATTGTAGAATGTTGGAGGTTTTTGGGCTGCAGTGGATGTTCTGTATGTTTGTATTGTTTTGTAGATCTGTGAGATTGGAAACCATGGTATCTAACTCTTGGATGGATATTGTCAATGAGCTCTACAATGGTCTCTTGAGGCTAAGGGTCATTGATCTTCATGGAGTTGATCTTGTGGTAGTGATTTAGAGCTCTAGTTTGGTAATATGTGAGTATCCTCTTGTTTGGTGGTTTTATTCCTTTACCTTGTGGTCATGTGAAGTGAATGGGTGTTCATGTTGGATGGTTGCTTTTGGTGCCCTAGTCACATGGAAGAACATTTATTTTTTGGACTACAGTATGGAGTACCTATGTTGGACTCA
Organism: Cunninghamia lanceolata; assembly: GCA_027924645.1. Taxonomy (NCBI): domain Eukaryota; kingdom Viridiplantae; phylum Streptophyta; class Pinopsida; order Cupressales; family Cupressaceae; genus Cunninghamia; species Cunninghamia lanceolata. The sequence goes on from BSBN01000714.1 coordinate 557,440, forward strand.
TGGTTTTAGACCTTGGTTAGATGAAAGCATTGGATGATTTTCCACCGGTTGCATGTGTGTTGTGGAGTTGGTATTTTTTTGTGATATGGAAACTCTTGAACAACCTAGTTTCTCCTCTTTCATATTCATGTTATTTTTGATATGTAGGTTTTACAATTTTCCTGTTTCAAGAAAAGCTATGGAATCATAGATATGTTATATTTCATTATTTCAGATTTATAGAGAGATTTATTGACATATATGGTGTGAATATCTAGATGTTTAAGTGATTTCAGATTTATAGAGAGATTGTTTTGCAGGTTTTACATGTTAACTAAAATCTGTGGTTTGTAGATCTGTGGAAAGATTGTATTCAAACTCTTAGAGCATTCTAGATGGAAAAACTTATAGATTTGTAGGACTGCTTGTTGGGTTCTTATGATCTATGGTTACTCTTATGTGGATTTGTTTGGAAAATCAGGTCTAGCATTGATCCTAGTGTTTGAGTCTTGGAAATCTACATGTTATTCCTGGTTATCTTTGTTTTGCATGTTATGGATGTGGGGTTGAATCTATTTTTTAGTTATTTGAGATTGGAGCACTGACCATATTTTTCTCCTTTGAGATGTTGCATGAGTGCATATCTTGTAAATTATTTCATGAGGATTTTGTTTGGTTGGCCTCTTCTTGGTCACCTTGATTACATTAGTATGTTTGTTGTAGTGAGATAGAAGGATGGTTTAGAAATTTAGAGTACCTAATATAGTTGTTCATTGGAATCTATAGCAATAAGTTATGGTGCATGAGAAGCTCAGTATCACTTTAAGTGGGAGTTTTGTGTAGTTACATAGTGTGTTCTATCTTCCTAGTTTGGAGATTATGGTTTACTTGACCTTTTGGGCATTGTTGTTGTTGGAATTAGGGAAGACAACTGAGAGGGGGGTGAATCAGTTGTCTCAAAACTTTAACACTTGTTGCAATTAATTCTTCTCTACCACTTATTTATAGATCATTATTATAACCATGAAAACATGAATCAATAACACATAAGCAGAAACATAAATAACACACTTGACACAAGTATTTTAACGTGGAAACCTAGTTAAGGGAAAACCATGGTGGAGGTTAGTCCACAAAGATTAATACCCTGTTAAAAGTGTTTCAAATGGGAAGGCACATGCCTTCAGGCTCACTGCCTATAGAAATGATTGTAAGAAGACTATAGAGTGTTTGAACTAATGAATAACATCTACTAATGCAGAAATTTAGTTTCAGTTAAGCACATAATACTAATCTTACACACTTCATCCTTATTCTGCCCTATTTGACTTTTTTGCCATAATCTGGACATAGATCTTTTCCTTCGCACTTCCTCTTCTCTTTTTTGCACTTAATCCATCACCACATCATTCTCCCACACCACAAGAATCAAATCCATCAGCTATATATATTTGCATCAAGAAATTTTATCAATTGTAGTCAACTCAGAGAAAACATAGAATATTTATGAAGACCTCTACTTTATCGGTTGAATCCATGCATAATCAACAACGTGAACCAAAAACTTGTGTTCTCAAATCAACAACCATTTTGGCCAATATCACTAGTTATCACAAATTGCTTATCCAAAAACTTTTATGCATCCAGACCAAGATAAAATACTAAGTCACTTTGTTCTTCTTCTGATTGTGTAACCTAACTGGAACCTGATACTCAAATCCTTATAACTTTTGACTCCTTCATCACCGGAGGCTAGGATACTGGATTTAGATTGTCCTAACAATCCTTATCACTTCTTTAGATCCATGGTACAATATGAATTACCACCGGAGAGATCCAAACTAAGATACCGGACCTTGTCACATGCTCTGTTTTTGACATTTGGACTTAGACAAATCCTCATTCTGACTTCCGGTATGAACAAAGCATGTAATGCGGATGTGTAGGATAGACTTAGTTGCCATCAATGACAACACCTGTCATGCGTAGTGTTGGTTTTCAATCCGATTAGATGCTCATTCCCAAATTTCCCTACAAGGTAGCCATCAATGATCAACAGGATCTCTAGGCCAGCGGCCAACAGTATAGGAGATAGACTATGTTTTTATCTCCTCTTCTACTTCAGGCTTTGCAAAACCTAGGGGAGTATTCCCTATTCAACACCCATGAGATATGACTATGAACTGACTGGGATGTTGACACAAAGCAGATAAATCCTCCTATATGAAGACCAAAACTATAGGATAAGTGCAAAGGGGCTAGCTTTGGGCTTATGTTCAGTTGTGAATTAGAGGATCTTGGTCCTAAACTACTTCTACAGTCCTAATGGTTTGATTTGGAAGTTTGAGTTTGATTTATGTGTTTGGATGCAAAACTAGGACCTGGTGTGTAACCTCAACACAAAGCTAAACTGGTGCCTATCCAAGGCTTGGAGTCAGTAGACATACACCTGTGAATGATCAGCATGAACACACTAAAACTGGAATTCAAGGGGATGTTATGGTATCTGCCTTATAGACACCTCCCAAAACAGAGTGTTAAGTTATCTCTACTTATGATATCCCTATTGTAGTATATCTTTCCCAACACTTAATCTAAAAATAATTTAATCTACCCCTTGAGCAGAAGTTGAAAGATCAAGCATTCAATATAGCAAATCTATATTCTAGAATCCCAGACATCCCTTAGATATCTAGATTCAGAAGAAGGATACATGCAATACTGGAGACAAAATAACAAAACACATACAAATATAGCATTACTCATATAAAACCAATCATGAAATCAGTAAATTCATGCATGAAATATACAACAAGAGATACATAAACTCACAAAACTTTCTGCACAGAGCAACCAAAACCAGTTGTATCTATTAAAAAGCCAGATATGTCCCATTTTCAACAACCTTGAATTGAGTAGCATCATCTACTTATAAAGTAGGATGATGTACTCCCTCATTAATCACATGGCAGTCCCCAAGACATCACTCGGTGCAGTGCATCACCAGGGGGCGCCAAAAACATTCAATGCAACCGCACAGACAGGAGGGAAGGGGCAGGTGAGATCTTGACCTACATCGCCTTGTCATAATTTTCTGTCTAAATCGAGTAGCTGGCGTGTCCTTCTAACCTATACCTCTATACAATCTCACCATTAATGGCATACCGACTCACAACCTCGGGATGCAGCAGTTGCGTACCTTGCAAACCTTCTCCCGCCAAAATGCATGTTCATGGATTGAGAAAAACCTTTCTTTCAAATGTTGCCATCGATCACCATGCTTCCTACCGAGATTTACGGCGTAGATCATGCTGCAAAGTCAGCGAGCAAAGATATCCATGCCTCATAGGTACATCATGTTGACTTTCCTTTTAAATATCATGAGGATGTATTATCCCACATTCACCCTGCAGCACTTTTTTTAACACTTTATATACTAGGTCGGTTACATATACATTATCGGCAATTTTGTTCCCAACGACGCCATCTTAACCCTTGTCGTCATCCTCCATCGGCCAGACTGCTTCATCGGCAAACCCTATGTTTATCCTCCCGACATCATATATCCTGCCAATGAACATCCTGATGATGTCACCAAGCCTCTTCACCATCACCTGTTGGCCAGACCTCTAATATCGGTAAACAACCTACATGTCCAACCAATATAAAATGTCACCCCGATGGAGTAATATCACCCTTATCATCCAAACCATCATCGGGAAGACCCAACACATCAAAAGATCACCTCCCAACACACGCCAATGACCAAAGTCATGCCGACGACCTACATATGCAAACATCCCCTTGATGTTCAAAAATTATCCTGATGTCAGCAAACATCCTGCCGAGCTCATCCAGATAATTCGCACCACCTGATAAAAAATATCACCCTGATAACAAACCTCATTGCCATATCCGCAAATGTCCTGATGATGTCATCATCACATTACAATGTTGGGTCAAATTGAAAACTTGAAGTATGACCCCGTCGAATCTGGATGATGTCAGCAGCATATCACCTGAAGGATATCACCTTGATAATTGATCATCTTGATGACATTATTGTCACATTTAGAGCAAGGGTGATATTCAGAAGATGACCCGATATTTGGAATATCACCCAATATTGAGAATATCATCCTGCAGAGAAAAAGATGAAGGCAAAGGTCGAGCAGATATCACCCCCACAGGAACATGACATCAGCAGCATCCTGATGTTGAACAAACATAAGGTGACAAAATAACATCAGGGTGATCTTAATAAAGATCACCTGATATTCAAATATGATGACCCCGATGAAAAGTGGGTCATACTTAGAAATTTCATAGTGCCAACATCAGGATGATCTTGACTAAGATCACCCGATGTTAAAATATCACCCTGCGGTAAAGGTCGGGTTGGCAAATGCATGATGACCCCCACAGGATATCTAGACATGATGAGAAATGACCCATGCAAGAAACATCGAGGGGATGTCCGGGAACATGATGATGATAGTGATATCCTCCTTTCTTCAAAATATCTTGATGATGCAGCAAAACACAGATAGGGTCCAAGACTTAGAAACTTCATGAAATCCTGGGAAGGTACCTGCAAGCTAATAACCTGGAACATGATAAATGATGCAGGCACCAACAGTGGCTCCAATTGGGGGCATCCAGGCACAAGGCTGCAGCGAGAACAGACCTCTGGGCAGACCAGACAAAACACAAAAAAGCACCAACTGTACAAGCTATTTACAATATACACATACTTTTACAAATGTGCACAGAGGCAGATCACTTATGCAAAATAAAACTTGAGGAATTGACCATGCACAGGCAATTCCAGCATCTCACCATTTAGGTCCTGGAGGACATAAGAATCCTCCCCATGAGTATTGCAAACCTGATATGGGCCCATCCATAAGGGTTCAAACTTACCATGTTTGCCCTTATCATGACTTCTTGCATTCCAGATGAGCTCCCAATCATTTATCTAGAACTTCCTTTCTGTAGCTCTCCTGTCAAACAGATACTTCACATTTTGTTGTTTCTTGAGATTGATTTGGTGGGCCTCCCTTCTGCTTTCATCCAGTGCAACCAGCTGCTTTATTCTTTCTGTCATGGAGTCTTCAATCTCTTCATCATTCTCTTGGATGAATTTGTAAACTGGCAGGAGATTGTTTATAGGCAGCCTGGTTGATGCACCATACACCAGTTCAAAAGGTGACCTTCCAATAACTTTTTTCACTGTCACCTTGTCAGCCCATAATGCCAACTTTAACTTTGAATCCCAAGCTCTCTTGTTCTTATCCACTATCATCTTGATGATTTTCATGAGGCTTTTATTGCTTGATTATGCTTGACCATTTCCTTGCGGGTGGTATGGTGATGCATATGATAAATTTATCCCATACTTGTTGCAAAAATCAACAAATTCACTAGATCTGAAGCACATAGCATTATCTGTGACTATCTTGAATGGTACTCCAAACCTGATGATGATATTTTCTAAGATAAAATCCATCACCACTCTACTTGTAGCTCTTTTTGTTGGAATAGCCTCAATCCATTTGGTGAAGTAGTTAGTAGCCACCAAAATCCAACTATGTCCCCCACTTGACTTTTCTGCAATCTGCCCTATAAAATCAATTCCCCATTGCTGAAATGGAGCATCCACAGTTATAGTTCTAAGGGGCAGTGCACCTTCATATCTTAACTTTCTTGAGAACCTTTGGCAAGGGTCACATTTCCTTACCAGCCTTTGTGCATCTGAAAAGAGAGTGGGCCACCAATATCCTGCCTTAAGGATCTTATGAGCTGTTGTCTTGGTAGTATAATGTCCACCACACAATCCTTTATGCATGTCATTCAAAACATTATTAGCTTCATCTTCATCCACACATCTTAGTAGCACACTATCAAGGTTCTTCCAGTACAACTCACCTTGAACAATAACATACCTGATTGCATGTAGTTTTAAGGTCCTCTTTTGACTGTCACTGAAATGGGAAGGACAATTCAGATTTTGCAAGTAATATATGATGTCCTTATACCACTCAAATTTTGATACATTGACATTCTAATTTTGGACTACATTGACTTGGCATGCCTCTGAGTTTGACTGTGCCATCATCTTGGCTAATCCTTGTCCTCTTACCAACTTGGTAATTTGTATCTCTATGTTGAATTCCTACAATTTGTTTATCCATCTGTACCTTCTTCTAGTCACCTCCTGCTGAGTGAAGATGTCCTTGACTGCTGTATGAGGCACATATGCAACTATCTAGGATCCTACCAGATATGGCCTGAAACTCTTGACTGCTCTGACTAGTGCATATGCTTGTTTCTCCATGATGTCATACTTTAACTCAGAGGCCTGCAAGGACATACAGAAGAAAGCTATGGGCTGCTCAGATCCATCTTCATTTTTCTGCAATAAACATGCAGCAACAGTATGGAAAGAAGCAAATGAAAACAATTGAAATGGCTTGGAAAAATCAAGAGATTTCAGCATAGGAGCCATCTTGATTGCTTCCTTGATGTCCTGAAAAGATCTGCTTGCTTCACCTTCCCAATTGACAGTCTCACCCTTCTTCAGCATTTTAGAAATGTTCCTTGTGGTTTCTGCAAAGTTGGGAACAAATCTTCTAACAAAATTTATTTGTCCAAAGAAGGACTGGATTCCTTTTACTATTTTTGGCATCTGGATCTTGTCAATTGCAGCGACCCTCTTAGGATCTATCCTTATTCCATCTTTGGAAACAATGTACCCCAAGAGTTTCCCTTCTACTACCCCAAAAGCACACTTCTTTGGATTTAAAGAAATGCCATACTCCAGTGCTCTAATGAAAATCTGCTCCAAGTGCATACAATGCTGCTCTTCCTTCTTAGAATAGGCAGTCAGATCATCCTGATATACAGCCAGAATTGAGTCAATCAACCTTGCAAAAGCAACATCCATTGCTCTTTGAAATGTAGCACCTGCATTTGTCAGTCCAAATGGCATTCTATCACATACATATGTTCCCCATGGAATTGTGAAGGTAGTCTTGTATTGTTCTGATTCCTTTACCTTCACCTGATTGTAACCTGAGAATCCATCCATCATGGATAGGAGTTCACAACCAGTCACTTTTTGTAACATAGCTTCCATATTAGGCAATGGCTAATTATCCTTTAAGGAGGATACATTCAAATTTCTGAAGTCAACACAAAGCCTAATATCACCATTCTTTTTTCTAACTGGGACAAGGTTGGACACCCAAGTTGAATGTCTAATTGGCACAATTATTCCAGCCTCCCTAAGCTTCTTGAGTTCTTCTTGCATCTTTGGAGCCAAGGTGGGATTAATAGGCCTTTGCTTTTGTCTAAATGGCTTTGCTCCAGGCTTCAATGGGATCTCATGCTAGAATAGGTCCTCTCTATAGGCCTTTAGGTCCTCATATGACCAAGCAAAAACATGTTTATACTTTTTTAACAATGCTATCAGCATGCTCCTAATGTGTGGTTTGAGCTGTTTGCCAATATAGACCCTTTTGGGGGCTTGAGATGTCCCCAAATTTATCTCCTCTAAGTCATCTTTATTTGTTGGAGATGTCTTTGTGACCAATTGGTCTCTATTGTCAAAAGCTCTTTCCAAAGCTACTAACCCTCTAGGGATTTTTTTAGTCTTCAGCTGAATTACTTCTTTCCCCATAAGAGTTTCTTTTCCATCTACAATTTCTACAAAGTTTTGAAAATCAATTTCTTGGTTCTCATATTCATCTGTGCAATGCAAAAATATTAACAAGTCCTTGTCATCATCAAACACTTGCCAACTACATATGTTTTCTAGTACTGCAGGTCTAATTTTAGCTTCAACATTTGTAACACCTGATAGAGTGATATCATCTGGTCTTATTGCTACATTGGCTAAGAAATCAGCCATGACATTTTTTGATCTCTCTACCTAGCCTATTGAAAATGCATCAAATAGTTCAATGGTATCCCAAACAGCATGCTTGTATTGTTTTAATCTTTTGTTCTTTGAGGCATACCTATCTCTAACTTGGAACACAATTAACTCAAAATCCCCAAATACCCTTAACATCTTAATTCCATGTTTGAGAGCCATATTTAAGCCTAAGAGTAAGGCTTCATACTCCGCAATGTTGTTTGTGCAAGTAAATCTTAGTAGGAAGAGAATTTTAGGAGCTTACCAGATGGAGATAGGAATACAACTCCAGCTCCAGAGCCTTCCTTTGCACAAGCTCCATCAAAATACATGGTCCATAGACCCTGCTAGTCTAGCTCTTCAATGCAAACCTTTTTCTCTTTTTTCTCTTTATCATCTGAGACAACCCTGAAGTTGTCAAAGTCGGTGTTCACAAAACATATGTGTTCTTCTAATTCTTGGTCCTCCACTGTCTCTGATGACCTTTCCTCTCTAATCAGTTTGAAATTCTTTCCATTCATAGGGATCATAGCATATGACAGGTCTAGCTACATACTTCCACCTATCAATGTTGCCCATCTTCTTGACAACAGCATACCATATTGCGGCTTTATGTCAACCACTGTTATGTTCATCTTGTATGTTTTCTCTGGATATGCTGCCAATCTAAAATCCACATCTTTCATGATTCCAATGACTGGTACCTCTCTAGCATCCATGGCATAACATTTTCCACGTGCCTTGTTTATTTTTTATCCAGCTTGTTGCATGATAGCCAGAGCCATAATGTTTGTGGATGCTCCAGAATCAAGCATACAATTTTTTATTACTTTCCCATTGATAACAAGGGAAACATAGAATGGTTCCACTTGTGAAGGGCACTTTGTCATGGTCATCCCTAAATACACCTTAGGGACTTCATCTTCTTCATTGTATAAGGCTTGCTTCTTACCTTGAGTCCCATCATTCTGTTTGGCTTGACAAGGCACTCTTGAAATTAAAGATATTGCCCTATTCTTGATTTCTTCAACCTTCATAAGTTCCATCAATGGGACAGAAACCTTTACTTGAGAGAGGACTTGAGTAATATCAAATGAAGCATAATTTTGTATGATAGTCGTGGCCTGCTCCACGATTTTATTCTTATCTTGAACTGATCCAGCCTTAGTCTTGATGGCTGCTTGACTGTCACCCATAACTCAAGGGTTCTTACTTCAGTCTTCATTCTGGGGGCCTTCATTTTCTGATCTGTGCAAATCATGACATGGTTTTTGTTTGAAACCCTGCTTATTGTTGTTCCATTGTTTCTTATATGTTTTAGCCCCTTTATGATCACGCATTGGCTGACTTGTAGAAATGCCTTGTAGCTAGTGTAGGCTACTTACATGAGCTTTACCTCTAAGGTTATAATTACTTTTGACTTGAGCTACTGCTACAATTGTGAGAGCTCTAATCTACTTCATCAAAAGGTCTCTGCAGGTTACTCAAAAAACTGTGTGAGCCCTGAGCATATATATAACTATCTTCATCATCCTCATCATAAAAAACCTGCTGACATGCCTGAATCCCATCATTTGTATTCTCATCTGCATCATGAGAACGATGCTCCCTGCTTATGGACAACATATTAATATCATCATCCTGTACATAATGTGGCTCATTGCATTCATTACAAGACACAACATTATCATATAAAGACTGAGCAATCATGCATTGTGACTGTGAATGTGGCATCTGACAGATTATGCACCATGGACTATCATCAGTAATATTTACAGCTCTCTTCAAAGGATTAGGAGTTTCTTTGGTGTGTGGAGTTCTCTAATTTGTGTTGTTATGTGGAAATATAGGTTTACCATTATGCCAATTGGTATTATATGGCATATCATGCAATGATGGCCTTTTTTCCTGCCTTTGGTAAACTTGCCTATCAGGACCTATCCCTTTTTCACTTCTAGCCAGTCTATATCTTAGGTCCTTAACAACATTTGTCAGTTTATCAATTTTGTCTTCAGGAGCAGATGTATTACCTTGAATATTCTAAGATTTATTGAGATTCAGTAGAATTTTCACATCATCCCTTCTGTTTGTCTTGCCTGATGCTTTCCTGTTATTCTCAATATTTATTGCTATCTTGAAAGCATCCCTGAGAGTAGCAGGACCTTTATCTCCTAACCCATATGTTGTTTTGGCATAAAAAGCATTAATATATAATATTATGCACATTGGTTCATTTGGCCTCATGTGATGTGGCAATTTGTTCAACACTTTAGTAAATCTTGCATTAAAATCTGCAACCTGCTCATTTGACCCTTTAGTGATACTAGTGAACTCATTTACAAAAAAGCTAGGGTCAGTTTTGTCACCATATTGCTCCTTAAACATCCTTTTGAAATCATCCCATGATGAAATGCTCTGATCAGGCAAATTTTTGTACCATTCTCTAGCCTCATCGACCAAAGATTACATGAATGACTTCATAAAGACATCCTCATGCTCAATCTCAAAGTTATCCATGACATTTTGAAAATCTTTCAAATGATCCTCCCCTGACACAGTATTATTTCCTGGAAATTTTGGCACTTGAAGCCTTACATGCTTGTCAATGGGGTTAGGATAACCAAGAATACCATAAAAAAAACAAGCTGTTTGAATCTATCTAGCTGCATAGGTTGTCTACCAAACTGATTAGCATTAACATTTCTATTAGCATTTGGATTTCTCACATTATTTAATAGTACTCTAGCATTGTTTGCATTTTGTCTTTGATCATTTTGTTGATACTGGACTTCATTTCTATGCTGGTTCCTTAGGGCATCTACATTATCAAGGGTAGGGACTGCATCCTATTGAGCAGTCCTCAGAGCTTGCACTTTCTGTCTTATGTCATCCCTAATTTTCATAGCTTGCAAATATTCAAATTCAGCTCTCAAATTCTTGATCTCTTCAGCTAATTGGTCATCTTTGGGCATGGAAGAAGATGGTCTCATTCCATTTTGGTCATCATCTTCATCATCCCTTCGAGATTCAGCCTCTTCAAATCTTTCACTGGGATCTAGGAAAGGGCATTCTTGAAACACCTCTGACCTCATTCTTAAACTACCACCCTGTTGCCTCTCATATGCACCTTGAATATCAGCTTCTGCATTTGAAAAATAAGGCACATGCTGTCCTGATGGCCTAGGGTTGTCCTAAATATCATCATTATTCCTGGGGGAACCCTCATGACTAACTAAGACGGTTCCTTTTCTTCTATACATCATCCTTCTTTCTACTGGTAACTCTTCAAATAAAGGATTACGCAGGGATCTTCTCCCTTGCATACAAATTTCACTTTGACTGGTTGGGAGATTACTTCAGAGTCGCCACCTATTACTAGGAATTTTTTTCTTCTAAAAACCAGGGTTCTTACACAAATAGTTCCCTAGTGGAGTCACCATTTTCTGTTGCAACTCAGATGGGCAAATAATTTACCAGGGATAAAAAGATAAAACTTTCAATAAAGTCCCCAGTAGATTCGCCAATTTCTGTTGGTTTTCAATCCGACTGGATGCTCATTCCCAGATTTCCCTACAAGGTAGCCATCAATGATCAACAAGATCTCTGGGCCAGCGGCCAACAGTATAGGAGATAGACTCTGTTTTTATCTCCTCTTCTACTTTAGGCTCTGCAAAACCTAGGAGGGTATTCCCTATTCAACACCCATGAGATATGACTATGAACTAACTGGGATGTTGACACAAAGTAGATAAATCCTCCTATATGAAGACCAAAACTGTGGGATAAGTGCAAAGGGGCTAGCTTTGGGCTTATGTTCAGTTGTGAATCAGAGGATCTTGGTCCTAAACTACTTCTACAGTCCTAATGGTTTGATTTGGAAGTTTGAGTTTGATTTATGTGTTTGGATGCAAAACTAGGACCTGGTATGTAACCTCAACACAGAGCTAAACTGGTGCCTATCTAGGGCTTGGAGTCAGTAGACATACACCTGTGAATGATCAGCATGAACACACTAAAACTGAAATTCAAGGGGATGATATGGTATCTGCCTTACAGACACCTCCCAAAACAGAGTGTTAAGTTATCTCTACTTATGATATCCCTATTGCAGTATATCTTTCCCAACACTTAATCTGAAAACAATTTAATCTACCCCTTGAGCAGAAGTTGAAAGATCAAGCATTCAATACAGCAAATCTATATTCTAAAATCCTAGACATCCCTTAGATATCTAGATTCAGAAGAAGGATACATGCAATACTGGAGACAAAATAACAAAACACATGCAAATATAGCATTACTCATATAAAACCAATCATGAAATCAATAAATTCACACATGAAACATACAACAAGAGATACATGAACTCACAAAATTTTCTGCACAGAGCAACCAAAACTAGTTGTATCTATTACAAATCCAAATATGTCCCATTTTCAACAACCTTGAATTGAGTAGCATCAGCTACTTATAAAGTAGGATGATGTACTCCCTCATTAATCACATGGCAGTCCCCAAGACATCACTCAGTGCAGTGCATCACCAGGGGGCACTAGAAACATTCAATGCAGCTGCATAGACAGGAGGGAAGAGGCAGGTGAGATCTTGACCTGCATCGCCTTGTCATGATTTTCTATCTAAATCGAGTAGCTGGCATGTCCTTCTGACCCATACCTATGTGCAATCTCGCCATTAATGGCATACCAACTCACAGCCTCGGGATGCAGTAGTTGTGTGCCTTGCAAACCTTCTCCCACCAAAATGCATGTTCATGCATCGGGGAAAACCTTTCTTTCAAACATTGCCATCGATCACCATGCTTCCCACTGAGATTTGGGCATAGATCATGCTGCAAAGTCGGCGAGCAAAGATATCTGTGCCTCGTAGGTACATCATGTTGACTTTCCTTTTAAATATCATGAGGATGTATTATACCACATTCACCCTGTAGCACTTTTTTTAACACTTTATATGCTAGGCCGGTTAGATATATATTATCGGTGATTTTGTTCCCGATGACACCATCTTAACCCTTGTCGTCATCCTCCATCGGCTAGACCGCTTCATCGACAAACCCTATGTTTAGCCTCCCGACATCATATATCCTGCTGATGAACATCCTGATGACATCACCAAGCCTCTTCACCATCACCTGTCGGCCAGACCTCTAATATCGATGAACAACCTACATGTCTAGCCGATATAAAATGTCACCCTGATGGAGTAATATCACCCCCATCATCCAAACCATCATCGAGAAGACCCAACACATCGGAAGATCACCTCCCGACACACGCCGATGACTAAAGTCATGCCGACAGCCTGCATATGCAAACATCCCCCAGATGTTCAAAAATCATCCTGACGTCAGCAAACATCCTGCCGAGCTCATCCGGATAATTCGCACCACTTGATAAAAAAATATCACCCTGATAACAAACCTCATCACCATATCCGCAAATGTCCTAATGACGTCATCATCACATTACAATGTCGGGTCAGATTGAAAACTTGAAGTATGACCCCGTCGAATCTGGATGATGTCAGCAGCATATCACCTGAAGGATATCACCCTGATAATTGATCATCACATTTAGAGCAAGGGTGATATTCAGAAGATGACCTGATAGTTGGATATCACCCAATATTGAGAATATCATCCTGCAGAGAAAAAGATGAAGGCAAAGGTCGAGCGGATATCACCCCCACAGGAACATGACATCAGTAGCATCCTGATGTTGAACAAACATAAGGTGACAAAATAACATTAGGGTGATCTTAATAAAGATCACCTAATATTCAAATATGATGACCTCGATGAAAAGTGGGTCATACTTAGAAATTTCATAGCGCCAACATCAGGATGATCTTGACTAAGATCACTCGATGTTAAAATATCACCCTACGGTAAAGGTCAGGTTGGTAAATGCATGATGATGCCCACAGGATATCTGGACATGATGAGAAATGACCCATGCAAGAAACATCGAGGGGATGTCTAGAAACATGATGATGATAGTGATATCCTCCTTTCTTTAGAATATCCTGATGATGCAGCAAAACACAGATAGGGTCCAAGACTTAGAAACTTCATGAAATTCTAGGAAGGTGCCTGCAAGCTAATAACCTGGAACCTGATAAATGATGCAGGCACCAACACGTAGTAGTGTCTCTTGCCAACAATCTCCATCCTTGGCATTGATGGCAACACTTAGTGAAAAATGACCAATTGTCGGAATAGCTCCCCCTTTCTATGTACACTTGTGCTTTTCACTATTTTCCAAAGCTCCCCCTTTGCTAGATTCCTCATTTTTCACTATTCTCTACTCCCCCTTTGACATCAATGGCAAAGGGTGGGTTCCGCAAATCAAAAAATTTACAAAAAATATGTATGCCAAGCCACATATGTACAGACAATCCTTAAGTCCTATTTACATATACTTGAGTACATCTCCAAAAATGTTTTTCAGTTGTGCCAGCTCACTATCCCAGCTCTTCTTTATAGTATTCAAAATTGAGATGTGACCATTGAAGAGAAATGCTTGTGTCTTAGTCATCCTTAGATCAATGGGATCATTTGATTGAGTTGCAGCTTGGGCTTCAGTTAAGGCATTGAACATTGCTTCCATTTTGGGGGAAATTAGTCCCCGAAGCTCACTCATCCTTGTCTCTATGCTCTTCTTTTCTTTTGTCAATTTCTTTATATCTCAATTAGGCTGATTGTTTGACACTCTTGGCTCATCACTGACACTGTCAGAGGATCAAAAGATTGGGATAAATTTGTCATTTTTTCTTTGGACTATTTTATTTTTATTTCAATGTCCTCTATAGCTTTAGGACAAGACAAACAAAATTTGTATACATTCCCTCCTTCTTTAAGAGCATTTTGAATACTCTTTATACTAGCATCTAGCACCATTTTATCAACTCTAATCAAACCTTTAAGAGCATCAAAGCTTTTATCGTTGAATTCCTTTTGGACCTTGACCTCTGTAGACTTCTCTAAAGATTCAAAATGAGAGCTTACTGAGTCTATCACGTTCTTTAACTGTCCGGAGGGGGATGCAGAAGAATCCTTCTGGTATGTTGGCATGATTTTCTCTAAAATCCTTGATGCCAGACCAAGTAGCTTACTATCTTCTATGTGAGACTTCAAAACATCTTCTCTAGCTAAGTTAACTTGAGCAATGGAAGCCAACTTTATCTTTTGTATAGGAGATAATGTGTCAAAATTTATTGGACCTTGGATTATGTCCTGATCTTCTTCAATTTGTTTATCCCTTTCTAAATTTTCTTTTACTGCCTCCATAGTGTCTCTTTCCCAAGATGATGATGTGTCTATCTGATTCTTACTGGTACTGTCAACTGGATTACCTTGCTTGAGTTCTTCATCATCTTTTACAATCTCTTCTTCTTTATCATTTTTCTCCTTGACTTCTTATGCTTCTTGATTCTTAGCCTTTTCTATTTCATGTTCTTCAATCTTCAATGAATCATCTTCAATTTGATCATATGTTTCTATATTCATTTCTATATCCTTTTTGTTAGAATGATCGGGAGGAGTTTGAATACCTCCTACATCAAGAATTTCATCTGTCATCTTTTCATCTTCCTTGCTTATAGTTTCCTTTTCCAGGACAGAAAGGTTATCTATTCCAAATTGTTGCTCCTCCTTTTGCTACTCTTCTTCATCTGAAACTAATGTGTCATCAGCAGGTTCATCTACAACCACAAAGAACTTGTTTTTGTCCAATGCTTTTCTCAAAATTTGCTTAGTTTCTTGGACAACTTTGTCTACATCTCCAATCATCAATTTGTTCATCCTTGTCTTACACCTCAATTCATTTTTGACCTCTTTAAAAATTATATATGCTTCTTTGTTAGAGATCACTGGACATAGAGTGATCAATACATGTTCCCTCAGCTCCATATCTTTTGACTTAGCAACTTCTTTTCTTATTTCCAAGATGTCTCTTAAGCCTTTTGAAACTTCTGACAAAATTTCTACCAGTGCTCGATTGAATACATTCAAGTATTTGATAGTGGCTTCTTCCAAAAGTCTTCTATCAATGTCATTATACAAATCATAGAATTTAGTCAATGGTTTTAAATTCCCATCAATGGATATTGTCTTGACAATGTTTTTCACAGAGAGAATTTGCTTCTTAATATCAGCCTCTAATTTCTACCTCTTCTTTGTCTTCTTGCTTTCAGAAGGCTTCTCTTCAGATACTTTAACAACTTTAGCACCTGTGGCCTTGGGCTTCTTAAGCCCATCATCTAAGTCTATCTTTTCTTCATCCTCTTTTTCAAAGCTGCCATATGGCCCTTTTCCCATTACTTTGTTCTTTTCTTTTCCTTACCAGATGATTTGTCTTCTGGTTTCTCAATCTTGGCAAATTTTGGGGGAACAAGGTTGGTAGCAGAGCTCCTAGTTTTTCTAGGCTGGCTGGAGGAGACTTTCAGAGCACTTGCATGTTTCTTATCCTACTTTTCCTTCTCAGCCTTTTCAGTTCTTTCCCTAAATTGCTTCACAACTTCCTTGGTGAGGCCAAGATTCTCGGCCAACTGCTCAACTTCTTTCCTTACTTTCCTATTGGTTTCAGATTTTCTGAGTTGAACATGCAGTTTCACACTTAGCTCCTCATATGTCCCAAATCTTTCAACTATTATGTCCTTTGGCTTTCCCAAAAGGTGTTGAGCATACATATTCAAAATTTTCTCATCTACCTCATACCCCATGGGCATGATCCAAATAGTTCTAGGTTCTACTACTTCCATTAAGCACTGATCAGTGTCCACCATGAAACAAATGTCATTTTTGTATTTCTCAACAACTAATTTAGGGATTCTTTCCCTAGAATGCATCATACTCTAAATTTTTTTAAAGTATCCCCAGATTGCAATTTTCTATGCATTAGAGTCTCCAATATTGTGTAGATGCTCTTATTTACATTGCAATTGGCTTGTCATTTGTCTAGTGTACACCCTTTACTCTAGGCACTTCATTCATGAAGTAGACAAACAAGCATATAACCAAAGAACCATATTTGAAAGTGTTTTTCTTGTCCTTGATTTTATTCAAATTCTCAATTAATTGGTTCTGTAATAACTCATACAGGTCATAATCTGCATTTTCTTTCAACATTTGGTATGCAACATATATGGTCATTCTAGACACAGAATTCTCCCTGCTAGAGTGATAAATCTTGTAACCAATTACCATAGAGGAAAAATTAACATCCGGATCAATAATGTCATTGATGGTCATTGCCCTCTTGTCGAACTTGGCACTAGTTACATTAGTAATGGTCTGGTTTTTCATAGATTTCAACATGGGTAAACCACCAGTTGAATTTAATCTAGTTACAATCCTATTAACATCCTTTGTAATCTTGAATGGTTTCAACAACCATATGAACTCATCATGCATTCGGATCAAGATGTATGGAACCCATTCACTCTCGTCAAATGTTAGAAATTCAATGACCTGTAGAAATTGTTTGCTTTCTAGGGCTTTGTATTCTGGTTTTAGATCATAATTATCATTCTTAAGGTAGCTATCAAACAAATCCAACAATTTCAAGTTACCAAATTCATCTATGCTATAGTGAATATATGCCCTAATATCCTCGACATGCAACACTATATAAGGCACACCAGAAAATGCTCCTAATGGTTCGAGTTCGACTGATTTGTGTGGATGCTTCTTAAATATTGGTCGGGGCCTTTCAGTAATATCAACAACATGAGGAGTAGCCATCTCAAAGATTACAGGTTTAAAAATTCATAGAAAAATACCTTTTTCTTCCACGAAGTTCGGGTTAGTTGATGAATTCGCCAATCGTACTTCAAATCCTTGAAATCTTAGCTCAGGTGTTCTTCTGCTTTCTCTCTTGCAATGCAAAGTGATTCAATTACTCAAGTGAATGACCTTTTATCCTCTGCAAAAACTAATTTGTCATTGTAATTTATGCTCTGCCCTAAAACATCTAATTACACTATTTTTGCATGCAGACAATCTTCAATTGCTCTGCAATCAATCAAATTGTCTTCTTTTCTTCTAGAACTTGCTTCAACAGGTCTGCAATAGGCTTTTCTAACTTTGATCATCATGCCAGATTTAGGCACCCACTTACTAGCTGGGGGAATTTGTTTTTCTATGTAGCTCCCCCTAAGCCAAAGCTCCTAATTTAATTCCTGAAGGCCTTACCAGCACTGGATTTCAGTGTGGACCCATCATCATTGTTCATTGCACCTTTCTTCACCCATGTCTTGATCATTTCATTCTGGACCTGATTTACATCAATTTGGCTCTTGCCTTTGTCTTGTCTCTGCTCATCTAATTTTTTGTTTACCAGACCTCTCCTTTCATTATTCCCACTTCTACAGAATCTTGCAATATGACCAGATCAGTTACAATTAAAGCATACAACATTTCTTTGCCCATTTGATTGATTTTCTCTTGATCTGCATTGATTAGCCATATGTCCAAATCTATTGCATGTAAAGCATTTTCCATTGAAAGAATTGCCATTTCCTCTATTGTTAGAGTTATTCAGTATCATAATTCTGCATTCATTGGATCTATGACCATACCTCTTACATGTGAAGCATTGACGCAAGAAAGATGGACCACTTTGATTTACTCTGCTTTTGCACTGAACAACTCTATGACCAAATTTATTGCAATTGAAACAATTTCCATTGAAAGCTAGATATCTTTGAGCATTAGGTTGTCTTACCGGAGGTCTTCTAGGTTTGTTTATCCCATTCCTTGATGGAGAATTTCTTTGCTTAGTTACAGAGCTTTCAATTTTCTCATACCCAAGACCATGCTTATCATTAGCCTTCTTCTGACTCTCAAGAAGCACTTCAAGTTTAGCTGAGCTTATCTTGAACTTCTCCTTGTATTCATTTGCAATTTCTAGGTCATGTTTGATAGTGATAATTTTCCTTTCAAGTTCCTCCTCATTATATCTGAATTCTTATAGATTAGATTTTATGTGGCCAATTGTTCTATCCATTCTGCAGCATTCTTATGTTCTTTCCTTTAGAGTTTCATTCAGATCTTCTTCAAGTTGTTAGAATTCTTCCAAGGAACCTTGCTCTAATACCAATTGTTGGAATTAGGGTAGACAATTGAGAGGGAGGGTGAATCTATTGTCTCAAAACTTTAACACTTGCTGCAATTCATTCTTCTCTACCACTTATTTACAGATCATTATTATAACCATGAAAGCATGAATGAATAACACATGAGAAGAAACATAAATAACTCAGTTGACACAAATATTTTTAACATGGAAACCCAGTTAAGGGAAATCCATGGTGAAGGTTAGTCCACAAAGATTAATACCCTGTTAACAGTATTACAAATGGGAAGGCACATGCCTTCGGGCTCACTGCCTAGAGCTCACTACTCAAAGAGGCTCACTGCCTATAGAAATGATTGTAAGAAGATTACAGAGTGTTTGAACTGATGAATAACATCTACTAATTTAGAAATTCAGTTCCAGTTAAGCACGGAATACTGATCTTACACACTTCATCCTTATTCTACCCTGTTTCACTTTTCTGACATAATCTAGACTTAGATCTTTTCCTTTGCACTTCTTCTGCTCTTTTTCACACCTACTCCATCACCACATCATTCTTTGACACCACAAGACTTGAATCCATCTGCTATATATATTTGCATCAAGAAATTTTATCAACTATAGTTGGCTCAGAGAAAACTTAGAACATTTATGAAGACGTTTGCTATGTTGGCTGAATCAATGCATAATTAGCAATATAGACCAAAAACTTGTGTTCTCAAAACAACAACCATGTTGGCCAATATCACTAGTTATCACAAATTGCTTATCCAACAACTTTTATGCATCTGGACCAAGATCAAATACTAGGTTGCCCTGTTCTTCTTCTGACTGTGCAGACTAATTGGAACCCGATACTCAAATCCTTATAACTTTTGACTCCTTCATCATCGGAGGCTAAGATTATAGATTTAGATAGTCCTTACAATCCTTATCACTTCTTTAGATCCATGGCATACTATGAATTACCACTGGAGAGATCCGGACTAAGATACCAGACCCTGTCACATGCTCTATTTCTGACGTCCGGACTTAGACAAATCCTCACTCTGACTTCCGGTATGAACAAATCATGTAATGCAGATGTGTAGGATAGACTTAGTTGCCATCAATGACAACACCTATCATGTGTAGTAGTGTCTCTTTCCAACAGTTGTTGTGATAGTGGGATTCTGTGATTGTGTTGAGGCCATGAATGATCTTCATTTAGGAGATGGTTATCATGATGTCATGGATAGCTTGGTTACATGTTTCAGTGGGAGCTTTTGATAGTGATGGTTTTATGTTTATTTTGTTGCCATGTATATCTCAGTATCATGGTTTAGTGGGAGCTTTGGTAGGATATGGTTAACTTCATGTGATTTGAAGAGGTTTTAACATCTTGTTTCATGGAGGACCCTTAGAGTCTTTGGTAAAGGTGTTATTGTTCATCCTTTGGAGAGGATGTAGTTTTCTTTGGTTTTAAGTATTAATCATTTGCTTGGAGCTTCATGATTTTGTAAGTTGCATTTGAATTTGGCATGGAATGATTAGTGGGTGCTCATGAATTAGAGAGACTTGGGTTAGGATGGAAATATTTCTTATGTTAAGAGATATGTATTGGAATGGTTACTTGTTATGAAATTTTTTGAACAGAAAAGACTGAGGAGCCTACACTTGGAAATGGATGTGAGTCCATCATAGACCTGATGAGAAGGTTGTCTTTATTGAAAGCTTATATTGCCTGGTTTTGTATGCACATGACAATATTGTATCCCACTCTTGGTCTACTTGGCAGGTAAAAGATCTAAGAGGTGTTGCCCGCCAGATTATTAGATGCATTCTTTATATGTATCTTGTCTTCTTTTGTGCATTAGTCTTGAAAGTTGAGTTCTGAGGGCTTGTTCAGAAGTAGATGATTGATTTTATGTATTTCCATTGTTCTCCTTGCAATCTTGAACTTGGGTTAGTTTTGAAGATTTGGTAGGATAGTTACAGGAGATGGTTAGTAGTTTTGGGCATATTCCCTTATGTTGTGGGAATGTTTGGCTAGTGTGATCTACTTTCTGTGAGAGGTTTACATCTATTTCTACCATGTTTCATTATAAGTTGAATGGTTAGATGTAGATATCCTTTCAGTTTGGGAGTGTTGAAGGTGATCTTACTTTACACATTTTGGCACATGTTAGTGTGGTATAAGGACATGGTTTGATTTGCAAGGTCTCTCTTTCCTAGTATATTGTCTTCTTCCTAAAGGTTCTTATGTTTATGGAGTTGAGGTTTTGAATGGATTCATGTGCTATTGTCTGTACTTCATTATTTTTTGGCAATAGTTTGGTACCTCCTTGATCTCTTTCTTCATTGGTTTGGAGAACTTGGGAGAGTTATTTGGATTGGTAATGAGAGATGTATTTTGCATATCATTGTATGCTTCTTTGACACTATGATAGAGGAGTTAGCCACACCCTCTATGTGAAGTGCTATAGGAGGACTTGTTAATGATATGATCTTGCTTTCAGATTTGACATTACCTGCACAGTGGGAGTTCCAGAAGGTATATGTGTTTTGTATAAGAGGGTCACCTCTCTTGAACTGGTTACACTTTACTGCATTGAGTTACTTCAGCTTGGTTTTTTATCGCATGTCTATGTGTGTTGTTACCTTAGAGTCTTCTTTTGCAGGATGGTGGATATACATGGACTAGTTTTTAGATTTGGGTTGTTATGTTGATAGCATGATGTTCTACCTATGATAGTTTGTTTACCCTTCTTTGAGGTATGGATAGTTTGGATGAGCTAGCAACTTGTTGTGGTTGCTATTCCAATTTGGTATGAGTGTGGTAGTCACTCAGAGTCATTTGTTATAATTTGAATTTGATGCTTGTGTTCATGTATAGATTGGTGCAGGTTTCAGTGATAGTTGATATGTTTCACCTTAGCATGTTCCTTATCCTATCATGAGTGACATGATGTGAGGATTTCTTGTTTGAGATGGTGGTTATCATGGTTTCTTTTGTAGGTATCTTGTTGGAGCACAAAAGCATGTTGAAGTATCAATGGTACATAGTTGGCTAAGGGATGTTTCTCCCTTGTTGATTTTTCCTATGGATATGTATTTACAATGTATGATGTCAAGTGGGAGAATGTTGGGATTAAGGTGCCATCAACCTTGTAATCCTATTGCATAGTTTCTACTGTTCTTGGAAAGTTCCAAGGTTCTTGGAGAGTTCCAACATCCTTGGAGATAGGGTGTTAATTTCGTAAATTTATTCATAAGGGATGAATGTTTCACCATCAGGTGTGGTAAATTATTTTTACTGGTCTGGTAAATAATTATTTACTGGCCTCAGTAATTAATTAGTTACCGGCAGGTTGTTACAGAGCTACTTTTACTACTCAAGGAATCTTGATAAATAGTAAATGAGGTGAGGTGGAGAATCTTTGTGCCTATCTTAGGGAAATGTAAATTTGGGCTATTATGATGCATGTCATAAGTTTGTAAGAGCATCTATGACAAATTACAATTTTCATAAGGTGTAAGAGATTCTATGACAACATATATGACATCAATTATTGTCTTGTAAGTTCCTATTCTTGGTTCTAGGCGCCTATATTGGGAAGATGCCTATGATAGGTGTAAGAGAATCTATAAGAAGATAATTTTGGTGTATCCAAAGATAGAAATATTGGATTTTGTCCATCTCCCATGAATTTATTTGTTGGGTACTCATTTTTTATAAATATGAGACTTGAGAGTGAAGTTTGGTTGAGTGATAGAAGTGAGGAAAGCTTGTTTGTAGGTAACAGGTTGAGTGAGAGATTTTCTGTACACAGGTGCTGATGGATTGAAGACTGAAGAGGAGATTGGAAGTGGATGTATTGTAATCTTGTTTTGAAGATAATACAACTTGGGCCTCTCTTCTTGGTGGATTTTTTTTCTGCAAGGGTTTCTCAATGTAAACACGGTGTTATGTGTTTATTCTTCTGTTCCATTGTTACCTTGTGTTGTGAGATCTTGCATTCTTATGTTGCTGATTTGTGCCTCTTTGTTGCTGCTATCTTATGGTGATGTTATTGTTGTTATAAGTTCATCTAAGGTGGTTTTATCAATCATGTTAAAGTGGCTGATTTTAGCATCATGAAGAAGTTGAATCTCTTCATGGTGGTTTTATCCCATCATGTTAAACTTATTTTTTAGATTTGCATACAATGTTCAAATTTGTATTTTGTAGTAGTCAAAGCCTTTTATCTCACCAATTGGTATCATATCTTGGTGATTTGATGATTAACAATTAGATTAGAGATTGTTCATTTATTCCAACAAAACACACTAGCCTCCCATTAAATTTGGTACCTGCATGTTGATGGAAAACACTATTCCAGTGATCACCTAACATTTACAATTTTGCACTTCACATCTTACTTTTGACACTCAATTTGACTTTGCCTGATCGGCAGAATATCCCAATGTGAACTCACCACCTCTTTCTACCTTTTTCTTCTTATAGTTGGCAAAATTGAACATTTTAGAACTAGGCCTTGTCTCTATCTTCAGCTTCATCTTTTGCCTTATCGGCAAAGTTTTATTTTCTTGAACTTAGCTGGCTTTGCCTCTTTTTCATTACTCATTTGCCTTATCGACAAAGTTTTATTTTCTTGAACTTAGCTGGCTTTGCCTCTTTTTACTTATTTGCCTTTATCGACAAATCTTTAATTTTCCAAACTTTATCTATTAGTCAGAAAAATTGCCCCATGGCAAACTTTCCCCTTTGCATTCCTTTTTGTCTCGTTTGGCAACTTTCTCTTTTGTTGAACTATCTCCTTGGTCGATGAAGTTTGCCTTATTGGAAAACTCTCAAATCTTTGAACTATTTGGCTAGTTCACCTTTCCTCCAATTTTTTGATAAACACTTTGCCTTAGCTATTTTATGACTTTCCCATCTTCATATCTACCTTATCGGTAAATATCACCTTTTCTGAACCTTAGCCTGATCAAGCCTTTAATCAGTAAAAGTTAACATTCCCAAACTTTTTGTCTTAGTCACTTTTTCTTATGCTTCCTTTGTCAATAAAAGCTCCTCATTCCAAACCTTTGACTTTTTCTCCTTTTAGCTCTATCATATCGCCTTATCAATGAAATATGAAAAAAATTAAACTTTTGGAAAGTTTGGGACTTTACCAACTTTTTGACAACACATTTCCATACTTAGTGATTTTCCTCTTTGTCAGGGAATCTTAGTTTTTCCAAACTAGCTGGAGCCTTGTCTTTTTCCCACTATCATTCTACCAATTTTCTACTTGGTCGGTAGAAGTGACCTTTTTTGAACCTCTCCATCTTTGCATATGTCATTTCTCTCTATCGGCCTATCGATAAAAGTATGAAAAGGCAAACTTTTACGTAGTTCGGGACTTTGTCGATTCCCCGATAAAGTCCTTTGCCTTAACTTCATTCTTTCCATTTCTTCTTTGTCAACAAAAATGAGTTTTGTCAAACTCTTTCCTTTTCTTCTTCCTTATTGCTACAATACTTTCCCTTCCTACCATCGGTGAACTTGAAGGTTTCTGAACCTCCAATTTTGCTAACAAAGCTTTTCCTTTGTCTTCTCCATGCCTTAGAAACTTTTGCACGCTGTGTTGCTTCCTCCAAACCTTTTGTCGGTAAAGTTCACAACAGGAAACCTTTCAGTTCGCTAACTCGACACATCACTGATAAAGGCGCACTTAACTTCATTTTTTCCATTGATGAACCTTTCTCCTGCCTTCCCCTACTTCATAATTGTCAGTGAACTGGAAAAACCTTGAACTTGTGAACAAGTTCTCAAGTTTGAAATTTCATCGGTTTGTTGACAAAGGGCAAAAATGAAGGAAAGTTTTCTAAGGAAAAAGGGAAAACAAAGGCAAGACCTTTACTTAGTATATCTTAGAAGGGAACCCACATAGAATATATCAGATCGACTATAATTGATGGGTTTTGACTAATTTTGGGTAAAGTGGGAAAATGATGGAATTTTATGGGTTTTTTGGGGCTAAATGAGGCATTTTAGGAATTGGTAATTTTGGGCTCCAACACCTGCTATAAACTGAGAAATTTTATTTGTTTGGGTGAAGAAGAACAATTTTTCATTCTTGAGTCTAGGTAGTCAGCTCTCCCCAAATCTTTTACGGGCCTCTCTAGTGTCCCTAACTATTTCAGAAGCTTTCATTCTCTAGCTTTTGAAACAAGTCAAAATGAAATATAAGTATCAGGGGTTCCCAATTGCCTCTGTAATTGAAAATGGTTTGTCCAAAGTGAAGGACACTGACCTTAGACACATAGACCTAGAAGATTTTTGGAATCGAATGTGACAAGAAACTAGGTCTACAGTTGCTGAGAGAATTGTGAGTAATGGGTTAGCCCGTGCTGGGGGTTTTCCACCCACCATGCCTTGTCTTGATTTAATCATTTCCTATGCAATAAATTACCATCTTGACTCACAAGGATTTTGAGCTTTCAATGACACCGTGATTACCAGAGTTGATTTGGAGGTTGTGTCACATGCATTGAGGTTTCTAGACCATGAAGAGTTTGTTAACATATTTGTTACCATGGGTTGGGGATATTTTTGGGATAAAAAGGATTGGTGCTAGAATCATATTGTTAAGAGTTGGCTTAAGGTTGAAAGGAAAGGTAAATCCCAACTTCTCATCAATTTGAAGAGAGGGAAATTTAAGGAAGAAATCTCTTATATAATTACCCTATTACATCGTGTTGTCGGGAGTGTCGAATCAGACTCATTTGAAAATTGGATGTGTCAATTTATTCTAGCGATTTGCAGTGAATCTCAGTATGTGGATTGGGCCAAGTTGATAAGTGAACATATGAATGAATCACTGGCAAACTTTAACCAGAAAGTGTCTTTCCATATGTGCTCTCTTTCGATTTATATGATAGATAGTAAAGATGTTGTTTGGCCTAGTTTGAGGGCTCAGGGGTCTCTCATGGAAAATGCAACTATGTATCATTATTGTCTACAATTGCAAAAAGAAGTTGGAATGAAAGACCTTCACCGTGTAAATGATGTCTTTCTCATGTTGACTACTAGAAGGATTGAGGGCTCACTTGAGAGGAGAATTTCTCCCAAAGCAACAGCATTGACTGTGAATTTTGGAATCTTTTGCATTTAGTTTGATAGATTTACCTATCTACAATTCAGAGGTTTCAAAAGTGCTCCATTGAAGTTTCCCAGGTATTCTTTAGATTACCTTGTTCTTTTGGAAGTTTGTCCCTAGATGGCGGTTGTGAATAACAAATACCACATTATGAAGAAGAAAGGGTACTCATTCCCCGTGTCTCTATCTTTTTATGCTTGCAAGAGTAACGATAATTCTAGGAACATTGAGAAATTTTTTGTTGAATACAATTTCAATCCTTTGCCCATGTGGCTATTATTTGATAGTAAGAATTTTGTTAAGAAGAATTTGCATGGAGGTAGCCTGTATGAACATCAACCTCACCTCGAGGATCTTTGGGAAGATTATACTGATGAAAGGGAAGTACAAATGGGAGATTGGATGAGATTGAAAATAGACCAAGTCTAGGCTTTCAAGTTGTCCTTACAGGTCCTAGATGGTATTTAATAATTCTAAAATTTAGATGAAGGTTATCAAAATGTTGTTTTGGATCCTTTGCCACAAATACGTTGGTCTGATAAAGAAGTATAAATATCATGGCTCAGTTTTCTTTTGTACTAAATAAAACTAAGAAGTGGCTTGAAGGAAGGATAAGAGAAAATGTTGGTTCTTTAGTACAAAAAAAATTTACAACAAAAGAACATAACACATCTCATGTCTCCCATACTCCAAGAGCTACAACTAGTGTGGATACAACTCTTCATAGAGTTGGCTCACAATATGGAGGAGATGGAGAACAACCTGAGGATAGTATGAGACTAAAGACCACATGTGAATAGGATGGTCAACCTACATCTCTAAGAGCATGAATGGAAAAAAAAATTGGATGCTTTGCAACAACTGCAAGTAGACCATGTGACTTCTCCCAACTCTCTGGTGCCTGACAATGATTCTTTGATTTTCAATCAAACTAGTGAAGATAGTGTTTTCCATTCTTTGTTTAGTTATCCCAATTCTCCAGGGTTAAGTGAACCTCCTGAACCTAATTCCCCTCCTTTGCAGTCAGATAATGTTGTTTTGAATACTAATGTTGGTGCCAATGATGCTACTTCTCTATCTCCCTTATGGTTGAAAAAGGTAGTAGAAAAGAAGAAGAGGTATGCTCCTATGGTGGACACAATTATAGATACTACAACTAAACTGCTACAAGATACACCTAAGCCCAAGAGGACTAAGAGGATGTGAAGAATGGTTGCAAATCCCTCTACTAGACAACATATTTTGGAGATTACAGACCCCATTGGTGAGAAGAATGAAGATGAGGTTACTGAAGAAGATTTTAACATGAGTACAATTGACATGGGACCCAAGTCACAGTTGAAGGTGATATTTACCATGCCAAGATTTCTGTAAGTACACTGTCAAAAAGGGTCAAAACTAAGCAACAGGAGAAAGCCAAATTGCAGGCTTAGGTGAGAATGTTAACCTCATTTATTCAATATATTTTAAAGATTAATGCTCAACCTTCAAATGAGACACCCAGTATAACTATGGTGGTTTAGATCCCAACATATTGCCACAAATTAAGTGATACCAAGCCATAGGTAAAGCTATTGAACAACAGGTAGAGAAAATTACTTGTGATGGGATGTTATACATTAAGGAAGCCTTGAAAACGTACACCTTGGTTTTTGACAAGAGGAAGACATTAGCTATGGAATTGTAGAATGTTATAAAGGACATTGATAATTTATTAATGGTTTTCAAAGAAGTACAAGAAATAAGACAAATTGATACAACTACCCTCATAACTGAATAGATTTTGGGTTATCCTAAAGAGAATGAATCCATAACCTGGTTAGACACACTTGAATGGAGGATATATATGCTAGGGGGAGTTGAGGATGAAATAAGGAATGCATTAGGTTGATATCATTTTGATCTGAAAGATCTAAAAAGTATTTTTACAATCTTGGAGATAGAATCATTTGATGAAAGTGGAGATAAGTTGCTTGAGACCAAAGAAGTAAAACAAAGTTTCAAGAAACTGCTTATTGAACAACTCATTGGCACTCGAAGTTAACACTGCTCTCTATAATGACAACCCCCAATAATAGATTAACATAGTGTTCATCTCTCTTTATACCATAAGTTATGATGTCTAAAGTGTTACTTTGGAATACAAAGTAATGGAATGACCACAAGTGAAATGTCTCAATTTTATTAATACTTGTACACATTTGTATTAGTTACCTTGAGTATTGAGCATGGAGGGGCCCCAACTTAGTGTGGGGATTGTTGTACATAAAAATAGTGGTAAAACTCTACCATTTCTATCTTCACATGGTAAAGAAACTTTTGATTATTGGTCACTAGCAATGTCAGTGTTTTTAATAGGGAAGAGAAGTGGCATCTCACAATTTATTTTGCTAGTTTTACCTACATTCTCAATGAGTTTTGTCCATTTTTTCTACGTCTTTCCCTAGCATCCAATTTTTCTTCTACAACTATGGGTTCTTTGAATTCTTCCATATAAAAAACTGAGAAAAGATTTATAATAAATTAATAAAAAATATTTTTTTAGAGGACAATAAAAATGACAACCAAAAGTAAGATAAAAATTTAAGAATTATCTTTTGTAATAAATAGTTTATTTGATACATGTAAAAATAGAAAATAATATTTAAACTTGTAAAAAAACTTTTTTAAAAAATACTATAAATTTTTAACTGTATACACAATAAATTTTTTATAAAAAATTAAAATAATAAAATATAATTTTTAGAGGACGTCCAAAATAAGAACAAAAAGTAAAATGAAAAAATAGAAGTTATCATTTGCTATATATATATATATATATATATATATATATATATATATATATATATATATATATATATATATATATATATATATATATAATCTTTACATGTATCAAATAAATTATAATTCTTTATTGCAAATGATAACTTCTATTTTTTCATTTTACCCCATATTGTAATTTAAAAAATTGGTAGTTTAAACTACCAATTTTTTTGATTATTGCAAGATATGTACACAAACAAACAATAACATATAAACCAAATTACAATATAGGGGAACCCAGCTGACAGGGAACTACCATGTGCAGTCGTGGCCATGGCAGAATCTGCGTTCTGTTATGTTTTCCTTTAATTTTGTTATACTTTTATGTTTTGATACTTTGATACTCTACAAGTTTTTGGGCTAGGCCCATTTGTGTGTGTGTATCAAATAAATTATTTACTGTAAATGATAACTTCTATTTTTTCATTTTACCCCATATTGTAATTTAAAATATTGGTAGTTTAAACTACCAATTTTTTTGATTATTGCAAGATATGTATAGAAACAAACAATAACATATAAACCAAATTACAATATGGGGGAACCCAGATATGGCAACTTAAATCTGCTTTCTGTTATGTTTTCGTTTAATTTTGTTATGTTTTTATGTTTTGATACTTTGATACTCTAGAAGTTTTTGGACTAGGCCCATTTGACATTTGGGGTGTGCCTTTTTACCACCCATCTATTTTTTATGATGTTTTTATTGACATTTTCATCAAAAATAAAATTAAAAAAAATTACAATTAACAATCATTACTTTTCCAATCCACTTTTACTGTAAATTACACAACATTAAAGTAAAATAGAGAGTCCAATCTTTGTTCAAAGTAAAATATAGAGTCCAATCTTTGTTCAAGATCTGAATGAACTGAGTCCAACTCGTGGGCGGCGCGTTTAGACCTACCTATTTATTTATTTTTTATTATAAGCAACTCTATAAAATATATGGCTCGTGAGTCCATGACAAATTCCAGCCAACAACTCTATAAAATATATGTTCTCTCAAATTCCGCCGAAATTCTCTTCTATTGAGAGCGACATAATCGGATCGTCCCCTCTATCCCGCCGCCAATGTTTGACAGCTGCTTACCACTATTCTTTATCTAACCAGTTCCTTCTTTATTTCCCTTTCACCCCTTTTTAAGTTTACTTAGGTAGGATAGGATATATGATATATGATTTCCTTCTTTCATGTGATTCTATTTTTTGATTGATATAAGAGAAACATATGGGACAAGAACAATCTTGCAAGAAACTAAAATATTTTCTTGTACTTTATTTATTTGTTTGCTGATTTTTGTTAACCAATTAGTTATATAGAAGAAGACATTGCATTTGATCACAAGTAAATGTTTTGTTTCACATTTTTTGGAGTATCTTACAAAGAGATCAATGGATGACATGTCCATATTTGAGGAGAATTGGATTTGTAGAATGACATAGTTTGTGAATTTATACCTAGGCTAATAGACTTGAATAGTTGTAACTATTCCACTTGTCTTGTATTATTTGGGGTGTGTGCCAATAAAAAAGTATATGATAAGATTCACTAGAACTTGGAGGATGAATTTTGAGCACCATATGGATTCCCCATTCCATTATCACCGCATTGATCTATGAATTTTCATACAATAGTTGACTATACATTTAATGAAATATTGAACATTGCACCACCTTGAAGCTGATACAGATCATTTTGGTGGTTCAAGAGTGATACATATATGGATTTTAGAATAATTGGATATCATCAAGAGGGTTAGGAAGAATTCAACAGATAGTTGGAGGTCTAAGTGCAAATATAAGGATGGAGTTTCATGATGAAGATGTAGAAGTCACAAAATGTATTAGATTTCATTTTAATATATAAGATTTTCCATGCTAGTAATCAAATGGTTACAACCTAGCATGTACAAAATCAATTATGGTAGGTTGTAATTATTTTGTGGTTTGAATTTAATAAAGATCATGTTAAAGTTTCATTGAGTTTTACTATGTGTTTGGTATGTTTTGAGTTTGTTCATTAGGTACTCCATCCATGATTGCATCAAGTGATATCAAAGTGTATGGTTCAAATCTTGAGGAGAGAAAGCCAGTGTCTAAAAGTTATGCTTGTGAACAAATTGTTGAATTGAAGCAACCTACAAGAAGCTTGTCAACATATTGCTAATTGTGAGGTAGTTGCAAGGGGTGATTGTAGGTAGACCACTGACCTAAGGTAATTTGAACTAGACCCTAGGAAAGATGCCACCATGAAAAGTCCATGGTGTTTCTAACATCACTGGAAAATTGGATGTGGTATTAAGGAAGTAAGGGAGAACATAATCTGGTTGAAGGATTTGGAGGAAGATACAAAGAGGGGTTAAAGCCCAAGGGAAAATGATGAGAGTGATGTGGAAGAAGATGTAAGAGAATATGTACAATATTTGGAAGACCTAGAAGAAGAATTGGATTAGGTGAAGGTGTTGAAGGCCATTTCCAAAATAGGTAAAAGACCTAGGATTGAGATTTGTAACTATTATGGTGACTTGAACCCTAAAGAATTGATTGACTAGATAAATAATTTAGATGAATATTTTGAGTATGAAGCTAAAAGGACATGATGTTGTTTAGTTGAAAGAAGTGCAATTAAAAAGAAATAGGACAAGAAAGGAAAGAATAATAAAATAGGATAGGATGCATGCAAGTTGAAAATACAAAATTTATACCAATGAAGTATGAACTGGAATTATTGAAGAAGTTACAAATCTTGAGACAAAGGGATAGAACTATGAATGAGTACACTAAAAATTTTTACAAGTTGATCATTATGATAGAACATAATCAAGTAGGTAAAGAGAAGGTTACAAGATACATCAAGGGATTGAGAGAAAGTATCTAAGAGTAGATAACTTTAGTCAATTTGACCAAAATAGAAGAAGCATAACAATTTGTGATCAAGGTAGAAGATAAGTTGAATAAATTGTTTAAGAATAGGCAAAATTGACAAAGAGTAGGAGAGGAAAGACCCTAGAGGGAGAGATCATGGTGTGATGATAGAAGACCATACAAGGAATCCATGAGGATTGATAATAATTATCACCGGGATGGTGGTACTTACCGTAGTGAAGGAAGGAGTCATGGCACTTACCTTTAAAGATAGGAAGATGCCAGTTCAACTATCACAAAGACAAATGAGAGGGTGATACATACTGCAAAGATGGATATCAATAGGGAAGAAGAGGATATGAAGGAATGAGGAAAGTCCTTTTAGAGGGACATGTTTCAAGTGTGGAGAAGAAGGGAATATAGCATTAGAGTGTTTTCAAGGTCAAGGGAAGTGAGTATAAGGTAGAAACAAAGCTATATTTGGGGATGAGGATCCTTGAAGATCATATGAGTTGGATGATGACACTGGACATGGAGAATCGCTAGTTTTGAGGAGGGACTTGTTGAAGTTTCATGAGGAAGAAGGACCAATACAAAGAAAGAACCTTTTTAGAACTATCTATGCAAAGCAAGGGGCAAGTGTTGTAAAGTTGTTACTGATAGAAGAAGTACAACTAACTTGGTATCTGAGGAAATAGTTAAACAACTGAATTTGAAGAGGCTAAGACATTTAAACCCTTATGCAATTGCTTGGTTTTAGAAGGAACATAAGGTAATGGTCAATGAACAATTTTGGGTAAGATTCAAGATAGGGGGTTACCAAAATGAAGTCTTGTGTGATATAATATTGATGGATGTATGTCATCTACTATTGGGGAGGCCATGGTAATTTAACTATTATACTATACATGCTAGAAAGAAAAATACATATACTATAATAAGGGATGACCAACTTGACATAGGTTGATGCCACTAAAAGATAAAGAAGAACAAGTTTGTAGCAATGCTAGAATATGCTTGGTGGATGGAAGGAAGTTTTTGGATTGATTAAGACATGAAAATATTTATTTTACATTTATTCCCAAGGTGTGTAGCATTGTAGATGCAAAGAACACCATTGTAAGTGATGAGGAAGCACCACAGACCTATTTTCAAAGTTGTTGACCGAAATATAAGGACATATTTGGAAACATGCCAGAGGGATTGCCACTAGTGAGGAGTATTAGTCAACACATGGCCCTAGTTCTAGGATTGAGTTTACCAAATTGTTGCACAAGTATGTGCTAATTGGTGTTGTCATTGATGTCAACATGTTTGTGTTGTCATTGGTGCCAACTGTATCTTTTGATATTACTATTTGTTGATTGATTGAAGAATACTGTCTAAATATTTTAATCTGCATTTTCTCTATATTGAAGACTAGAGTATGAACCTTGGATATGATTTAGAGAAGTGTTTGAAGATGCTAAATGCAAAATTTCATGGCCCAAATCATTGTGCAGAAAAATTTCTATTCACCAGTTTGAAGACTGCTGGCAATGTTTGTAGAATGATAGGGAGATAGCCTCCGCATTTCTCCACAGGTTGGAATTTGGTCTTTCTATTCTAGACTCAAGCTTATAAGTTCCTTACCTATCTTCATTCCAAAGGATCTGTTATTTGGTGCTCTGGAAAGCAAGTTACTGATCAGTAGAGTTTGACAGTGTCTGTTGAGAAGCAGTCTGTGATGTGTCTTCAAGTGAGATCTATTGTGGTTGGATTTGTCAACTCCCAAGTGATTCTATGTTGTTCATAGATGTCTCCAAAATGTATTGAAGGTGTGTGCTTGATCCACAATCTACAATGAAGATCTTGGAAGCATGTATCTAAGTGTTCTTGATGTTGTACACTTGTTATGGCTGACCTGGTTAGTTACACTTGTTGTGGAAGTGATTCATGGATTGTAGAAGAATGTCCAAGCATGTGAAGATGTATTTGGGTCCCAGCTAATCCATGAAGTGTTCATCCTTCATTATTTTACTCAGCAATTTTGTTTAGGTCTAGTCCTAATTTGATTTATGTATGTATGTCGACCTTGGAGATAGTTCCAATGGTTGTAGAATGTAATGCCGACATTGATATACATTCCAAGGTTGGTGATAGGTATAAATGTATGTAATGAATTCATGATTGAGGAGGGAGTGTGTGAAGATGAGAAGATAAAGTGTGAGTTGTAAAAGCATACCAGAGTAGAGGAGATATTGTACTTCAATGGAACTGAATTCAGGCATGGTAGTGAGCCAGCCATGGCAGTGAGCAAACCCTTGATAGTGAACCAACCCACAGTAGTGAGCCACCCCTTTGGCAGTGAGCCTTTTCATTTGGGTAGTGAGCCTCTTTGGTAGTGAACCTCTTTGATATTTGGTATTGTTACTTCATTATATTGTGAGCTAACACTCACTGTGGTTTTTCCCTGTTTAGGGTTTTCAACATAAAAAAATCTGGTGTTCATGTTTTGATTCTACTATTCATGCTTAATGTTCATGATAGAATAAGGAGTTAAATTAAGTGAATGTGAAAGTGATATTGTGTAAAGAAGTTAAAATATTTTGATACAATTGAGTCACCTCCCCTCTTAGTTGTCTTGTGCCTCTCAACAATTGGTATCAGAGCAAGGTTCCTTGGAAGAAAGCCTAACATCTTAAGGTAGATCCAGGATGGTACACAAGAAAGACATTCCTCAATTTGATGGATCTGACTATGCCTACTGGAAGGGACGAATGCAAAGTTATCTTATCTCTATTGGTTATCATGTTTGGATAATGGTTAAAGATAAGTAAACAGTACCTAAAGATGGTCCGTAGTCTAAGGAAGAGATTAAAGATTTTGAGGCCAATCATAAAGCTAAAAATGCTCTACTAAATGGCATGTCTAACACTAAAATGGTAAAAGTTGTGGATCTAGAAACTGCTCATGAGATTTGGGACAAGTTGAAGAAAATTTATGAAGGTGATACATCTTTCAAGAAGGCTAAGTTGCAAAACTTGAAGACCACATATGAAACCATGCGAATGTCTAAAAATAAGAACATAACAAGCTACATACGAAAGATTGATGAAGTTGTCAGCATCATTAAGGGTCTTGGTGGAAAATTAAAGGATGAGGATGTGGTAGATAAGATACTTAGAACTCTCCCCAAATCTTATAGTCACAAGGTATTTGCCATTGAAGAATTGTATGATATGGGAAAACTTTCAAAAGATCAATTACTTTGTAAACTGACTGCTTTTGAGATGAGAGAGTTTGGTACTAGTGATGGCCCTGTAAAAATTGAGGCTACTTTTAAGGCTAAGGAAGAAAGGACTGCTAGATCAGAGAAATATGCTGTGGAATCAAATGAAGAGCACTTTGCAGAGCTTGAGGCAAAATTTGCAAGAAGAATAAAAAGGGACAACAGAGGAAAGTTCAAAGGTAAGTTACCTTTCAAATGTTTCAATTGTGGTAAAATCAATCATTATGCTTCAAGATGTCTTGAAAGATCTTTGAAAATCAATGAAAGTAAAGGAAAAATGGTAAGAAAGAGTTACTATGTTAGAGATGATGATGGCATAACTGATCATGAATCTAATTCTAATGATGGTCATAGTAGTGAATGCTTGTTTATTACACTTAGAGAAGAACTTGTTTCTGCTAACCTTGCAAACTGTGTGAAGTAAGAAAGTCCAAGAGAGTTGTATGTATTTCATGCTGAAAAGGAAGATGAATGGATCATTGACAACAGATGTTCAAATCACATGATAGGAGACAAGAGTAAGTTTGTTAAGTTTGAAAAGTATGATAGAGGACTTGTTAGGTTTGTTGATGATGCAGCTAGTAAGATTTGTGGAAAAGGATCTATTACTTTTGATGGCAAGCATAAAACAAATGATGTTCTTTATGTCAAGGGCCTAAACTATAACCTTCTAAGTGTTAGACAAATGTGTGACAAAGGGTATAATCTTGTGTTCAAGGACAATGGGTGTAAGATAAAGAATAGCTCTAGAACCTTAATTTCTACTCGTAAGAAGAATCGTGGTAATGTCTATCATTTGAAAGGTGCTGAAAATTGTTGTTTGTTGGCTAAGACAGATAAAAGTTGGCTATGGCGTAGGAGAATGTGTCACATTAACTTTAATAATCTGGTGAGAAAAAAACATTGTTCAAGCTGTAAGAGATCTACCTTAGATTGTGAAGCCTACCAATATTATATGCAAAGAATGCTAGTTTGGTAAGATGAAAAAGAATACTTTCAGAAGCAAAGAACAATTCTCTACCAGTTTGATAGAGTTGGTGCATATAGACCTATGTGGTCCTACAAGAACAAGAAGTCTACAAGGTGAAAGGTATTTTATGCTTCTTATTGATGATTTTTCAAGAATGACTTGGATTACTTTTCTTAGAGAAAAAGTAGAAGCATTAGATAAGTTCAAAGAATTCAAATCTATGGTTGAAAATGAGTTGGATTTGAGAATCAATTGCTTAAGGTCTGACAGAGGTGGTGAGTTTACTTCATGTGAGTTCAATGCTTTTTGTTAGGAATTTGCAGGTCAAATAAAACCAATTCCACATAACCCAATAGGAGAATAAGATGCAGAAATAATCAGAATGCAAAGGTCAAATGAACAAGCCACAATATAACACAAGATATACCCTAGGAAAACACTCAAGAGGGAAAAACCCAGCCTCCAAAAGCATCCACACTCATATGTATTATTCAGCAATAAAGATATTACAATACATGACATGAGTCTCCATGAATACCTCTGAAACCATCAAGCACCTCCAATGCATCGTCCATGTGTCCAAGCATGAATCCATACATCACCTACCATGCTTCACAATATACACTTATAGGAGAGAGCTCAATACAATGACAACCTCTCACAAACTTCCAATCCACCTATAATAAAAATAGCCAACCCTTACCCAAACCACTAACTTTTATAGACCAAGCTCACACAAATACAACTTGTGGTATTGGATAAAACCATGTGCCCCAAAACCATTAGCCTATAAAACCATTAACTCCCACATTTGATTTTTGGCACTAACATTTCCCAATTAATCAAATAATACAAATAAATAATTAATCACTCTATGTGTCTCACACACATAAAATAATTAACCCAATGTTACATACAACTTATACAAGTGGCAACCAAATAAAATAAGACAATATTATGCAAGGTGTACAACACCTATTTCCTAATATTCTCCCACTTGTTGTATACATTACATAAGGGTTAATCAATGAATCTCCAACATGCTCTCATGCTCCATCAAGATACCTACAATAAAATTAAAGTGACCACCATCTCAAGCAAGAACTCCTCTCATCCTCCAAGGTGCCACCTATGGAAGAAAAGGAACATGCCAAGGTGAAGATGCACCAATCTAAAGAACACAAGCATCAAATCCAAGTGATAACAAAAGGCTCCAAGTTGTTGTCAAAGGTAAAAACCCACATGAATGGAAATAACACCCACAACATATGCTAATACATCCAACCATCCATACCTCATAGGTATCAACAACATCAATAAACACATGCCAACAACATATCCAATCCATATACCGCAATAACAAGCTCCATGTATAAAACCTGTCAATGAAGAACACATACATCTAGGAGCTCCCACTGCATGGGTAATGTTAAATCTGAAAATAGATTAAAGGTATACCAAATCTATCAATCAACACTCAAACTAAGGTGTGGCTAATCAACAAGCCAATGTAATATCAAGAACAATCACAATGATCCACACATGCATGATAAATCATTCCATACTCTCTCACATGTCACCATAACTCTCCTAGGTCCAACCAAATGAACATGTGTTGGCAAGAGACACTGCTTCACATTGATAGGTGTTGTCATTTATGGCAACTAAGATCATCCCAAACATCTACATAAAACAAGTTGTTCATACTGGAAGTCAGAATCAGAATTTTTCTAAGTCTAAGCAGTTAAGAACATAATAGTAATAGAGTTTGGTATCTTGATCCGGATCTCTCAGGTGAAAAGGCATGGTTTGCTATAGATCTAAGGTAGTTGACAGCATTGCAAAGACAGTCTAAATCTAGATTTTTGTCCTCTAGTGATGAAGGATTCAAAAGATATTGGCATCTGAGTACTGGGTTCCAGTATGACAGAGCAGACAGAAGAAGAACAGGCAGACCTTGCAAAAGATCTTGATTCTGGATGTATAGAAGTTCCTTGTTGGACAAATGATGGTGATTAGTGATTGTGGGTGGCATGAGTAATGATTTCCAAGGGCAAGTTTTGGTCCGCACCTTAAGATATGCATAGATCTAACCGATAGAGCAGAGCATTCACAAAAATGACTAAGTGTCTTAGAACGACTGCCCCTTTGTCTGTACATTCATGCCCTTCACTTATTCTGGTGCTTCACCTATGCTGAATACCTCATTTTTCACTGTCCTTGACTCCCCCTTTGACATCAATGGCAAAGGGTGGGATCCGCGAGCCAAAATTCTCCAAAAAAAAGTGTTTATACTACCGCATATGTACAACAAATCATTAAATCCTATTTACATGAACTTGAAAATGTCTGCAAAACTAGTTTTTAATTGTACAAGTTCAGAGGCCCAAGTATTCTTCATTCCATCCAAAAGTGAGATGTGCCCACTCAGCAAAAATGCATATGCTTCTGCCTTTGCCAGATCTGGAGGATCACTTGTCTGAAGTGCATTTTGGGATTCGGATAAGGCATTATGCATGGCTTCCAACTTGGGGGCAATCAATCCCTGGAGTTCACACATCTTCTTCATAGTATTGATTTTCTCTTTTTCAAGTCCTTTTATTTCATCTATCAAGCTAATGACTTGACATTCCTAGGTTATAGGAGAGGTCGTTAGAGGATCAAAATTTTGAGATAGAACTGATATTTTCTATTCTTGTTCCTTTATCTTCTTCTCAACATCCTCATTGACTTTAGTCCATGATAGGCAAAACTTATATATATCTCCTCCATCACTTAGAGCATTTTGAATGCTCTTTATGCTAATGCCTCGTATCAACCTATCACTCCTTATCAGATTCTTAACTTGACTGAGTTTCTTATTCAAAAATTCTTTCAGAACATGATGCACTCTAGGGACTAGATCCCCAAAACAATAGTTGAGAAATATAAGGATACAATTTGTTTCATAGTAGACACAAATTAGTGTTTGATGGAGGTAATGGAACTAATGACTGTGTGGGTCATGCCCATGGGATATAAGGTTAAGGAAGACATATTGGAGCTATATACCCAACATTTGTTGAAACAACCTAAGGATACTAAGGTAGAAAGGTTTGGTACTTTTGAAGAACTAAATATTAAGATCCATATTGAACTCAGGGAACCAGAACTGAAAAGAAAAGTGAACAAGCAAGTTAAAGCATATGCAGAGAGCATAGGTATAACAAAAGAAGCAGTAAAGGCAAATAGGGAAAGATTAGAGAAAATTGAGAAAGAAAAGCAAGAAAAGAATCAAGGAGGTGCTCCGGTAGAGACCTCTACCAAAACAAGAACAACTAGGAGTTTGTTGCAGCCCCTGTTCCTCCTAAGACTAAAGCCGAATTAATCGGTGAAGGAGGCAAAATAAAGAAAAAAAAGGCAACAAGAACCCATAAGAGCATACAAGATGATGAGGAAACAGAGACAGATGAAGAAGTAAAAGAAATAAGATATAAGAAGGTCAAAACTTCAAAGACCTTCGAAGATCAGCCTTTCGGAAGCAGTAAGGCCAGTAAAACGGAAGTAACTGGTAAGGTTGCCATGACTATTGATAAAATTGTAAAAACAATCACTGTTCATGGAAATTTAAAACCTATTAGAGTTTACTATGATAATCTTGATCAAGCAAATAAGAAAATTTTAGAAGATGTTGTTATCATATATCTAAATAAATTCAATAGAGCCCTGCTAGAAATCTTACAAAAACTTCCTAAAAGTTTAAGGAAGATAATGGAAATGAGGAAAGAAGTAGCCAATGTTGGAATAAGGTGCCATTAACCTTGTAAATTCCAATATTGTATTTTATTCCATTTATTATTTGTTATTTGTAATTACCCATAAGGGAATGAGGTAGTCTCATTGATAGTTGTAATTTCAGAGTTACCGGCGGCAGTTACGGAGTGATGACATTTACGGTTGGCAATTGTAAAAATAAATATTATATAAGTGTAGGTGCCACCTTGGGAGAATCTACTATTATTAGCATGTATGACACACATCATAATGTTTGGTGGGTGCATGTAAAGAATCTATGACAGTTGCAAGTTGTCATAAGATTCTATGACACTATGATGCATATGACGGATCTTTATTTGTTATAAATTGCTATGTTTAGCCCAAGGTTCCTATCTTGGAAAGATACTCTTTTGTGGAATCTATGACAGTTATGATGCATGATAAGATGATGTAAGAGGCCAGATTTAGTCTTGGGCCTCCAACCTTTGCATGGCTATTTTTGGACAAGTGTAAGATGCTTGTAAGATGGCATTTAATGTTTGCATGTTGGAGAATCTTAGGAGAGAGAAGGTGAATGCCTAGGAGGAGTTGGAAAATGTTTCTATAAGTATTTTCCATGTATTAGTTGCTGAAATACAGATTTGAGGTACTCGGGTGCTGCTAGAATGCTGTCAGATTGAAGACTGGTGGAGAGAGTTGAAGTGTTGTATTGTAAATCATTTTCAGATTAATACAAACATTGGGCCTCTTTCCTGTGTGGAGTTTTTTACCTGAAATGGTTTTCTTCACGTTAAATATTGTGTTATGTGTTCATATTTCTAATTTTACATTTCTGTGAAGCATAGTTTTGTTTCTGTGTTACAATCTCCATTAATAACACGCAATTTTTGATTGCTGAAATTTATTCAAATCAGATTTCCACTGAAGTAGTGTTGCTTTCATTTCTAACAATTGGTATCAGAGACTGGCTAGCTTTGACTCTTGGGTGGTAGTGTGGAAGCTGTAGCTACAGTGGGAGATTTGGTTGCATTTGTTTTGTAGATCTTGTGTTGTTATTATGGCTACATCCACCGTTGCATCAACCTCTTGAATAGACATTGAGAAGTTCAATGGAATGGGGTATGAGTTGTGGAAGTTGAAAATGGAAGATTTGTTGGAAGAAAGAAACCAATGGTTGGCTGTTCAAAAAGAGAAGAAACCTGACAATGTCTCTCAAGATGAGTGGGATAGACTGGATAAGAAGGCACAGGGAACCATCTGGTTGTGTCTTTTAGACTCTGTCCTATTGAATGTCGCAAAGGAAGAGACTGCATACAAGTTGTGGAAACGGTTGGATGAGATCTATCAAGCCAAGAGAATGGTAAATAAACTTTATTTAAAAAGAAAATTGTTTTCCATGAAAATATGAGAAGGTCAATCAGTTGCAGAGCATTTAAATTCTTTTAATTTGTTAGTGAGTCATCTTGATTCAGTAGATGTTGAGGTTAGTGAGGAAGATAAATGTATCTTACTTCTTTGTTCTTTACCTGAGTCTTGGGAGAATTTTATCCTTGCTATCACTGCTAACCTTGTGGATCTGAAGTTGGATGCTCTTGTTTCAATGCTACTATCACAGGAATTGAGGAAGAAGAGTTTAGATAGTTCAGGGGATGCTCTCAGTGTCAGGGGAAGGTCTAAGGAAAGAGGACCTAAAGGAGATCAGAAAGGGGCTAAGGACGAGTCCAAGGGCTGGTCTAAGACTCCTGGTAAAAAGAACAGAGTTAAGTGTTGGAACTGCGGTAAAAGGGCACATGTTGGGAAGGAGTACATAAATCCCAAGAAAATAGTGGGAGAGTGCTTCGGATAAGTCCTCGAATGTAGGTGAAGAAGTTTTACTTTCTACATGTAATCTTGTTTCTAATGATCACTAATTGATTGACTCAGGATGCTTATTTCATATGACCCCGCATAAGAAATGGTTCTCCTCATATGAAGAATATGATGGAGGTAATATCTACCTTGATGACAACTCTACATATCCGATTGTCGGGAAAGGAAAGGTATTGTTGTGTTTCAGTGATGGGAGGATTAAAACCCTCCCTGGTGTTTTGCATGTTCCTGGATTAGCTAGAAATATGATTTCAGTTTTGAAGTTGAATGATTTGGGAATGCATGTGACATTTGACAAGCATGGCTACAGATTGGTGAGAGGGAACTTGGTGGTAGTGAAAGGGAAGAGATTCGGGAAATTGTTTAA
Organism: Cunninghamia lanceolata; assembly: GCA_027924645.1. Classification (NCBI taxonomy): domain Eukaryota; kingdom Viridiplantae; phylum Streptophyta; class Pinopsida; order Cupressales; family Cupressaceae; genus Cunninghamia; species Cunninghamia lanceolata. The sequence continues at coordinate 599,490 of BSBN01000714.1, forward strand.
GTTTGAAGCCACTATAGTTTGTAATGCCTCCTATGTATCTGAGGCCACTATTGAAAATACATGTATGTTGTGGCACCATAGATTGGGCCACACAAGCAATAATGTATTAAAAACTATTAAGAATAAAAATTTGTTGGATCGTTTCTCCTATTTTGATGAGCACTTTGATTTCTGTGAGCATTGTGTGTTTGGTAAACAAAACAAAAAATCATTTCCTTCAAAAAGCAATAGAGAAAAAGAGAAGTTAGAAATTATTCATACGGATGTGTTTGGACCTGTGGATAATGAATCTATCAGAAAATCTTGTTATTTTGTAACCTTCATTGATGGTGTATCTAGATTTACATGAATTTATTTTATGAAGCATAAATCTGAAGTTTTAACTAAGGTTAAGGAATTCAAAGTCTTAGTAGAGAACCAATCAGGTTTAAAGATAAAAATATTAAGATCTGATAATGGAGGGGAATATTTCTCTAAGGAATTTGATGAGTTTTGCAAGTATGCAGGTATA